>CP136057.1:247026839-248226839 GCA_032464435.1 Aegilops umbellulata
GCTGCCGGCAACGACAAGCATTCATCCTTTTCTTTTTAGACTGCACAAGCAGTCATTTTCAGCAGGAAAACCCCAAACCTGGGAAGTATTTTTGGGCTCAAGCTTCCAGTCTGAAACCGAACCAATTTCTTTTTTCTTTTTGAACCGGAATACTCATTCCATTACTAAACCCGCGCAGCGCAATCATTTTGCCACAGCCGATGGGTTCACAGGGCCACAAAAAATGGCGGTACCTTCCTTCGTCGTCGTCGTCGTCATGTTCGATCTTCGCGTGCTCTTCCTCACTGATGAATAAGATACAGAAGTAGCGAAAAACGGTGGTACCTTCCTTGGGCACGACAGTAGCCGCCGCCGCTCGACCTCGCCCGGAGATGGCGAAGGATGAGAGCAGAGCAGCGGAGGAGCGGAGGTAGGGGGTCCGGGCGACCACGGCGGAATGCGACGGCCCGGCTGCCGAATTCACCGGGCGAGGCGAGGCGCGGCGCCGGGAGACCGGGGGGTGAGGAGGTAGGGGGTCGGGGCGGTGGCTTACCTTGACCAGCACCGAAACAAAGTCAGCGCCATTCGGGCGATGGGGCATCGGGGCGGGGCGCCGGGACGGGGCGTCGGGGCGGGGCGCCGTTCGGGCGACGGGGCGCTTGGGCGGTGGCGGGTGGTGGGGCCGACGGGGCGAGGGGCGGTGGGGCCAGGGGGCGGTGGCGGGTGGCGGCTGCGGGTGGTTCGGACGGTGGGGCGACGGGGTGAGGGGAGGTGGGGCAAGGGGGCGACGGGGCGAGGGGAGGTGGGGCTCGGCATTACTAACATTTTTTTTATTTTTTTTAAACTACTAATGGCGCACGGTGGGTGTGGTGCGCCATTACTATGTCAACTAGTAATGGCGCACTATACCATGGTGCGCCATTAGTAACAATTTTTTTTTATTTTTTTCAAAACTACTAATGGCGCACCACACACTAGGTGCGCCATTAGTAATATATTACTAATGGCGCACCAACACATGGTGCGCCATTAGTATATAGTAATGGCGCACCACATGTCTGGTGCGCCATTAGTGGCCATATCATCTATAGCCCTTTTCCTAGTAGTGTGTTAACCCTGCAGGGGTGTATTTCTTCACACACGCTCTCACCACTTATCGCCGTTTACACGACATGTACTGGGCAACCTTCAAACGGAGGCCCAGTGAGGGTGTCGGCCACGGCCTACCTAAACACTCAAGTCTCTAGTACAGGTTTATCGCCTATTCAGGTTCCATCCGCAGGGAGTCCGGCCGAGGTTTCCACATACGGCTCCGAACGATGTGAGCAGGCTTCCCGAGACACCAAACGGGCGCCCGGTACACCGTGCCACATGCCTACCGCATCACAGCCCACCCCTCAGGTCAGCGCTGCCCACGGCCTCCAGCATACTAGAAACACCAGAAACTACTTGCAACTCCTGGACAAAGGACAAGGGTGATCAAGAAGCCGAGAGGGTCCATTGGTTTCGGGCCCAATGCGTGGTAGTAACTATTTCATGGATCACCAACACAGAACTCAGTTCCTGAGGACGGCTTCAATGAGACAACCCACCATGTACTCCTACATGGCCTCTCACCGCTACCTTTACCAAATCGTGTTCACACACTTAGCTCACACACAGTAGGACATGTTTACACACCTCCAATTCATCCCTGATGAATCAGACCTGACTCAACTCTAAGCAGTAGCGTGCATGACAAACAAGCATGAATGAGTAGGCACATCAGGGCTCAAACAACTCCTACTCATGCTAGTGGGTTTCATCTATTTACTGTGGCAATGACAGGTCATGCAAAGGATAAAGGGGTTCAGCTATCGCAGCATGTAACAGATGAATCGTCCTTGTCCTAATGTAGTAAAAGAGAGCAGAAGCGAGAGAGTGGGATTGTATCGGAATGAACAAGGGGGTTTTGCTTGCTTGGCACTTCTGAAGATAATATAGCTCTTCATCGGTGTCATCGAACTCATCGTCGGAACCACGTCTATTGAGAGGGGACGAATACCGGCAAACAAGGAAGAACACGATCAATGCAACGCAACAATTATGGTGCATGATAATGACATGGCAAAATGAGTGTGTTAAGCTAGTGCAACTACAACCAGATGGGTTTGAGCTATTTTGAACCAAAGATTCAAAGTTCAAGCTCATTTGTGATCTTAAGTAGTGCTTTATAATGTTTTGCAATAAACAGCAAGTTAACTTGTTTAAACATGCATGAAACCAATACAAGTGGATAGATTGGATTTTTTCTGATCATTTTTCATATATAAATCTTTGCATTTGGAGTTACAGATTAATTTCTATGAATTTTTGAGGTTTGCAACATTTTCTGGAATTTCCTATATAAGAATAAATCCAGAAAAGAATTTACTGCGTCAGTATGACATAGGTGTGACGTCAGCAGGTCAACTGGGTCGGCCAGGTCAAACCTGACCTGTGGGACCCATACGTCAGTGTCTCAGGCTGGTTTGGGTGGATGACAGGTGGGACCGGTCAATGTTGACTTGACCAAAGTCAAAGCTAACACGTGGGGTCCACACGTATTAGTACTAATCTTAACAAAAAATTAGACTAACCTAATTATGCTCGGGGACCCACATGTCATTGACATAGGCAATAATTAAACACGATTAGCACCTAAACTAATGGTGCCACGTCAGCCACCGGCGTTTAACCGCCGGCGACGACAGACCGTGGCGGTGCCCGCGTCGGGTTTGCTCTACGGTCCACCGTTCGACGAGCAGTTTGTGGCTACGGGTTGCTGGCGCTTGCGTGCATCCAGTGGTGCTCTCAGCTTCGCCGGAGATGGCCCAGAACGACGGCGGTGATGGCAAGTGCGGCGGCCGGCGTTCGAGCGTCGAACGAGTCGACGGTGCAGGACATGGCAGGAGCTGCGGTTAGGCGTGTTGGACTCGTGGGGGTGCGGTGAGCTCAGTGGTAATCTCGGACGCGTGCTTGCACAGCCGTAGCCGCGGTGGTGACATGGACGGCGGTGAGGAGCAATCGGCTCCGATGGCCACGGTGGCTAGAAGGCGCTGACGAGCACGGGGAGAGAGGGGAAAGAGGCAGGGGCTCACAGCGAATCCGGTAGAGGCAACGGCGAGGCCGGGGAGGGACTGGAGCTCGCGAATCCCCGAAGAGTTCGCCAGCGGCCAAAGGTTGAAGACGATGTCATGGACGACGCTGGAGGGCTTCCGGCGGGGCGCGGCTCGGTGGAGAGGAAGAGGGGGTCGAGGCGGAGACTTGGGATGCGTCGGGGAGGTGAGGCGGTGGCTGTTGCCGCGGCGAACAGTGTCGGTGGCGACGGCTGCGCTCGGGCATGAGAGGGAGAGAGAGCAGAGGAAGGAAAGAGCTCGAGAGGAAGTGAGGGGCGGTCGGGGAGGCTGCGTGTCGACGTCCAGGGCGTCCAGAGCGTCGAGGGGGAGCGGCAAGCAGGAGGTGGCCGGGGCGCGTGGTCGCGCGCACGGGCCACACGCCCGGCGTCCTTCTGTCGTGAGGAAGACGACAGAGGGGGGCAGTGGGTTGGGCCGCATAGTCCTGGACCAACACAAGAGCTGGGCCGGTTGGTGGGCGCCAGGTTAGTCCTTCTCTCTCTCTCTCTCTCTCTCATATTTTAGTTTATGTTTTCTATTTTTCTGTAATTGTTGTGACTTAATTAAAATGCTAAGGCATTTTCAAAAACCCTGAAAATAATTGTGGGCTCTGTTTGGAATGTTTCCAACAGTCCTCACTTAAGTTCAGAATTATTTGGACATTTAAAATATTATATAGCATTTAATTGTCCAAATTCAAATACGTATGAATTAACTCCAAAATCCAGAAATGTCCTAGAAACGTGTGCATCATTTTTGGAAGAAGTTTTCACCCATTCCAAAAATGATGAACTTTTCTAAAGGCCATTTTGGGTAGATGGAAAAGATTTAATTTGACCCTAGTTCTATTTCATTGTTGCTAGGGTTTATCAGTCCCCATTTCAAGTTTAACTGAAATTTAGACATGATGCAACACCATATGCTAGCACTAAGCATTGCCAGAACTAGGGATGTGACAACTCACCCCCACTAAACAAGAATCTCGTCCCGAGATTCCAGCGTAGGGTAAGATGGAAGGGGGAACGCAAACTAACACAATCTTCACGATCTAGGTTGCACCTCATGAGGTTATTGATTCGTTGCATACGTTGATCTTCACATCCTTGCTTTTGGGATCTTCATCCACGCAATGACAACGGAAAGAAACTCTACTAGGATTGATCTTCTCGAAGATCAAGCTATACAAGATCAACTCGCGGAATGAGATGTTGAAACATCTCGAGTTGAGACACAAAACACATCGAGAGGGATGGAAGAACAAACGACGGGGTTTGATTTGGTGGGAAACAATTCCACGCTTAGAAAGATGGTGGATGGTGTCAAGGTGGCGAGGGAATAATTGCCATGATCCCGTAACGGAGCACCTTGGAAAAGGTGACTCGTTGAACTGCTCCCTTAAGTGGCAAAAATAATTACTTTTGATCCATAGATCATTGAAACTCTTCATACCAGCTTAAAGCAATTTTCAATTGATCGTTTGAAAGAGCTCAAAGAAATGGCATACACGGACTAGGATGAATGATATGGACTACCTTGTTGAAGACAACGCAATGGATAATTTTTTCTTATCACCGGAGGTGGATGGGACCCATGACAGAACCACTTTCGAAGATGATCCTGGACAGTAACTGCTGAGAAGGACAGCCCATGGAAAATTGGCACGATGGGGTGCAAGCTGGGAACAAAATGCAAATGTTGGGAATGTCCCAACCATCATATCTGCCTGAGATTCAGATCTGGTTGGAAACAGGATATTTCATATAGCATGTCTGGAAAAGAAAGTTTGCAACACAATTCGATGAGATGGCGTTGCGAGATTCTCGGGAGATGAACTACGATAGCAAGCTCCAAAACATGAGTTGGTTCTGCTACACACCTGTGAACACACTGTCCTACACAAGCATGACCACATGGTAGTCTTATAATAAAACACCACCGAGTTCTGGTTGGGAACCATCATCTAGGGTAACGAAGTCTTGTGCATGACCTAGGATTTGCACAACAACTCCTTTTCCTTGAACAAATCAATCAGTGGCTTGGTGTGCTAGGGACACATATAGAACGAAGGTTGCAAGTCTCCGAACCACATAATACTTCGCACGTATGCATGACCGATTTGGGATGATTCCAAAAGAAGCAACATTGACTTTCTCGAATCCACGGCGGCAACTTGCATCAAATGCACATGAATTAGAGAAATTCACTACTTTCATCCAAACATATGCTTCATGAACGAAACATGAAGAAATGCTTACACAAGTTTCCAACACTAAGTTGATGTTCAACATGGGTCATGGGGGGAGACAAAATGCTGTTGATGGGCTCAACAACAACTCATCGGAATTCCATATCACTGGACTTCCACCATCATGTGAACATGGTGATAACACTGGTCAGACCAAAAGATGTAATGGTGTATGCTCAAGGGATCAACCACGAGTAAGACAACATTACGAACATCGTTGGTTCTGATTTGACTTGACAATAGCCCATACTCAAGTCAAAGTTTTGACAAGGCAATAGATCCAACAACTGATCACGAGGACCAATCGATGGAGATATCATCTTTCTTCAACACACACACAAAAAGATATCCCTTAACATGAACTAAGTCAGACAAGCTTTTATATTCCAACTCTCCAAGTTGTTGTCTAGCTCAACCAACTAGCTCAGGGATATCCAACATAGATTCTTGGAGAAGGAGTGATTTATAAGAAAACAGACTTGATCACGAATTCAACATAGCGGTCAGGTGACAACCTGGTAATACTTCCGAGAAGATATTCGGAATATCACGAACCACCGATATGTTACTAAGCTCGAGAACAATCTTGCTTTTCAAGGCAAGACGATATGATCAAATAAGCACGGGAGTGAATAATCCTAACTCATTGATCGAAGAGTGCACTGAAAATAAGGGCTAGGTAGCACAATCTATCTTATAATGATGATTCAGTAACCAACACGCTAAGAATGAGAATATTGTCCATTAACTACCAAGCAACATGGTTGCTAGGAGTATTGATTTCACACATCATGGTTCACTTTTCGGCATTCCAGTTGTCACAACACGGGACCAAGGAATGAAAAATGATGGCAAGAAGTATCACTGCATCAAGAATTCATGAGAGATGCTGCAATTCTCATGGCAATCCTGACATAAAGGGGGCAACACTCCAAGGTAGAACAGAACAAAAGCTGGATTGGCATTTTGATCTGCGGAATACAACTACTTTGACCCAATCCCAGAGATGGATGAGGTACTGGGGTTTGTTTCTCCTAGTCAGTCCGAACTAGAATGGCTTGACGGACCACAAGAATGATAGGCATCGATGAACGAATGCACGCATACTCTTGACTATCAATTGACAGACGATGGTCGGAAAACAAATAAAGAAGGACAACTCAAGGGAGCATATATCTTTCTGAGTTGTGGATGCATAGATTAATATGTCGAACCAAGTTCAACAGGTTTCATCCAGATAACCCATGTAGAAAGGTAGAACTGGAAGAATCACAATTATGAATGGAGAACTCCTCAAGAGTATTCTGGTTGTGATCTTTTGGTTCAAAGGAACTCCTGCCAAGGATGGTTCATGTTATTTGGAAGAAGGAAATACCACGGACCTTGAGAACTAATGCAAAGGTTACTATATCCTAAGGAACTAGCAACACTATCAAAATGAGGTAAGTACAGTGAATCTCGGGTTCAAAACCCAGGAGTAGAATGCCTACTACTAAGTGGCATCACGGGGTGCTTTCGAGAATGGTGACCAGAATCATCACACTGGGGATACAAAGCATTGCTAGATTACTACGTGACTCCCTAAAACACCTAGGATCATAATAATAGCTCCAACATATATGTCGAGGCAACAGAGTACCTCAACTCACCGATTAGTGTGATTAATCTGGCCCAAATGGACATTAGGAACATGGAGGAATGATTGCAAGTGCATCAGTCTATATAGAAACTTGGGATGACTCGGACAGCATAACGGCTGTAAATGCTCAAACTGATTTGAGACATGCTGCAAAATGGTGGCATAACCACTTAACATCACAATATCAAGGTGCTGAGATCAACTGTCAACACACAGAAGTAGTAGAAACTGAATTGAAGCCTGGAACCAACAGTCCTAAGATTCTACAGATTAGCAACACGTGATCCTGATAGAAAGATCAGAAGCCTAGTACTTAAACCCCGTAGAAAAGAAGAGGATGACTCAGATCATAAGGGCATAAGATAAAGGAGTAAAAAGAGCCTTACGTTCCCTCCCACAATCAATTCCCCTACATATAACTAAAGCATTTCTAGACTCAACTTCGACCAATTGGCTTGGTAATCCTACAGGCAGTCAGGCTCTGATACCAACGCTGTCAGGACCCCGATTCCAAGTCACATAGAGCTAGCCGGTAACACCTCATATCACTTTGCGGCCTCACGCACGGTATTCCCACGGGTGTCGCCTTACCATGGCCCGAGACCGTTTGCGCCTTTTGGCTCACGTATATGATAGTGTCGCTAGCATCCATATGACAGAGAACCCGGGCCGACATGACTAGTCGTAAACCCAAAGTGGCACTAACTTATGGGGACAGGCATACATGAATGAACATCGAGCATGTCAGTCAGCAGCGTGTGAATCCGGGGTGTAGCACTGGGCTAACAGGACTCCGGGAACCCGGGCTGTAGCAGGCTAGGCAGGACTCCGGATGTCATCGCGTGACATTTCCCCGAAGGGACAGACACAGGAACGAAGTGAATCACATGCCGGCCAGTCAAGTGTTCCGGAGCAGTAGTGTTGGGCTAGCAGGACTCCGGTGAACCGGGCTGTAGCGGACTACTATGGCTCATGGAAGCACAAGACTACATTTCCCCATAAGAGAGGCTACCAAGGGAAAACAACTAGGTTGTCGGATCCCACACATACCAAGCATTTCAATCATACACACAATATGTTCGATATGTGTAAATACAACATGGCATCACAACAAGACTCTACGACTCAAAGTATTTATTCATTAGGCTCCGAGGAGCGAGATATTACAAACATGGGTCTCATGACCCAACATTCAGAGCATACAAGTCAAAGCACATGCGGAAGCTTAACATGTCTAAGTACAGACATCTACAAATGAAAAAGGCTGAGAAGCCTGACTATCTACCAGATCCTGCCGAGGGCACAAGGTCGTAGCTGAGGTATCAAGCTAAACGTCGAAGTCCACACGGAACTAGATGTTGCATGCACAACTTGGTGCTGGTGCAGTTGTGTAATGGGGTAGCTGAGTGCTGTAGCTATATGATGTTGTACTCTGATGTATTTCAATTATGAAATCTGGCTTCCTTAATACAAAAATGAAATATGTTGTGTGCTTAATATGAAATGTCAATTAGAGTAATAAATGTATTATTAATAATAGGACAATTAGCCTACTAATGGCCGATTAGCCGGCTAATTGGGTTTTTCTATTGCAAACGTTATTGAGAAAACACCATGGGCGATGACCTCAAGCAACACACACGGTTTGTAGGAATAAACCATGTTGGATCAATGAACAATCACACACGACTTCCTCTTGAAAATTGTTTGCGTTAGGCCACCTTCCGCAAATGTTTAGCACATAAAAAGTGTGTGTGATGGACAGAGGCTATGCCACACAGTTTCTTCTACGCACCCTGCGTGATGCATTCAACAGCGCAAACAATAAAATTGTTAATATCGTCTGCAATGGCAATGCTATCACAAACAATTTAATGGGGAATATTGTGTGTGATGCACATGCGAACGGAGACATTTTCCTTGGAGTGTCTTTGTGGGATGTATATACGAACGAAAACATACTTTTTGGATTTATTGTGTGGGATGTACATACTAACGGAAATGTATTCCTTTGATTGACTGCGTGGAATAAACATACGAACGGAAACTTTTAGTCGGGCTGACTGTGTGGGATGTACTTATGACCGAAAATGATTTTGTCCTGTATAATTGTATTTTTTTAGCACAACTGTACGTATAACATATTTGATCGCTCGCCTGTCGCACACGACCTCATTTTGTCGAGCATGTGTGCTAGGAGGGCCTATCCCTGACGGTTTCTGGGTCATGTCGGAAGGACCCCCCTATCGCACACACTCACTCGGCGACGGTTCAGAATGCTGTTGCGGAAAGGGGTTAAAAACCATCTGTATAGCACCTCATTGTACCAATAATGGTACACACATCGGATGGTTCTACGTGGAAGCTTGCATTGATGGGATGCTTGTGTTTAATTTCTGTTTTAGTTTGTATCGACGAACAATGTGGAACTTGCTACCCATATATGGATGAAACTATTGTAATATGGATGAAACTATGTATGTATGGATGGAACAATGCGTGTATGGATGAAACTTATGTGTTTGATATCATATATTTGCTGTGAGACTTGCTCATATTGTTTGCCCTGTGAATTATATATATACATATTGTCAATATAACAAAAAACAGAACAAAAAGAGGCAATATAGGCACTTTGCCGCCTACCACCGACGGCCAAGGGCTCTTTGCTATCCGCCACTGACGGCAAAGGTGACACGTGGCAGTGATGACCCACAAGTGTAGGGGATCTATCGTAGTCCTTTCAGTAAGTAAGAGTGTCGAACCCAACAAGGAGTAGAAGGAAATGACAAGTAGTTTTCAGTAAGATATTCTCTGCAAGCATTGAAATTATCAGTAACAGATAGTTGTGTGATAAGTTACTTCATAGCGGGTTGCAAGTAACAAAAGTAACTAAGGTGCAGCAAGGTGGCCCAATCCTTTTTGTAGCAAAGGACAAGCTTGGAAGAACTCTTATATAAAGCAAGGCGCTCCCGAGGACACATGGGAATTACTGTCAAGTTAGTTTTCATCATGCTCATATGATTCGCGTTTGTTACTTTGATAATTTGATATGTGGGTGTGAAAGTGCTAGTTATCGACTATAGGGGGGTGAATAGGCGATTTTTATGAACGTCTTCAAAACATGGGAGTTTCGAAGACAAACAATAGAAATGAACCTATTGACATGCAGCGGAAGGTAGACTACACTAGGCAAGCCATAGTCAAGTATTCAATGAAGTGAAAGCACGAAGACTAATAGCAGCTAGGTAGTGATGATCGGGATGGAAGATAGTATGAAGCCAAACAACAATAGAAGTCACATAGTGAAGTCAAATAGGTAACACAGGCAGGCAATGACTTCATGAAGACAAACTGTAAATAAAGAGAGGGAGAAGATAGAACCAGTCACTTGATGAGGACAAGGATTTGTTGGACCAGTTCCATTTGTTGTGACAACTGTACGTCTAGTTAGGGAGGCTGAGATTTAACTCAGAAGACCATGTCTTCACCTTATTCCCCTTGAGCTAAGGACACCCAGTCCTCGCCCAATCACTCTGGTAAGTCTTCAAGGTAGACTTCCAAACCTTCACAGACTTCGTTCACCGGTGATCCACAATGACTCTTGGATGCTCAGAACGCGACACCTAACCGGCTGGAGGATTCACAGTCCTCAAGTGAACAAGTCTTCAGGTCACGCGGACAGAAAGACTTCAGTGATGCTTAACACTCTTTGGCTCTGGGTGTTTGGGCTTTGTCCTCGCAAGGATTTCTTTCTCTCAAAACCTTCAGAGGTGGGTTGCTCTCAAACGACAAAAGTCGTGCACTAACTCTGAGCAGCCACCAATTTATGGTGTAGGGGTTGGGCTATTTATAGCCACAAGGCAACCCGACCTAACTTGTCTGAAATTGGGTTCAGCATCGCATGTGCCATCGGCACGAGGAGCAGAGGGACCTCGGTTGAAGTCTAATCCTCGCGACTTCTTGTTCTCTTTTGCCGAGTTCTTGGCAAACTGATAGTTGCGCTTGAACAGATTGTTGTCACGACACCATAGCAGAGAAGATGGGTCGGCATCAGCAGGCTGTGGTCCACGGACCATGCAAGGGTAGAAGCCTTGATCAATGGCTTCAGTTCTAGACCTGGGTGGAAGATTTTTGTACAAGATGTCTCCCCAGGGTTGCTTGATGGCATTTTTTCAGCATATTCCTGGGTCACGAACCTATACTTGAACCATTGCTCTGCCCAATATCTTTGAATCCATTGGATTCATATTTTGCACTGATTGTAATCCTCCTCTGGATCTGTCTTGTATAGCTCATAGAGGTCAGGTGGCAAATCTCTTGATGTTCCCCCACGGGGCTGTCTGCCTCCCTTCCTTGCTGACTTATCTGTGGCCATGTAGTTCAGACTGAATGGCTTCAAAACTATCAAAGGCTTCCGTCTGCTGGTCAGACAGGAACTAGCTTCGGGAGAGTTGATATGATGATGTAAGAATTCTGCAAATGAATGCAGACTATGAGAACCAAGGGATTCTCCAACGGACATGTACGTGTGACAACATTAGAGATGCGAGGGAAGGGGAAGAGGTCATATGCATTCTCAGAAGATATTGAAGATAAATCAGTTTAGAAGACATTGACCTCATAGCGCGAAGACATTCACTTATATGTTGAGAGTTGGTTCCAGATTTGTAAGAATCCAATAATAGGTACAAGTGAGGAATCTAACTACGTGTGAAGCATAAGTGAATATACTAGGCATAATATGAGATGCAGAACATAATAGATCCAAATTAGAGGAGGCAGAAACCACTTTTGGTAGGAAGGATGAATCTATCGGATCAAAAAGACAGTAAAAAGAGAGTTTTAATTTACCACATGATGAACTTCTAGACTGAGCAGAAGAGGAGGCCGAGCAGTTCGATCTTCCGTGCCCTAACTTGGCGATGGAGGACACCTACGGCGGCGGCGCAGAAGACGATGTCCGCGGCCGGTGTGAAGATGGCGTCGGTGAGGTCGCGGCAGCTAAGCGCTTTGTCGCCGGCGTCGTCGAGAGCTAGCGGTGGCGCTAGGGTTTGTGTGAGGTGGAGAGGTGGAAGAAGTATTTTGATCGCGATGTGATGTGTATTTATAAGGAGAGGAACGGCACAGCGGAATTATGCAGGTGCCCCTGTGTAACATCCCAAAATTCTAAATTTTGGAATGTTATAATAAATAGATAGATTTGATTGATTGCGTGAAATTGAGTGAATTCGAAACTTTTTGAAAGTTAAATGAGAGGGAATAAAAGGACTTTCCCAAACTTCCATTTTGCATTTTATGATCTCCGTGAATTCAAATTCTTTTCACCACAAAACCCTGGAGAGAAGATGACATGACTTCTTCCATTTATTTAAATGACAAGGGGTGTTGAAAATATTTGAATACCATTTGAAAATATTTCAAATTTAGAAACTTCAAGCAACTCAATGATTTTCATGAGAGAAGATAAAATGACTTCTTCAAATTGTATGAAATATGAGTTGGGAGTTTCAAAGAATTAAATTCAAAGTTCTTTTGGAAAATTATTTCCAATTTGGAGTTATTCGAGTTTTATTCAAATTATTTTTCTCCAAAAATAAAATATATGGAAAATAGGGTAACATGATTCCCTACATCAGAAAATTGGAGAGAAATAAATTAGAATTAATTTTGGTATTTATAAAATGATTTTTACTGGATTTTAATAGAGCAGAAGCACTCTTCGCTTTATTTGAATTTGTGTGTATTTTATTTGACTCTATAAAAATGTTCAGCTTGTGGGAAATCTTTTTCTGAAAATTTTGATATATAATATGCCTATATAAAATTTCACGTTATTTTCTTCATTCGGTTTTCCTTCTGTTTACAAAAAAAACTGTACGTGCGACCCATATTTATTTATCGCCTACACACGTAGCATAGTGCCAGCAGGCGCCCCTCATTTTTTTCCTAAATGGGCCAGGCCCAGCCATCCTTTTCATTTATTTACTTAGGCCGAATTTTATTTTATTTAAAGAAAAAAAACTGCAGGCGCGCGGCCGGCCGAGGCCTTTAGGCCCGTGCGAGGTGTTAGCCTTTTTCTTCTCTGTTTCGTTAATTTACGTCTATATTTAGTCCCACATTGCCTAACCTTTGATCCCTAAGCTTCTTTTTCATTAAAAAATATAGACCCATAGAGCCTCCAAAAATCATCCGATTCGGATTAAATCAATATTTTGGTTTGACTAGATTCATTTAAGAAAAATATTTTTCTCCTCTCCGGCGCGACTTTTGGGAATTGTCTCCTCTCTCCGAAGTTATGTTTTCCCTGCCTTATAAAGGTATCTTTCTTCGTTTTTTCTTTTTTATCCTTCTGTAATTTATTATTTCTAGAATAGTACGATAAAATAATTAGATTATCAATTAGTCTACGTATTTATACATTAGACCTTAGCCATAACTATTTTTCTTCCGTAAAACAGCTTGGCCCTGATTTTTCAAATAGCCATAACTTTTTACTCGTTCATCCAAATTAGATGAAACCAACGCCCACTTCTTCGTTATGATCCCCTCTATCCAGTAATCCAACTCAAACATGTGTTTTGAAAGTTTAAAATTTGAAATTGAACAGATTTGTACTCAAACTTCATTTGATCGTAACTTGAGTTTTATAACTCCGATTTAGTTGATTCTTTTTGCAAATCGAAGCTCTTGACCTAAACTTTCTGATAAGGCCGAATACACATAATTTTGGTACTGTTAGAAATTGTTTCATGTTGCAAGAGTTATTTGATTGGTTTTGATGGTTTCCAAGTTGCCTCTTCGATCTTTCTGGTCTTTTGAGTGATTGCTTATGTGTGGTTACTATTGCTTGATTACGATAGATTGACCGGAGTGTGACCAGTAGATCTATCAAGTGTGTTGAGTGTGAATCATCATCATCAACATTGCAGGCAAGTTCACACTTTGATCATATCTTTTCTACTACCCAGTTTTTATTGCATTAGATCCATCCTCAAACATTGCATGATTAGGATCTAATTAAATTGTGGGATGGGAAGTAGTTGAGGTAGTACCTATTACCTGTTTATTATCAAACCCTTGGGAGTTACTAATACGTTATGCTTATACTGCCATGCTATGCTCGTAGACGTGGATTGGGTTTGAGAGTATTTCATGACATATGTGAGATTGTTAATTAATGGTTTACTTAAGGTGGCAACTTAAACACACATCTGGGTGGACTGAGGCACCTGGGTATTCCAGGACTTGCCTATCTAGGCACCTGGGTATTCCAGGACTTGCCTGTTTTTCTTTTGGACCGCCACCCAGGCTCAAAGGGATCATGAGATTATTCATACTAGAAACTTCCGTGTGCAGCCACAAGCCATTATGGGCTCTGGCATAACTGATTAAGTCGTGCGAACTCTTACAGGGTAGACTAGCAGATGTAGGGGAAAGTAGGTGTATCGGTCTATCCAACGTAAGGTGCTAGCGCTTCTGAAAGACTATGTCATGGTCATCCGTTTCTCAAACACCATGTAGTGCGAGAAATCCAACGGAGGCGATCGAGTCTTGTGGGGAAAAGTGCGCAAACCTCTGCAGAGTGTACAAACTAATCATGCTTAGCCGTGTCCCCAGTTATGGACATCTTGAGTATCTTGTTCTTGGATTATCCTGTTGATCTCATCACGTTACTTTAATTAATTTTGTTGGGTTTTAATGATGATGCTTAATTGGGCTTGAGAATGTTGTCAACCATTCTCAATGTTTAACAACCACCATGATAGTTAAATAAATTTATTCCTTTGCAGTAGGGAAAAATTGGCTTTTCGCAAAAACATTATATCCATAGAGCTTTTCCACCAGCCATATATGCATGTAGTGATAGCCATTGTTCATCAGTTTCTCTATGGTGTGAATTTGTCAGTACATTCAATGTACTGACCCGTTTCGGACTGCAACGTCTCATGTTGCAGGTTTCTTACGTCGAGTAAGTGATACGTTAGGGTTGCGATTTCTACACTCAACTTTGCCGTTGGTGTTGATGGGAATCCACAACCTTGTTGCTTCCGCTATATTTGGATTGAGGTAATAGTATTTACGTTACCTTATACATGTGATTTACCTCTATTATAAATCCTTCGAGTACTATGTGTGTCAGCATACCGATCCAGGGATGACACTTAAGCACAGAGACTTGATCCATTCGGGTCAGGTCGCTACAAGATGGTATCAGAGCACATGTTGACTGTAGGACGTGACCCTAGAAACTGGCAAGCCCATAGGAAAGATTTTCTCTACAACTTCCTTTTCAAATAGACCTTTTACCACTCCTCTCTTCTGAGCTTATTCAAATATTCCCTTTTAGTGAGACCATACCCCTTTTCCCTTTTGACCACTCGAAGATTCGACGGATGAGACCACTCCAAGAAGGATAAGATATCGGACAACTAAGACCATACGGAATGGAGAGGATTTTACCATACATTATGATAATGGAAACTACAACTGTTGAAGACTCTGAAGACTAGGAGAATTTGAAGGCTCTGAGGAATTCCGAGATTGGTATGATCTAGGAAGGCTACCTTATGGAACTTGGCAGACTAAGGAAGCTGTCAATACCCGAGATCAAGGTGTGTTGGAGAAAGACCGGAGCATGGAGAGTTAAAAAAACTCAAAGTTCAGTAAAGGAAAACCTTAAAGCAAGAGATATCAACTATGGAGAGATAGCTCATGGAAATGACAAGGGGAGAAACACGACTATCCATGATGTTATCGCCCGCTTATGTTATTGTCACCGTGCTGAGTTAAGCATGCATATGCATGGAAGGATTGGATGGTAGAAGGCTGATGGAGCACCTATCACCAAGATGAAGTTTTAACCTTAGCTGATGTAACACAGGGATCTGGAGCATTACATCAAGGATTTTAAGATGGACCTTTAGGAAGCTATATTTGACAAGGAGAATTTCGTGAAGAACTCAGGATCCAGAAGATGAGAGTAGCCAAGCTAGAGGAGCAAAACCTCGAGATACAGGAGATTCGTCAGGAACTAAAGGACAGTAGGACCATGGTTCATACCAAGGATGTTGAAACCCAGAAGTTTGGAATGCAACTCCAGAATATTCAAGGATGTCATGAGAGACTTCGCGTTAATAGAGTTGATCTGGCAAAAGAATTTGAGAAGGACAAGCACGATGGGAAGAAGCCGTTGGAGGCATGAACAAAATTGGTAGAGTTTGATGACTTTGAAGATTTATTGACCTTTAGAAGACCAACCCCCTGTTCTATACCTGCGTTAGATGCGACGATTGTGAGCTGTCATTTGTTTGATGTTTTTTCGACAGCCACAATAAAATCTGTCTTTTAAAAACCTTTGTTTGTATTGTGTGCATCCCTCTCGATCTCTCTTATCCCACCCCAAACCCATGGACCCAATAGAGGATGAATGGAGATGAGCTAGTATTTTCGGGACCGATGAGTCAATTAGAGACAGACCGATGGATTCAGAACATGGAGGATCATATGGAGAACAACCCTATAGTCGGAAAGGATATGGCCCAGCATGCTCTTCAATGCTTTGAAAGAGGTGCTGCTACTTGGTGGAGGATGTACCAAACCATCAATGGATGGCAAGGAGTAACCACTTGGAAAGAATTTAAGTTGACTTCGCTAAAGTCTCAGTTTGTATCCCAGAAATTGAAGCCTTATGGAAAGGATATGAAGAGAACTTGTGCATGCTTTGTGGAGAAATAGGACACAACCATAAAGAACACAAGGATTAATGCCCTAATTGTGAAGGAAGTCATCCAGCTGAAAAATGCCCAACATAGGCAGATCACTTGTTTCTTGTGTGAAGGGACTACCCACTACCCTGCTCAGTGTCATATTTACTCCTTGGTACAAAGAAAGCAGAACAAAGAAGCAATGAAAGGAGCCCTTATGGGAATTTTAAAAGAACCTGCGATGAAGGAAGAGGTGGAGGACACACCCAAAGAGGAACCAATTAAACCCTACACTAAGTGTTGCCATTCATGTGGAGAAGAAGGACACATCTCCCAGAATTGTATGAAGGGGGGTCTAGTAGAATTCCCGATGGAGGAAGTAGAATATGACCCATAGGAAATAGAAGCTCTGATTGGAATCGAAAAGTCCAGAAAGAGAAGTAGATTGGATTCCATGAAGGATCTGAGTCATGTCACCTGCTATAGGTGCAAGGAGTCAGGGCACTACCTCAGCAATTGCCCTAAAAGGAAGCCAAGGACCCAAGTAGGCTATATAATCACCAGGAAACCTCGAAACTTGCCAGAAGTAATATGTTTCCGTTGTAATGAAGCAGGGCACTTTGCCAGAGATTGTCCGAAGGAGAAGGAGACTTGTGATAAATAGTTGAGTTTGTAACAGAAGAAATATAGTAGTAGTAGTGAGAATATTTTCCTTTATATTGAGGTGTTGAGTTGAGGCATGTAATGGAAAACAGGAGATTATAATAATAAAGTTAGCAGTGTTGGTACTAATTTGGATTTTATGAGTTACTCTATGAGGAAAGATGTTGACCATTTTCGAGGATATGAGAAATATGGTCTATGAAATATTGGAGCATTTTAAGGGTGGTAGTACCCTGTAAGAACCGTTGACCCTGAAAAAGATAAGGATACTCCCCTGAGTGGATTCGGACAAAATGAATACGAGTTTTGTCTCGATATGTTTGATACCCCAAGAGTGTGTGGGATGAAGTTGGAGACCGTCAGTGGTTTAGAACAAATGTGATCAAGGAGTCGGAAGAGAATGTTAAGTTGATGACCCTGGAAAGGATAATGATGTTCCCCGAAGTGGAGCATGGACTTCGTAAGTGTAAGTTTTTTTATCATGCTATGTGGGATACCCCACAGGGATGAAGAGATGAATTACTATTGGATATAAAGGAGGTATGATGTTGGAAATATGGAGCAATTGCAACTCCATGATGAGTTTGAGTAATCATGTCTTAGACTTGTACAAATAGAAGGAAGGGAGATAGTATAATTGGATGGAATTAAGAATGCCAGGAAGCTGGAAGTTGGAATAACAAGCAGTTGCTCCAGAGATAACACTTAAGCACAGAGACTTGATCCATTCGGGTCAGGTCGCTACAAGATGGTATCAGAGCACATGTTGACTGTAGGACGTGACCCTAGAAACTGGCAAGCCCATAGGAAAGATTTTCTCTACAACTTCCTTTTCAAATAGACCTTTTACCACTCCTCTCTTCTGAGCTTATTCAAATATTCCCTTTTAGTGAGACCATACCCCTTTTCCCTTTTGACCACTCGAAGATTCGACGGATGAGACCACTCCAAGAACGATAAGATATCGGACAACTAAGACCATACGGAATGGAGAGGATTTTACCATACATTATGATAATGGAAACTACAACTGTTGAAGACTCTGAAGACTAGGAGAATTTGAAGGCTCTGAGGAATTCCGAGATTGGTATGATCTAGGAAGGCTACCTTATGGAACTTGGCAGACTAAGGAAGCTGTCAATACCCGAGATCAAGGTGTGTTGGAGAAAGACCGAAGCATGGAGAGTTAAAAAAACTCAAAGTTCAGTAAAGGAAAACCTTAAAGCAAGAGATATCAACTATGGAGAGATAGCTCATGGAAATGACAAGGGAAGAAACACGACTATCCATGATGTTATCGCCCGCTTATGTTATTGTCACCGTGCTGAGTTAAGCATGCATATGCACGGAAGGATTGGATGGTAGAAGGCTGATGGAGCACCTATCACCAAGATGAAGTTTTAACCTTAGCTGATGTTGTAGAGGACAGAACACTAATATATGTATATATCACATTCACTTAGTCCAAAAGATCCAAACGAGAAGAGATAGCTATAAGTGAATGTTGTAGAGGACAGAACACTAATATATGTATATATCAGAATAAGACCAAATCAACATTGCGAAGATAAACATGAAATCATGTAAATATTGAAGATAAACCAAATGCGAAGACTTTGCAAAAGTAACGCCAACAGAAAACACTCCAAACAACAGTTTGGTGGTGGCGTTACCCACCGTATAGGAAGTCTTAGACCCAAACACGACGCACAATTATCGTGGCGCTCCGAAGTCAAATTCCGCATTAATGTATTCACACTCAGAGTGTAAGTCTTCATTGATTGAAGATATACATCACTTCGTGTGTTGCACATCTAAGTCATCAACATGCATAAGTGTTAGCATGTGTGCCTGATCACTGGACATTCGAGGATTCCAACATATTTAGGTCACACTGCAACTTGCAAAACCTTTTCTCATCCAAGGGCTTTGTGAAGATATCTTCCAATTGCTCTTCGGTGTTGACGTGAATGATATCAATATCTTCCTTCATAACATGATCTCTGAGTGCTGAACTAGGTTGTTGACAATCTTGATGGCGCTTTCATTGTCGCAGTAGAGTGGTACTTGCTTCAGATGAATGCCATAGTCCTTGAGTGTTTGCTTCATCCATAGAAGCTGAGCGCAGCAAGATCCAGTAGCAATGTACTCAGATTCAGCAGTGGAGAGTGATACACAGTTCTGCTTCTTTGAAGACCAACAGACAAGTGATCGTCCCAGAAAGTGACATGTGCCTGATGTAGACTTGCGATCCACCTTGTCACCAGCATAATTAGCATCCGAGAATCCAACTAGATCAAACTCTGAGCCCTTTGGATACCATAATCCTAGTGTTGGGGTGTAAGCCAAATATCGAAGAATTTGCTTCACAGCTAAGTGATGCGATTCCGTTGGTGCCGCTTGGAATCAGGCACACATTCAAACACTAAGCATTATATCTGGCCAAGATGCACATTAATAAAGTAAAGAACCAATCATGGAGCGGTATACCTTTTGATCAAACTCTTTACCATTGGCGTCAGGACCCAGATGACTTTTAGTTGGCATTGGCGTCGTGTAACCTTTGCAGTCTTGCATTCCAAACTTCTTCTGGAAGTCTTTGAGGTATTTCTCTTGAGATATGAAGATGTCGTTGCTTTGCTGGCAAATTTGAAGACCAAGGAAGAACTTCAGCTCACCCATCATGGACATTTGATATTGCTCTTGCATCATGTGTCCTAACTCATCACTGTATTTCTGGTTAGTGCAGCCGAAGATAATGTCATCCACATATATTTGGCACACAAACAGTTTACCATCATATGTCTTCGTGAAGAGTGTGGGATCCAGGGAACCAGGTTTGAAGCCTTTGCTCTTCAGGAAGTCTTTGAGTGTGGCATACCAAGCGCGAGGGGCTTGTTTTAGGCCATACAATGCCTTGTTGAGCTTGTATACCATATCAGGATGTTTTGGATCTTCAAACCCAGGCGGTTGTGCAACATACACTTCTTCAATCTTGCCATTGATAAAGGCACTCTTCACATCCATTCGATACAAAAGGATGTTGTGATGATTTGCGTAGGCCAGTAGTATGCGAATGGCTTCAAGCTTAGCCACAGGAGCAAATGTTTCACTGAAGTCAATCCCTTCAACTTGAGTGTATCTTTGAGCAACGAGACGGGCCTTGTTCCTGACGACTTGACCATGCTCATCTTGCTTATTGTGATATATCCATTTAGTGCCTATGATATTGTGCTTACGAGGATCAGGACGCTTGACCAATTCCCACACATTGTTCAGCTCGAACTATTGAAGCTCTTCTTGCATAGCTTGAATACATTCAGGTTCCATGAATGCTTTGGCAACTTTCTTGGGTTCTGATATTGAGACAAATGCAAAGTGCCCACAAAAATTTGCTAGTTGTGTTGCTCTTGAATGAATGAGCACACCAGGCGCATTGATGCTATCAATTATCTTCTCAATCTGTACTTCATTTGCAACACGAGGATGAACTAGACGAAGATTTTGCTCTTGCCGATCATTGTCATTGTTAGGAGGATTGTCTTCAGGCTAAGCATTGTCTTCAGGTTGATTAGGTGCAGAAATGATAAGTTCCTCTTCAGGCTGAGCTTCAGATGGTATGATTTCTCCACTTCCCATAAGCTTGATGTATTCACTAGGTGGAACTTCATCTAGCACATTTGGCAGGTGCTCTCTTTGCGAGCCATTAGTCTCATCAAATCGCACATCTACAGTTTCAACCACTTTATAGTGAAAGAGGTTGAAGACTTTGTAGGAGTGCGAATACTTTCCGTCACCAAGAATAAAACCTTCATGTTCTTTCGTTGCAAATTTTGAAGTGCGATGTGGGTCCTTGATCCAGCACCTCTAGCACCAAATACTCTGAAGTACCTGACATTTGGCTTCTTACCAGTCAGGAGTTCATAGGATGTCTTCTTCAGAAGCTTGTGAAGATAAAAACGGTTGATGACATGACATGCGGTATCAATGGCTTCAGGCCAGAACTTCCTGGGAGTCTTGTATTCATTAAGCATCGTCCGAGCCATTTCAATGAGTGGTCTGTTCTTGCGCTCCATGATGCCATTCTGCTGAGGTGTGTATGGAGCGGAGAAATCATGTGTGATGCCTAATGTATCCAGGTAAAGGTCGAGGCCGGTATTCTTGAACTCAGTGTCGTTGTCACTTCTGATATGCTTGATCTTGACGCCATAGTTGTTCATGGCACGGTTGGCGAAGCGTCTGAAGACATCCTGCACTTCAGTCTTGTAGAGAATTATATGCACCCACGTATATCTTGAATAATCATCAACAATGATGAAACCATAGAGACAAGCAGTAGTAGTGAGAGTAGAGTAGTGAGTAGGGCCAAATAGGTCCATGTGTAGCCGCTCGAAGGGTTGGGATGTTGTCATGATTGTCTTCAAGGATGCTTGGCCCTTGTCATCTTTCAAGCTTCGCAGGCACCACACAAGTGATCCTTCTTGAACTTGACGCCCTCGATGCCTATGACATGCTTCTTCTTTGAGAGAGTGTGCAAGTTCCTCATGCCAGCATGCCCTAGCCTCCGATGTCAGAGCCAGCACTCTGAAGCTTTTGCTAGAAGACATACGGCAAGCTGTGGTCTTGCTGAGAAATCTACCATGTACAAGTCATCCTTTCGATACCCTTCAAAGACTAGAGACTTGTCAGATTCCATTAGTACAAGGCAACGATATTTTCCAAATATCACAATCATGTTCAAGTCACAAAGCATTGAGACAGACATTAAGTTGAAACCAAGGGATTGAACAAGCATCACTTTATCCATGTGTTGATCCTTTGAGATTGCAACTCTACCTAGACCCAATACCTTGCTTTTACCAGTGTCAGCAAATGTGATGTGACTCTTGTCAGATGGACGTAAGGTTGCGTCCATGGGAAGACTTCGATCACCAGTCCTATGATTAGTGCATCCGCTGTGCATAATCCATTCTGAAGCATGAGGTGTCATACCCTACAGTATAGTTATGGGGATAGGCTTCACCAAGAGTATTGTGAAGCATAAAAATTTGACGCACAAGAGGATTATCAAAACTCAGATCAAGGTTAGGACAGATAGGATGATTGGCAAGCGATTCAGGAATAAAATACATAGTAAGACCATTTCGGCATTTTATCTTGCGCCCTACAAGATGCTTTAGGTCCCCAGCAAAAGCATCAGACGCCTCTGATTTCCAGCTGGAGACCTTTCCCTGCAAAATAAAGTTAATTCTTCTTAACCACCCACATCTTCAGGGGTGGCTTAGAAGCAATGAGTCTAAGTGAAGCATCTGAGAACTTCGGCTTTGGAGCACTAGCAAATAGCCTTGCAGGAGATGAATGATACTCATATGAATAAGCAGAAAAGTTCTTAGTTTTATGAACATAGCGATTTGAAGAAACACGCTCATATTCATAAGTTTGAGTATGATTTCCCTGCAAAACGTTGGCGTTAGGGTGACTCAGGTGAGTCCTGTATCTGTATGAAGCCTTTGGACCATATGAAGCTTTTGGTCTGGGATTTGTCTTCTTCCCAGGCGGTGTCATGATGACATTCACAAGAAGATTCTCGAGACAACTTTTGGGAACCCAGATCTTCTTCATAGGTGGCCCATTCCTGTAGTTAGTACCAATATACCTGGCGAACACTTCACCATTCTGATTCTTAAACAGTTTATAGTTTGCATCAAAGGATTCATCAATGATAACTGGGTTAGCACAAGTGAATCCACATAAAGTGGATGGGTCCACTGAAGGTCCCTTTGCAGCAACCCATGTGGTTTTGGGGTACTGCTCAGGCTTCCAGTAGGAATCATAAACATTCATTTTCCTCTTGAACCCAACACCCTCTTTCCTAGGGTTTCGGTTCAGAATCTGCTTTTTGAGGACATCGCACAGTGTCTGATGCCCTTTGAGACTTTTGTACATCCCTGTTTCAAGCAATGTCTTCAACCTAGCATTTTCATCAGCAATAATAGTGGTATCCTCTGCAGGGGGGTAGTTACCACATCAAAAGTTGAAGATATTGCAACAGTAGTAGCAGTAGAACATTCAGCAACAGAAGTAGCGTAATTACGCTCAAGGCATTTTAGAAATGGTGGTTCAAATCCTTCCTGAGCGGGACTGATCTGTTGAGCGCGAAGTGACTCATTCTCCTTTTGAAGATCTTCATGAGCCGCTCTGAATTTCTCAAATTCTTGCTTCCTTTGAAGATAATCATAGGAAAGCTTTTCATGAGTCGTTGAGAGCGTTTCATGATGACTTTCAAGTTCCTGGTACTTAACATGAAGATCTTTTATGTCTTCAATTAAGGACTAAGATCGGGTCATTTCCGCTTCCAACAGGTCATCGCTTTTGTCTAACAGTTTTTGAGTATGTTCCATAGGTTTCTGTTGTTCAGTTGCAATTTTAGCAAGTGTTTTGTAGCTGGGTTTGGATTCACAATGAGAGTCATCTTCACTTGATGTTTGAAAGTAAGCATCACGTGATTTTACCTTGGTAGCACGTGCCATGAAGCAGTAGGTGGGAGCAGAGTCGTCCTTGTCATTAGCATCAGTATTGGTGACGGGGCCATTGTCTTTAGTGTTGAAGATGGACTTGTCAACATAGGCTGTAACTAGAGCCAGACTTGCAACGCTAGAGTCGGACTCCTCCTCAGACTCCGCCTCCGCCTCCTCAGAAGCAGACTCCTCCTCTGAATCCATCTCCTTGCCAACAAAAGCACAAGCCTTGCTAGATGAGCTCTTCTTGTGTGATGAAGACTTGGACGAAGACTTGGAAGAAGACTTTGAGGATTTCTTCTTCTTCTTGTCATCAGAATCATATTCCTTGCTCTTCTTCTTCTTCTTCTTCTTCTTCTTCTTCTTCTTCTTCTTCTTCTTCTTCTTCTTCTTCTTCTTCTTCTTCTTCTTCTTCTTCTTCTTCTTCTTCTTCTTCTTCTTCTTCTTCTTCTTCTTCTTCTTCTTCTTCTTCTTCTTCTTCTTCTTCTTGTTCTCATTGTCCCACTGTGGACACTCAGAGATGTAGTGTCGAGGTTTCTTGCACTTGTGACATGTTCTCTTCTTGAAATCATGAGTGGAAGCTTCATCATTTCTAGAGCTGGATCGTGAAGACTTTCTGAAGCCCTTCTTCTTAGTGAACTTCTGGAACTTCTTCACAAGCATAGCAAGCTCCTTTCCAATGTCTTCAGGATCACCAGAACTGCAGTCAGATTCTTCTTCAGATGAGGAAACAACTTTTGCCTTCAAAGCGCGAGTTCGGCCATAGTTTGGACCATAGATGTCTCTTTTCTCAGATAGCTGGAACTCATGTGTGTTCAGCCTCTCAAGTATGTCAGACGGATCGAGTGTCTTGAAGTCAGGGCGTTCTTGTACCATCAGGGAAAGGGTGTCGAACGAGCTGTCAAGTAATCTCAGGAGTGTCTTGATGATTTCATGCTTGGTAATCTCAGTGGTGCCGAGAGCACGGAGCTCATTTGTGATGTCAGTGAGGCGATCAAATGTGATCTGGACATTCTCATTGTCGTTTCTCTTAAAGCGGTTGAAGAGGTTGCGAAGAACACTGATCCTTTGATCTCTCTGGGTTGAGACGCCTTCGTTGACCTTGGAGAGCCAGCCCCGGACTAGCTTCGACGTTTGCAGAGCACTCACACGGCCATACTGCCCTTTGGTCAGATGACCACAGATGATGTTCTTCCAGTAGAATCCAGTTGAATGAACTTCTTGACATCAGCAGGGGTGACACCTTCACCAGTCTTGGGAACACCATTCTTGACGACATACCAGAGGTCGACATCAATGGCTTCAAGATGCATGCGCATCTTATTCTTCCAGTAGGGATATTCAGTTCCATCGAAGAGGGGGCACGCAGCGGAAACTTTGATTATCCCTGCAGTCGGCATAGCTAAACTCCAGGTGGTTAAACCGAATCACATAGAACAAGGGAGTACCTCGCTCTGATACCAATTGAAAGTGCTAGTTATCGAATAGAGGGCGGGTGAATAGGCAATTTTTATGAATGTCTTCAAAACATGGGAGTTTCGAAGACAAACAATAGAAATGAACCTATTGACATGCAGCGGAAGGTAGACTACACTAGGCAAGGCATAGTCAAGTATTCAATAAGGTGAAAGCACGAAGACTAATAGCAGCTAGGTAGTGATGATCAAGATGGAAGATAGTATGAAGCCAAACAACAATAGAAGTCACACAGTGAAGTCAAACAGGTAACACAGGCAGGCAATGACTTCACGAAGACAAACTGTAAATAAAGAGAGGGAGAAGATAGAACCAGTCACTTGATGAGGACAAGGATTTGTTGGACCAGTTCCAGTTGCTGTGACAACTGTACATCTGATTAGGGAGGCTGAGATTTAACTCAGAAGACCATGTCTTCACGTTATTCCCCTTGAGCTAAGGACACCAGTCCTCGCCCAATCACTCTGATAAGTCTTCAAGGTAGACTTCCAAACCTTCACAGACTTCGTTCACCGGCGATCCACAATGACTCTTGGATGCTCAGAACGCGAAGCCTAACCGGCTGGAGGATTCACAGTCCTCAAGTGTAACAAGTCTTCAGGTCATGCGGACAAAAAGACTTTGGTGATGCCTAACACTCTTTGGCTCTGGGTGTTTGGTCTTTGTCCTCGCAAGGATTTCTCTCTCTCTCAAAAGTTTCAGAGGTGGGTTGCTCTCAAACGACAAAAGCCGTGCACTAACTCTGAGCATCCACCAATTTATGGTGTAGGGGGTGGGCTATTTATAGCCACAAGGCAACCTGACCTGATTTGTCCGAAATGACCCTGGGTCACTAAGGAACTGACACGTGTTCCAATGGTCAGATTTCAAACACACGCGGCAGCTTGACTTGGGCTACAAGTAAAGCTGACTCATCCAACTCTGGATAAGATTTCCTCTCATTATCTTCACTCAAAGACATAGGGTTTGGTTGAGCATCACTTCAGTCACTCTGACTTTGTTCACTGGGATCCCACTTAACAGTACGGTGGTTCCTATGACTCAACAAAGAAGAAAAGGAAACAACGAAACAACTAAGTCTTCGCGCTCCATAGTCTTCACACGATGTCTTCTCATGTCATAGTCTTCAATGTGAATATCTTCACATACCACCATTGTCTTCAATGTCTTCATACATTTTTAGGGGATATCTCCGGTAGGTAAACCGAATCAATGAGGGACTACTACCTTGTCAATGGAAATGACACCTATGGGATCACAAGAATCCCTACTACAGTTAGCGGGGTGCGGGGTTGAGAGAAGAGCGGATCAAACAGATAGCACGCGGTTCGTTTATCCAGGTTCGGGCCGCGAGGATGCGTAAAACCCTACTCATGCTTTGGTGGATGTATATTTGTGTTCTTGAACTAGCTATGGGGCGTGAGGAGCTCCAAAAAAGCGAATCCCTCTCCTGGTCGCCTCGGGCCTCCTTTTATAGGGAAAAAGGGGTTGTCCCAGTGGCACACAGGAGGTGGAAAGGGCAGAGTGTTGCGAGGTTATCCCTCGCATTACATGACAAGGCGCATTTAATGCGTCTGCTTAGGTGTCCTCTTGCTTTGTCGGGTACGGGGACGAAGCCCGTCCCGTCCGTTGCCGCTCCTCCTCGTGCTGACACGCGCCCTGGCCAGCGGTGCGTGCGATGCCATGTAGGCAGGCACGCAACTGAGGTGGCGCGGTGGTGGAGTCTTTATGAAGATCTGCATGCCGCCACGCAGGTGCCTGCCTAGTTGGTTAGGTCGGCAGCTGCATGTGAACGACGATTGAGGCTTGGTCGGCGTGGGCCAGGCGGTGGCCCTGTAGATGTCCTTGGCAAGGGCATTGCCGGGGCCCCGACAAGGGTCTTGCCGTGGTGCCCGCTGTCGTCCTCGGCAAGGCGCTTGCTGGGGGTATCGTGGTTTTCCTTGGCTGGGATCTCGCCAAGGGTCATCGTCTTCTAGTGCTCATCTGATCTTGAATGTTTCTTCGCAAAGATCTGCATGCCACCACAGAGGTGTCTCCCGAGCCCTTGCCCCAACATAGTAGACGATGGTGGGGGCCGTGGACTCAAGGGTGACTCGCTCTATAGGCGTGGGGCGAGCTGCCGCGGCAAGGGTCTTGCCGGGGCTGCTAGGGCTGACCCCGGCAAGGATCTTGCCGGGGGGAGCCCGCTTCGTCCCTTTGCTCTTCGTGGTCTTGGCCTTGGCGTTGTTCCAGCTGCCTTGGGCTTTGGTCTTACCCTGGCTCACCTCCCTATCCCTGCTTGGTGTGGTCGCGGGCATGGCTCTGACTGCCCGTGCATAGTCATAGGGGTACAAAAAGTGTACCCATGTTTTTGTACACCGACATACCTGTGTTATCCTGCAATTCTCACAAACACATTAGTCCCTCAACCAGGTTTGTCGTCAATACTCCAAAACCAACTAGGGGTGGCACTAGATGCACTTACAGGGTGGACCCGTGCTTGGGTGTTGTCCTTACTTGGACAAGCCTCCCACTTATGATTAACCCCTCTCGCAAGCATCCACAACTACAAAATAAGAATTAAGGTAAAACTAACCATAGCATGAAACATATGGATCCAAATCAGCCCCTTACAAAACAACACATAAACTAGGATTTAAGCTTCTGTCACTAGCAACCCATCATCTACTTCTTACTTCCCAATGCCTTCCCCTAGGCCCAAATCATGGTGAAGTGTCATGTCATCGACGTTCACATAACACCACTAGAGGAAACAACAACATACATCTCATCAAAATATCGAACGATACCAAATTCAGATGATTACTTATAAGAAGACTTCTCCCATGTCCTTAGGAACAAACGTAACTACTCACAAAGCATATTCATGTTCATAATCATAGGGGTATTGAGTAGAATTTAGGATCTGAACATATGATCTTCCACCGAATAAACCAACTAGCATCAACCACAAGGAGTAATCAACACTACTAGCAACCCACAGGTACCAATCTGAGGTTTTGAGACAAAGATCGGATACAAGAGACGAACTAGGATTTGAGAGGAGATGGTGCTGGTGAAGATGTTGATGGAGATTAACCCCCTTTCATTGAGAGGATCGTTGGTGATGATGATGGCTTCAATTTCCCCTCCAGGAGGAAAGTTTCCCCTACAGAATAGGTACGCCGGAGCCCTAGATTGCTTCTGCCCAGGTTCCGCCTCGAGACGGTGGTGCTTCGTCCCGAAAGTTCTCTTATGATTTTTTTCCAGGTCAAAACCTTCCATACAGCAGAAGATGGGCACCGAAACCCTGCCAGGGGGCCCGCAAGCCATAGGGGCGCGTCCAGGGGGTAGGGTGCGCCCCCAGGCTTGTGGCCTCCTGGTGGGTCCCCTATGGTATTTTCTACGCCTAATATTTTTTATATATTCCAAAATAATTCTCCGTAAATTTTTAGGACTTTTGGAGTTGTGCAGAATAGGTCTCTCATATTTGCTCCTTTCCGGTCGAGAATTCCAACTGCCGGCATTCTCCCTCTTCATGTAATTCTTATAAAATAAGAGAGAAAAGGCATAAGTATTGTGCCATAATGTGTAATATCATCCCATAATGCAACAAATATCAATATAAAATAATGATGAAAAAATGGACGTATCAACTCCCCCAAGCTTAGACCTTGCTTGTCCTCAAGCGAAAGCCAAAATCAATAAATATTTCTACATGTTTAAAGATAGAGGTGTCGATAAAATAAAATACGGACATGAGGGCATCATGATCATTTTTAGAACAGCAACATATATTGTCATATAATCTCTTATTCCAAAGTAATAATTCATTCACAAGATAAAGTATGAATCATAAAATTTTATTGAAAACTAACAAACTATGATCTCAGTCATTGAAGCAATTGCAATTTATCATAATATTGGAAAGAATCAATGTAAGAGCTTTTTGTATAGCACGTCCACATACTCAACCATCTTTAATATTTCACAATTGCTAACACCTACGCGATACTTATGAGTTCAAAGCCTCAATCAGACACAGAGAAAGATAGGGGCTTATAATTTTGCCTCCCAACCTTTTACCTCAAGGGTAATGTCAACAATAATACTTTCTGATAACCTACATCCGAGTGTATATATATATATATCTGGATCTTTGTCCAACACATAGTGCTTGCTGAAAAGAAAAGGTGTAAAAAAGGAAAGGTGAAGATCACCATGACTGTTGTATAAGGGTAGAAGGTAAAAGTAAAAGATAGGCCATTCACAGAGGGAAGCAGAGGTTGTCATGCACTTTTATGGTTGGATGCACAAAATCTTAATGCAAAAGAACGTCACTTTATATTGCCGCTTGTGATAAAGAACTTTATTATGCAGTCCGTCGCTTTTATTTCTTCCATATCACAAGTTCGTATAAAGCATATTTTCTCCACACTAAAAGATCATACATATTTAGAGAGCAATTTTTATTGCTTGCACCGATGACAACTTACTTGAAAGATCTTACTCAATCCATAGGAAGGTATAGTGGACTCTCATCGCAAAACTGGTTTAAGGGATGTTTGGATGCACAAGTAGTATTTCTACTTGGTGTGAAAGATTTGGCTAGCAAGGGGTGAGAAGCAAGCTCAACATGTTGGACGATCCATGACAATATAACTTCTATTCGGATATAAGAAAACATAACTCATTATGTTGTCTTCCTTGTCCAACATCAACTCTTTAGCATTTAATATTTTAATGAATTCTCACAATCACGAAAGATGTCCAAGATAGTATATTTATATGTGAAACCTATCCTCCTTTATTACTTCCTGTTAATTGCAACAATGACCAAAACTATGTTTGTCAACTCTCAACAAATTTTATTCATCATACTCTTTATATGTGAAGTCATCACTCTCCATAAGATCATATGATCCTTTTATTCTTTTTATTTTTTTCTCAAGAACATAGCAAGAAAGCAAAGCCCTCAACTCAATACTACTCATTATTATATAACTCATGGACTCGATTACATAGGTAGAACTCAAAGCAAAACTCAAAGCTAGATCGTACTCAAACTTTTATTCTAATAGATCAAGATATAACCAAAAGGATCGAACTAAGAAAAACGATAAAGGTAAAGGTATGATGGTGATACGATACCGGGGCACCTCCCCCAAGCTTGGAAGTTGCCAAGGGGAGTGCCCATACCCATGTATTTAGAGCTCTTTCTTTGGAGGTGGTGATGATGGAGTTGATGATGTTGTAGGCTTGTCCTCCATCTTCCAGGGCATAGGCTCACCATCATAGAAAGATGAACGACTCTCTGGGATCCTAAAATCTGCAGCCAAACTCATCCTCTTAAATTTATATTCATACTCACAGTTTTGGTTTTGCAGGTCATAGATCTGGGCTTGAAGATGGCCTCTCTGATGTTCTTGGCGTCCAATTTGTGGTCACGGGTAAATTCCATGATCATGGAGTGATTGGGGTTGAGTCCGCATTCCACCATCCCTTGGCACTTGAAGACATGCTGCTCCATTTCTTCGAGCCTTTTCTCCATGCTTCCAGTCTTCTTTGTCCCTTGAACATCGCAGATGTGCAGCACCCCCTCATGAATCTCAATGGTTTGAGTGTGTTGCAGCACCTCCGCAAGGTAGGGGTTGATGACCTTCTCAAAAAAAACGTGTCCTTGGGGGCGCTTGGAGATGTCATGGTGATCTAGATCTGTCAGAAAACAGCTCGAAACAAGAACAGAGGATTTTGTTGGGGTACGGTGGTAAAAACCTTCGGGAGATTATATAATGATTTTTTACCAACAAAAAGAAGTGTTGCACAAGAAAACAGAGTCCAGAGGGCACACGAGGTGGCCACAAGCTAGGGAGGCGCGCCCATGGGGTAGGGCGCGCCCCCAGGGCTTGTCGCCTCCTCGTGTACTTTTCAGACTACTTTTTATTTTCCTAATTTTTAAAATATTCCAAAACAAAGAAAAATTGCCATTAGAAAAGTTTTGGAGTCGGTTTACTTACCATACCACATACCTATTCCTTTTCGGAGTCTGAAATGTTCTGGTATGTTTCCCTTATGTACTCCTCCGGTGTTATGGTATTAATAACATTGGTTCCAACATTTATGGGAGTACCTGAGATATAATGTTTGATTCTTTGCCTATTTACCACCTTCGGGTTAGTGCCTTCGGCGTTGTTGATCTTGATGACACCGGAATGATAAACCTCCTCAATAATGTAAGGACCTTCCCATTTAGAGATAAGATTTCCTGCAAAAAAATCTTAAAGAAATTTGTATAGCAAGACATGGTCACCTACATTAAATTCACACTTTTGTATCCTTTTGTCATGCCATCTTTTAACTTTTTCCTTAAACAACTTGGCATGTCCATAGGCTTGGGTTCCCCTTCATCAAGTGAGCTAATGGCAAATAACCTCTTCTCACCGGCAAGTTTGAAATCATAATTGAGCTCTTTAATTGCCCAATAAGCTTTTGTTCTAGTTCAAGAGGTAAGTGACATGCTTTTCCATAAACCATTTTATACGGACACATAACCATAGGATTTTTTTAAGCAGTTCTATAAGCCCATAATGCATCATCATGTTTCTTATACCAATTCTTTCTATATCTATTAACAGTCTTTTGCAAGATCAATTTAATTTCTCTATTGCTCAGTTCTACTTGACCACTAGTCCGAGGATGATAAGGAGATGCAATTCTATGGTTGACATCATATTCAGCAAGCAGCTTACGGAAAGCACCATGAATGAAGTGTGAACCACCATCAGTCATCAAATATCTAGGGACTCCAAACCCCTGAAAAATAACTTCTTTAAGAATTTTAATAGAAGTGTTATGATCAGCACTACTAGTTGGAATAGCTTCTACCCACTTAGTAACGTAATCAACAGCAACTAAAATATGTGTATGCTCATTAGAGGAAGGAAAAGGTCCCATATAATCAAAGCACCAAGCATCAAATGGTTCAATAACAAGTGAATAATTCATAGACATTTCCTTACGTCTACTAATATTACCAATTCTTTGACATTCATCACAAGACAAGACAATCTTACGAGCATCCTTGAAGAGAGTAGGCCAATAAAACCCAGATTGTAATACCTTGTGTGCAGTTCTATCTCCAGCATGGTGTCCTCCGTAGGCTTCGAAGTGACAATTGCCTAGGATCGGTTCCTGTTCATGCTCAGGTACACAACATCTAATGACACCATCTACTCCTTCTTTATAAAGATGTGGGTCATCCTAGAAGTAATGTCTTAAACCATAGAAAACTTTTTCTTTTGCTGGCATGTGAATCTAGGTGGTATAAATTTAGCAACAATGAAATTAGCATAATCAGCATACCATGGAGCATTATGAGAAGCATTTATGATAGCTAATTGTTCATCAGGAAAACTATCATCAATAGGTATTGGGTCATAAAGAATATTTTCTAACCTAGACAAGTTGTCTGCTATGGGGTTCTCAGCTCCCTTTCTATCAATAATATGCAAATCAAATTCTGGTAGCAAGAGAACCCATCTAATAAGTCTATGTTTAGCATCTTTATTTGCCATAAGGTATTTAATAGCAACAGGATCGGTGTGAACAGTTACTTTGGAATCAAGAATATAAGATCTGAACTTATCACAAGCAAATACAACTGCTAAAAATTCTTTTACAGTAGTAGCATAATTTCTTTGGCGATTGTCTAGAGTTTTACTAGCATAATGAGTAACATTTAATTTCTTATCAACTCTTTGTCCTAAGACAAGCCCTACAACTTAATCACTAGCATCACACTGATTTCAAAGGGTAGGTTCCAATCAGGTGGTTGAACAATAGGTGTAGAAATCAAGGCTTTCTTAAGTATTTCAAAGGCTTCTACACAATAATCATAAAAAATAAATGGAAAATATTTTTGCAAAATAGTGGTAAGAGGCCTAGAAATCTTAGAGAAGTATTTAGTAAACCTCCTATAGAAACCGGCATGACCAAGTAAGCTTCTTCTACCTTTGATATCTTTAGGACATGACATTTTGTCAATAGCATCAACTTTAGCTTTAGCAACTTCAATACCTTTTTAAGAGATTTTATGCCCCAAGATAATACCTTCACTGACCATAAAGTGGCACTTCTCCCAATTCAAGACAAGATTAGTTTCTTCGCATCTCTGCAAAACTCGATCAAGGTTGCTTAATAAATCATCAAAAGAAGTTCCGTAAACGGAGAAATCATCCATGAAAACCTCAACAATCTTTTCACAAAAGTCAGAGAATATAATACTCATACATCTTTGAAAGGTGGCAGGTGCATTGCATAAACCAAAAGGCATATGTCCATAAGCAAAGGTACCTAAAGGGCAAGTAAAAGTAGTCTTTTCTCGATCCTCTTGTGACATAGGTATTTGAGAAAACCAGAATAACCATCTAGAAAGCAAAAGTGTGTATGTTTGGATAGTCTTTCTAGCATTTGATCAATAAATGGTAGAGGGTAATGATCTTTCTTAGTATCTTTATTTTATTTGCGAAAATCAATTACCATTCTATAACCTGTAACAATTATTTGTGGGATCAATTCGTTCTTATCATTAGGAACAACAGTAATACCTCCCTTTTTAGGGACACAATGAACGGGACTCACCTACCTACTATCAGCAATAGGATACACTATACCTACTTCCAGAAGCTTTAATATTTCATTTCTTACCACTTCTTTCATCTTGGGATTTAACCGTCGTTGGTGATCAACAACCAGTTTAGCATCAGGCTCCATATTAATTTTTTGCTGACATAGAGTGGGACTAATGACCTTAAGATCCTCAAGAGTATATCCAATAACAGCATGGTGCTTCTTTAGAGTTTTCAATAATTTCTTTTCTTCATGTTCTGAAAGGTTAGCACTAATAATAACAGGATATATCTTGTTTTTCATCAAGATAAGCATATTTCAAAGTATCAGGTAATTGTTTACGATCAAACACTGGATCACTCTTGGGTGGTATTGGATATCCAAGAGTCTCAACAGGCAAATTGTGTTTCAAAACAGGCATCTGTTTAAAGAATATCTCACCTAGTTATCTTCTTTCATTCATAAACATATCATTTTCATGGTCTAGCAAATATTGTTCTAAGGGATCGGTAGGAGGCACGACAATAGAAGCAAGACCAATAATTTCATATTTACTAGGAAATTCTTTATCATGGGGTTGTCTATGAAATTTGGAGAAATTAAACTCATGAGACACATCCCCAAAACATACATTAGCATTTTCTTTCTCACAATCTATCTTAGCATTGATAGTGTTCAAGAAAGGTCTACCAAATATAATGGGACAAAAATCATCTTGTGGGGAACCAAGAACAAGAAAATTAGTACGTTATTTTATTTTCCGACACAAGACTTCAACATCTCTAACAATCCCAATTGGTGATATAGTATCTCCTATTGGCAATCTTTATAGTAACATCAATATCTTCTATGTCAGCAGGTGCAATATCATTCATAATTTCTTGGTATAAAGTAAAGGGAATTGCACTCACACTAGCACCCACATCACATAAGCCATGATAACAATTATCTCCTATTTTAAAAGAAACAAAAAGCATGCCAACAAAAGGTCTACGTTTATCTTTACTATCGGGTCTAGCAATTCTAGCAGCTTCATCACAAAAGTAAATAACATGCCCATCAATATTATCGACCAAAAGATCTTTAACCATAGCAATACTAGGTCCAACATTAATTTGTTCAGGGGGTGTATGTGTTCTAGTATAACTCTTACGGACCACAGTTGAAGCTTTAGCATGATCCTTTATCCTAACTGGAAAAGGTGGTTTCTCAATGTAAGCAGTAGGAATAACAGGATCAACATTATAGTAATAGTTTCTTCTTCAACTTTAATAGGTTCTACTTGTTTTAATTCAATGGGAGGATGGTATTTAAACCACTTCTCCTTTGGGAGATAAACATGAGTAGCAAATGATTCATAGAAACAAGCTACTATCTCAGAGTGAGGTCCATATTTAGTGCTAAATTCACGAAAAGCATCGGTATCCATGAAAGATTTAACACAATCCAACTTAAGGTTTATACCTGACACCTTACCTTCGTCGAGTTCCCAATCTTTAGGGTTGCTTTTAATTCTTTCCAATAAATCCCATTTCAATTCAATAGTCTTCTTCGTAAAAGAACCACACTACTAGGGAAATGCTTATACACAGGAGCTTAGTAGTAGCGCTTTTTATAAGAAAGCATTGCTGCTAAAGAACGGTAGCGCTTGTCACCGAGGAGCGCTGCTAATATCCATCTAGCAGTAGCGCTTTTTTTATAAAAAAAAGCTACTACTATAGTTTCCAACGGTTTGCATGGCAGTGTAGGTATACTAGTAGCGCTCTTAATTAACAAGCGCTACTACTATTGTACATAGCAATAGCGTTGTCCTCGGTCGAGCGCTACTGCTAAATAGCAGTAGCGGTTCTTTCTAAAGAGCGCTAATACTACGCTCACCTTATCCACCCCGCGCGCGTCCCTCACTCTCCATCACACACTCACTCGCCGCACGTCGCCTGTCGTCGCCCGCCGTCGCCGCTGACTCCCCCAAGGTATCTGCCTCCCTCCCTCCCCCCTCCTCTCATCACCCTCCCATCCCTCCCTCCCTCCCCTCCTCTCGCCGCCCTCCTCTCTCCCTCCTCCCACGGCCCTCCTCTCTCCTCCTCTCTACCGGAGGCCCCCTCCGATCCTCCTCCTCCCTCTCCTGCTCTCTCCTCCTCCTTCCCCTCCTCATCCATCCTCCTCCTCCTCCTCCTTCCTCCTCCTCCTGGCCTCCTCCCACCTCCTCCTCCTCCTTCCTCCTCCTCCCACCTCCTCCTCCCCCTTTCTATAAATAGGTTTTAGTTTTTGTTAAATGTAGGTTTTTAGTATATTTTGTTTTTAGAAAATTTGAATAAGTAATTTGGAAAGAATAAGTAAATGTAGGTCTTTTGAATAGAATAGGAAATTTTTAGAAATTTTGAATAAGTAAATTTGAATAGAATAAAATATGAAATTGAAAAAAATAAGTAAATGTAGGTCTTTTGAATAGAATAGGAAATTTTTAGAAAATTTGAATAAGTAAATTTGAATAGAATAAAATATGAAATTGAAGAAAATAAGTAAATGTAGGTCTTTTGAATAGAATAGGGGATTTTTAGAAATTTTCAATGAGTAAATTTGAATAGAATAAAATATGAAATTGAGAAAAAAAAAGTAAATGTAGGTCTTTTGAATAGAATAGGAAATTTTTAGAAAATTTGAATAAGTAAATTTGAATAGAATAGGAAATTATAAGTAAATTTCAATAGAATAATTTAATGTATCTTACGGAGTTTCACTACGTCCTAAGATGATGATAATAATGTTTTTGTTTATGTTTTCTTTTTGCAGAAATCGAGGAGCCCCTGCATCATCCCCACCGTCGCCCCGGTCACCGACCCTCTCCGACTTTGATCGAGGTGAGACCAGCCACCCCATGTTGTTAATTTAATTTAGGTATTTTAGGTGTTTAATCTTAGAACAATGTAGTATGAACCCTAGTTATGATCGAATCATGTTCAAAATGTAGGTTTTTAATTAGGTGTAGTTAATAGAATTTAGGTGTTTTAGGTGTCACATTTGTTGTTATTTTTTTAGTTTAAGCAATTATTCCTGAATCGACGTCGACGATGCCTATCCCGCATCCTCGTCGTCGACTCGGCGGAGGAGGCCTGGCCTTGGTGAGGAGCCATGTCCGGGACTGGGCTCCGCCGGCTGGTACTGGGAGGTGCTACCTTCCGGGAGTGCATCTTGGTGAGGATCCAGCCTGTCGTTGACACGAACCTTCTTTGGTGGTGGTCGCGTGGGCCAGTGACGGTGCGGAGGCTTGAGGACCCCACGGAAGTGGTACGTCACCGTGTCAGCGAGGAGGACGAGCACGTCCGTTGCTACATGGTTGCGTTGGAGGGCAGGTTCTCCAATACCTGGGAGGTTCTTCAGGGATCTCACTAGAGCTATGATCCTGTGATGGTTCCTTCTCTTTGGGTGTCCACCGCCCACGCCGATACCCGTCATTCGCTAGGGTTTTAGCTGTATTAGTGATGTTATATGTATAATACTATTTGAGATCTATTAGTGATAATATTCGACGATGTACGGACGAAAGAGATGATTTAGTTTCGCTTATTGAATGAGTGCTAATTTGAATACTAATTTATTTTACGATTTGGTTTTGCTTGTTGAATGCTCAAATTGGAAAACTACTCCATCAAGTTTGAATGCTCATATGATGTAGGTATAAACATGTATATCTTGTGTTGCTCAAATAGGATATGTGCTTGCCCAAGTGGCCAGCCATGTTTGTAGGTTACACCTCCTATAGTGGCCTATGTTTTGCCAGAGTGTTGATTAATTTCCGTTCCGACAAATTTCAGGCACTCGATATGTCCTTTTTAGCAAAGGTCATGCCTGATTTTTCTGTGAATTCTGGCATGACTTGTGCTAGAATATGTAGGAAATATCGAGTGGCCTGGATTTTCTAGAAAAATAATTAAATGACATTTCGGGTTGACTTTAAGTCTGTCAAGGCTCCATCATCGAAGGTCGAAAAATCAGTGAGGGAGTGTATCCACCATATATGAGAGAGGACGAAGAAGCCCGACTGTTGTCGTGGGGTTCGTTTCTCCTTCTTCTCCGGGTGCTAGACCTTTGTTATGCACTAGGGGAAGGAGAGGTAATGACCATCACCGACAGTCGCAAATGTCAGAGAGGAATCAGTGAGTGAGAGTCTCCACCACATATGAGAGGACGCAAAATCCCGACTATTGTCGTGGGGGTCGCTTCTCCTTCGTTCCCGTGTGCTAGACATTTTGGTGTAATGCACTCGGGGAAAAAAGGAGGAGCGATCGTCACCAACGGTTGAATGTATGCACCACGCGAGCTGAGAGTTTTCATGAAAAAGACTTGGCAGACCGATAGTCAACCTGTGATGAATAATAATGATCTAATTTAGTTTTTGTAGTACATATATTGAATTGTACAAGTTTAATCTTTGAATTCTGAACCTAGGAAATGTCGTTATCGGACGACGAAAGTCTCCCGGGGGAGTGCGACTGGTGCGATGACGACCGGGGTCAGTGCGACAGGCCTCACCTGGACGAAGGTCGGCGCTTCAGCATTAAGCTCCAGGAGACTTTCGATGTTGAAACGGTACGCAACGATGACAAGTATTTTTTTTGTAATTAAGCATGACTTCAACTATTTCAATGTGTATTTTTCATCCTTTACAATTCGAGTAGCTTGTCCCATGCCATGCAAGACGCTATGTCTTGGAGAGGATGGATTTTGAAGACCATGAAAATTTCTAAACAAATAAAATTCACCTAAGGACCCATCATGGTATGGATTTCGAAGTAAATCTGTACAATTCTGAGAGCGTACCCATTTTGCTTTCACAAATTGGGAAGCAATTTGCAAGATGTATGGTTTTATGAGGGTGTGCTTGTCACTATGGATCTTGGTGATCCTGACATCGACCAAGACAATATGGACATTTGGGTCCTTGTTGATACGCTTCCAATTCTACCGCTATGTGAGTTTCTCAAACATAGTTATTAACTAATTCATATTGTTTATTTCAAAATAGCTGACAACTTATTTTCATTCTTCAAACAATGTGCGGAAGATGGTAGGCAGAACCTACTACACCTATGGCTCTGAGTTAACTTATCAGGAGAAAAATCATCTGGTCACATTTTGTACTGATCTTGAGAATTACAATAACTATTATAAAAGTCCTCCACATTATGGTCAATATGTTCCACTAGTGCACGTGTTGAACTACGGTAACATCCATCGAGATGCCATGGTAAGATTCTTTACTATTAGGACATCCATGAATCTTTTGCATAAATTCTTTTAAAACTTAACTACATGGCTAACTATAAAGTTATTACTATGTTTTTCAAGAGAAAACCATGAAGGATTGTGTGCCTCATCTGATGTATCAGAATGGTCGCCTTGATGTTTTGAACATACAGCCAGGTCATCCTACGAATCACACCTGTCCATATCGGATTTCTAAAACAAGTGAAGGCATGAAAATCAAAGAATGGAAATGGACAGTCATAAGGAGGTACTTGGAAGCAACATTGTGCGAAAGGCAAGAATTGCAGACAGGATAATCTCCATTCTCCATAATGGAGAGTCAGGGCCTATCTCGTTTTATGCTATTTTACCTTGGAAAAGGTAGTAGGTCCTAGTTAATAATACTCATGATCATGTGCTAAGAACAACTAAGTAGGATTAGTTAGATGACTATGATGATGATGTGGTATCGAGTAGAAGTTGTATGATTGATGATGATGAGTATGACTTGTTATTATGATACCAATGATGAGTTATTCATTATTATGATCGATGATGCATGATGCTAAGTTGTTATATGAGCATGGTGAGTTATTATATATATCAGTAGGTGAAATGAACATGGATTAGATTCAAGTGGAGGCAACATGTGGTGCACATCAAAATTACTACTAATCCAAACTAGATCAAGTTTGGATTAGAGTAGTACTTTCGACATGCACCACATGTTGCCTCCACTTGAATCTACTCCACATTCATTTCAACCAATGTTATATATAATAACTAATCATGGTCATAAAATCAATTGATGAAAGTATTGTATATAAAACCACAACGAAAATAAGCTGTATTTTTAAAAATATAGGAAAAGTTAGCAGCAGCGCTTTTCAGAAGAAACGCTACTGCTACTTACTACTAGCAGTAGCGCTGACCCAAAGAAAGCACTGTTGGTAACTAGGTATAGCTGTAGAGCTCCCTTCCCAGCGCTACTGCTACTAGTTAACTGTAGTGCCTTAGTGGTAGCGCTCGTAAAAGCGATACTGCTAGCTATAAAACAAGTGCTACAACTAGGGTTTTCCCTAGTAGTGCCAGTATAAGACGTATCGAGCATGGATTGATCATTACGAGAAAGCCAAGCATAAAAATTCTGAATAATAATTTCTCTTGAGAGCTCATGATTGGGGCATGAATATAACATTGACATAAGGCTCCCCCAAGCTTGACCGATACTTTCTCCTTCATGAGGCCTATATATATATATATATATATATATATATATATATATAATTCCGATCACGATGAACCAGATGCATAGGATAAAACTTCTGATGAAATTCCAATTTCAATCAGTTGTAGTTCCGAGATCCAATATCATCACATAGCCTATACCATGTCAATGCCTTTCCCTTAAAATATAAAGGGAAAACCTTCTTCTTGATATCATCCTCGGGAAAACCTGCAACCTTAAACAATCCACAAACTTCATCCACATAGATTAGATGCATATCAGGATGTAGTGTGTCCATCTCCTGCATAAGGATTAGCTAGGAGTTTCTCTATCATACCCGAAGGAATTTCATAATAAATATTTTCAGTAGGCTCAGTAGGTTGAGGAGCAACTTCTTTCTCTACTAGTCGAGGTGAAGATACCCCAAACAAGCCCCTCAAAGGATTATTTTCCATAGTGACAAGTGACAGTAAATTTCAGCATGTAATATAAATGTTTCCTTACCAAATTTCACTCACCAAAGGCGCTTCACTTCCTGGCAATGGCGCCATAAAAGAGTCTTGATGAACCACAAGTATAAGGGATCTATCGTAGTCCTTTTGATAAGTAAAATTGTCGAAGCCAACGAGGAGCAGAAGGAAATGACAAGCGGTTTTCAGCAAGGTATTCTCTGCAAGCACTGAAATTAGCGGTAACAGATAGTTGTGTGATAAGATAATTCGTAACCGGCAACAAGTAACAAAAAAACTAAGGTGCAGAAAGGTGGCCCAATCCTTTTTGTAGCAAAGGACAAGCCTCGACGAACTCTTATATAAAGCAAAGCGCACCCGGAGACACATGAGAATTATTGTCAAGTTAGTTTTCATCATGCTCATATGATTCGCGTTCGTTACTTTGATAATTTGATATGTTGGTGAACCGGTGCTTGGGTGTTGTCCTTACTTGGACAAGCCTCCCACTTATGATTAACCCCTCTCGCAAGCATCCGCAACTACGAAAAAAGAATTAACATAAATCTAACCATAGCATGAAACATGTGGATCCAAATTAGCCCCTTACGAAGCAACACATAAACTAGGGTTTAAGCTTCTGTCACTCTAGCAACCCATCATCTACTTATTACTTCCCAATGCCTTGCCCTAGGCCCAAATCATGGTGAAGTGTCATGTAGTCTACGTTCACATAACAACACTAGAGGAAAGACAACATACATCTCATCAAAATATCGAACGAATACCAAATTCACATGATTACTTATAACAAGACTTCTCACATGTCCTTAGGAAAAGACGTAACTACTCATAAATCATATTCATGTTCATAATCAGAGGGGTATTGAATAGCATTAAGGATCTGAACATATGATCTTCCACCGAATAAACCAACTAGCATCAACTACAATGAGTAATCAACACTACTGGCAACTCACAGGTACCAATCTAAGGTTTTGAGACAAAGATCAGATACAAGAGATGAACTAGGGTTTGAGAGGAGATGGTTTTGGTTAAGATGTTGGTCGAGATTGACCACCTCTTGATGAGAGGATCACTGGTGATGACGATGACTTCCATTTCCCCCTATGGAAGTGAAGTTTCCCCAGCAGAATAGCTCCGCGGGAGCCCTAGATTGCTTCTGCCCAGGTTCCGCTTCAAGACAGCGGCGCTTCATCCCGAAAGCACTCTTATGATTTTTTTTCCAGGTCAAAACCCTCCATATAGCAGAAGATGGTCACCGAAGGTCTACTAGCGGGCCCACAAGCCACAACGGCGCGCCAAGGGGTAGGGCACGCCCCCAAGGTTTGTGGCCTCCTAGTGGGTCCCCTCTTGTTTTTTCTTCGCCCAATATGTTTTTCATATTCGAAAATAATTCTCCGTAAATTTTCAAGACTTTTGGAGTTGTGTAGAATAGGGCTCTCAGATTTACTCCTTCCGGTCCAGAATTTCAGTTGTTGGCATTCTCCCTCTTCATGTAAATCTAGTAAAATAAGAGAGAAAAGGCATAAGTATTGTACCATAATGTGTAATAACAGCCCATAATGCAATAAATATCAATATAAAAGCATGATGCAAAATGGACGTATCAGGAAGCAACCTGTGCAACCTTGGAGCACTAGGTCTAATACATTTTGTTACTTTTTCGTCGGTGGCAGACGCAAAGGCGAGTGGTTCTTTGTCATCTTCTAGCAGACGACAAAGACCGGAAAGGAGTAACATTAACCACTGGTCTACTTACGTCAGGAAGCAGACGACAAAGGAGAGGGCACGTTTGTCGTCAGCCGGCGGACGACAAAGTCTCCTGTTAGCCACCTAATGTGGCTAACGTCTATTCCTTACGCTCCACTCTATTTGTCGTCTGCTTGGCTAGGAAAGCTAGCGGCAAAGGTCTTTGTCATCTGCTGTGCGGAAACAAACGGCAAAGGAGCTCATTACCGTAACTTTCAGTGCCGGAAAAGTTCATCGTCTGCGGCAGACGGCAAAAGACCTTTGTCGTCCACTTTTTGGTCCTTTGCCATCTGCCATGGCTGACAGCAAATCAGGTGATTCATGTAGTGCTTATGTGCAGTTATGTCTCCAGCATGGTGTCCTCCATATGCCTCGGAATGACACTTCCATAAGATTTGTTCATGTTCATGCTCAGGTACACAATGTCTAATAACACCATCTACTCATTTATGAAGATGTGGGTCATCCCAAAAGTAATGTCTTAAATCAAAGAAGGATTTTTTATTTTGTTGGTGTGTGAAAGTAGATGGTATATATTTAGCAACAATGTAACTAGCATAGTCTACATACCAAGGAGTATTACGAGTGGGCCATCAAGAACATTTTCCATTCTAGACAAATTATTAGCTAAAGGATTCTCAGCTCCCTTTCTATCAATAATATGCAAATCAAATTCTTGTAGCAAAAGAACCCACCTAATGAGTCTAGGTTTAACATCTTTATTTTCCATAATATATTTAATAGCAGCATGATCGGTGTGAACAATACTTTAAAATCAACAATATAAGATCTAAATTTATCACTTGCAAACACAACTACTAAAAATTCTTTCTCGGTAGTAGCGTAGTTTCTTTGCGCACCGTCTAGAGTTTTACTAGCATAATGGATAACATCCAACTTCTTATCAACTCTTTGTCCTAGAACAGCACCAATAGCATAATCACTAGCATCACACATAATTTTAGAAGGCAAGTTCCAATCGGGTGGTTGAACAATAGGTGCAGAGGTTAAGGCTTTCTTAAGTACTAGCAAAAAACGCCCTGCGTTGCAACGGGAGAAAAAAATTAGCTCCCCCTAGTCTAATGGCTCAAGACCACATCGTGCTCCATCACTCACATACTCTCTATCTATCTCTCTATCTATCTATCTATCTCGTTCAGCCATTTCGCAAACATCGCCCCTGTTATCGACATGAAATAAAAGGTGCATGGCAATGCTTAGAAATGACATGTTCACTATCATTGTAGAAAAATGATTAATTTAAATATATAAACTACCTTGCAAGTTGTGAATTAACATGCAGAGTGCATCGAACAACATAGGATTCAGATGCTAGCAAGTTGAATCCTTGGTGGAAAACATGGCTGAACTCCAATAAAAAAGATTTAACAATTTTGTAAATATTGACACTGGAAATGATAAAAGTAAGTGCATGGGTAACAACATATGTGAGAATTGCAAAATGCCCCAAAAATCTGTTTAAAGAAAACTGTCATGCAAGCTATACATCTAAAATAAATGGGGACTTAATGTACGTATACTAATCTAGGGGATAAAATGAAGTTAAGGTATCCTTTCAGTATTGTTTTATAGAAAAATCCCTTCATAGCTTCACACCAGATTCGTTGAGCTACCTCAAGAGGTCTAAAAAATTGCCACGACCAGAAGACTAGAAGTGATAATCTGAACCACCGAGCTAATCTTACATGCCACATCGCTCAATCATGTTGAAGGCAAATTAAGGAGTTAATTGCATTTTAGATTCAGATACAACAGATAGAAATGTAAGATGCATCACTATTATGTGGATAAATAAGTTAATGAATACATGTTAGAATTGCAAGATGATGATGTTGTTCATACCAAATAGTATCCATCGCTACTCATGTGTCTATGAGTTACGGATCATACAGGAAGATACAATATCTTGGTAGTTCGTGCAATGTATAAAGGTAAGTTCAGGTATGATTCTTTCTTGGTGATTGTATCCCCATCAAGTCAAGTTGGTCCTTGTTGAAGCTAGCTCCACCAAGCGTCGCTTTATTACAAGTACACATAAAGTAGAAGGATTTAGATTCTCTACTTTATTGTCTAAAACCAAGAAGGAATAATAAAAATAATATTTGATCAAAGCTGTTGGAACTTCTCTAGCAAATTTCGATGAAGATTATCTACTGTTATTATCTCAAACCAGGAAGGAATAATGAAAATAATATTTGATCAAGGCTGTCGCAACACCTCTAGCAAATTTCCGTGAAGTTCTGCTAAGCTGGTATAACATTAAATCTTACATATATGTATTATAATAGCCAACCATTAATGCACATCTTCAGGAGGCGTAGAGTATAGTACCTGTGACCGCGACAATAATCTTCTTTTGTTGGAACTAATTTTCTTATGGGACCGGCCAAAACTTTTGCTGCAACCTGGCGACAGCGAGCCATTGTTTTTGCTGGAAATGACGAGTTTTTTTGCTGTAAACATACATTTGTTTTGTTGGAAGAAAATATAAATAGAGCATTAACTAATAGCAAGGCTATTGGATCTTGACACCACAATAGTCAATTAAATAAGTAGAAATTCAGCTATTTAAAAAAGACGCATGTTCTGTTGATCAAATCAGTAGGGTTTTTTTAACTGAAAAGGCCTTTCCATTAAGCAAGAAACTTAGATAAATCATTATTCATGCACCTTGCCAATTAGCACAAATATAGATGCAAATTATCGCAGACAATTAGAAGACCCAAAAAAACTAACCCACACACGGTGCACTCATACATAAGAGAAGACTCAAGCAGACGATCAAGCCATGCAATTTAAGTTTAATACTAATTAGTTATTGTATCTAGACAATCTTATGTAAAAACGTTTAAATGATGAGTAGTTTGCAAGGAGTATATACATATTTATTTTTTCAAATGGGATATATACAGCTATTCTCAGAGTATATACCTATGATACTGGCAATAACGATCAGTGTATACTCATTGTCCGAAAGGAGTATATGGTGTGTTTTCAATTGATAGTATACTACTTTTCGCAATGGGGTATAGAAGAGAGGGCTATCTTCCATATGATATTTCAGTATCGATCAACAGTATAGGTTTCTTTCTGTCTTGTTGTACGTATACTCTGACGAGGAGAAAGTATACACCAAAAAAATAAGTACTGAACTAAGGGAAACCTATGAGGAGAAGCATGCATGAATCCACTGAGAAAAAGTAAAAGTGGTAAAAAGAAGTATATACGTGAACAAAAGTAGCATATACTGTATTATCTGAAGAAGTAAGAAGAATGAATTTGAAATACTCATGAAATTAAATTGATAGACACGAACAAGTATATACTTGTATATTTAGCTTTCATTTCTCTGTCACAACAGCTGTTCTTCCTAGATAAAAAATTTTCTACCTTTATCACCTTTGATTGCTACTTAAGAAATAGTCAATAAATGCCATCACCATGATATTAGTATATCTTTTCTTAAATTTTTCCTGCCATACAGCAGTTGTTCTTCCTAGATAAAAATGTAGCTAGTTCTATCTCCTTTGATCGCTACTTGTAATTATTGTCTTTCCCGAAGATCATCTTGTAATGACTACATGTGGTATTTCAGGCATTGACTTGTTCAGAGCTTAAAGAGCATATACTAAAGAACATATAAAGTTAATAAGTAGTCCTTGATGACAGATGCAATTGATAACACCGTAGTATGTACCTCGGGTCAGACAAAGTTCCAGCGAACAGTGGAGTACGACCAGACGGATTATCAACGAAAGTCGTCGGTGTACAGCCACGCGATGTCAGAAACTTGAGGCACAATGATAAGCCAAAAAACTGCATATTGGCCCAGAGAGTTAGAACACACAAAAATTATTCAACCTTGCATTAGAATCCAAAGGGTTCAGTGATGTGTGCCTCTCTCTCTGCGTTCTCTATCTCTCCGCTCTCTCTGTTCCTCTCCTATTTCTCATTTTTTGCTCACCAAAACCAGATCAGTAAGCATTGGAACCCTGTCTCTCCCTCTCTGTTCTCTCTCTCTTTCTAGCAGCAGCTCAATCAAGCCCTAAATTGCAGCAATCAACGCCTATCTCTCGAGCAGCAGCGCCCAGCCATTCCTAGAGCAGAAACTCATCACAAACCATCTCAAGGTGTTCTGGCTGGTACCAGTAGCCTGTACCGAAGAGGTACACAGCCTCTTGTGACGTGTGGGGAAATTTGTGTAGCTCGATCAGTTGGTGTATTGCTTGGGGCATTTGTTTTCAACCTGCTTGGTGGGAATGGCGGGGTGAGCTTCTTCAAACACCTCCTCATACTTCGCAGCGGTGCTTGTTAGGTTCCGGCTTCTACTGTTACCCTCTTCATCTTCTTCTTTGTTGTCTGTATCATAGAGCAGTTTCCTTCCCGGAGAGTTTGTTATGTTCCTCCTCACCCTGCATTCCGGGGGTTATATCGGTCTTGCTTGGGTCTACTTTCCTACCATCAGTTTCGTTGATGATTTCAGCAACCTGATTTTCCGAGGCAGATATCCCCTTGACACTCACAAAAATTCCTGCAGGTTGTGAATCAAATGGCATGATGAGAATGAACGGAAAAAAATTGATTATAACATCATATGGTGACCATTCGAAATAGAAATCATTCAAAACAAAAAAATCACATGCTGAAGTTAATAAGATCCCAGTTGGTTCATCAATTTAGCAGTGTCAGACCTAATTCACACTACAATGTAACTGGCCTAACACAGTAACATAGAAGTAGCCTTGGTTTGCAGACACACTGCATTATTAAAACGTCAATGCTACACGCTAGCCATAGACCAAATCCAAGATGCTTCCAACACATGGCTTGATTGACTTGCTGCTGGCCGCTGATTGCGTCCCGCAGGAACGTCCCTAAAGCAATTTGGTGACCTAATACATGTTACGCAGACGCAGAAAGACGGAACTGACCGGGGTATGGAAGGCAAACCCCGGGTCAGAAGAATACAAAATCGATGGTTTGGCTCATCTTCTCCTCCCACAACATAAGTGAGATAGTTAATCAATGAACCAATACTTCAAGGCATCAAAACATGAAACTGTTCTTCATCTTCTATTCTAAACATGAAACAGGTAGTAAGATGCATCAGTTTAAGGATTCAACTCAACACATACAGAAGAAAAAAAATAGAAATTGTACTTAACACAAGACACATACAAAGAGTTGCAGGCCAGCAGTGACCTCGATCAGCAGCCAAGATGCATCAGTTACAGAGAGTTGAAGGGAGGCTAAGAAGGAAGGAGGCACGAACCTGGGTCCGCCGGAGACGCGCCGGTAAAGTCCTGCCCGAAACCCTAGCCACGGTGGTGGGGTTGCGAGCGGGCGGTAGAGGACCGGAGCGGAGAATCTGGCCGGAGTGGAGGGAGGCGCGGACCGTGGGGAGCTCGGGGGCGTACTGCGTGGCGTCGGAGGTCACCGGAAGCAGCCGGCGTGGGTGGTGGCGGCGGCGTGGGTGAGAGGGGGAGGAGGCAAGCCCGTGGTCCTCCTGTGGTCATTTTTTTCTTTACAAATCTACGCGAACCGCGGGCTGAATACTCCATACGACAGGGTGTTTTGTGCAAAAACGAATCGTTTTTTAGATATTCACTTAAACAGGGACTGCGGGTTGTTTTCTGAAATATAGAAGGGCTTTTTTGCAAAACTTGCTAACGACGCACGACCAGAAGCAACACCTGTTGGCGTTCTCGGAACGGGGGTCCCCAGACTTGCCTACCTGCGGCCTGCGGCGTGGCTCAAATGGGGGTCCAGCGTGGCCCATCTTCATCAACACAAGGCTCAAGACCCTCGCGAGGGGCCAAGCCTCGCGAGGCGGACGACGCGGCGCTTTCTCAAGCACGGCCTCCTTAGACTGGCTCGCGAGGAGGCGGAGAGATCAAGGCGGGTACCTCACGAGGTGCCCATGACGCAAGCCATGACGACCAAGGGTGCCAGGCGAGCGCCAGCCCGCGCAGCGTCTCCCTTTCCTCTTTGGTGCAAAGGGGGCAAGCGCAGGCGAGAGGATCAAGTAAAGGCATCCATTTCGGTGCAACGAGACCAAGACCAGTCCAACGGTGGGAAGGAGGTCATCATGGAGCCCAGGGCGGCGTCACCACAGGGCCTTTGGCAGGCGAAGACCAACTTTAGTCAGGATAAGTGTACCAGATTTTCCCCTTCAAATTGGCCAATTGTTGGCGCCCTTCCCGCTCAATATTTGGGAAGAGGCCGAGGGCCTTTGCCTATAAATAGGACTAGCCACCCCCCAGGGTAGAGGGGAATCGGATTCAGCATCTAGAGCAAGTAGAGAGAGAGAGAAGGAGAAGGGCGATCGAACTCCCCCTAGCAGTTCATCCCCTAGCCAAGAACAGACCCTCGCGAGGTCGTTCTTCCTTGTATTGTTCTTCATCATCAGTCCAAGAGGCAATCCACCCACCACACTGGAGTAGGGTATTACACCACAATGGTGGCCCGAACCAGTACAAAACCCTGTGTCTCTTGTGTTATTTTTCTAGTAGTTAGATCCTTATGAGACGGAGAGGTAGTGGGCACGATCTCCGCGCGCACCCCAGAGTTCGAACCTTAAGGGTCTGCCGGAACCCGTGATCCGACATTTGGCGCGCCAGGTAGGGGTGCGCCGGAGTCCGTCTTCCACCGCTCCGCTCTCCTCCGACCGTCGCATCCATGTCTGACGCTCGTCGGGCCCGCGCCGAGCGCCGGGCCGCCATCGCTTCCCGTGCCGTCCAGACGGCCCCCGTCAGTGGGCGTCCTCGTCGTTCCCCGTCGCCCGCCGTCAACGCCGCCACCGGCCCGGCGGGGAACGAGCAGCAAGCATCCTCTCAGCACCCGTCCGTACGGCGGGATGGCCGCACAGCCACTCCGTCGCTCACCCCGGCCGGTTCTTCGTCGCACGCGCTCCGCGCGTCCTTGGAGGCTCGAGCTGCGCTCATCGCGGCGAACGAGCTCCTGCGCTACCGCCCCGTCGACGACGTCTACGAGGAGTGGCTCGACCGCGTCGCCAAGCTCGTCCGCGCCGCAGGGGGCTCTCCCGCGCCTTCCGCACCACTGCGCCGCACTCCGCCCCGCATGGGCAATGAAGCCCCGGGGGCATTCCAGCCGCCTCCTTTCCAAGAAGATGCCATGGCCCCAGGGCGCGCAGCTCCTGGGCGGAACCCGCTCCGTCATGCGCCGGCCCAGCAGGAACAGAGCTGCCAAGAAGTCCCGCGACTGCAAGAGGCCGCCCGGGCGCTCCCAGCTCCGGTACGTCAAAACCCTGCGCTGCTCCCAGCTGCAGCGCAAGGGGACCCACAAGGCCAAGCTCTTCCTCAACCAAAACCTCCCACGGTCACCGCTGGCTGCCGCGCCTACACCCCCGAGTTGCGTAGCGTCGCGTGGCCCGGCAAGTTCAAGCCGGACCTGCCTCCTCGCTACGACGGCACAACCGATCCCACAGAGTTCCTCCAGCTCTACGAGCTGGGAATCGAAGCAGCCAGCAGGGACGAAAAGGTCATGGCGAACTGGTTCCCCATGGCGCTGAAGGAAGGTGCTCGCACTTGGCTTCTGAACCTGGCCCCAGGCACGATCTCCTCCTGGGACCAGATGCGTACTCGCTTCATCGCCAACTTCCAAGGTACCCGCGACCGGCCTCCCGTCGTGAGCGACATGCGCCGCATCAAGCAGCAACCTGGGGAGACCCTGCAAAAGTACATCTAGCGCTTCAACAGTGCGAGCCTCAAGATCCCTAGGGTGTCTGAAGAAGCCATCATTTCGGCCTTCTCCGATGGCGTGCGCGACGTCAAGATGAAGGAGGAGTTGGCGATGCATGAAGACCTCTGCACCTCCCTGGAGCTGTTCAACCTGGCGACCAAGTGCGCCAGAGCTGAAGAGGGACGCCTCTCCCTCCTCGAGCTGCCTGCCGCAGACCCAGAAGAGAAGAAGCCCAAGGCCAAGGACGTGAAGCGCAAGGGGGCTGCCGTGCTCGCGACAGAGCCGGACAGCAAGAGGGGCAAGGATCTGCCCGAATCCTCCAGGGGCAGCCGATACTGTGTGTACCACGACCTCCACACCCACAACACCAACGAATGCCAAGAACTCCGCGCCGTGCGAGAAGGAAGAGTCGGACGACGCCCTGACCGTGCTGACAGGGGCTACGGCCGAGGAGGAGGAAGGAACCCGGGACGCTGGGAAGATCGTGGCCCACGTCAAGGCTGGCGTGACCAACCTCGCGAGGACCGCTGGCGTGACCCGCCTCGCGAGGGGGACTGGAGGGACCAGCCTCGTGAGGATCGCCCTCATGGCAACCCAGGCCTGCCGCCGTTGCCGCCTCAGCCAAGAAGGAATGAAGACCGCCACCAAGACGAGGGGGCTTCCAAGAGCCTCGCGCAATCGCCTGCATCCTGGGCGGAGCTCAAGCCCCAGCCTCTCAACGTATCTTCAAGCAGTTTGCTCGCGAAGTGAATGCAGTTCTCCCCAAGCTCGAAGCAACGCGTCCCCTCAGGTGGTCGGCCTGCACCATCACGTTCAGCTCAGCAGACCAGCTCAAGTGCGCGACCACAGCCGGAGTCCTCCCAATGCTTTGTTCCCCAGTCATCAGCAACGTTCTGGTCACCAGGACCCTCATCGACGGAGGGGCAGGGCTCAATGTCTTGTCCGTGGAAACATTCAACAGCCTCCAAGTGCCCTATGACCAGCTTCAGCCAACCAAGCCCTTCTCCGGAGTCACCGACGGTTCCACGGTCCCGATCGGGCAGGTCCGCCTCCCAGTCACCTTCGGCACCTACGACAACTACCACACCGAGCTCATCGACTTTGACGTCGCCCACATCCGCCTGCCGTACAACGCCATCCTCGGGTACCCGGCGCTGGCCAAGTTCATGGCCGCGACTCACCATGGCTACAACGTCCTCAAGATGCCAGGAAGCGGCGGCGTCATCACGGTGCCATGTCAAGAGAAGGATGCAGTGTGTGCCCTGGAGCGAGCCTTTCGGGCCGCGTCACTAGAAGACCCAGATCGCGGAAGCAGGAGGCTTCCTGAGACCACCCCCAAGAAGGAGAAGACGACGTCAGGCTCAGCCCCTTAGGAGGCAGGCCCTTCAAGGCCTGCGTCTGCACAGGGGGATCCTCCTTCAATCGCATAGGAAAGCGCGCCCGGCGCCCTCCTCAGGCAGGGCTCGGGGGCTCTCACCTGGAGGGCCACCGACCTAGCCAAGGTCACGAGTGAGGCGCTGGGGCACCATGTGGAAGCGTGTTTTGAAGCACGCTTCCCTCGAAAGGAAGCCAGGGAAAGAAGGTCAGACCAGCAGGAGTTTGTCAGCAAGGCCATTCAAGAACTACAGGAGTCAAGGATCATGAGAGGTTGCCGTCGCCCACCAGCTGTGGCTCCCCATCCAGGCGAGGATGGTGGGCTGCGCGTCTGCGTCGACGTACCGGGGCTCAATCAGATCGCCATGGCGGAGCGCCTCTGGCCCTCACAAGTGGGGCGCTGCGGAGGACCACCCCACAGCTATGTTCGCATGCCTTATGGCCTGCCGAGCGTGGCTGCGGCGTACCAGCGCATCATGAGGAGCATCTTGGAGGCGCAAGAAGACAGGCGTTCCACAGCCCTGGCGGAGATGGAGGCTGCTCACGAGGAGCCACCAGTGCCCCCGGAGCCTCCCAAGGCCCCTGGGCCTGGGGGCTCCTGAGGATCGGCTTCCGCAGCCCACCGAGTCTGCTGCACCAACGCCACTGCATCGACGACATCTTCAGGTGACATCTTTCAAGTTTCATTCCCAGCTGGGAGCGCCCTCCCAGGGTTGCGTCATTCCCAAGCCGCGTGGGTCCGTCCCTGTGGCATGTATCCCTTTTTATCTTTTCAGTCGCTAGCTTGCTTTGCTGGGGGCGCCCCTCGGGCTGCATCATCCCCAGGCCACTCGGGCTAGACCCAGCGGCATGTATCCCTTCCGCGTTTATTTCCAATTATGCATCATGCTTGATTACTCGATGCCCTTCGTGGCACCTTTTCTTCTTCATGTCGACCACTTGCACATTAAAGGGGGGGTGCCTGAGCATCACGACTCAGGGCTCTTACTGGCTCTCCAGCCCTCATCCTCTGGCCTTGTCCACGACATCGCGACCTGGCATACCAGCGACGGCTGAGACAAGCTCGAGGGCCGGGACCCGAGGACGTAGAGTGCCGGCATCTAACCAGATTTTGCAGGAACACATCTCAAGATACGGCCCAGTGCCAGGCGCAACCCGCCTAGAGGTAGGGCCTCGTGAGTCCCGCGCTGGCTCACGGGTGCCCAGATACACCTCATCTAGCTCTACCGTGCCAGCCACGTGTCAGGGCGGGGCTGTACACGCCCCGGGGGCTCCTCCCGGAGGGGAGCCCCCTCCCACGTACCAGTGGAAGCACCATGCTCCGCGCTGGCTGACGACACTGCCGAGGAGCGGCTATGCCCGTACATATACGGAAGCGCTATGCTCCGCGCTGGTGATAAACAACTGAGGGTGGCCTCCGGGCCGCATTAACCTCAGGGAGCCCCGAGCTCAGCGGCCGGCCTCATCGCAACGCCTCCCCCCGGGAGCGCCGCGCGAGGGGGCTGGGCACGGGGGCTACGGCTGGGTCACGCTCAACCGTACGCCCCAGCCAGGCCCCTCAGGCCTGGTTTCATCGCGTGTCTCTCCCCGAGCGGAGCCAAGGTACGAAGGCCATTTGCGTGTCAAGGGGGACTCTTGAGCATCGCGACTCAGGAGCCTAACTGGCTCCGTAGCCCCTCACTCCTTAGTTCCGAAAGGCTATGCTGGGTGAGGTACGCGTGGGGTCGGGCTCTGCAGACGTAGAACGGGAGCCCCGCCTACATTCCATCTCATGCTGTTCGCGCGTCAAGGGGGACTCCTGAGCATCGTGACTCAGGAGCCTAACTGGCTCCGTAACCCCTCACTCCTTAGTTCCGAAAGGCTATGCTGGGTGAGGTACGCGCGGGGTCGGGCTCTGCAGACGTAGAACGGGAAACACACCTACATCGCGCTTCCCTACTTGTTGTTCGTGCGCCAAGGGGGACTCCTGAGCATCGTGACTTAGGAGCCTAACTTGTCACGTGGCCCCTCATTCCTTTGGTCCCGTCCTGGTTTCCTGTCGGGGCTGATGCTGGGTGAGGCATGCGCGTGGCCGGGCTCTACTGGCGTAGAACATAAGCAAGTAGGGAAGGGGAACATAAAATTCAAGGAACTTAAAAGTGAATATTACAACCCATACTGTCGCCTTGGTACCAAACGCAAATTTAAATGCCTCCTCGAGGCGTCGTGCATGTGCAGGAAACGAAAGAAGGACAGGAACGATGCGGAGTCACTTGTCGGCAGCGGAGTCGCGTGGAGTGGCTTCGCCTTGTGGGGTAGTAGGGCCGGCAGCACCTCGCTTCGGCTTGGTGCTGAAGGCCCGGAACTTCCCTACCAGCGCCTCTGCGCGCCCCTTCACGGCCTCGACAGCGGCAGCGGCGCCCTCGCCGCTCACCGGCTCCAGCAGGCTGTCAAGGTCGGTGCTGGGGTCGTGAAGGTAGACATGGGCGAAGACCCGCGTCAGCGCGGCGGAAGACAGGACACGCGCCTCAGCTTCAGCCGTGGGGGCGAGTCCGAGGGCGACATCTCCAAGAGCCTTCACCAAGAAGGGAAGCAGTTTGGCGGGGCCGTCCCTGTCACCAGCCAGTGGGCTATCCAGGCCACTCTCGTAAAGCGTCTTCAGTGAAGCGCGGGCATCCTTCTCCATGTCCGCGAAGGCCACGCGATCCTTGGCGAGGACCCGGGCCTTGGCGTCCAGCTCAGCCTTTGTCGTCTCCAGCTCCTTCTTCAATGCACCTAGGTGGTTGCGGCGCTTCTTGAGCTTCGCCTCCCGGTCCTCGAGCGCCGCCTCGCGAGCCTTCACCCCCTTCTCCTGCTCTTGGCGAAGGCGGGTCTCCTCTGCAAGATGATCACGAAGGCCTTGCAACTCGTCCTCCAGCTCCTTGCAGCGGCCGCGGATGCCAACCACCTCTCCCAGGGCCGCGTCACGGGCAGCCTTCGCCTCGAGGGTGGCCTCCCTCTCCCCGTCATAGGCCGTTGAGGCCTGAATCAGCGCTGCCCGAATCGAGGCGTCAGAGCGAATCCACCCCGAGGCCAGCTCCAGGCGCCCAGCCACCAGGCGAGGGTCGGCGCCTAGAAGATCCTGCCGCAGCCGGTCCAGTCCAGCAACAGCTCGCTCCAGGATGGAAGAAGAAGGCGGAGAAGCATCAGTGCACTTCAAGGCAGCAGGAGGAGTCGCGGAACCAGCAGCCGGCGGAACGGGAGGAGAAGGTAGCGGCGGCGAGGCTGCAGTATCCCGAGACGGAGTCTGCTGCGCCTCCCCAGCCGTAGCAGCAGCACCAGGCAAGGGCACCTCTGGGGTCGACCGAGCCATGGGGACTGCGGCCCCAGCCAGATCGGCCAAGCCCCGCAAGGGCGAGTGGGCAGGAGAAGCCCGTGCGTCGCGGTCGCCCTCCCCTGCAGGTGGAGGTGTCGCCACAGCTGGGGCCTCAGGAGCTCCCTTCAGCGTCTTCGCCGCGGGCGCCAGCCTGCTCGGGAGAAGTAATCGTCAAGCCTCGTCAGCGGAACAAGAAACCAAGGACCAAGGATCAAGCGCTTACAGGTCGTCGCCAGAAAGCTCCAGCGGTCTCCTGCCAAACTTGAAGCCTGAGAGCCGGCTGGAGGGGTCGACCTCAGAAGCAGAAGGCGCGTCAACGGTTCGCCCGGGAGTCAAGGCGGGCCCGCAGGGAATCAACCCGGTCCTGCCCTTCTTCGGGACCAGGGGTGAGCTCCTGCTGCCCAGCACGTCGTCGTCATCGTCATCATCGCTCAGCGAAAGGCGGAGCGCGCGGGGCTTGCGCTGGAGCGAGGGAGCCCTAGACTCTCCGTCAGTCGCCTCGGAGTCGGGACCTGCCTCCTGCTCCTCCTCGCCCCCATCTCCGCTGGAGTCGCCGGAAGACACATCCACCAGATCCTCGGGAGCCACCACGGGCACGAGCCCGTCCCCGTTGAAGACAGGCATGGACTTCACCACTTGCTCCCAATCGTCGCGGAGGAACAGGGGCGAAGGCGCGCCCTCCAGCCTTGCTGCCTCGCCCCCGACCAGGGACTGGAGAACCGCAGTCACGTCCTCTTCGCCCACGGCTGCGGGGCTCGGGTGAGGCCTCCACATCGGGGGAGAGTACTACCGAAGCGGAGCCAGCTAGTGCTCCAGGAACTCCCTCAGCAACGACGCCCCGGTCAGCTTCGTCGTCACCATGTTGGCTGGCTTTAGATCGGCGTCCATCTTCGCCAGCATCGACTTCGCGTGGGGATCCGTGAGCTCCGCCCGGCACCAGTCTTCCGAGCTCACGGGCGGCCCCATGGGAAGGGCCAACTGAGGGTGGACGCGCCCGGCGCCAACCAACACCCACTTGCTCCGGAAGCCCTCGATCCTCTTCCCTGGATTCGAGATGGCCATGGAGCTGCCACAAGCGACGAAGCCCGCGCACGCAGAAGGGGAACCTTTGGAGGTCCGGAGGTAGAAGTAGTGGCGCAGCAAGGCCACTGAAGGATGCACCCCCACATGCGCCCTGCAGTAGTAGGCGAAGATCGCCAGGAGAAGGACGGAGTTGGGATGGAGATGCAAAGCTTGCAAGTTGTAATGGCGGAGGACGGCAAGGAAGAACTCAGAGAAAGGAGGCACCAGGCCCGCTGTAATGGAGCTCACGAAGAAAGGATAGAAGGTTCTCCCTTGTCCTTCAGGGGCATCGGAGCCGACCTTGAACATCTGCGCCCCATGAATGCCCTACGCCGCAGCCATCTGGTGCAGTAGGGCGAGGCTCGCCTTCGACACGTTGGGCGAATCCAAAGCAGGCGAGAACCAAGCTTCGGCCGGGGCCCGGCGAGGCGCCATGGCTACCTGGGTCGAGCAGGTGGAGCAGATCTGTAAGCTCGGAGGAAGGGAGGAGAAGCGCAAGAAAGGGGATCTGAGCAGCGAAGGAGAAGAGCAAAGCCCGAGCAGATGCCATGCCTTTAGTATCCTGCGCAGTCGCAAAAGCACCCACGTCCAATCAACCGCCACGCGGCGCCCAAGGCCGCAGGCTGTTAGGGCCCGCGGCGCTTCACCCTTGCCCTTTCGCCTCTCGGCACGGCCAAGTCCATGCGCGCCTTGGGCCCGGGGGCTACTATCGGTGTTCTGGGAACGGGGGTCCCCAGACTTGCCTGCCTGCGGCCTGCGACGTGGCTCAAATGGGGGCCCAGCGTGGCCCATCTTCATCAACACAAGGCTCAAGACCCTCGCGAGGGGCCAAGCCTCGCGAGGCGGACGACGCGGCGCTTTCTCAAGCACAGCCTCCTTAGGCTGGCTCGCGAGGAGGCGGAGAGATCAAGGCGGGTACCTCATGAGGTGCCCATGACGCAAGCCATGACGACCAAAGGTGTCAGGCGGGCGCCAGCCCGTGCAGCGACTCCCTTTCCTCTTTGGTGCAAAGGGGGCAAGCGCGGGCGAGAGGATCAAGCAAAGGCATCCATTTCGGTGCAACAAGACCAAGACCAGTCCAACGGTGGGAAGGAGGTCACCATGGAGCCCAGGGCGGCGTCACCACAGGGCCTTTGGCAGGCGAAGACCAACTTTAGTCAGGATAAGTGTACCAGATGTTCCCCTTCAAATTGGCCAATTGTTGGCGCCCTTCCCGCTCAATATTTGGGAAGAGGCCCAGGGCCTTTGCCTATAAATAGGACTAGCCACCCCCCAGGGTAGAGGGGAATCGGATTCAGCATCTAGAGCAAGTAGAGAGAGAGAGAAGGAGAAGGGCGATCGAACTCCCCCTAGCAGTTCATCCCCTAGCCAAGAACAGACCCTCGCGAGGTCGTTCTTCCTTGTATTGTTCTTCATCATCAGCCCAAGAGGCAATCCACCCACCACACTGGAGTAGGGTATTACACCACAATGGTGGCCCGAACTAGTATAAACCATGTGTCTCTTGTGTTATTCTTCTAGTAGTTAGATCCTTACGAGACGGAGAGGTAGTGGGCACGATCTCCGCGCGCACCCCAGAGTTTGAACCTTAAGGGTCTGCCGGAACCCGTGATCCGACATGGTTTTATTATTAGGGAAAAATTTCAAAAAACTTCTACACAATCATCATAAAAAAATGAAACATCTTTTTACATAAAATTAGTAAGAGGCCTAGAATTTTAGAGAAGTCTTTAATAAACCTTCTATAGAAACCAGCATGACCAAAAAAACTTCTTATACCTTTTATATCTTTAGGACATGTCATTTTCTCAACTACATCAACTTTAGCTTTATCTACCACAATACCTCGTCAAAAAAATTTATGCCCAAGGACAATACCTTCGTTTACCGTAAAGTGGCACTTCTCCCAATTCAGACAAGATTATTTTCTTCACATCTCTTCATAACTCGATCAAGGTTGCTTAAAGAATCATCAAAAGAAGTCCCATAAACAAAAAATCATCCATGCTCACCAATAATTTCGCAAAAGTCAGAGAATATAGCAATTATACATCTTTGAAAGGTAGCAGGTGCATTGCATAAAACGGAAGGCATACGTCTATAAGCATTAGTTCCAAAAGGGCAAGTAAAAGTTGTTTTCTCTTGATCTTCTTTTGACACGCGTATTTGTGAAAAACCAGAATATCCATCAAGGAAACAAAAGTGTGTATGCTTAGAAAATATTTCTATGATTTGATTAATAAAACGGCAAGGGGTAATGATATTTTCTAGCGGCTTTGTTTAATTTCCTGAAATCAATATCCATCCTATAAGTAGTTACCATTATTTGTGGGATAAGTTCATATTTATCATTAGGAACAATGGTGATGCCTCCTTTCTTAGGGACACAATGATCAGGACTTACCCATCTATTATTAGCTATGGGATAGATTATACCTGCTTCCAGAAGCTTTAATATTTTAGTTCTTACCACATCCTTCATCTTAGGATTCAATGGTCATTGATGATCAACAACTGGCTTAGCATCGGGCCCCATATTAATCTTGTGCTCACATAGAGTGGGACTAATACCCTTAAGATCATCAATAGTATATCCAATAGCAGCATCGTGCTTCTTCAGAGTTCTTAGTAATCTCTTTTCTTCATGCTCTGAAAGGTTAGCACTAATAATAATTGGGTATATTTTCTTTTATCAAGATAAGCATATTTCAGCGTATCAGGGAATTGTTTCAATTCAAACACGGGATCACACTTAGGTGGAAGAGGGTCCCCTAGAGTTCCAACATGCAAGTTATGTTTGTGGATAGGTACTTGTTTGAAATATATATCATCTACTTCATTTCTTTCATTCATATGCATATCATTTTGATGGTCTAGAAAATATTGTTCTAAAGGGTCGGTAGGAGGAACAACAATAGAAGCAAGACCAGCAATTTCATCTGTCCTAGACAATTATTTTTGATGTGGTTATCTGTTAAACTTAGAGAAATTGAAGTAATGAGATACATCACCAAATTTAAATCTAATCTTCTCTTTAACACAATCAATTTCAGCATTAACGGTATTCAAGAAAGTTCTACCAAATATAGTGGGACAAAAATTATCTTGTTATGAACCTAGTACTACGAAATCAGTAGGGTATTTTATCTTACCACACAAGACTTCAACATCTCGAATAATACCAAGTGGTGTAATAGTATCTCTATTTGCTAGCTTAATAGTGACATCAATATCTTCAATCTCAACAGGTGCAATACCATTCACAATTTCTTGATATAGAGTAAACGTAATATCACTAACACTTGCACCCATAACACATAAACCATGATAACAATGATCTCCAATTTTAATAGAAACAATAGGCATGCCCACTATGGGTTATCTAGCTTATCACATTTATTTCTAACAGGTTTAGCAATTCTAGCAGGAGCATCGCAAAATATAAATAACATGCCCATCAATATTATCAACCAAGAGATCTTTAACCATTGCAATATTAGGTTCAACCTTAATTTTTCAGAGGGTCTAAGTGTTCTAATATTAATTTTATTAACCACGGCTGTAGCTTTAGCATGTCCCTTAATCCTAACGGGAAAAGGAGATTTCTCAATATAAGCAATAGGCACAACTGGATCAACATAACAAATGATAGTTTCATCTTTAACCATAACGGGATCATCTATATTTTCTTTAATAGGGGGATCATATTTAAACTACTTATCCTTATGGAGATCAATATGAGCAGCAAAAGTTTTACAAAATGTAGCTACTATCTCAGAGTCAAGTCCATATTTAGCACTAAACTTATGAAAAGCATCGGTTTCCATAAAAGATTTAAGACAATCAAACTCAAGATATATACCTGACTCTTTACCTTTGTTGAACTCCCAATCTTTTTTAGAGTTGCGTTTAATTCTTTCCAAAAGATTCTGCTTGAATTCAATTGTTTTCTTCATAAAAGAACCAGTGGAAGAAGAATCGAGCATGGATTGATCATTATGAGAAAGCAGAGCATAAAAATTCGGAATAATAATTTTTCTTGAGAGATCATGATTGGGGCAAGTGTGCATCATGTACTTAAGCCTCCCCAAGCCTGAGTGATACTTTCTCCTTCACGAGGTCAAAAATTATATATATAATTCTGTTCATGATGAACCACATGCATAGGATAAAACTTCTGATGAAATTCCAATTTCAATTGGTTCCAATCTGTGTTCCAATATAATCACATAGCCTATACCATGTCATTGCATTTCCCTCTAAAGATAAGGGGAATACCTTTTTCTTAACTCCATCTTCGGATAAACCTGCAAGCTTAAACAATCCACAAATTTCATCCACATATATTAAGTGCAAATCAGGATGTACCGTTCCATCTCCTGCATAAGGATGAGCTAGTAGTTTCTCTAACATGGAATATCATAATAAATACTTTTAGTAGGTGCAGTAGGTTGAGGGGTAACTCTTTGTTCTTTCAGCCGAGGTGAAGATACCCCGAACAAACCCATCAAAGTATTGTTTTCCATAGTGACAACTTACAGCAAATTTCAGATGTAATATAAATGTTTCCTTACCAAATTCCACTTACCAAAGGCACTTCACTCCCCGGCAACTGCGCTAGAAAAGAGTCTTGATGACCCACAAGTATAGGGATCAATCATAATCCTTTTGATAAGTAAGAGTGTCGAACCCAACAAGGAGCAGAAGGAAATGACAAGCGGTTTTCAGCAAGGTATTTTATGCAAGCACTGAAATTATCGGTAACAAGTAGTTTGATAGAAGGGTAATTTGTAACGAGCAACAAGTAGCAGCAAAGGTGCAGCAAGGTACCCCAGTCCTTTTTATAGCAAAGGGCTGGTCAGAAATTTTTCTTATAGCAAGCAAAGCGTTCTTGAGGACACATGGGAATTCATCTAGTCACTTTTATCATGTTTGTTTGATTCGTGTTCGTTACTTTGATAATTCGATATGTGGGTGGACCGGTGCTTGGGAGCTGTTCTTACTTGAACAAGCCTCGCCCACTTATGATTATCCCCTCTCACAAGCATCCACAACTACGAGGAAAGAATTAAGATAAATCTAACCATAGCATGAAACATACGGATCCAAATTAGCCCCTTACGGAACAACACATAAACTAGGGTTTAAGCTTCTATCAGTCTGGCAACCCATCATATAATTACTACTCCACAATGCCTTGCCTTAGTCCTGAAGATGGTGAAGTGCCAGGTAGTCGATGTTCACACGACACCACTAAAGGAAGCAACAACATACATATCATCAAAACATCAAATGAATACCAAAGGCACATGATTACTTATAACCGGACTTCTCCCATGTCCTCAAGAACAAAGTAACTACTCACAAATCATATTCATGTTCAAGATCAGAGGGGTATTGAATATTATCAAGGATCTGAACATATAATCTTCCACCAAATAAACCAACTAGCATCAACTACAAGACGTAATCAACACTACTAGCAACCCACATGTACCAATCTGAGGTTTTGAGACAAATATTGAATACAAGAGATGAACTAGGGTTTGAGATGAGATCGTGCTGGTGAAGATGTTGATGAAGATTGGTCCTCCCATAATGATAGGATCATTGCTGATGACGATAGCTTCGATTTCCCCTTCTTGGCGGGAAGTTTTCAGGCAGAATCGCTCCACTGGAGAGCAAAAGTGCTCCTGCCCAGGTTCCACGTTGAGACGGCGGCGCTTCGTCCTGAAACCTTCCTTCTGATTTTTCTAGGTCAAATGGCACCTTATAGAAGAAGATGGGCTTTAGAGGCCTCACAGGGGCCCCACAAGTCCAGGAGGCGCGCCCTAGTGGGGCGCTCCCAAGCTTGTGGCTGCTTGGTTGGCTCCCTTCCACTAGTGCACAAAATCCTAGATATGGCGTGCCAAAAACATCCTTGGTGGCGTGGACACCCGACGCCACCAATACGACGCTAGTGTTAAAAATTAGCATGGCATTGGCACCTACGCCACCAGTATTTTGGATGGTAATGGCGTGCCGCGTAGTCAACGCCAACAGTATTAGTCATCAGTTGTGATGTTCCATGTTTTCGCAACGCTAGTAATTTGATTTTCATATTTGAAATAAAAGCTATACAACAGCGATTTCAGCCAAAATCACAGCATAATCCAATTTAAAAATAGTCAATTAATCAACTATAAATAGACCCAATGACAGCATTTAAGTTCAACAATGCACTTGTTGATATAGTTCAACAAAGTAGGCAAAGTAACACACATATGAATGTACAAGTTCAAACAAATAGAGGTGACAATAACATAATATCTTTGATGCATGCCAACTAGCTAACTATGACTTTTCGGCGGGCGGAGTCAGGGTCATAGTCCGGAGTAAGTGAACCATCATCGCTGCCAACAAGCTTGTAGTAGACCATGATCCCGTCATGATCGTAGTCGAGATAGAATGTGGCTCTTTCCCCAGCTTCCATCTTGTAAGCATTTGCAAGGGCTTTCCAACCAGGGCGACCAAAGTAGTTGCAGTTTGCCTCGTTGGTGATAAGACAATTGAATTGTTGGGCTTTCAGCATCATCACGAGGGTGCACTAGAATGTGATGGTTGCATCAACTAGAACTTTAAACTTCTCTAAGAAGTCACGCCTTGCCCCGCAAGGGATGACCTGAGGAAAATTGAATGAAAGAAGTAGCTAGCTAGTTACACAATTTTGGGCACAACCATTGTCGGTGTCAAAACCGGCGGATCTCGGGTAGGGGGTCCCGAACTGTGCGTCTAAGCGGATGGTAACAGGAGACACGGGACACGATGTTTTTACCCAGGTTCGGGCCCTCTCGATGGAGGTAAAACCCTACTCCTGCTTGATTAATATTGATGATATGGGTAGTACAAGAGTGGATCTACCACGAGATCAGAGAGGCTAAACCATAGAAGTTAGCCTATGGTATGATTGTTTTTGTTCTACGGACTAAACCTCCGGTTTATATAGACACCAGAGGGGGCTAGGGTTACACAGAGTCGGTTACAAGGAAGGAGATGTGCATATCCGTATTGCCAAGCTTGGCTTCCACGCCAAGGAAAGTCCCATCCGGACACGGGACAAAGTCTTCAATCTTGTATCTTCATAGTCCAACAGTCCGGCAAAAGGTTATAGTCCGACTGTCCGGATACCCCCTAATCTAGGACTCCCTCAGTAGCCCCTGAACCAGGCTTCAATGACGATGAGTCCGTCGCGCAGATTGTCTTCGGCATTGCAAGGCGGGTTCCTCCTCCGAATACTTCATAGAAGATTTTGAACACGAGGATCGTGTCCGGCTCTGCAAAACAAGTTTCACGTACCACCGTGGAGAGAATTATATTTCCACAAATCTATCCTGCTGACGTATTCCATAGCGTGACATCACACCACAGCCAAGCCTTTATTCAAATCATTCTTTACCCCCCACCTCAGCGCGTTTCGCGAGGTAGTTTCCTTAGCACGTCTTGTCGAAGCAGAGATCGTGTCCCCCTTATTTACGGGATTCTCATCAACACGGACGTGGGTAACCCAATCGTGCATGTTGGTATGTCCCCTCGATCAAAGGTAAGTCCCAAACGGTCACAAGGAGGGCTCTTGGTATTCAACCTCTTCATAAAGAGACCAAGGCCTTACTCTTTTCTTTCGATCTCAATCGAATCCGCCTCCCGCCTCGAGTTCCAGCACCCGAAGCTTCAGATTTAGGCGCTTCGGACCTGTGATGATGTCCGGATCCAACCTTCAAGGCCGATGGATGCCTTCCTCCGTCACGGAGGAAGACGTTCTAAAGCTAAGGGAGGCCAGGTACTTGACCGGCGAAATCCCGCATAGGCTGCCTGCTCAAGGGCAGGTTATTCCCACTCCTAAGCCTGGTGAGAGCATCGTGTTCGTATCTCACTTCCTCCGAGGGCTAGGCTTCACGCCGGATCCCTTCGTGAGGGGGCTCATGTTCTATTATGGGCTGGACTTCCACGACTTAGCTCCGAAGTCTATCCTCCACATCTCATCGTTTATCGTTGTGTGTGAAGCCTTCCTCCGTACCACCCCTCACTTTGGACTATGCCTCAAGACCTTCAAAGTGGAGCCGAAGATGGTCGAGGGACGACACGCGGAGTGCGAAGGCGCTGTAATAAGCAAAAATGCTAACGCCCTATGGCTCGAGGGCTCTTTCCAAGAGGAGTCCGGCTTATGGCAACAAGAGTGGTTTTATATCACAGCTCCCAGGGGTACCAAGTGGGTGGCTCTGCCTGCTTTTCGCTCGGGTCCCCTGCCACAACCAACGTCATGGGTCAACAAGGGGCTAGACTGGGGGCCAGTAAAGGATGTGCCCCTATTGCAGAGCCGCATCCGAGATCTCCTAGAGAGAGATGTCAGTCTGGTCATGGTGACGCAGGTCATGTTAATTTGCCGAGTTCTGCCCTGCAAACGTCGTCCGCTCCGCCTGTGGGAGTTCAATCCGGAGGGACCGCGAGCTATTCAACATTTCCTTGGCATGATGCCCACAGAGATGTACAAATTGTTCTTCGGACAAATGATGTGTCCGGACCCTATCGAGGACGCAGGCCTGAGCTGCAATCGTCCGGATATCCAAGTAAGTAGCCATGTGTCCGAACACACCATTCGTTTATTTATCGCAACATCGCCCTTAAAAGAGTTGTTCTTGAACCAGTAGTGGATAGCGAAGGCAAAGTTGATCAGGTGTCCGACCCCTCTTCCTGAGACCTTGCCAGATCCTATGTTAACCCGGATGCTGGAGATCACGCCTTCGGAAGAAGATGAAGGGGGGAACAAGGAAGCTACTGCCTCCGTAGAGGAGGTTGTTCGGAAGGGAGGAATCGAAAATTCCTTTCCTCAGGGAAGAAGAAGACCGCCTCTGAAGACCCGGAGACAATGGTCTCGAAGCGGGGGAAGAAATCTTTGCCAGAGGGTCCCGCACCGGGGGATACCCCGGTCGTACTATACCCTCAAGGGGATCAGCCCTCCACGAGCCGTAAGTAAAAGGGTGTTTAATAATGAGAGAAATCCTTGCTTTACTTCTGAGGAAAGTAACCGAATCATTTATCTTGCAGTTCGGATCTTAGCCCCTCTCAGCAGAGTTCGTCTTTGGGGGATCTTCTTGCAGAGATGATGGAGAGCGGAACGCCTCCCCCTGCCATACCGCCTCATGAGGCGGGCGACCCCGAGGTGTCGTCGCGGAGGGTTTCTCCTGATCTGGCAAGGCAAAAGGTAGTCATATGGCCACCCGAAGCCCTAAGTGTCCGGCTTTTGAAAAAAGCCATCGGAGTAATCCGACACCGTCTGGTGCACGGTCGGAGGTACTGAAGGATCTGCTAGGGCGGGTGACTATCTCAGAAGAGCATCGTGCATTGATGGGTACGGTAATCAAAAGGATTTCGTCCGTGAAAAGCGGGTTGCATGAAGCTGTTAGGAGTTTACTGACAGGTTTTGAGGTACGTGAAATGATGTACCTTTTGACAGTACCGCATATTTTAAGGTGCGCCCTGTGTAGATAGTAGCCCCTGAGACTCTGGGTGCTGTCGAAGACGACGGCACGCAGAGAATCATAGTCGCAGGTATAATTTTGCCGCCTTCATATGTAGGTGGCGAAGTGTCCGGTGGCCAGCCGGACTGATGAATTTGCCGAGTTAAAGCGGCAACTTGACGTGGCAGATGCCGACATCGTGTTTGTCAACAAGCGGCTTGATGAGGCACAAGGTATGTAATTTCTCCGGAGATACCTGGTAAGAGGAGCATGATGCCAGTATCTTATAACGTGTGTGCTTAATGCAGATGGAGCTGCAACGATGGAGAAACTTCGAGCAGAGCTTGCCCGAGTCAAAGAACAAGCCAGAAAAAGCGATGCGGCTGCCCTAAAGGCGGTTGAGGAGCTAAAAGCCGAACATGCTTCTCACTGCCGAAGCATGGAGGAGATGGCCGAGATAGTTGTGAAGTTGAAGAACACTGCTGACCGTTGCAGGCTTCTTAAAAAGGAAGACCAGGCGAAGCGGACAGACCTGGAGAAGGCCACGACGGCGGCCAAGGATACTCGTTCTGCAATGAGAGCGATGAGGGAGGAGCTGCGTCAAGCCGGAGATATCGCGGCTGGGAAGCCTTTTATGCTGCGAATGAAGTTCGGATATCCTAAATATGCTCCTTTGGACCGGATGTGGAGTTCTGCGGACGCATATCTGGATTTAGCGGCAAGTGTTGCTGATGCGGCCGAACACTTCAGAGATCAAAAGGATCGCGAAGTGGAAAAGTTGTTCTGGTCACAATTCAACAATCTAGAGCGTCCGCTTCCATTGACTGATCGGTTGGCCGAATGGGCCGAGCTGAATAGATTGTCTGGACTTGCCATGAGGTATGTCGTGGATCATCTGTGGCCGGAGAGGCCAAAACCGAACCGTTATTTTAGTTTGGTTCAGCAGTTCCTTGGTGCGGTGCCGCATATCAACGCGATGAAGAGGTCAGCATGCGTGGAGGGTGCGCGGATGGCCCTTGCCCGTGTCAAGACATACTGGGCAGAGATGGAGGCCACCGCCGTTGCAGCCCAAGATTTGGTCGAAAGCCGAGTACCTGCCGAGCACTACTTTCAAGAAGTTCTGGAGGGCGCTCGTTCGATAGAGACACAGTGCTCGAAGGATATTATGTTCGAATAACATGTATTCTTATTGAAAACAGTATTTTGCTGAAATGTAAAAGCTTTTTTATACTTGTGCCTGCAAGAATTATAATACCTCCTGTGCGGTCGTTAATGTATATATGTATATAACCTGAAAGATGGCAGTCGTCGGCTTCAGCCCCCACGCACATAATGCGGGGGTGTTCGCAGAAGATGCATTTTCACACTTGATCCAATGTCTTGGTCCATTAAGGAGGTGATAGCGCAGCGAACTAGGCAATCGGACTATAATGCTTTATCATTTTCACTTAGCCATAGGAGTTTGACAATGGGGCTACTATATAGCCCCCGGTGGCGCCGCGCTCACCCGAATTCGGGGCGCGTGTGTGCCTGGCCGGGAAATGGCCCTTCGTCAAGGCGGAGGAATCCCGAAGATTCCGCTAGGTCATAGAGTGGTTGACCAGTCTCACGCAATATCATGTGTAGGATCGGAAGTATGTCTAGAGGGGGGTGATTAGACTACTTGACCAAATAAAAATCTATCCTTTTCCCAATTTTAGTTCTTGGCAGATTTTAGCAATTTTAACACAAGTGAAGCAATCTCACACGATTCAAGCAAGCATGCAAAAGAGTATATGAGCAGCGGAAAGTGAAGTATACAACTTGCAAGAATGTAAAGGGAAGGGTTTAGAGGATTCAAACGCAATTGGAGACACGGATGTTTTTGGCGTGGTTCCGATAGGTGGTGCTATCGTACATCCACGTTGATGGAGACTTCAACCCACGGAGGGTAACGGTTGCGCGAGTCCACGGAGGGCTCCACCCATGAAGGGTCCACGAAGAAGCAACCTTGTCTATTCCATCATGGCCGTCGCCCACGAAGGACTTGCCTCACTAGCGGTAGATCTTGATGAAGTAGGCGATCTCCTTGCCCTTACAAACTCCTTGGTTCAACTCCACAATCTTGCCGGAGGCTCCCAAATGACACCTAGCCAATCTAGGAGACACCACTCTCCAAGAAGTAACAAATGGTGTGTTGATGATGAACTCCTTGCTCTTGTGCTTCAAATGATAGTCTCCCCAACACTCAACTCTCTCTCACAGGATTTGGATTTGGTGGAAAGAAGATTTGAGTGGAAAGCAACTTGGGGAAGGCTAGAGATCAAGATTCATATGGTAGGAATGGAATATCTTGAGCTCAACACAAGTGCAGGTGGTTCTCTCTCAGAAAATGTGTATTGGAAGTGTAGGTATGTTCTGATGGCTCTCCCTACGAATGAAGAGTGGGTGGAGGGGTATATATAGCCTCCACACAAAATCTAACCATTACACACAATCTGCTAAACTCGGTGGGACCGAATCGTTAAACTCGGTCGGACCGATTTAGCAAACCTAGTGACCATTAGGATTTTCGGTGGGACTGAGATGCAACTCGGTAGGACCGATATGGTTAGGGTTAGGGCATAACGTAATCTCGGTGTGATCGATTACACAAACTCGGTGAGACCGATTTTGGTAATAAGCTAACCAGAGAGTTGGTGAGGTAAACTCGGTGGGACCGATTCGCTCTTTTCGGTGAGACCGAAATGTTACGAAAGGGAAACAGTGAGTTTACATTGCAATCTCGGTGGGACCGATCGCTCACTTCGGTTGGGCCGAAACGTTACGAAAGGAAACAGAGAAATTGCAATCCCATCTCAGTGAGACCGAGATCCCTATCGGTGAGACCGATTTGCTAGGGTTTGTGGCAGTGGCTATGACATGTGAAACTCGGTGGCTCCGGATAGAAAGAATCGGTGGGGACGAGTTTGACTTTAGGTTTGGGTCATATGTGGATATGGAAAGGTAGTTGAGGATTTTGGAGCATATCACTAAGCACATGAAGCAAGAGGCTCATTAAGCAACACCTCATCCCTCCTTAATAGTATTGGCTTTTCCTATGGACTCAATGTGATCTTGGATCACTAAAATATAAAATGTAGAGTCTTGTTCTTGAAGCTTGAGCCAATCCTTTGTCCTTATAATTTTGAGGGATCCACTTTCCTGATCCATGCCATGCCATCCATTGAGCTTTTCTGAAATATTCATCTTGGAATAATGTTAGCTCAATGAGCTATATGTTGTTAGGAATTACCAAAACCACCCAGGGATAGTTGCACTTTCAATCTCCCCCCTTTTGATAATTGATGACAACATATAGATCAAAGCTTCGACAAATGATAATAAGAATGGAATATATCATCGCTTTGAGAAGTATGTGATAAGTAAGAGCTCCCCCTAAATTTCTACATATTTAAGATTTGCTTTGGACTGCGAATGCACAATGAGTTAGGATCATGGGTTACTCTTCCATGTCACATACATCTTGGTGGAGCGCTCAAAATGATAAGAATTAAATGCATGCACTCATCACCAAGCAAAGTGAATGATCAACATAAAGATATACTGATAATAACATCCAACAAGCATTAAGTGTAGCTTATGATCAAACACATGATCATCAATGTCTCACAAATTACGACATAGTATCTCAAGCACTCAAAAGCAAATAAAGTTCAACCAAAAGACAAGAGAGAACAAATGCAGACTCTCTCTCTCGAAGCCTATGATCTATACATTTTTCTCCCCCTTTGGCGACAAGTTACCAAAAAGTTCATAGAAAATGCATAGGACTAAACGACTCTCAGGCTTACAATCAGCAGCAGTAGCAGTCGGGTAATCAGAGCAACCCGAAGCAATTGAATAGTGGGCAATATCATGTATTCACCACTAGCTTGGACAAGCAAGACCGGAAGGTCCAGAAGCGGGCAGTTAATTCTGTTGAATCGGCCGTGCCAAGATATCTACGCTGGTCAGAGCAGCCAATCATATGGAGCAGAGAGGATCACCCTCCCCGGGTTGATAATCCAGGTCAGCTGGCTTTGGTGGTGGCACCTCAGGTGGGAGGTTATAAGTTCACCAAGGTACTCATGGATGGGGGTAGCAGTATTAACATCCTATACTATGAGACTTTCCGTCGCATGGGGTTAACAGATAAAGATCTCCGACCATCGAATACGGTTTTCCATGGTATGGTACCTGGCAAGTCAGCGTACCCCGTTGGTAAGATAGCACTGGAAGTGGCCTTCGGAGATGATCATGATTCCAGATCAGAGACACTAACGTTTGAGGTGGTAAAAATCCAGAGCCCGTATCACGCCCTGTTTGGTCGACCGGCCTATGCCAAGTTCATGGCACGGCCCTGTTATGTGTACTTGCAGCTCAAGATGCCGGGTCATAAAGGGACTATAACGATCCACGGAAGCCGTAAGGTCGCTCTCGAATGCGAAGAAGGAGACGCGGCTTACGCAGAATCGATTTGTGCCACCGAGGAGCTGAAGTATTACAAAGACAATGTTGATCCGGCGGATATGACCCCTTTGAAGAAGCCTACCACGGAGCACGATCCGGCCCTGAAGTTCACATCGGCGGCTGATACTAAGCTTGTTGACTTCGTACCGGGCGATTCGTCCAAGCAGTTCAGCATCAGTGCCAATTTGGATCCGAAATAGGAAAGCGCGCTCATCGAGTTCATCCGTGAGAATAGGGACATCTTTGCATGGAAGCCTTCTGACATGCCAGGTGTACCGAGGCGACTCGCTGAGCACACTCTTAATGTGGATCCTAAATACAAACCGGTGAAACAATTCCTCCGCCGCTTCAACGAGGAAAGACGCAAAGCTATCGGAGAAGAAGTGGCCAGGCTCCTAGCAGCTGGCTTCATCATTGAGGTTTTTCCCTGAGTGGCATGCTAATCCGGTGCTGGTCCTTAAGAAAAATGGCACCTGGCATATGTGTGTGGATTACACTGATCTTAATAAAGCTTGTCCAGCGGACCCTTTTGCCCTCCCCGTATTGATCAAATTATTGATGCTACGGCGGGTTGCGAGCGTTTAAGTTTTTTGGATGCATATTCCGGCTATCATCAGATCAAAATGGCAATTAAGGACCAGGAGAAGACCGCGTTCATAACTCCCTTTGGAGCCTTTTGCTATGTATCTATGCCTTTTGGGCTCAAGAGTGCCCAGGCAACCTATCAACGGTGTGTGCAAAATTGTCTTCACAAGCAGATTGGTCGCAATGTACATGCCTATGTGGATGATATTGTGGTTAAGTCAAAAAAGAAGGAGACTTTGGTTGATGATTTGAAGGAAACCTTTGATAACCTGAGGACGTATAAGATGATGCTCAATCCGGCCAAGTGTGTCTTCGGTGTACCGGCAGGCAAGTTGTTGGGTTTTCTGGTGTCCAACAGGGGAATTGAGGCTAATCCGGAGAAGATTACAGCCATCACCTCCTTGGCTAAACCGATCTGTATCAATGACGTTCAGCGGTTGGCTGGCCGGATTGCCGCATTGAGCCGGTTTATCAGCCATCTTGGTGAGAAAGCAATCCCTTTGTATCAGATGTTGAAAAAGACGGATCAATTCGTCTGGAGTTCTGCTGCGGATCAGGCGTTTGAGGACTTAAAGCGGCAATTGGCCAATCCGCCCGTGCTCGCCGCTCCCATTGACAAGGAGCCATTGCTGCTGTATGTTGCCGCTAATGCTCGCGCAGTCAGTGTAGCTACTGTGGTGGAGCGGAAGGAGGCAGGCAAGGAGCATCCGGTTCAACGTCCAGTTTATTATATCAGCGAGGTGCTTATTGAATCCAAACAAAGGTATCCACATTGGCAGAAGCTGGTATATGGAGTTTTTATGGCGAGCCGGAAGCTGAAGCAGTATTTCCAAGGGCATCCCATCACAGTGGTCAGTTCTGCCCCCTTGGGTGATATCATCCAGAACCGGGAAGCGACGAGCCAGATTGCCAAGTGGGCTATAGAGCTGGGGCCGCACGGTTTAAAATACGTGCCTCGGACGGCGGTGAAGTCCCAAGCGCTTGTCGATTTCATCAATGATTGGACGGAGCTGCAGGCCCCTGAAGAGAAGCCGGATCACACATATTGGACCATCCATTTTGACGGGTCACGGCAATTGGAGGGCTCGGGGGCTGGAGTCGTATTAACTTCCCCACGAGGTGACAAGTTCTGTTATGTTCTCCGCTTAATGTTCCCTTGTACTAACAATGCAGCTGAGTATGAAGCCTTGCTCCATGGTCTCCGGATGGCTAAAGAGATGAATCTAAGCCGGGTTAAGTGCTTCGGTGACTCGGATCTAGTGGCTCAACAAGTGTCTGGCACTTGGGATTCCAAATACCCACTCATGGTTGCATATCGTCGTGAGGTGGATACTGTTGCGGGTCACTTCAAGGGTTATCAGGTGGACCACGTGGACCGTCGGAAGAATGAGGCGGCAGACGCCCTGAGTCGATTGGGCTCCCAACGTAAACCGGTCCTGCCTAATGTTTTTTTCGATGTGCTGCACAACCCGTCGATCAAGCTCCCAGGTGAAGCGGATTTGGCTGTTCCTGACCCGGAGGCTCAGTTGGTGGCAGCTCTTCACGTCATCCCGGATTGGACACTTCCTTACCTGGCATACATGAACCGGGGCGAGTTACCAGAGGATGAGACTCTGGCCAGGCAAATAATACGGCGGTCCAAGTCCATGACAATTGTCAATGGCGAGTTGCACCATTGCAGTGTATCGGGAGCATATCAACGCTGTGTATCTCCTGAGGAAGGCTATGAAATTTTGCGTGAGATCCACGAAGGGGATTGTGGTCACCATGCCGGTTCAAAGTCTTTGGTGGCTAAAGCGTTCCGCCATGGTTTCTATTGGTTAACTGCTCATGCTGATGCGGAGGATCTGGTCAGACGATGTGATGGTTGCCAAAAGTTCTCAAGACGTGCTCATGTACCGGCTCAAGAATTGAGGATGATTCCAATCACTTGGCCGTTTGCAACTTGGGGGCTGGATATGGTTGGGCCTTTCAAAAGGTCCAAGGATAAGAAGACCCACCTCCTGGTGGCGGTTGATAAATTTACAAAGTGGGTGGAGGCGGAGCCTGTTAGCAAGTGTGATGCAGCCACGGCGGTTCAGTTCATCAAAAAGGTGATTTTCCGGTTTGTCTTTCCACACAGTATCATCACAGATAATGGTACCAATTTGTCCAAAGGCGCCATGAAGGAGTTTTGCGAGCGGGAGCACATCCACCTTGACGTTTCATCAGTAGCGCACCCACAGTCCAATGGTCAAGCAGAAAGAGCTAATCAGGAGATCTTGAGAGGCATCAAACCGCGGCTTATGGTTCCTTTGCAAAGGACGCCGGGTTGTTGGGTAGAAGAGTTGCCATCCGTATTATGGAGCATTAATACCACACCCAACAGATCAACAGGATACACGCCGTTCTTCATGGTCTATGGAGCGGAGGCGGTTCTCCCTAGTGATATCCGTCATGATTCACCTCGTGTGGCGGCTTATGTTGAAGCGGACAATGAGACAGCTCGACAAGACGCTTTGGACCGGCTGGATGAAGAGCGAGACATAGCAGCTGCCCGCTCGGTGATTTACCAATAGGATCTTCGTCGCTATCGCAGTCGTCGAGTCAGAACCAGAACCTTTCAAGAAGGAGATTTGGTGCTTCGGCTCATTCAAGATCAAACCGATATGCATAAGTTATCCCCGCCTTGGGAGGGACCTTTCGTGGTCAGCAAGAATCTGCACAACGGGTCATACTATCTGATCGATATTCGAGAGTGAAAAGACTCACGCAAATCAGAAGAGGAGACCAACAGGCCATGGAACATAGCTCATCTTCGGCCTTATTATACTTGAGCCATTGGCTCTGCTTATGTATATATTATGACAGTGTACATATTATAAATACAATAAACCGGATCCTCAGCTAAAGCGGGGTATCTGTTCTTTTACATCATGCGTGGTTACATGGAGTTGTTCTGTCTTAAAGCGGCCTCCGGTTTACCCCTTGCAAAAATTATAAATATCACTAGGGGGCTCGGTCGTGTCCGAACCGATGCAACACCTTTTGATAGGCGAAAGCCACCAGATCACTTGGGGACATGGTCAAGTCTGAACCAGTCACGCCTCTTGATCGGCCTAAAGGCCATAGAATCACTTGGGGGCTTGGTCGAACCCGAACCATTGCCATGCCACTTGATCGGCGTAACGCCACGGTTTCATTTGGGGACCTGGCTGACTCAAACCATAGCTACACCTATTGGGAGCTTGGTTGTGTCCGACCATGGTAACGCCATTTGATCGGCTCAGTAAAGCCTCTTTTTTGCAAACGGTTTTATCATTGCCTTTGCTTTAATAATTTTCTTGATAAACTGCTATTTTATCTTGATTGCGTTTTTAAACCAACAAACGTTTTACACCGGTTCAAGTTGCCAATTTGGCAGAACATGGTCTATTCTTGAACCGGAGATTATTTACCCGGTTTGATTTCTTCTGTTAACATCCTTTTTTGGAGTAACAAAATGTTTATTATGATCAAGCACGGTTTGCACAGTAAACCGGCATTATATATACATGAGTTGTTTTTCTCCCATGACGGTGCAGGTTTATCAAACCGCCGTGACAAAATTGGCTAAGCCTACTTCACGCCCAATGATGGCAGGTATTTCGTATCACAAAATTTTATCATATATGTCAATCTCCTTGCATATATATATGAAATTCATAAACCGGCTGGCGGTACAACCGCCCTGGTAGTTTAAAGATTTTATGATTGCAGAAGGTATAGATCGGCAGTTTCGATCTTTCAACCAAGCGTATCAGTTCAGATGCACAAAGGCATCTCAGAAGCAAAAGTATTGGCTATCCTATTACAAGGCAACATGGTGCCCGAATAAGATCACTGTTTTTCTGGCAAAGTATAACAAGGCAGCTTATTAAACCGGTCTCCGGTTCAAGCTTGGTCGCCGCCTTGATCTGATGGTCGCGGGTCGCCCTGCGCCGCTTCAGTTTCTTCTGCTCTACCCAGCGGCTGGAAGTCAACAGTGGTCCAGTCGATTCCCATTAACGCTTGAAAAACAGCTTCATCATGGATCAGTGAAGACGGTTCAATATCAGGAGCGTAAGTATGCTTACGGATTGGCGGGATCAGATTTTGTGCTTCGGGAACTGGTGCAGCCACTCGTTTGTTCTGGTTATTATATTGGGCTTGATAATGGGTCAAATCTGCCTCTTCTACCAATTGACAAGCCAGAGGGCGCACTGCCCGGTTTATTGCCCTCAAATCCTCTTCATTGAACTCCGACCCGTCTTCTTTCAAACTGGGATAGCCCTGAGCTGCTTCAACGGGATCAAAGTCTGACACCCATGCCTTTGCTCGGATTAAAGCATTGATGCCACCGGTTCGAGCAGCAGATTTTTTCAGCTCTTTAATCCGGGCAGGAAGCATTGATAATCTCTTAAGAGTATCTTGGATTAACGTGGGTGCCGGATTGGTATGTGACGCAGTCGTGATGATCCGCTGCGCTCCGGTATACACCTGTTCGATTAATGTGTAGGCAGCCTTCAACTTCATTCGAACATCTGACCCCAAGTGGTTAATGCGGGTGCCTGCAACATGATAAGCAGTTCACAAACCGGACCTATCATAGGAAGACCGAAATTATCACAGAAGTCAATGAACGCTTACCAAAGATGGCGGCAGTCATTGCATGCACTTGTCGCTTTACGCTGGCCAGTTCGTCTGTCACCGGTTTAAGGGCAGCTTCAGCAGTTTCAATTTTCTTGATCAAAGTGTTTTTCTCAGTGGCCCAATCCGCCTGATCTTTCTTGAAGCCCTCCTTCAGCTGCTCCATGACGCCTAAAGCGCTGGTCAACTCCTCTTTTTCTTTGGAGGTTTCAGCTTGTTGAGATTTCAAGTTCTCTTGAAGATCGGCGAGTTGGTTTGCTTTGGTCTTCAGCTCAGCCTGCATTCAGATAGTTATATGGTTTAACAAAACGGTATGGATATTAAAGTACCAACCACATAACGAGTTATGCACTTGGCACTTGGGGGCCAATGCCTATTTGATCTACAACTGTCAACTCATCGCAAAGTCCCAAGTTCAATACAAGTATTCAACTTGGCACTTGGGGGCTAATGGCTATTCGCTCAAAAATTATCAGTGGAGTTCGAGACATTCAGGTTTATATTATTAAGTCCCGGTTTAACTACATTAAGTTGAACCGACCCTTGGGGGCTACATCAGCACATTCTGAAGTATGCAGCTTTGTATTTCACAAGTTCTGGTTTGATAGAAAATTACAAACCAGCCCTTGGGGGCTAGGGGAATCAGCAAGAGTAAAAGATAAACAAGCAGGAAGAGGCATATGAAAATTACCTCAAATTTTTCCTTCATCATGTTCACTAGGCCAGCTTCATGGTCACGACTGGTGTATAGACGGTTCAGATAACCAGAATGAAGATCTTGAGCACTCAGTGCAGCATAAGTCACCAAGTCGACGTTCCATTTGCCCTTGCCTATTGCAGCAAATTCATCCTTGGCAGTGTGTCTGGACAAAGCGACAGGGTTGCCGGGTTCGGTATGACCAATGCCAGTGATGACAACTTCATCATCCTGGGCGTCACCGGTTTGCACTGTGGTGGTCGGTTTACCAGTAGCTTTGGATGGATCTGCGGATTTTTCATTCCGGACGGGACTTCCAGGATGATCAGCAGGACCAGAAGCATCAACATGCCTCTCTTCAGCAATAAAGACCTCATCTTGTGCTGGCGGGTCATTTGGCATATATTCATGAACGGCTGCCTCATCATCTGGAGCGGCGCTCGTTTCAGGGACAATTTCTTCTTCGGCCGCTTTGTCCAGGCGAGCCTTCTTGCTCGGCCTCGGTTTGGCCCTGAGAGGAACAGCAAAATCAAAAACAGTATATATTGAAAGCTACAAAATCAGGAAAGTTATGATAAATGTAAGCTTACCCAAGCACGGTTTTAAGCGGTGGCGGCTGAGTACCCGTTGACTCGCCGGAGGATGAGTGGGAGGTAACCTGATAATCGGAGTCAGATGGGTTAAGCGGTTGACGAAAACGGCCCGCTTTAGGACAAGTACTGACACGCAAATTAGAGACCTCTGAACGGCGTCTCCGAAACGGACTGTTTGGTAAACCGGCGGAGGTAACTACCTGGCCGCTGTGCCGAGTCGTGCGGCGCACTTCATGCTGTTGGGTCTTCATAAGAAATTTGGGATCCAAATGAGCAAGAGGATGAGAAAATTTAACTTTCCGGATTGCCTGATGAATTTTTAGTAAAGGCAGATAGTTCGAATCAGAGGAGAGAATAATTACCTCTGCGTCATCAGCATGGCTAGCTTCGGCATCTTCCTGACAAGTATTATCATCAATAAGGCGTGTAAAAGAAAGCCAAGTAAATAGAGTTCTACCTTAAGGTCCGGATTACTCACATCATCATCAGCAGGCGGATCAGAGGATGCAGTGGTTTTCCTCTTATGAGCAGGTTTCTTAAGGACCTTTGTCTTTGGACGGGTTGGCCTCTACGGTTTGTCTGCCTTCTCCTGCGAAAGCTTCTTGCTCCAAAACGGATCATCACCCTGTTTTAACAGATATTGGTATCAAGTGTTAAGCAGATATAACATTATCAGAGTTAATGAAAGGGGAAATTCACACTCACAGCTGGCGGTTTGTTGGTAACACAGAAAGGAAGCAGGCCGGTTCGGGCGCAGACATATTCCGGTTCGTTCAAAATTTTCTTCATAGCTTCTGTCACTTCTTCATCAGTAAGCTGGATGTTCACGTGCCGCAGAGGGTCGTTAACACTGCCTGTATATTCACACATCAAACCGGAGCGTTGGCTGAGAGGCAGTACGCTCCAGGATATCCAACAACGAGCAAGATCCACTCCTGTTAAACCGTTGGCCATAAAGGCTCTGAGCTTGGACAGTTGGGGTGCATATTTACTCCTCTCTTTGGCCGTCAGCCTCTGTGGAAAGGGGTGTGTGTTGCTAAGCCATTCCGGACGATAGCTGGGCAAGGGATTTTCACTTGCAGGAGAGGTATCTTTGCAATAGAACCACGATTGATTCCATTCTTGGGGATGGCTGTGCAGCTTTGCGTGAGGATAAGTGACCTCTTTCCGTTTTTGAATCGCCATGCCACCCAATTCCATATTGGAACCATCAGTAAATTCTGTGCGACGGTTTAGATGGAACAAATCCCGGAATAACTCGACTGAAGGTTCCTCTTGAAAGAACACCTCGGAGAGCACTTGGAAATGACATATGTTGGTGACAGAATTGGGGCCAGTGTCTTGCGGGCGAAGTTGGAAATTGGCCAAGACGTCCCAATAAAATTTCGAACCGGGTGGATTAAAGCCTCGAGCTAAGTGATCCGCAAAAACTACAACCTATCCTTCTCGGGGTGTGGGAGGACATTCTTTTCCTGGGACCCTCCAGTGGATGGTTTTCTTGCTGCTCAAAGCGCCAGTCAAGACTAAGTTATTCAGTTGTGTCTCTGTCACACGAGAAGGAGCCCAGTTGCACTCATATACTTGCTTGGCCATGGTGGAGTCTACAAAATAAGCGATCCCGGTTTGAGATTGTGTTGGGTATAAAATATACACGGATATGATCAGGATCAAACCGAGGATAATTACATTCAAACCGAAGCTTTGTGAAGCGATGGGCTATGACTAAGGGATCCTGGCGGTTCAATAAGGGGACTAATGGTATATACCGATTTATTGATTTTTCCTATGGTAAGTTAAACCGCCTGATCTAAGTATTGAAAGCATGGGAGATTCCGAAATGGCTAAGTATGCAGAAACAGGTTTCACAAAAATTCCAGTACAGCAACGGATCTAAGGTAGCTTCAGAAAAATAGAAAAAAATATTCAAAGGCGTTAAAGCAGGGCGGAAGTGAATCAACGAGCAGATATACAGATGAGATCCACGGACTTTAAACACGAGACAATAGGTAGATGCGGAAAGCTACATGGCATTTAGGATAAAGTTTTATAGATCCGTACGGAGGCTAATACCCGAGCAGGAGCTGTCGATGAACATCTCAAGAACTGAGAACCCTAGAACAGATCTAGGTTAAAAGGAACATAGGACTTACCAGAGTTGAGGAAAGTGCGGAAGAGCACCGCAGTTTTCTGGTGCGTTCAGGTTGATGCAGCGGCCAAGGTCGAGGTTGAAGGCGACGGCGGCGGCGGAGCTTCGAAACTGACAACGAGGAAGATGAAGACGAGAAGGCAGGAAGGGGGAAAAAGGAAATGACCCTTCGGTCCTATTTATAAGGCAAAAGGATATGTGTCAGGCGCGACAAACCAGGGGCCACCGAACGAAGCTGTTGCCTCGATTTTCGCAGCCTTATTAAAATGATGAGGTATTATGAATACTTCCTTTATGACAGATGACGTCACCCTGGTTTAACAGCAAGTAGAGAATATGACGTCAAGACGGTTCAACCATTACAAGAAGATGATAAAGATGAAGATTTCTACTAAGGATTGACATGAACACGTTCAAATCAATCTGGGGCCTAATGTTGGGGATATTCCTACTTGGCGTAAACCGGCCTACCAGGGCCGGGTTAACTTCATCAGTAGTCCCGGAGTGTTAAAGCCCAAGAAGACAGATGAAGGCCCAAAGCCGTAGTCGGTTTAACACTTATGGCCGTAAACCGGCCTTGTATGTAAACTTGTATTATAAGTTAGGAATAAGGAGAGACCAACCCGGGTATGAATATGAACCGGAGATTGGGACTCTGTGAACCGACGGGCGTCACCCGTGTATATAAGGGGACGACCCGACAGTGGTTCAAGGACAGACAACCACAACTCGAGACTTAGGCGAAGCATGTTTGCTCCCTAGTCATCGAAACCCCATCAATTCCAAAACAACTAGACGTAGGCTTTTACCTTCATCGAAGGGGCCGAACTAGTATAAAGCCTCTGTGTCCCTGCGTCCGCTTTAACCCCTTCGAGTTAACCCGTTGCGATGGCTCCACGACTAAGTCCTTTGGCTAGGACATCTGCCATGACAAACCCACGACACTTGGTCTTCAGTTGGTGGAGTCCGGATAACGCCAAGGACGAAGGCTTCGGTAGAAGTGGTTGGAGATGCTGGGGTAGGAGCTGGAGCTGGTGGAACTGAAGCTGTAGCTAGTGCAGAAGTGGTGGCTCTGGTGTCAGGAACTGGCACTGCAGATGATCTCTGAGATCTAGGCACCCTGGCAAATGCATCAGTTGTGGTCTTGCCCTTCCTCTCCTGCATATCTTCTTGTAGTTGTTCCACAGCAGACTGGACCTCTGTCACCTTCACATCTAGGTCATAGAACTTTTGTTCCATGATTCTTTCCAAACTCTCTTGGTTTTGAGTTAGGGTGGCCAGTCCTTTCTCAATCCTCAGAGTGGATGCTATCAGGTAACTGAGCTGCTCCTGCTTGTTCTTCAAGAAATACTTAGATGCCTCCTCTTGAGTTGGCATCTTGGCAGCTTTCTCCATCTTTGCCTTCTCCTTCTTTGCTTGAGCATGTGCAGATGATGGTTCATCCTTGTTCATGACAACCTGATTGTCTTCAAAGTCTGGATGGATGGGCAGGTGTTCCTTGTCCAGCAGGTATTTGCCTGTGCCCATCTTTGAGTTTATCAACTCTTGAATTTGTGGGGCATATCCACAGCTCCTCTTCTGATCAACTTCTGTCCTCTTAATGGTCTCTACCATGAGGCTCATCACCTTGAACTTATGTGGCACATCAAATATGTGGAGCATGTTTATTGCATGGCCTCGGATCATCTTGTGATCACCTGACTTGGGCAATAGGGTATGCCTCAGAATCCAATTAATAGTGGGCAGCCCTAACAGAAGATAATGCACTGAGCCAAACTTGAAAGTATCAAGTGCCTTGTTTGGGATCTCCTTGTACATGTTGGACATGGAATTGTGATCCATCTTCTTCTTGGCATATATGTCGAGGTCATCTTCCTGCTCTTCTGGGGCATTGATGAGTTGTGCCCACTCTGCAACTGTTGACTGATATCTGGTTCCTTCTGACATCCACACAATCCTGCCATCTTGATAGAAGTGTGATGTGGAGTAGAATTACATGATTAGCTCTTCATTCCACTTTGTGAGCTTCTGCCCAACAAAGTCTGCAACTCCACAACCCTTGAAGTTGTCATACACTCCAGGATAGTGCTCTTCATTTTCCTTGATGTATTCCCAATCTACCCATCTCATGTCACATACTATAGGCTTCTTATATAGCAGCACTGTCTCATAGAAATCCTGCTGTTCCTTGGTGTGAAACCTGTAATCCACAGCAGTTCTTCTCCTTGAAGCATGTGGATCTGCTTCTCTCCACTTCTTCAGCCGTGAATCTCTTCTAATTTTCATGTCCTTAGCCACAGGATGAGCATCATTGTGGTCTGGGATCTTGGGCTTAAGCTTCCTGAGCACTTGACCTTCTTCTTCTTCAGCAATGTCAGGCACTGGGGCCTTGTTCTTTTCAGCAGCAGATATGTTTCTGGTGTTTCTCTTGGGTGCACTCTTGGGCTTAGATGCAGCTTTGGGTGCTTCCTTGGGCTTGGATGCAGTAGCCCCTGACCTTATAGCATCTCCCATGAGTTTCTGTGCCTTAGATGCTGGTGCAACAACCTCTTCTTCCTCTTCCTCATCTGAGTCTCTCCTCATAGAGGGTTTACCAACAACTCTGGTAGTGGTAGTCCTGACTCTCTTCTTCTTCTTATCTTGGCCACTTGCTTCCTCTTCTGATTCCATGGTGAGCTTCATGGTTTGTTCAGGTACAACCTTCCTAGGCTTAGAGGTAGGAACTCTTCTTGCAGGTGCCTTTTTCTGCATTCCAGGTTTGATGGCTGCAGCTGAGCCATACTCTTTCTTGAGCACCTTTTTCTTAGATGTGGCTTCCTCTTCTGCCACATAGTCCTCATCCTCTGATTCAGAGGTTCCCTTCTTGCTTGCTCTAGTGGCAGCTTTAGGCAGATTGCTTGGGGTGCTCCTGCTACCCTCATCAGAACTGCTAGAGGGACTAGTGCCCTCACTCAAATGAGCCTGCTCCTCAGATCTGTTCTGGCTATCACTCTGATCAGACATGTTGAAGTTCAGACTGCTGACCCTGTGAATAGTTTATAGATGAGATAGAGTGGATGAGCATCACAAAATGCAGAGATTTTTGCAAAAGAATGAGTCAAAAAGTTAGCTTTAGTTTTTCACAGAAAGCATTTCGGATCGACCGATTTGTAAACTTAGTGATACCGAAGCAGCTATTGGAACCAAAACTAGTGAACTCGGTCAGACCGAGTCACAGTTCGGTGGTGTAGGATCGAAAGTATGTCTAGAGGGGGGGGGGTGATTAGACTACTTGACCAAATAAAAATCTATCCTTTTTCCCAATTTTAGTTCTTGGCAGATTTTGGCTATATTAGCACAAGTCAAGCAGTCTTCACACAATTCAAGCAAGCATGCAAAGAGTATATGAGCAGCGGAAAGTAAAGCATGCAACTTGCAAGAATGTAAAGGGAAGGGTTTGGAGGATTAAAACACAAATGGAGACACGGATGTTTTTGTCGTGGTTCCAATAGGTGGTGCTATCGTACATCCACGTTGATGGAGACTTCAACCCACGGAGGGTAACGGTCGTGCGAGTCCACGGAGGGCTCCACCCACGAAGGGTCCACGAAGAAGCAACCTTGTCTATTCCATCATGGTCGTCGCCCACGAAGGACTTGCCTCACTAGCGGTAGATCTTCACGAAGTAGGCGATCTCCTTGCTCTTACAAACTCCTTGGTTCAACTCCACAATCTTGTCGGAGGCTCCCAAGTGACACCTAGCCAATCTAGGAGACACCACTCTCCAAGAAGTAACAAATGGTGTGTTGATGATGAACTCCTTGCTCTTGTGCTTCAAATGATAGTCTCCCCTACACTCAACTCTCTCTCACAGGATTTGGATTTGGTGGAAAGAAGATTTGAGTGGAAAGCAACTTGGGGAAGGCTAGAGATCAAGATTGAAATGGTAGGAATGGAATATCTTGAGCTCAACACAAGGGTAGGTGGTTCTCTCTCAGAAAATGTGTATTGGAAGTGAAGATCTATTCTGATGGCTCTCTCCATGAATGAAGAGTGGGTGGAGGGGTATATATAGCCTCCACACAAAATCTAACCGTTACACACAATCTGCCAAACTCGGTGGGACCGAATCGTTAAACTCGGTCGGACTGATTCAGCAAACCTAGTGACCGTTAGGATTTTCGGTGCGACTGAGATGCAACTCGGTAGGACCGATATGGTTAGGGTTAGGGCATAACGTAATCTCGGTGTGACCGATTACACAATCTCGGTGGGACCAATTTTGGTAATAAGCTAACCAGAGAGTTGGTCAGGTAAACTCGGTGGGACCGATTCGCTCTTTTCAGTGAGACCGAAATGTTACGAAAGGGAAACAGTGAGTTTACATTGCAATCTCGGTGGGACTGATCACTCACCTCGGTTGGACCGAAACGTTATGAAGGGAAACAGAGAAATTGCAATCCCATCTCGGTGAGACCGAGATCCCTATCGGTGAAACCGATTTTCTAGGGTTTGTGGCAGTGGCTATGACATGTGAAACTCGGTGGCTCCGGATAGGAAGAATCGGTGGGGCCGAGTTTGACTTTAGGTTTGGGTCATATGTGGACATGGAAAGGTAGTTGAGGATTTTGGAGCATATCACTAAGCACATGAAGCAAGAGGCTCATTAAGCAACACCTCATCCCTCCTTAATAGTATTGGCTTTTCCTATGGACTCAATGTGATCTTGGATCACTAAAATTGTAAAATGTAGAGTCTTGTTCTTGAAGGTTGAGCCAATCCTTTGTCCTTGTAATTTTGAGGGATCCACTTTCCTCATCCATGCCATGCCATCCATTGAGCTTTTCTGAAATATTCATCTTGGAATGATGTTAGCTCAATGAGCTATATGTTGTTAGGAATTACCAAAACCACCCAGGGATAGTTGCACTTTCAATCTCCCCCTTTTTGGTAATTGATGACAACATATAGATCAAAGCTTCGACAAATGATAATAAGATTGGAATATATCGTCGCTTTGAGAAGTATGTTATAAGTAAGAGCTCCCCCTAAATTTGTGCATATTTAAGATTTGCTTTGGACTGCAAATGCACAATGAGTTAGGATCATGGGTTACTCTTCCATGTCACATACATCTTGGTGGAGCGCTCAAAATGATAAGAGTTAAATGCATGCACTCATCACCAAGCAAAGTGAATGATCAACATAAGGATAAATTGATAGTAACATCCAACAAGCATTAAGTGTAGCTTATGATAAAACACATGATCATCAATGTCTCACAAATCATGGCATTGTATCTCAAACACTCAAAAGCAAATAAAGTATCAACCAAAAGACAAGAGATAACAAAATGCAAACTCTCTCTCTCGAAGCCTATGATCTATACATTTTTCTCCCCCTTTGGCAACAAGTTACCAAAAAGTTCATAGAAAATGCATAGGAATAAACGACTCTCAGGCTTGGTCTTCTGGTGGTGGTGTCCGGAGAACTCCAAGAACGAAGGCTTCAGTCGATGTAGATGGAGCTGCTGGGGTAGGAGCTGGAGCTGGTGGAACAGAAGCTGTAGCTGGTGCAGAAGTTGTGGCTCTGGTGTCAGGAACTAGCACTGCAGATGATCTCTGAGCTCTGGGCACCCTGGCAAATGCATCAGTTGTGGTCTTGCCCTTCCTCTCCTGCATATCTTCTTGTAGTTGTTCCACAGTAGACTGGATCTCTGTCACCTTCACATCTAGGTCATAGAACTTTTGTTCCATGATTCTTTCCAAACTCTCTTGGTTTTGAGTTAGGGTGGCCAGTCCTTTCTCAATCCTCATAGTTGTTCCATGTAACTTAGCTGCTCCTGCTTGTTCTTCAAGAAATACTCAGATGCCTCCTCTTGAGTTGGCATCCTGGCAGCTTTCTCCATCTTGGTCTTCTCCTTCTGTGCTTGAGCATGTGCAGATGATGGTTCATCCTTGTTCATGACAACCTGATTGTCTTCAAAGTCTGGATGGATGGGCAGGTGTTCCTTGTCCAGCAGGTATGTGCCTGTGCCCATCTTTGAGTTTATCAGCTCTTGAATTTGTGGGGCATATCCACAACACCTTTTCTGATCAGCTGATGTTCTCTTAATGGTCTCTACCATGAGGCTCATCACCTTGAACTTCTGTGGCACATCAAATACATGGAGCATGTTTATTGCATGGCCACGGATCATCTTGTGATCACCTGACTTGGGCAATAGAGTGTGCCTCAGAATCCAATTAATAGTGGGTAGCCCTGACAGAAGATAATGCACTGAGCCAAACTTGAAAGTATCAAGTGCCTTGTTTGGGATCTCCTTGTACATGTTGGACATGGAATTGTTGTCCATCTTCTTCTTGGCATATATGTCCAAGTCATCTTCCTGCTCTTCTGGGGAATTAATGAGCTGTGCCCACTCAGCAACTGTTGACTGATATTTGGTTCCTTCTGACATCCACACAATCCTGCCATATGGATAGAAGTGTGCTGTGGAGTAGAATTGCATGATCAGCTCTTCATTCCACTTTGTGAGCTTCAACCCAACAAAGTCTGCAACTCCACAACCCTTGAAGCTGTCATATACTCCAGGATAGTGCTCTTCATTCTCCTTGATGTACTCCCAATCAACCCATCTCATGTCACAAACTATGGGCTTCTTATCAAGCAGCACTGTCTCATAGAAACCCTGTTGTTCCTTGGTATGAAACATGTAATCCACAGCAGTTCTTCTCCTTGAAGCATATGGATCTGCTTCTCTCCACTTCTTCATCCCTGAATCTCTTCTAATCTTCATGTCCTCAGCCACATGATGAGCATCATTGTGGTCTGGGATCTTGGGCTTAAGCTTTGTGAGCACTTGACCTTCTTCTTCTTCAGCAATGTCAGGCATTGGGGCCTTGTTCTTTTCAGTAGCAGATATGTTTCTGGTGTTTCTCTTTGGTGCACTCTTGGGCTTAGATGCAGCTTTGGGTGCTTCCTTGGGCTTGGATGCAGTAGCCCCTGACCTTATGGCATCTCCCATGAGTTTCTGTGCCTTAGGTGCTGGTGCAGCAACCTCTTCTTCCTCTTCTTCATCTGATGAATGTTTTTCAAACTCAGCCATTGGATCAACCTTCTTGCACCATCTGCCCCTTTTTCTTTCCTTCTTTTCCTTCACAGCCTCATCTTCTGCAGTTGACTTGGAAGATTTCTGAGAGGATGCCCTGGCTTTGGACATTGGTTGTCTCCCTGCTGTCCTTTTGATTTTTAGTCCTGGCTTTGTGGCTGCAGCTGAGCCATACTCTTTCTTGAGTACCTTCTTCTTGGATGTGGCTTCCTCTTCTGCCACATAGTCCTCATCCTCTGACTCAGAGGTTCTCTTCTTGTTTGCTCTAGTGGCAGCTTTGGGCAGATTGCTTGGGGTGCTCCTGCTACCCTCATCAGAACTGCTAGAGGGACTAGTGCCCTCACTCAAATGAGCCTGCTCCTCATATCTGTTCTGGCTATCACTCTGACCAGACATGTTGAAGTTCAGACTGCTGACCCTGTGAATAGCTTATATATGAGATAGAGTGGATGAGCATCACAAAATGCAGAGATTTTTGCAAAAGAAAGAATCGAAAACTTAGTTTTAGTTTTCCACAGAAAGCATTTCGGATCGACCGATTTGCAAACTCGGTGATACCGAAGCAGCTTTTGGAACCAAAACTAGTGAACTCGGTCAGACCGAGTCACAGTTCGATGGCACCAAGACTGCTAGGGTTTCACAAAGTCCTGAACTTGGTCTCACTGATTTGTAATTCTCGGTCAGACCGAGAACCACATGTGCAATGGCCGTGGCCGAATCGGTGGAGCCGAGTTCCGCAACCCGGTGGGTCCGAGATGATTTCGGCGGAAACCTAAACCTAAATTTTCAAATCTCAACTATTCTAAGGATTGTTTTGACTGGATAGGAGTGTTTCAATCGTGGCAAGATTAATTATGAACACAATGTGCTAAGATTTGGATGGGGAATAGCACTGTGATCGAGTCCATACCCTAGTTCGGCGGCGGACTCGCTACGGCGGCAACGGCGGAGACGAATTCCGTTGACGGCGGCGGAGACCAGCGACTGGAGGCGGCTGGCGACGAGGAGGACGATCCGGAGACCCAGGAGGCAGAGCGAGCTATGCGCAGGCGAAGAGGTTTCGGAGAAATTTCCAAAATTTTGCCCGTGAGTATATATAGCCCGACCCTGTCGATGTGACCGAGTGAAACAACTCGGTGGCACCGAGATGCATAACTGTTGACAGTTATAGCAACTCGGTGTGACCGAAAAGTTCAAATCAGTTGCACCGAGGTGAAAACCTAGATCGACTTAGTGATCTCGGTATGACCGAAATGGAGGAATCGGTCAAAACGAAAAGCACAAAGAAGTTTTGGAAGTTTAAGTCTATGACAAATCGGGGACTCCGAGTGCTCCTCACACAGAGTGGTTTGAATCTGACTTGATCAAATTTTGTGATGTAGCATGAACAGAGTTTGAGACGAGAAAAGCATAGCTAGCTAGAGAAGGTTCTTAGGCATTCTTGTCCATCCACTTTGGAAAGAAAAAGAGAAACCAATCAATCAAAACAACAAGTGGATGTCCTCGAATGAGTAAAATATGCTCTCAACATGCTCACACAATAAAATGGCAATTGAAATATGTGGCAAAGCATGCACAACCAATTCTAGCATCTATCAAGCAATTGGCGATGACTAGGTCATCTATATATGAGTATATTGACTTAGGAGTCAAATGAGAACATCTGATCATAGGTCATACTCATCGTTTAAGCACAAGTGGGGTTACCACTTTTACATAAAGCATTGTTGTGTTCACATCATTAGAGTTGCTTTAGCTCAATTCTTAGAGTAAAGCTCCCCCTAGATGTGATATCCCCCCTAAGAGGGATGAACTAACCTTGGGTTTTGTCGATGATGACTTCATGTAGATGTTGAAGATGTGGATGCTCAATGTTGATGTAGATCACTTAGAGCTATCCATTGGAGTGAGTTGCACTTTCAATACCTACATGGGTTAGTCCCACAAGGAACAAACAAGGATATCCATAGACATAGAGTGATGAACACACAAGATGCTATCTATGAAATCTTTTAGGTTACCTTGTTCCTTGACTTACCAACAAGAGGGTTTGTGACTCCTTGAACTAGTGCAAGATGTGGAAGTTGATTGCACTTGTTATTGCCAAAATGGTAAGAGTGAAGTATGTTGGCGGAGTCACCCTCAAGAACTCTCTAGTTCTTCTTCTTTTGGATCCACACCATCTTGATGGGAATCGTTGGAGTTGTAGTCATACTTGATGAAGTGGAACTTGACGTAGTCTTGGGAATCCACTTGACTAAGGTCTTAGGAGCTTCTTCAAATGCATCAATTTCCTCTTGAAGCTTGTCCTTGCCTTTTTGCTTGTAGTATTGTGGTGGAAGATCATCTTGAGCTTGTGTCCCTTTGAAAGAGGTAGGACCATACTTCTCTTGTTGAGGAACAAACTTTGTCTTGGGGTATTGATCTTCTTCCCACTCAACTCCACTGGCATTGAACTTTCGTTCAAAACCAACACCTTGATTCTTCCGGTGCCTTCCTTGCTTGCGTATAATTTCCTCGAATTGCTTACTCCCGGCAAGGCTCTTGTACACTCCTTTCTCTATAATTCCCTTCAATAGGCTATTTTCTTGCTCAAGTGTAACTTGGCTAAGAGAATCATTAGTGGAATCAAGAGAACTACTAGAAGCAACAATATTGGATTTAACATGATCATTGTTACTACTAGAGGAAGAATCTTTCTTGTTCTTGTTACTAGACTTGACTTGAGGAATGTAAGTGGATAAGAGTAAACGCTTGGCAATGTAAGAAGAACTTTTCTTACAAAGATCATCATTGATTGCTTTTAAGAACTCATGCTCTTGCTCAAGGTTGAGCTTTTCAAAGCGTAACTTCTCATGTGTTCTTAAAAGTTTTCAATGATATCCTAAGATAATTTAATGAGCTAACTTAAGAGTGTTTAGTTCTTTAGTTAGAGCTTCAATCTTCTCCTTATCATTGTCATTCGTTTTATCTTGATTAGCATGATTGGTTGACGTTTCATCATAGTATTCATCACTAGAGTGTCAACAAGTAAATCATCATCACCTAACAACTCATCTTCATCACTATTGAAATCAACATACTCGGGGTGTGATACCTTTGGGCCTTTAGCCATGAAGCATGTTCCAACTCCTTCATTTGGTGAGTCAAATATGGCGTAGGAGTTGGTTGACACAAGTGCTAGACCGGCAACACCTTCATCTTGAGTATATTCGGAATCGGAGTGATAACTTCTCTCGGAGTGGTTGTCGGAGTCGGAGCTGGATACCCATTCACCAACATGAGCTTGATATCTTCGTTTTGTGTAGCTCCTTGATGACTTGTCCTTTCTTTCCGAATCCTTGCTTCTCCGTGAGTATCTTCGTTCATAACGATCATCTCTACTCCTTCTTTCTCTAGATGGTGATTCCTCTCTTCTGCTTCTTCTTTTGGGAGAGTCTTCTCTTTTCTTGTAGGGAGCCGTACACTCATTGGAATAGTGTCCGGGTCTTCCACAATTGTAGCAGTTTCGCTCTCGACTAGAAGATCTTTTGTCATTGTAGGACCTTGACTTGGAGCTTCTATCTTTGCTTCTACTCTTGCAGAACTTGTTGAGGTTCTTCACCATTAAGCTTAATTCTTCATTGAAGATTTGCTTCTCACTTGATGATGTGGGAGCTTCACATGAGGCTTTGTAAGCACCACTTGATTTGTTGTGAAGTTCCTCTTTATCCTTGAGTGACATCCCATGAGCAACGATTCTTCCAATGACTTCCGTTGGCTTGAGATCTTTGTAATTGGGCATCATTTGGATCAAAGTGCACACGGTGTCATATTTTCCATCCAAGGCTCTTAGGATCTCCTTGATCATGAATCTATCGGTCATCTCTTCACTCCCTAAGCCGGCAATCTCATTTGTGATAAGAGCAAGCCTATAGTACATTTTAGCGACACCTTCACCATCCTTCATTTTGAACTTGTCAAGTTGACTTCGTAGCACATCCAATTTGGATTCCTTGACGGAGTCGGTACCTTCGTGCATATCAATCAAAGTATCCCAAATTTCCTTTGCATTCTCAAGACGGCTGATTTTGTTGAATTCTTCGGGGCACAATCCGTTGAAGAGAATATCACAAGCTTGAGCGTTGTATTGCAGCATCTTTAACTCTTCCGCGGTAGCTTCACGGTTTGGTTCTTTCCCATCGAAGAAGTCACCTTGCAAACCAACACACACAATAGCCCAAACGGAGGGGTTATGTCCAAGAATATGCATTTTCATTTTATGCTTCCAACTAGCAAAATTAGTACCATCAAAGTAAGGACCTCTATGGTGATAATTTCCCTCACTAGACGCCATACTCTCCTAGGTTGTGAAACCAAGGCTATGACCACCAAAAGCTACGGAAATCAAAGCAAATGGAGACCAAAGCTCTGATACCACTTGTAGGATCGAAAGTATGTCTAGAGGGGGGTGATTAGACTACTTGACCAAATAAAAATATATCCTTTTCCCAATTTCAGTTCTTGGCAGATTTTGGCTATATTAGCACAAGTCAAGCAATCTTCACACAATTCAAGCAAGCATGCAAAGAGTATATGAGCAGCGGAAAGTAAAGCATGCAACTTGCAAGAATGTAAAGGGAAGGGTTTGGAGGATTCAAACGCAATCGGAGACACGGATGTTTTTGTCGTGGTTCCAATAGGTGGCGCTATCGTACATCCATGTTGATGGGGACTTTAACCTACGGAGGGTAACGGTCGCGCGAGTCCACGGAGGGCTCTACCCACGAAGGGTCCACGAAGAAGCAACCTTGTCTATTCCATCATGGTCGTCGCCCACGAAGGACTTGCCTCACTAGCGGTAGATCTTCACGAAGTAGGCGATCTCCTTGCCCTTACAAACTCCTTGGTTCAACTCCACAATCTTGTCGGAGGCTCCCAAGTGACACCTAGCCAATCTAGGAGACACCACTCTCCAAGAAGTAACAAATGGTGTGTTGATGATGAACTCCTTGCTCTTGTGCTTCAAATAATAGTCTTTCCAACACTCAACTCTCTCTCTCTCTCTCACATGATTTGGATTTGGTGGAAAGAAGATTTGAGTGGAAAGCAACTTGGGGAAGGCTAGAGATCAAGATTCATATGGTAGGAATGGAATATCTTGAGCTCAACACAAGGGTAGGTGGTTCTCTCTCAGAAAATGTGTATTGGAAGTGAAGATCTGTTCTGATGGCTCTCTCCACGAATGAAGAGTGGGTGGAGGGGTATATATAGCCTCCACACAAAATCTAACCATTACACACAATCTGCCAAACTCGATGGGACCAAATCGTTAAACTCGGTCGGACCGATTCAGCAAACCTAGTGACCGTTAAGATTTTCAGTGGGACTGAGATGCAACTCGGTAGGACCAATATGGTTAGGGTTAGGGCATAACGTAATCTCGGTGTGACCGATTACACAAACTCGGTGTGACCGATTTTGGTAATAAGCTAACCAGAGAGTTGGTCAGGTAAACTCAGTGGGACCGATTCGCTCTTTTCGGTGAGACCGAAATGTTACGAAAGGGAAATAGTGAGTTTACATTGCAATCTCAGTGGGACCGATCGCTCACTTCGGTTGGACCGAAAAGTTACGAAGGGAAACAGAGAAATTGCAATCCCATCTCGATGAGACCGAGATCCCTATCGGTGAAGCCGATTTGCTAGGGTTTGTGGCAGTGGCTATGACATGTGAAACTCGGTGGCTCCAAATAGGAAGAATCGGTGGGGCCGAGTTTGACTTTAGGTTTGGGTCATATGTGGACATGGAAAGGTAGTTGAGGATTTTGGAGTATATCACTAAGCACATGAAGCAAGAGGCTCATTAAGCAACACCTCACCCCTCCTTAATAGTATTGGCTTTTCCTATGGACTCAATGTGATCTTGGATCACTAAAAATGTAAAATGTAGAGTCTTGTTCTTGAAGGTTGAGCCAATCCTTTGTCCTTGTAATTTTGAGGGATCCACTTTCCTCATCCATGCCATGCCATACATTGAGATTTTCTGAAATATTCATCTTGGAATGATGTTAGCTCAATGAGCTATATGTTGTTAGGAATTACCAAAACCACCTAGAGATAGTTGCACTTTCAGGTGGCACCGAGACTGCTAGGGTTTCACAAAGTCCTGAACTCGGTCTCACCAATTTGTAATTCTCGGTTAGACCGAGAACCACATGTGCAATGTCCGTGGCCGAATCGGTGGAACCGAGTTCCGCAACACGGTGGGTCCGAGATGGTTTCGGCGGAAACCTAAGCCTAAATTTTCGAATCTCAACTATTCTAAGGATTGTTTTGACTGGATAGGAGTGTTTCAATCATAGCAAGATTCATAAAGAACACAATGTGCTAGGAATTGGACGGGGAATAGCAGTGTGATCGAGTCCGTACCCTAGTTCGGCGGCGGACTCGCTACGGCGGCAACGGCGGAGACAAAATTCCGTTGACAGCGGCAGAGACCAGTGACTGGAGGCGGCTGGCGACGAGGAGGACGATCCGGAGACCCAGGAGGCAGAGCAAGCTATGCGCGGGTGAAGAGGTTTCGGAGAAATTTCCAAAATTTTGCCCGTGAGTATATATAGCCCGACCCTGTCGGTGTGACCGAGTGGAACAACTCGGTGGCACCGAGATGCATAACTGTTGACAGTTATAGCAACTCGGTGTGACCGAAAAGTTCAAATCGGTTGTACCGAGGTGAAAACCTAGATCGACTTAGTGATCTCGGTATGACCGAAATCGAGGAATCGGTCAGACCGAAAAGCACAAAGAAGTTTTGGAAGTTTAAGTCTATGACAAATCGGGGATTCCGAGTGCTCCTCACACAGAGTGGTTTGAATCTGACTTGATCAAATTTTGTGATGTAGCATGAATAGAGTTTGAGACGAGAAAAGCATAGATAGCTAGAGAAGGTTCTTAGGCATTCTTGTCCATCCACTAGGCAAGGAAAAAGAAAGCCAATCAATCAAAACAACAAGTGGATGTCCTTGAATGAGTAAAATATGCTCTCAACATGCTCACACAATAAAATGGCCATTGAAGTATGTGGCAAAGCATGTACAACCAATCTAGCATCTATCAAGCAATTGGCGATGACTAGGTCATCTATATATGAGTATATTGACTTAGAAGTCAAATGAGAACATTTGATCATAGGTCATACTCATCGTTTAAGCACAAGTGGGGTTACCACTTTTACATAAAGCATTGTTGTGTTCACATCATTAGAGTTGCTTTAGCTCAATTCTTAGAGTAAAGCTCCCCCTAGATGTGATATCCCCCCTAAGAGGGATGAACTAACCTTGGGTTTTGTCGATGATGACTTCATGTAGATGTTGAAGATGTGGATGCTCAATGTTGATGTAGATCACTTAGAGCTATCCATTGGAGTGAGTTGCACTTTCAATACCTACATGGGTTAGTCCCACAAGGAACAAACAAGGATATCCATAGACATAGAGTGATGAACACACAAGATGATGTCTATGAAAGCTTTTAGGTTACCTTGTTCCTTGACTTACCAACAAGAGGGTTTGTGACTCCTTGAACTAGTGCAAGATGTGGAAGTTGATTGCACTTGTTATTGCCAAAATGGTAAGAGTGAAGTATGTTGGCGGAGTCACCCTCAAGAACTCTCTAGTTCTTCTTCTTTTGGATCCACACCATCTTGATGGGAATCGTTGGAGTTGTAGTCATACTTGATGAAGTGGAACTTGACGTAGTCTTGGGAATCCACTTGACTAAGGTCTTAGGAGCTTCTTCAAATGCATCAATTTCCTCTTGAAGCTTGTCCTTGCCTTTTTGCTTGTAGTATTGTGGTGGAAGATCATCTTGAGCTTGTGTCCCTTTGAAAGAGGTAGGACCATACTTCTCTTGTTGAGGAACAAACTTTGTCTTGGGGTATTGATCTTCTTCCCACTCAACTCCACTGGCATTGAACTTTCGTTCAAAACCAACACCTTGATTCTTCCGGTGCCTTCCTTGCTTGCGTATAATTTCCTCGAATTGCTTACTCCCGGCAAGGCTCTTGTACACTCCTTTCTCTATAATTCCCTTCAATAGGCTATTTTCTTGCTCAAGTGTAACTTGGCTAAGAGAATCATTAGTGGAATCAAGAGAACTACTAGAAGCAACAATATTGGATTTAACATGATCATTGTTACTACTAGAGGAAGAATCTTTCTTGTTCTTGTTACTAGACTTGACTTGAGGAATGTAAGTGGATAAGAGTAAACGCTTGGCAATGTAAGAAGAACTTTTCTTACAAAGATCATCATTGATTGCTTTTAAGAACTCATGCTCTTGCTCAAGGTTGAGCTTTTCAAAGCGTAACTTCTCATGTGTTCTTAAAAGTTTTCAATGATATCCTAAGATAATTTAATGAGCTAACTTAAGAGTGTTTAGTTCTTTAGTTAGAGCTTCAATCTTCTCCTTATCATTGTCATTCGTTTTATCTTGATTAGCATGATTGGTTGACGTTTCATCATAGTATTCATCACTAGAGTGTCAACAAGTAAATCATCATCACCTAACAACTCATCTTCATCACTATTGAAATCAACATACTCGGGGTGTGATACCTTTGGGCCTTTAGCCATGAAGCATGTTCCAACTCCTTCATTTGGTGAGTCAAATATGGCGTAGGAGTTGGTTGACACAAGTGCTAGACCGGCAACACCTTCATCTTGAGTATATTCGGAATCGGAGTGATAACTTCTCTCGGAGTGGTTGTCGGAGTCGGAGCTGGATACCCATTCACCAACATGAGCTTGATATCTTCGTTTTGTGTAGCTCCTTGATGACTTGTCCTTTCTTTCCGAATCCTTGCTTCTCCGTGAGTATCTTCGTTCATAACGATCATCTCTACTCCTTCTTTCTCTAGATGGTGATTCCTCTCTTCTGCTTCTTCTTTTGGGAGAGTCTTCTCTTTTCTTGTAGGGAGCCGTACACTCATTGGAATAGTGTCCGGGTCTTCCACAATTGTAGCAGTTTCGCTCTCGACTAGAAGATCTTTTGTCATTGTAGGACCTTGACTTGGAGCTTCTATCTTTGCTTCTACTCTTGTAGAACTTGTTGAGGTTCTTCACCATTAAGCTTAATTCTTCATTGAAGATTTGCTTCTCACTTGATGATGTGGGAGCTTCACATGAGGCTTTGTAAGCACCACTTGATTTGTTGTGAAGTTCCTCTTTATCCTTGAGTGACATCCCATGAGCAACGATTCTTCCAATGACTTCCGTTGGCTTGAGATCTTTGTAATTGGGCATCATTTGGATCAAAGTGCACACGGTGTCATATTTTCCATCCAAGGCTCTTAGGATCTCCTTGATCATGAATCTATCGGTCATCTCTTCACTCCCTAAGCCGGCAATCTCATTTGTGATAAGAGCAAGCCTATAGTACATTTTAGCGACACCTTCACCATCCTTCATTTTGAACTTGTCAAGTTGACTTCGTAGCACATCCAATTTGGATTCCTTGACGGAGTCGGTACCTTCGTGCATATCAATCAAAGTATCCCAAATTTCCTTTGCATTCTCAAGACGGCTGATTTTGTTGAATTCTTCGGGGCACAATCCGTTGAAGAGAATATCACAAGCTTGAGCGTTGTATTGCAGCATCTTTAACTCTTCCGCGGTAGCTTCACGGTTTGGTTCTTTCCCATCGAAGAAGTCACCTTGCAAACCAACACACACAATAGCCCAAACGGAGGGGTTATGTCCAAGAATATGCATTTTCATTTTATGCTTCCAACTAGCAAAATTAGTACCATCAAAGTAAGGACCTCTATGGTGATAATTTCCCTCACTAGACGCCATACTCTCCTAGGTTGTGAAACCAAGGCTATGACCACCAAAAGCTACGGAAATCAAAGCAAATGGAGACCAAAGCTCTGATACCACTTGTAGGATCGAAAGTATGTCTAGAGGGGGGTGATTAGACTACTTGACCAAATAAAAATATATCCTTTTCCCAATTTCAGTTCTTGGCAGATTTTGGCTATATTAGCACAAGTCAAGCAATCTTCACACAATTCAAGCAAGCATGCAAAGAGTATATGAGCAGCGGAAAGTAAAGCATGCAACTTGCAAGAATGTAAAGGGAAGGGTTTGGAGGATTCAAACGCAATCGGAGACACGGATGTTTTTGTCGTGGTTCCAATAGGTGGCGCTATCGTACATCCATGTTGATGGGGACTTTAACCTACGGAGGGTAACGGTCGCGCGAGTCCACGGAGGGCTCTACCCACGAAGGGTCCACGAAGAAGCAACCTTGTCTATTCCATCATGGTCGTCGCCCACGAAGGACTTGCCTCACTAGCGGTAGATCTTCACGAAGTAGGCGATCTCCTTGCCCTTACAAACTCCTTGGTTCAACTCCACAATCTTGTCGGAGGCTCCCAAGTGACACCTAGCCAATCTAGGAGACACCACTCTCCAAGAAGTAACAAATGGTGTGTTGATGATGAACTCCTTGCTCTTGTGCTTCAAATAATAGTCTTTCCAACACTCAACTCTCTCTCTCTCTCTCACATGATTTGGATTTGGTGGAAAGAAGATTTGAGTGGAAAGCAACTTGGGGAAGGCTAGAGATCAAGATTCATATGGTAGGAATGGAATATCTTGAGCTCAACACAAGGGTAGGTGGTTCTCTCTCAGAAAATGTGTATTGGAAGTGAAGATCTGTTCTGATGGCTCTCTCCACGAATGAAGAGTGGGTGGAGGGGTATATATAGCCTCCACACAAAATCTAACCATTACACACAATCTGCCAAACTCGATGGGACCAAATCGTTAAACTCGGTCGGACCGATTCAGCAAACCTAGTGACCGTTAAGATTTTCAGTGGGACTGAGATGCAACTCGGTAGGACCAATATGGTTAGGGTTAGGGCATAACGTAATCTCGGTGTGACCGATTACACAAACTCGGTGTGACCGATTTTGGTAATAAGCTAACCAGAGAGTTGGTCAGGTAAACTCAGTGGGACCGATTCGCTCTTTTCGGTGAGACCGAAATGTTACGAAAGGGAAATAGTGAGTTTACATTGCAATCTCAGTGGGACCGATCGCTCACTTCGGTTGGACCGAAAAGTTACGAAGGGAAACAGAGAAATTGCAATCCCATCTCGATGAGACCGAGATCCCTATCGGTGAAGCCGATTTGCTAGGGTTTGTGGCAGTGGCTATGACATGTGAAACTCGGTGGCTCCAAATAGGAAGAATCGGTGGGGCCGAGTTTGACTTTAGGTTTGGGTCATATGTGGACATGGAAAGGTAGTTGAGGATTTTGGAGTATATCACTAAGCACATGAAGCAAGAGGCTCATTAAGCAACACCTCACCCCTCCTTAATAGTATTGGCTTTTCCTATGGACTCAATGTGATCTTGGATCACTAAAAATGTAAAATGTAGAGTCTTGTTCTTGAAGGTTGAGCCAATCCTTTGTCCTTGTAATTTTGAGGGATCCACTTTCCTCATCCATGCCATGCCATACATTGAGATTTTCTGAAATATTCATCTTGGAATGATGTTAGCTCAATGAGCTATATGTTGTTAGGAATTACCAAAACCACCTAGAGATAGTTGCACTTTCAGGTGGCACCGAGACTGCTAGGGTTTCACAAAGTCCTGAACTCGGTCTCACCAATTTGTAATTCTCGGTTAGACCGAGAACCACATGTGCAATGTCCGTGGCCGAATCGGTGGAACCGAGTTCCGCAACACGGTGGGTCCGAGATGGTTTCGGCGGAAACCTAAGCCTAAATTTTCGAATCTCAACTATTCTAAGGATTGTTTTGACTGGATAGGAGTGTTTCAATCATAGCAAGATTCATAAAGAACACAATGTGCTAGGAATTGGACGGGGAATAGCAGTGTGATCGAGTCCGTACCCTAGTTCGGCGGCGGACTCGCTACGGCGGCAACGGCGGAGACAAAATTCCGTTGACAGCGGCAGAGACCAGTGACTGGAGGCGGCTGGCGACGAGGAGGACGATCCGGAGACCCAGGAGGCAGAGCAAGCTATGCGCGGGTGAAGAGGTTTCGGAGAAATTTCCAAAATTTTGCCCGTGAGTATATATAGCCCGACCCTGTCGGTGTGACCGAGTGGAACAACTCGGTGGCACCGAGATGCATAACTGTTGACAGTTATAGCAACTCGGTGTGACCGAAAAGTTCAAATCGGTTGTACCGAGGTGAAAACCTAGATCGACTTAGTGATCTCGGTATGACCGAAATCGAGGAATCGGTCAGACCGAAAAGCACAAAGAAGTTTTGGAAGTTTAAGTCTATGACAAATCGGGGATTCCGAGTGCTCCTCACACAGAGTGGTTTGAATCTGACTTGATCAAATTTTGTGATGTAGCATGAATAGAGTTTGAGACGAGAAAAGCATAGATAGCTAGAGAAGGTTCTTAGGCATTCTTGTCCATCCACTAGGCAAGGAAAAAGAAAGCCAATCAATCAAAACAACAAGTGGATGTCCTTGAATGAGTAAAATATGCTCTCAACATGCTCACACAATAAAATGGCCATTGAAGTATGTGGCAAAGCATGTACAACCAATCTAGCATCTATCAAGCAATTGGCGATGACTAGGTCATCTATATATGAGTATATTGACTTAGAAGTCAAATGAGAACATTTGATCATAGGTCATACTCATCGTTTAAGCACAAGTGGGGTTACCACTTTTACATAAAGCATTGTTGTGTTCACATCATTAGAGTTGCTTTAGCTCAATTCTTAGAGTAAAGCTCCCCCTAGATGTGATATCCCCCCTAAGAGGGATGAACTAACCTTGGGTTTTGTCGATGATGACTTCATGTAGATGTTGAAGATGTGGATGCTCAATGTTGATGTAGATCACTTAGAGCTATCCATTGGAGTGAGTTGCACTTTCAATACCTACATGGGTTAGTCCCACAAGGAACAAACAAGGATATCCATAGACATAGAGTGATGAACACACAAGATGATGTCTATGAAAGCTTTTAGGTTACCTTGTTCCTTGACTTACCAACAAGAGGGTTTGTGACTCCTTGAACTAGTGCAAGATGTGGAAGTTGATTGCACTTGTTATTGCCAAAATGGTAAGAGTGAAGTATGTTGGCGGAGTCACCCTCAAGAACTCTCTAGTTCTTCTTCTTTTGGATCCACACCATCTTGATGGGAATCGTTGGAGTTGTAGTCATACTTGATGAAGTGGAACTTGACGTAGTCTTGGGAATCCACTTGACTAAGGTCTTAGGAGCTTCTTCAAATGCATCAATTTCCTCTTGAAGCTTGTCCTTGCCTTTTTGCTTGTAGTATTGTGGTGGAAGATCATCTTGAGCTTGTGTCCCTTTGAAAGAGGTAGGACCATACTTCTCTTGTTGAGGAACAAACTTTGTCTTGGGGTATTGATCTTCTTCCCACTCAACTCCACTGGCATTGAACTTTCGTTCAAAACCAACACCTTGATTCTTCCGGTGCCTTCCTTGCTTGCGTATAATTTCCTCGAATTGCTTACTCCCGGCAAGGCTCTTGTACACTCCTTTCTCTATAATTCCCTTCAATAGGCTATTTTCTTGCTCAAGTGTAACTTGGCTAAGAGAATCATTAGTGGAATCAAGAGAACTACTAGAAGCAACAATATTGGATTTAACATGATCATTGTTACTACTAGAGGAAGAATCTTTCTTGTTCTTGTTACTAGACTTGACTTGAGGAATGTAAGTGGATAAGAGTAAACGCTTGGCAATGTAAGAAGAACTTTTCTTACAAAGATCATCATTGATTGCTTTTAAGAACTCATGCTCTTGCTCAAGGTTGAGCTTTTCAAAGCGTAATTTCTCATGTGTTCTTAAAAGTTTTCAATGATCTCCTAAGATAACTTAATGAGCTAACTTAAGAGTGTTTAGTTCTTTAGTTAGAGCTTCAATCTTCTCCTTATCATTGTCATTCGTTTTATCTTGATTAGCATGATTGGTTGACGTTTCATCATAGTATTCATCACTAGAGTTGTCAACAAGTAAATCATCATCACCTAACAACTCATCTTCATCACTATTGAAATCAACATACTCGGGGTGTGATACCTTTGGGCCTTTAGCCATGAAGCATGTTCCAACTCCTTCATTTGGTGAGTCAAATATGTCGTAGGAGTTGGTTGACACAAGTGCTAGATCGGCAACACCTTCATCTTGAGTATATTCGGAATCGGAGTGATAACTTCTTTCGGAGTGGTTGTCGGAGTCGGAGCCGGATACCCATTCACCAACATGAGCTTGATGTCTTCGTTTTGTGTAGCTCCTTGATGACTTTTCCTTTCTTCCCGAATCCTTGCTTCTCCGTGAGTATCTTCGTTCATAACGATCATCTCTACTCCTTCTTTCTCTAGATGGTGATTCCTCTCTTCGGCTTCTTCTTTTGGGAGAGTCTTCTCTTTTCTTGTAGGGAGTCGTACACTCATTGGAATAGTGTCCGGGTCTTCCACAATTGTAGCAGTTTCGCTCTCGACTAGAAGATCTTTTGTCATTGTAGGACCTTGACTTGGAGCTTCTATCTTTGCTTCTACTCTTGTAGAACTTGTTGAGGTTCTTCACCATTAAGCTTAATTCTTCATTGAAGATTTGCTTCTCACTTTATGATGTGGGAGCTTCACATGAGGCTTTGTAAGCACCACTTGATTTGTTGTGAAGTTCCTCTTTATCCTTGAGTGACATCCCATGAGCAACGATTCTTCCAATGACTTCAGTTGGCTTGAGATCTTTGTAATTGGGCATCATTTGGATCAATGTGCACACGGTGTCATATTTTCCATCCAAGGCTCTTAGGATCTCCTTGATCATGAATCTATCGGTCATCTCTTCACTCCCTAAGCCGACAATCTCATTTGTGATAAGAGCAAGCCTATAGTACATTTTAGCGACACCTTCACCATCCTTCATTTTGAACTTGTCAAGTTGACTTCGTAGCACATCCAATTTGGATTCCTTGACGGAGTCGGTACCTTCGTGCATATCAATCAAAGTATCCCAAATTTCCTTTGCATTCTCAAGACGGCTGATTTTGTTGAATTCTTCGGGGCACAATCCGTTGAAGAGAATATCACAAGCTTGAGCGTTGTATTGCAGCATCTTCAACTCTTCTGCGGTAGCTTCACGGTTTGGTTCTTTCCCATCGAAGAAGTCACCTTGCAAACCAACACACACAATATCCCAAACGGCGGGGTTATGTCCAAGAATATGCATTTTCATTTTATGCTTCCAACTAGCAAAATTAGTACCATCAAAGTAAGGACCTCTACGATGATAATTTCCCTCGCTAGAGGCCATACTCTCCTAGGTTGTGAAACCAAGGCTATGACTACCAAAAGCTATGGAAATCAAAGCAAATGGAGACCAAGGATCTGATACCACTTATAGGATCGGAAGTATGTCTAGAGGGGGGTGATTAGGCTACTTGGCCAAATAAAAATCTATCCTTTTCCCAATTTTAGTTCTTGGAAGATTTTAGCAATTTTAACACAAGTCAAGCAATCGCACAAAATTCAAGAAAGCATGCAAAAGAGTATATGAGCAGCGGAAAGTAAAGCATACAACTTGCAAGAATGTAAAGGGAAGGGTTTAGAGGATTCAAACGCAATTGGAGACACAGATGTTTTTGGCGTGGTTCCGATAGGTGGTGCTATCGTACATCCACGTTGATGGAGACTTCAACCCACGGAGGGTAACGGTTGCGCGAGTCCACGGAGGGCTCCACCCACGAAGGGTCCACGAAGAAGCAACCTTGTCTATTCCATCATGGCCGTCGCCCACGAAGGACTTGCCTCACTAGCGGTAGATCTTCACGAAGTAGGCGATCTCCTTGCGCTTACAAACTCCTTGGTTCAACTCCACAATCTTGTCGGAGGCTCCCAAGTGACACCTAGTCAATCTAGAAGACACCACTCTCCAAGAAGTAACAAATGGTGTGTTGATGATGAACTCCTTGCTCTTGTGCTTCAAATGATAGTCTCCCCAACACTCAACTCTCTCTCACAGGATTTGGATTTGGTGGAAAGAAGATTTGAGTGGGAAGCAACTTGGGGAAGGCTAGAGATCAAGATTCATATGGTAGGAATGGAATATCTTGAGCTCAACACAAGTGTAGGTGTTTCTCTCTCAGAAAATGTATATTGGAAGTGTAGGTATGTTCTGATGGCTCTCTCTACGAATGAAGAGTGGGTGGAGGGGTATATATAGCCTCCACACAAAATCTAACCATTACACACAATCTGCTAAACTCAGTGGGACCGAATCGTTAAACTCGGTCGGACCGATTTAGCAAACCTAGTGACCATTAGGATTTTCGGTGGGACTGAGATGCAACTCGGTAGGACCGATATGGTTAGGGTTAGGGCATAACGTAATATCGGTGTGACCGATTACACAAACTCGGTGAGACTGATTTTAGTAATAAGCTAACCAGAGAGTTGGTCAGGTAAACTCGGTGGGACCGATTCGCTCTTTTCGGTGAGACCGAAATGTTACGAAAGGGAAACAGTGAGTTTACATTGCAATCTCGCTGGGACCGATCGCTCACTTCGGTTGGACTGAAATGTTACGATGGAAACAGAGAAATTGCAATCCCATCTTGGTGAGACCGAGATCCCTATCGGTGAGACCGATTTGCTAGGGTTTGTGGCAGTGGCTATGACATGTGAAACTCGGTGGCTCCGGATAGAATGAATCGGTGGGGCCGAGTTTGACTTTAGGTTTGGGTCATATGTGGATATGGAAAGGTAGTTGAGGATTTTGGAGCATATCAAGAGGCTCATTAAGCAACACCTCATCCCTCCTTAATAGTATTGGCTTTTCCTATGGACTCAATGTGATCTTGGATCACTAAAAATATAAAATGTAGAGTCTTGTTCTTGAAGCTTGAGCCAATCCTTTGTCCTTATAATTTTGAGGGATCCACTTTCCTCATCCATGCCATGCCATCCATTAAGCTTTTCTGAAATATTCATCTTGGAATAATGTTAGCTCAATGAGCTATATGTTGTTAGGAATTACCAAAACCACCCAGGGATAGTTGCACTTTCATCATGACAGTCAGTTTTCGGCTTTCTCTACTGAGGTGCTCGCCTGGCTGAACCGGGGCACAATCGCAGTAGTTCTCCTGGTGCCGCCTTAGCCGATAGAGCGGAACGTAAGGCAGCAAAACACGGGAGCCGGGCAAACTCAACATTTGACCAAATACATGATTCGGAGTTAATGCATATAAGGCCAAACTCGCGACGCCGAACACTCCCTAAGGTATTCGGTCTTTGTGATTTTAAACGGGCTGAATAGTGCCCTTTGTAATAAACCCCTGGTGTCCAGGTACGTGCAATACTCTGACGTGGCCACATGCCAAGACGCCAGCCTCCTTCTCGGTTGTACTGAGAATCCGGGGGATGTGTATCAACAAGAGACAGTAAAAAAGGTTTACGCAGGGTCTTAATCTAAAAAGAATCCTTGGAACGGGTCCCTGCTGCACGTCTGCGCGTGTGTCTTCGTTGTGCCGTATCCTGGACGGGTGTAGCACGATGGTTATCTGTAAAAGAGAAGTACTTAGTTGAAAAAGTAGTCGTGCAAAATGTGTGTTATACTAAATAAACAAAGTATAATTCAAGATGGGTAAAATTGAGCCTTATTGTCGCCTGTTTAGATGCGCGGAGCCTCTTGTATAGGGGTATATAGCCATCAAACCTTTAGCAATTGTATGGTTATGCCAGAATCGTCTAGCCGTGTCCGTGGTCTTAACGACCTGTTAGATGCTCTGGTAGGTGAGGCTGTTTTAGTGTGTGGCCGCCAAGCCAGCCGCACAGTCTTCCGCGCGAGAGGAGCACTCAATATTTCCCTTTAATGAAATGATGCCTCGTGGGCCGGGCATCTTAAGCGTGAGAGACGCATAATGCGGTATTGCGTTAAAGCGAGCGAATGCTTCGCGTCCCAGTAGTGCTTGATAACCACTTTTAAATGGAGCGATGAGGAAGGTTAGCTTTTCGCTAAGGGAGCCGAACATAACTTTTAGTAGGAGGGAGCCCGTGCAATGGGCCTCTGGGCCTGATGTTACTCCTCGAAAGGAAGTATTGCTATGGCTAATTTTTGTTGGGTCTATCCCCATTTTGCGGACTGTGTCCTGATATATCGGGTTTACACTACTGCCGCCATCCATCAGGACTTGTGTAAAGTGGTATCCGTCAATTATCGGGTCTAACACCAAGGCAGCCCATCCTGCGTGCCGGATACTTGCAGAGTAATCCTGATGGTCGAAGGTGATCGGTTTGGACGACCAGTGGTGGAACTCCGTTGTGATAGGCCGTAGGGCACGTATCTCTATGGGAGCCACTTTGTTTTCCCCTTTGTCACGTGTAATACGTTTACTATTTTGACTTCTGGTGGTAATTTCTTCTGTTCCCCAGTGCTTTGTTTATGGGGTTCATCATCGTCTTCACTTGGTGTATCCAGCCCCTTGTGTTCGGCATTGAGTTTGCCGGATTGCTTGAAGACCCAACATTCTCTGTGGGTATGATTTGCAGGCTTACCAGGGGTGCTTTGGATTTTACATATCTTGTCCAGAATTTTGTTTAGGCTGGACAGTTCATCCCTGCTATCTTTGAGAGGTAGCTTTTGCTGACCCCGCCGAGAGCTTTTGAATCCGGCTTTTACTGCCGTGCTCTTCGGGCTGTTTTCCTTATTCCGGCGCTGGTTTTTGTTGCGTCGTGGCTTCCCATTCCCATCCCTGACTTCGGATGTACTTGGGTCGCGGGTGCTACATCTTGCCAACCAGCTATCCTTGCCCGTGCAAAAGCAGGTCAAGAGGCTTGTTAATGTTGCCATTGTTCTTGGCTTTTCTTGGCCGAGGTGTCTGGCGAGCCATTCGTCTCGAACGCTATGTTTGAAAGCTGCTAAGGCTTCGGCGTCCGGACAGTCGACTATTTGGTTCTTTTTAGTAAGAAATCTGGTCCAAAGCTTTCGGGCTAACTCTTCGGGCTGTTGAGTTATATGACTTAAATCGTCTGCATCCGGTGGTCGGACATAGGTCCCTTGAAAATTTGCTCGAAAAGAGTTCTCGAGCTCTTCCCAAATTCCAATGGTTTTTTCGGGAAGGCCTTTAAGCCAATGCCGGGTTGTCCATTTGAGCTCGAGGGGTAGGTACTTCATGGCGTGGAGGTCGTCTCCTCTAGCCATGTGGATATGGAGGATATAATCCTCAATCCAGACCCCAGGGTCTGTCGTTCCGTCGTATGCCTCTATGTTTACGGGTTTGAATCCCTCTGGAAATTCATGGTGCAGTACCTCATCGGTGAAACATAGGGGGTGTGCGGAACCACTGTATTTTTGCTGGAGCGTGCTTTCTTGGCCCGTAGATTGATCTGGTTGGGTCGTCTTTTTGATGCGATTCCTCATGTGGATCGCGCGCTCGCTTGTGTGCGGCGTCATTTGCCGCTCTATATTGGCCGTGAGGTCGTCTATCCGACCGGATGGCTGCTTTGTTTTTTGATTGCGGGGGCTCTAAGGCCTCCTCATCAAATTCAGGCAGTAGCTTTTGCTTCGGGTAGCTCTTTGTGTGGCGACTGCCGCCGTACTTGTCTGCGATGTTGAGTACTTTGCTCCATTTGATTCTAAGTGTATCTTCCGCAGTCTTGAGCTTCCGCTTCTGCGTTTTCAGGCTACGCACCGTGGCGACGAGCCTTTTGTGGAGGTTCTTCTGCTCCTGGCGCTTGTCAGGCGTGAGGTCATCCGGACTGTTATCGCCGGAGACGGGTTGTTCGGTTCGATTATCCGTGTTGCCCTGGTCGGACGGTTGTTCAATGCCATGTTCGTCGTCCGCCAGCTCACCCTGCTCTATGGCTGGGTCTATGTGACCGCTGTATCTGTCAAGGCGAGGTTTGGAGCGGCGCTTACGCCGCCGCTTTGACTGCTTTTCTAGGGAACGATCCTTCACTGCGTCCTTCCGCTCTTCGTCGTCGTTTCCTTTGGGTGTGTCCAACATGTATACATCGTGGGATGAGGTGGTTGTCCAGTGCCCCGTGGGCAGTGGTTCCTTTTCGTCTCCTGCATCGTCGTCCATACTGTCGATGTCTGTGGAGTCGAAGTCTAGCATGTCGGTCAAATCATCGACAGTGGCTACGAAGTTGGTGGTGGGTGGGCGTCGAATTTCTTCGTCGTCCGCATCCCAATCCTGCCGGTCATAATCCGGCCAGGACTCTCCTGACAAGGAGAGAGACCTTAGTGAATTCAGTCTGTCCCCGAAGGGCGAGTGCTGAAAGATATCCGCGGCGGTGAACTCCATGATCGGTGTCCAATCGGCTTTGATTGGCAGGGGCACGGGTGGTTCGGAGTCCGGAGGAGAGTCCGGTAATGTGGAGTCACGGGCCCCGCGAAGGGTAAGGCTGGTGTTCGGCTCGATCGCTGTTGAGGTTGCCGCCTCCGTGGCGGGGTCTAACACCTGCCCATAGATGGCGCAGTTGGCTCCGAATTGAAGGTCGGAGCGGTTGCAGGTGCGGTCTCCAGGACACTGTTCGGCGGCAGAGCTAAAATCATGCCCGTCGTGACAGTGCGGCGCACTCGGCCGGGGCTCGAATCCGTCGAAGATCAAGTCTCCGCGGATGTCGGCCGTGTAGTTTAAGTTACCAAACCTGACCTGATGGTCAAGGGCGTAACTCTCGATCTGCTCCAGATGGCCAAGCGAGTTGGCCCGCAGTGCGAAGCCGCCGAACACGAAGATCTGTCCGGGGAGAAAAGTCTCACCCTGGACTGCATCGCTGTTGATGATCGAAGGAGCCATCAAGCCTAAAGATGACGATACAGAGGAACTCCCAATGAAAGCACCAATGTCGGTGTCAAAACTGGCGGATCTCGGGTAGGGGGTCCCAAACTATGCGTCTAGGCGGATGGTAACAGGAGACAAGGGACACGATGTTTTTACCCAGGTTCGGGCCCTCTCGATGGAGGTAAAACCCTACTCCTGCTTGATTAATATTGATGATATGGGTAGTACAAGAGTGGATCTACCATGAGATCAGAGAGGCTAAACCCTAGAAGCTAGCCTATGGTATGATTGTTCTTGTTCTACGGACTAAACCCTCCGGATTATATAGACATCGAAGGGGGCTAGGGTTACACAGAGTCGGTTACAAGGAAGGAGATCTACATATCCATATTGCCAAGCTTGCCTTCCACGCCAAGGAAAGTCCCATCCGAACACGGGACGAAGTCTTCAATCTTGTATCTTCATAGTCCAACAGTCCGGCAAAAGGTTATATTCCGGCTGTCCGGATACCCCCTAATCCAGGACTCCCTCAACCATATACATCATATGAAACTCAATCAAAACATGTTCAACTAAAACATACCGTCCTAGTGAGGAAGTCATTCAGCAGATCTATGAAGAACTTCTTATCCATTTGGCATCTCACTGAACCACATGTCTCGCATGGGGCATCCATTTATTGCTTTCATGAAGTTGAGAAAAATAAGCACACATAACACATGCACATAGATGTAATGCAACATAAGCAGTTGGTATGAACTAGCGCTATCCGCCCATCTAGTTATTAATACACACGTACTTGTAATTAAACAGTTCTACAAACCATGCATAAAGTTAAACAGTTCATATCAAATAGGTAGCGCACGCTAAGCTGGTGGCCAGAGGGACCGGCCTCGTGGTCGTTCCTAGTATACCTACGACGACACCACTGCTAATCCTCCTTCTCACGCTCCACCCCACTCTATGGGATCCTCCACTACGCTCTTCCTGGCTGCATACTGAAGTAACATCATCTTGTTGGCCTCCACGAGTTTGTCATCTCCCGCAAGCTCGCTCACCAATGGGTCGAAGAACGGTATCTCGGCCTCTTTGTTCTCTTTCTCCTAAACCCTAGTGCATATCCTCGTGTCCTCAGGCGCGAGGAACATCGTGAACTCACGACACTCATGGTAGTTCAGATTCGCCCCTTCTTGAAAGAACTCTATTGCCATGGCATCATAAGCGCGTGCTGCTAACTCTGGGATGTTCCAATGGCCAAGTTCATGGACGACATTGTCCTTCATTATGGTGGCATAGTACTTATTTCCCTTCTGTCGCACACCACGAAACTTCGGAGCCATCTATGATGATGCATATATAACTAACAAGTTAGTAAAAAATGGACATATTAACGAGGACCTGCAAAACCTACAATGCATAAAACGTACTCCCTCTGTTTCCAAATATAAGTCTTTCTAGAGATCCATATATTGTAGTCCATTTGAAATGCCTAAAAAGACTTATATTTAGGAACGGAGGGAGGACACTACACTAAATTCTTTCACCACAAGTGCACTACATACAAATACAATAAAAATACACTATCTAAAATCATAGTCTACAACCACACTATATTCTTTTACTACAAGTACACTACTAGAAGTATAGTAAGATTACACTATCTAAAATCATAGTCTACAAATACACTACATTCTTTCACCATAAGTATACTACTAGAAGTACAATAAAATTACACTATCTAAAATCATAGTCTACAAATCATATAATTTTACACTACTTGTACACACAAAATTTGACATTATTCTACACTACACTAAGTAGAACTCACCCCCGGCATCTGTAGATGGCGAGGAGGCGTTGCGGGGTGCGACGGGGGCGGGGGCGGCGGCCGCGGTGGAGGCGGAGGCGACAACAACGGGGGCGGAGGCGACGACGATGGGGACGGGGATGGTGGAGGTGAAGGCGGAGGCGACGACAGTGGAGGCGGAGGCGACGACAGTGGAGGCGAAGGAGACGATGGTGGAGGCGGAGGCGACGATGGTGGAGGCAGAGGCGGCGGTGGAAGCGGAGGCGACGGCGGTGGAGGCAGAGGCGGTGGTTGATAACCCACAAGTATAGGGGATCGCAACAGTTTTCGATAAGTAAGAGTGTCGAACCCAACAAGGAGCTAAAGGTAAAACAAATATTCCCTAAAGTTCTATCGACCACCGATACAACTCTACGTACGCTTGACGTTCGCTTTACCTAGAACAAGTATGAAACTAGAAGTACTTTGTAGGTGTTTTTGGATAGGCTTGCAAGAAAGTAAAGAGCACGAAAATAAAACTAGGGGCTGTTGTAAGTAAAGAAGCAATAAAGTAGATATAGCGAGTGTGGAAAAGTGGTGGTAGGAGTTGCAAAATTGTCCCTTAAGCAATTGACTACTTTACTAGACCGATAGCAAGTTTTATGTGGGAGAGGCAACTGCTAGCATGTCATCCCTGACTTGGAATTCTATGCACTTATGATTGGAACTATTAGCAAGCATCCACAACTACTAATGTTCATTAAGGTAAAACCCAACCATAGCATTAAGATATATTGGTCCCCCTTCAATCCCGTATACATCAATTTCTATGCTAGTTTGAAGCTTCTGTCACCCTTGCCCTCCAATACATAGTCCTATCAACATACAACTAACCCTATGGTGTGATCCACGCGCGCGCTCATATGATGGGCACCAAAGGACAGAAACATAACCACAAGCAAATTAAATCAATCATAGCAATTCATCAACCACCGATAGGACAATGAAAATCTACTCAGACATCATAGGATGGCAACACATTATTGGATAATAATATGAAGCATAAAGCACCATGTTCAAGTAGAGGATACAGAGGGTTGCGGGAGAGTGGACCGCTGTAGATAGAGGGGGGAAGGTGATGGAGATGTTGGTGAACATGGCGGAGGTGTTGGTGAAGATCGCGGTAATGATGATGGCCCCCGGCGGCGTTCCGGCGCCACCATAAGCGAGGGGGAGAGAGCCCCCTCCTTCTTCTTCTTCCTTGACCTCCTCCCTAGATGGGAGGAGGGTTTCCCCTCTGGTCCATGGTCTCCATGGCGTGGGAGGGGCGAGAGCCCCTCCGAGATTGGATCTGTCTCCCTGTCTCTCTCTGTTTCTGCGTTCTGTTCTGCTGCCATTTCACTGTTTCGTATATATATGGAGATCCGTAACTCCGATTGGACTGAAATCTTCGCCGTGATTTTTTACCAAAAAATAGCTTTCTTGCGGCCTAAGATGGGCATCAACCGCCTTACGGGTGGCCCACGAGGGTGGGGGCTCACCCTCCTGGGGAGGGCGTCGGCCCCTGCCTCGTGGCCACCTCGGACACCGTTTCGCGTTGATCTTTCTCCCAGATTTTCCAAATATTTCAAAAATAAGATCCATCCGTTTTTATCCCGTTTGGACTCCGTTTGATATGGATATTTTGCGAAACCAAAAACATGCAACAGACAGGAACTGGCACTGGGCACTGGATCAATATGTTATTCCCAAAAATAGTAAAAAAGTTGCCAAAAAGTATATGAAAGTTGAATAATATTGGCATGGAACAATGAAAAATTATAGATACGACGGGGACGTATCAGCATCCCCAAGCTTAATTGCTGCTCTCCTCGAGTAGGTAAACGATAAAAAAGATAATTTTTGATGTGGAATGCTACCTAGCATAATCTTGATCATATGTCTAATCATGGCATGAATATTAAGACACGAGTGATTCAAGGCAATAATCTATCCTTTGACATAAAAACAATAATACTTCAAGCATACCAACCAAACAATTATGTTTTATTGAAATAACATAGCCAAAGAAAGCTCATCCCTACAAAATCATATAGTCTGGCTATGCTCCATCTTCACCACACAAAATATTCACATCATGCACAACCCCGATGACAAGCCAAGCAATTGTTTCATACTTTTGACGTTTCTCAAACCTTTTCAACTTTCACGCAATACATGAGCGTGAGCCATGGACACAGCACTATAGGTGGAATAGAATATGATGATGGGGGTTATGTGGAGAAGACAAAAAGGAGAAAGTCTCACATCAACTAGGCGTATCAATGGGCTATGGGGATGCCCATTAATAGATATCAATGTGAGGAGTAGGGATTGCCATGCAACGGATGCACTAAGAGCAATAAGTGTATGAAAGCTCAAACTGAAACTATGTGGGTGTGCATCCAATTTGCTTGCTCATGAAGACCTAGGGCATTTGAGGAAGCCCATCCTTGGAATATACAAGCCAAATTCTATAATGAAAATTCCCACTAGTATATGAAAGTAATAACTCAAGAGACTCTCTATATGAAGAACATGGTGCTACTTTGAAGCACAAGTGTGGTAAAAGGATAGTAACATTGCCCCTTCTCTCTTTTTCTCTCATTTTTTTGTTTTCTTCTATTTTTTGTAGGCTTCTTTGGCCTGTCTTTTTTTGGGGGGGCTTCTTTGGCCACTTTTATTTTGATAACCTCACATGGGACAATGTTCTAATAATGATGATCATCACACTTTTATTTACTTACAACTCAATATTACAACTCGATATCTAGAACAAAGATATGACTCTATATGAATGCCTCCGGCGGTGTACCGGGATGTGCAATCATCTAGCATAGCAATGACATCAAAAAACGGACAAGCCATGAAAACATCATGCTAGCTATCTTACGATCATGCAAAGCAATATGACAATAAATGCTCAAGTCATGTATATGATGATGATGGAAGTTGCATGGCAATATATATCGGAATGGCTATGGAAATGCCATAATAGGTAGGTATGGTGGCTGTTCTGAGGAAGATATAAGGAGGCTTATGTGTGATAGAGCGTATTGTATCACGGGGTTTGGATGCACCGGCGAAGTTTGCACCAACTCTCGAGGTGAGAAAGGGCAGTGCACGGTACCGAAGAGGCTAGCAATGATGGAAGGGTGAGAGTGCGTATAATCCATGGACTCACATTAGTCATAAAGAACTCATATACTTATTGCAAAAGTTTATTAGACCTTGAAGCAAAGTACTACTACGCATGCCCCTAGGGGGATAGATTGGTCACAGAAGACCATCGCTCGTCCCCGACCGCCACTCATAAGGAAGACAATCAATAAACACCTCATGCCCCACTTCGTTACATAACGGTTCACCATACGTGCATGCTACAGGACTTGCAAACCTCAACACAAGTATTTCTCAATTTCATAATTACTCAACTAGCACGACTCTAATATCACCACCTTTATATCGCAAAACTATTGCAAGGAATCAAACATATCATATTCAGTGATCTACAAGTTTTACGTAGGGTTTTATGACTAACCATGTGAATGACTAGTTCCTGTCATCTCTCTAAATAGATATAAGTGAAGCACGAGTGTTTAATTCTTTCTACAAAAGATATGCCCACGCTCTAACAAATATAAGTGAAGCAAAAGAGCGTTCTACAAATGGCGGTTGTCTATGTAAAGAGAAACGGGCAATCCAAACTTCAAATGATATAAGTGAAGCACATGAAGCATTCTATAAAGCCATACTCAAAAGATATAAGTGAAGTGCAAAGAGAATTATATAATCAACCAAGGACCATCTCATACCAGCATGGTGCATAAAAGAAAAATGAAAACTAAATGCAAAAGACGCTCCAAGATTTGCACATATCACATGAATGAAACGAATCCGAAAACATACAGATATTTGTTGAAGAAAGAGGGGATGCCTTCCGGGGCATCCCCAAGCTTAGACGCTTGAGTCTCCTTGAATAATTACTTGGGGTGCCTCGGGCATCCCCAAGCTTGAGCTCTTGCCTCTCTTCCTTCTTCTCACACCGAGACCTCCTCGATCATCGAACACTTCATCCACACAAAACTTCAACAAAAAACTCGGTAAGATCCGTTAGTATAATAAAGCAAATCACCACTCTAAGTACTTTTGCAAACCAATTCATATTTTGTTTTTGCATTGTGTCTACTATAATATAACTTTTTCATGGCTTAATCCACTGATATAAATTGATAGTTTCATCAAAGCAAGCAAACTATGAATCAAAAACAGAATATGTCTAAAACAGAACAGTCTGTAATAATCTGAACATTCACAATACTTCTGATACTTGAAAAATTCATCCAAAATTGGGAAAAATAAAAAATTTATACAGCAAGACAGTGCAAAAAGAATCAGAACCATTTGACGTTCCAGTAAAAAAAATTAAAATTCGCGCACTACAGCCAAAGTTTCTGTCCTGCATCGTACAAACCAACAAGTATTGTAAACATCCTAAAGGCAAACCTTGGCACATTATTTTTATAATACAATGGGATTGTACAAGGGGATAATTATTTTTATTGAAAAGTTTCTGTAATTAAGATTCACAAAGTTCCCATGGGCATGAACAAAGTTCAAGGAGGTCCCCCACTTTCACAATGCTCGTCTTTCTCACTTTCACTTTTCGTTTTGAAAAAGTTTTGGGTTCCCCTCTTTTTTTGGTGTTGTTTTTTAAACTATATGAAAGTACTCAACAGAAATAAATGACTCTCTAAAACTTCCGGGTTGTCTCCCTAGCAGCGCTTTCTTTAAAGCCATTAAGCTAGGCATCTAGTGCTCAAGTAGTGAATCCACCCGGATCCCAAGGTATATCAAAGCCAATTTTAATTAGCAATGATTTGTAATTTAGTAGTGAGCACAAATCAACATATATCAAGTAATGACGAAGTCTAACTCTGTTCCTATGCATCGGCATGTCATAAAAGAACAATTCATGCACACAAAGTAAAGGCCAATGCATAGTATAAACAATTTATTGCAATTTTATCATATTGGAAACATAGAGAGGTGGAGATATAGTTCCTCTCTCATAATAATTGCAAGTAGGAGCAGCAAGCACATGCATATTATACTCATCAAAATCATCATGTGCAACGGTAAAAGGCAACCCATCAATATAATCCTTAATAAAGGCAAACTTCTCCGGTATAGTGTAGTTTGGAGAATTCAAAAAGATAATAGGACTATCGTGCGTGGGTGCAATAGCAACAATTTCATGTTTAACATGAGGAAGTATAGCAAGTTCATCTCCATAAGCATAATTCATATTGGCATCTTGGCCACAAGCATAGCAAGCATCATCAAAAAGGGATATTTCAAGAGAATCAACGGGATCATAACAATCATCATAGCAATCATCCTTCGGTAAGCACGAAGGGAAATTAAACAATGTATAAGTTGAAGAGTTACTCTCATTAGAAGGTGGGCACGGGTGATCAATCCGCTCTTCCTCCTTTTGTTCTTCGCTCTCCTCCTCACCTTTTTCATCCAATGAGCTCACAGTTTCATCAACTTGTTCTTCCATAGACTCCTGCAAAATATTAGTCTCTTCTTGGACAGCGGGGGAGTCCTCAATATAAGGTTTAACATAGGCATTAGAAGCATGATTCTCATAACAATATTCAAGCATGGAAAAAATTTCAGATTTGTAAAGAGTAGCATCATACTTTTTTAATCAACGAAGCAATTTCATAAGCACCCTTAAAAGCAACAAATTCTTTAATTTGTTGAACATCATAGTAATTATAAACACCCTTAGCATATGAAGATACGATTCCATTATCACCAAACTCACATTGGCAGGGAAGGTGTTTCTTAGGGTTTTCAGAACAACAAGTAAAATCATAAATTTCACATAAATTCCAAGCATAGTTGCATAATATTAATTTGATGCTGTAAAAGTTTCCCTTTTTGAGATAAGCGGTGTCGCACATAACAAGCATGCTCTTCTAAATATTTGCCCTCAACTAAGCTAGTTGGGGTTTCAGCACGAGCACAAAGGGATCAAAGATGATCCAAGTAAAAAGCTTCAGGAGAGTGATAGATTTTGAGTGGGTTCTTCAACCATTGGTTCAGTAGGCACAACTATTTTTTTTGGTATTTTGCATTTCCTACCCATAACTAAAGATAGAGAACAACTAATGTAACGCCCCAGATGTAACTTGCCATATTTGTAATCCAACTCTTGCCATTTCCGGCTATGTGTTATGATATTCCCTCCGTGGTTGGGTTCTCTCCGTTTTGCATTTTGGTAATGTCATGCATTTCATATCATGTCATCATGTGCATCGCATTCGCATACGTGTTCATCTCATAAATCCGAGCATCTTTCCCATTGTCCGCTTTGCAATCCGGCGCTCCTATGTCTCCCGGCGTCCCCTTTTACATTTCTTCGTGAGCGGGTATTAAACATTCTCGGAATGGACCGAGGCTTGACATGTGGCCGCGGTATAGCACCGGTAGACCGCCTGTCAAGTTTCGGGTCAATCGGAGTTCGTTTGGTACTCCAACGGTTAACCGGGTAACCGTGAAGGCCTCGTGTGTGTTGCAGCCCAACACCCCTTCAAAACAGCCCAATAACCCATCTAAGACACTCCCATGTCCTCCGCCGTTCGATCACGATCGCGTGGACGAAAACCGCACTCCGTTTGGAGCCTCCTAGCTCCTCCTATCTATAAAAAGGCCTCCCCCTCCTCCATTTGCGGGCAAACACCCCGAAACCCTGGCCCGCTCCTCTCCGCGCGGGCGGACACGTCCGCCGCCGCCGGACGAAACCCGCGCCGCCGCCCGCAGCCAGTGGCTGAGTGCCACGTGGCCGCGCCGCCGTCCCCGCGCCTGCGCCTCCGCGCCGGCCCGCTCGGCCTGGGACGGGCCCCCGAGGCCCGCGCGCGCCACGCCGCCGCCCGAGCTCCGCCGCCGCCCGCGCCTGGCGCCCGCCGCCGCCGCTTCGCCCCGCTCCGCCACCGCGGCTCCGCCGTCGTCGCCCCGCGCGCGCTGCGCCCCGCTCCGGCCACCGCCGCCCCGCGCTCCGCCGCCGTCTCCGCCCCTGCGCCGGACCGCGCCGCCCGCCGCCCTCCGCGCCGACGCCGGCCTCCTCCCGCGCCTCCGCCCGCATCGCCCGCGCCGGCCGGAATCGCCATCGCCGGAGTCCGGCCAGATCTAGGGTTTACCCCGTGCCCCTCGTTTTTTTTCTAAGTCCCCAAGTATTCATATCATCATGCCATGTTCAACGTGCCATAACTTTGCATCCGTAGATCCGATTCGTGCGTATAATATGTCAAATTATTCGTCTCGAAGAGTACATCATTGCGTTCCATTGCATCATTTTCATTTGAAGTCATCTTTATGCCCTAAATGCTGTTAGAATAGGGCTAGTTGATGTTAGTGGCTGGATCTTATCTGAACATGCACTTTTGTCATTTTTGCCATGATTGATGTGCACCTCCTATGAAGTTGAGTCCTACATGAGTTTTGTAATATGCCATGTTACCTATCCAAGGAATTTTACCATGTATTTTTGTGATCTATGTGGTGACTAGCACAAGCATGCAAACTAGGTCACCTGATGTTGCTGATTTCAGAGACAGCGATTTCACCAAGTCCCTGACTGCTGTTATTTTTATGCCATGTGTTCATATTGTTTCCGAGAGATCTATGCATAATTTGAGCATGATCACTAAGGGTGTTTTGAACTTGAGTATTTGCTTAATCCATCCGTGCCTTTGTTTGCAATTATGGAGTGCCATAGCTTGAGTCAATCGAGCTCTACTTTTGCTTCAAAATGTTGCTGGCAGATTGTTTACATGTTATTCGATTTTGCCAAGCTTGGTGTAGTTGATCCTTGCATGATATGATGTTATTCTTGCCATGCCTAGTTACTATGCCATGTCTTATTGATGTATGTATGCTTAGTTTATCTAGAATTGCTCTGTAGTGAGTGCATCGAGCTCACGAACATGCCTAGTCGTTATCAGTTTTCTGCCATGTCCAGTTTTCTGCCAAGTCTGAAACCTGTAACGAAACTTGCTTAATTGTCATGGGTGTAATCATATTCACTGATCCTTTTTGGCTTATGGTCAGTAAGGGACTTTTGTCAAGTGCTATGAGTAGATTCATGCCATGCCTTTCTTTGCTATGTTCTGAACCTGTAGCATGTTGTTTCATTGCTCCGAACATGTCATCCTGATGTTAGTTTCTGCTTGTTGATATTTTCACCAAGTCTGAGAACTTGTTATCGTTTGCACTTTTGCCATGATTGTTTGGACCTGTTATGATGTGAATTAGCCGTAGCTCAGTGTTCATCTTTTGTCGTGCATCTTGTGTAGATTACTTTCATATGCTTTGTTGCCATGTTTGGGTGCAGTAGCTTAATTATTTGTTGCTTGCTAAGTAGCATCATGCTGTTTATGGCAGTTTCGTGTCATTCTTGTATTGCTTGCCATTTGCAAACCGTGCATCCGATTCCGGTGAACTTTATATCGATTTCAACCGAAATCACCTCATCTATCCAGTGGCATGCTTGGTTTGCCAAGACTATGCCCTGTTCATCCTTGTCTTTCCGGAGCATGCATACGCATTGCATATCACCTCTCGCATATCATGCCATGTTTTGCATCATATTGCTTGCGCATTGCATCGTGGTTGATATTGGTTCCTTTGCTTGTTCTCTTGTCTTGGGTAGAGCCGGGAGACGAGTACGTGAACGAGGATTCCGTTGAGAACGCTTACGAGGACCAAGCTTTCGACAACTCTGAAACTCTTGCAGGCAAGATGACCATACCCTCGAAATCACTTCTATCTTTGCTTGCTAGATTGCTCGCTCTTTCGCTATGCCCATGCTGCGATACCTACCACTTGCTATATCATGCCTCCTATATTGCCATGTCAGCCCCTAACCATCCATGTCCTAGCAAACCGTTGTTTGGCTATGTTACTGCTTTGCTCAGCCCCTCTTATAGCGTTGCTAGTTGCAGGTGAAGTTGAAGTTTGTTCCTTGTTGGAACATGGACTTGTTGTTCCTTGTTGGAACATGATTACTTGTTGGGATATCACAATACCTCTTATTTAATTAATGCATCTATATACTTGGTAAAGGGTGGAAGGCTCGGCCTTATGCCTGGTGTTTTGTTCCACTCTTGCCACCCTAGTTTCCGTCATACCGGTGTTATGTTCCCGGATTTTGCGTTCCTTACACGGTTGGGTGATTTATGGGACCCCCTTGACAGTTTGCTTTGAATAAGACTTTTCCAGCAAGGCCCAACATTGGTTTTACCATTTGCCACCACCTACTCTTTTTCCCCCGGGTTTTCGCGAGCCCGAGGGTCATCCTTATTTTAGCCCCCCCCGGGCCAGTGCTTCTCTCTAAGTGCTGGTTCGAACTGAGCTGCCTGCGGGGCCCCCTCGTGGAAACTCGAGGCCTGGTTTTACTCGTAGCTAGTCTCATCCGGATGTGCCCTGAGACCGAGATATGTGCAGCTCCTATCAGGATTTGTCGGCACAATCGGGCGGCTTTGCTGGACTTGTTTTGTTGCTGTCGAAATGTCTTGTAGTCCGGGATTCCGAGATTGATCGGGTCTTCCCGGTAGAAGGAATATCCTTCGTTGACCGTGAGAGCTTATCATGGGCTAAGTTGGGACACCCCTGCAGGGTATTATCTTTCGAAAGCCGTGCCCGCGGTTATGAGGCAGATGGGAATTTGTTGATGTCCGATTGTAGAAAACCCGAAGTTGACCTTTGTTGGGGAACGTTGCAGAAAATTAAAATTTTCCTACGGTTTCACCAAGATCCATCTATGAGTTCATCTAAGCAACGAGTCATGGGAGAGAGATTGCATCTACATACCACTTGCAGATTGCGTGCGGAAGCGTTCAAGGGGATGGTGATGACGTAGTCGTACTCGTCGTGATTCGGATCACCGATGACCAAGTGCCGAACGGACAGCACCTCCGCGTTCAACACACGTACGGGACGATCGACGTCTCCTCCTTCTTGATCCAGCAAGGGGAAGGAGAGGTTGAGGAAGAAGACTCCAACGGCAGCACGACGGCGTGGTGAGGTTGGTGCAACAGAACTCCGACAGGGCTTCGCCAAGCACGTACGGAGGAGGAGAGGTGTTGGGGAGGGGAGGGGCTGTGCCTTGAGTTGTCTCTGCAGCCCTCCCCTCACCCCTCTATTTATAGGGGAAGGGGCAAGGGGGGCCGGCCCCCTCTAGATGGATCTAGAGGGGGGGCGGCGGCCAAGGGGGAGGGGGCTTGCCCCCCAAGCAAGGGGGGCGCCCCCTTTAGGGTTCCCCCAAACCCTAGGGCGCATGGGCCCTTGGGGGAGGTGCACCAGCCCACTTTGGGCTGGTTCCCTTCCCCCTTACAGCCCATGAGCCCCTCCGGGAGAGGTGGCCCCTCCCGGTGGACCCCCGAGGCCCCTCCGGTGGCCCCGGTACAATACCGATATGCCCCCGAACTATTCCGGTGTCCGTATGACAACTTCCCATATATAAATCTTTACCTCCGGATCACTCTGGAACTCCTCGTGACGTCCGGGATCTCATCCGGGACTCCGAACAACATTCGGTAATCACATACAAGTCTTCCTAATAACCCTGGCGTCACCGAACCTTAAGTGTGTAGACCCTACGGGTTCGGGAGACATGCAGACATGACCAAGACGACTCTCGGGCAATAACCAACAGCGGGATCTGGATACCCATGTTGGTTCCCACATGTTCCTCGATGATGTCATCGGATGAACCACGATGTCGAGGGTTCAAGCAACCCCGTAAACTATTCCCTTTGTCAATCGGTAGGTTACTTGCCCGAGACTCGATCGTCGGTATCCCAATACCTCGTTTAGTCTCGTTACCGGCAAGTCACTTTACTCGTACCGTAATGCATGATCCCGTGACCAAACACTTGGTCACTTTGAGCTCATTATGATGATGCATTACCGAGTGGGCCCGGTGATACCTCTCCGTCATACGGAGTGACAAATCCCAGTCTTGATCCATGTCAACCCAACAGATACTTTCGGAGATACCTGTAGTGCACCTTTATAGTCACCCAGTTACGTTGTGACGTTTGGTACACCCAAAGCACTCCTACAGTATCCGGGAGTTACACGATCTCATGGTCCAAGGAAAAGATACTCGACATTGGAAAGCTCTAGCAAAACGAACTACACGATCTTGTGCTATGCTTAGGATTGGGTCTTGTCCATCACATCATTCTCCTAATGATGTGATCTCGTTATCAATGACATCCCCATGTCCATAGTCAGGAAACCATGACTATCTATTGATCAACGAGCTAGTCAACTAGAGGCTTACTAGGGACATATTGGTGTCTAGTATTCACACATGTATTACGATTTCCAGATAACACAATTATAGCATGAATAAAGACAATTACCATGAACAAGGAAATATAATAATAATACTTTTATTATTGCCTCTAGGGCATATTTCCAACAGTCTCCCACTTGCACTAGAGTCAATAACCTAGTTACATTGTGATGAATCGAACACCCATAGAGTTCTGGTGCTGATCATGCTTTGCCCTAGGGAGAGGTTTAGTCAACGGATCCGCGACATTCAGATCCGTGTGCACTTTACAAATTTCTATGTCTCCATCTTGAACATTTTCACGGATGGAGTTGAAGCGACGCTTGATGTGCCTGGTCTTCTTGTGAAACCTGGGCTCCTTGGCCAGTGCAATAGCTCCAGTGTTGTCACAGAAGAGTTTGATCGGCCCCGACGCATTGGGTATGACTCCTAGGTCGGTGATGTACTCCTTCGCCCAAATTGCCTCATGCGCTGCCTCCGAGGCTGCCATGTATTCTGCTTCACATGTAGATCTCGCCACGATGCTCTGCTTGCAGCTGCACCAGCTCACTGCTCCACCATTCAACATATACACGTATCCGGTTTGTGACTTAGAGTCATCCAGATCTGTGTCGAAGCTAGCATCGACGTAACCCTTTACGATGAGCTCTTCGTCACCTCCATAAACGAGAAACATGTCCTTAGTCCTTTTCAGGTACTTAAGGATATTCTTGACCGCTGTCCAGTGTTCCTTGCCGGGGTTACTTTGGTACCTACCTACCAAACTTACGGCAAGGTTTACATCAGGTCTGGTACACAGCATGGCATACATAATGGATCCTATGGCTGAAGCATAGGGGATGACGCTCATCTCTTGTTTATCCTTTGCCGTGGTCGGGCATTGAGCCGAGCTCAATTTCACACCTTGCAATACAGGCAAGAACCCTTTCTTGGACTGATCCATTTTGAACTTCTTCAAAATCTTATCAAGGTATGTGCTTTGCGAAAGACCTATGAGGCGTCTTGATCTATCTCTATAGATCTTGATGCCTAATATATAAGCAGCTTCTCCAAGGTCCTTCATTGAAAAACACTTGTTCAAATAGGCCTTTATACTTTCCAAGAATTCTATATCATTTCCCATCAATAGTATGTCATCCACATATAATATGAGAAATGCTACGGAGCTCCCACTCACTTTCTTGTAAACGCAGGCTTCTCCATAAGTCTGCATAAACCCAAACGCTTTGATCATCTCATCAAAGCGAATGTTCCAACTCCGAGATGCTTGCACCAGCCCATAAATGGATCGCTGGAGCTTGCACACTTTGTTAGCATTCTTAGGATCGACAAAACCTTCCGGCTGCATCATATACAGTTCTTCCTTAAGATAGTCGTTAAGGAATGCCGTTTTGACGTCCATTTGGCATATCTCATAATCATAGTATGCGGCAATTGCTAACATGATTCGGACGGACTTCAGCTTCGCTACGGGAGAGAAAGTCTCGTCGTAGTCAATCCCTTGAACTTGCCGATAACCCTTAGCGACAAGTCGAGCTTTATAGATGGTAACATTACCATCCGCGTCCGTCTTCTTCTTGAAGATCCATTTGTTTTCTATCGCTCGCCGATCATCGGGCAAGTCTGTCAAAGTCCATACTTTGTTTTCATACATGGATCCTATCTCGGATTTCATGGCTTCTAACCATTTGTTGGAATCCGGGCCCGCCATCGCTTCTTCATAGTTCGAAGGTTCACCGTTGTCCAACAACATGATTTCCAGGACAGGGTTGCCGTACCACTCTGGTGCGGAACGTGTCCTTGTGGACCTACGAAGTTTAGTGGAAGCTTGGTCTGAAGTATCTTGATCATTATCATTAACCTCCTCTCTAATTTGAGCAGGCACCACAGGAACATTTTCCTGCGCTGCGCTATTCTCTGATTCAAGAGGCAGTACTTCATCAAGCTCCACTTTCCTCCCACTTACTTCTTTCGAGAGAAACTCTTTCTCCAGAAAGGTTCCGTTCTTGGCAACAAAGATCTTGCCCTCGGATCTCAAGTAGAAGGTATACCCTATGGTTTCCTTAGGGTATCCTATGAAGACGCATTTTTCCGATTTGGGTTCGAGCTTTTCAGGTTGAAGTTTCTTGACATAAGCCTCGCATCCCCAAACTTTTAGAAACGACAGCTTAGGTTTCTTTCCAAACCATAATTCATACGATGTCGTCTCAACGGATTTAGACGGTGCCCTATTTAAAGTGAATGTGGCTGTCTCTAGAGCGTATCCCCAAAATGATAGCGGTAAATCGGTAAGAGACATCATAGATCGCACCATATCCAATAAAGTGCGATTACGACGTTCGGACACACCATTACGCTGAGGTGTTCCAGGAGGTGTGAGTTGTGAAACTATTCCACATTTTCTTAAGTGTGTGCCAAATTCGTGACTTAAGTACTCTCCTCCACGATCTGATCGTAGAAACTTGATTCTTCTGTCACGTTGATTCTCAACCTCACTCTGAAACTCCTTGAACTTTTCAAAGGTCTCAGACTTGTGTTTCATTAAGTAGACATATCCATATCTACTCAAATCATCAGTGAGTGTGAGAACATAACGATATCCTCCGCGAGCCTCAACGCTCATTGGACCGCACACATCAGTATGTATAATTTCCAATAAGTTGGTTGCTCGCTCCATTGTTCCGAAGAACGGAGTCTTGGTCATTTTGCCCATAAGACATGGTTCGCATGTGTCAAACGATTCATAATCGAGAGACTCTAAAAGTCCATCAGCATGGAGCTTCTTCATGCGCTTGACACCAATGTGACCAAGGCGGCAGTGCCACAAGTATGTGGGACTATCGTTATCAACTTTACACCTTTTGGCATTCACACTATGAATATGTGTATTATCACGCATGAGATTCATTAAGAATAAACCATTAACCATCGGAGCATGACCATAAAACATATCACTCATATAAATAGAACAACCATTATTCTCGGATTTAAATGAGTAGCCATCTCGTATTAAACGAGATCCAGATACAATGTTCATGCTCAAACTTGGCACTAAATAACAATTATTGAGGTTTAAAACTAATCCCGTGGGTAAATGTAGAGGTAGCGTGCCGACGGCGATCACATCGACCTTGGAACCATTCCCGACGCGCATCGTCACCTCGTCCTTCGCCAGTCTTCTCTTATTCCGCAGCTCCTGCTGTGAGTTACAAATATGAGCAACAGCACCGGTATCAAATACCCAGGAGCTACTACGAGCACTGGTAAGGTACACATCAATTACATGTATATCACATATACCTTTAGTGTTGCCGGCCTTCTTATCCGCTAAGTACTTGGGGCAATTCCGTTTCCAGTGACCATTTCCCTTGCAATAAAAGCACTCAGTTTCAGGTTTGGGTCCATTCTTTGACTTCTTCCTGGCAACTGATTTACCAGGCACGGCAACCTCCTTGCCGTCTTTCTTGAAGTTCTTCTTACCCTTGCCTTTCTTGAACTTAGTGGTTTTATTCACCATCAACACTTGATGTTCCTTTTTGATCTCCACCTCCGCGGATTTCAGCATTGAATACAACTCGGGAATGGTCTTTTCCATCCCCTGCATGTTGTAGTTCATCACGAAGCTTTTGTAGCTAGGTGGGAGCGACTGAAGGATTCTGTCAATGACCGCCTCATCCGGAAGATTAACTTCCAGCTGAGTCAAGCGGTTGTGCAACCCAGACATCTTGAGTATGTGTTCACTGACAGAGCTATTTTCCTCCATTTTGCAGCTAAAGAACTTGTCGGAGACTTCATATCTCTCGACCCGGGCATGAGCTTGGAAAATCAATTTCAGCTCCTCGAACATCTCATATGGTCCGTGCTTCTCAAAACGCTTTTGGAGCCCCGGTTCTAAGCTGTAAAGCATGCCGCACTGAACGATGGAGTAATCATCAGTGCGTGACTGATGGGCGTTCATAACGTCCTGGTTTTCTGGGAATGGTGCATCACCTAGCGGTGCATCTAGGACATAATCTTTCTTGGCTGCTATGAGGATGATCCTCAAGTTCCGGACCCAGTCCGAATAGTTGCTGCCATCATCTTTCAGCTTAGTTTTCTCTAGGAACGCGTTGAAGTTGAGGCTGACATTACCGTGGGCCATTTGATCTACAAGACATATTGCAAAGATTTAGACTAAGTTCATGATAATTAAGTTCATCTAATCAAATCAATGAATGAACTCCCACTCAGATTAGACATCCCTCTAGTCATCTAAGTGTTACATGATCCGAGTCGACTAGGCCGTGTCCGATCATCACGTGAGACGGACTAGTCATCATCGGTGAACATCTCTATGTTGATCGTATCTTCTATACGACTCATGTTCGACCTTTCGGTCTCCGTGTTCCGAGGCCATGTCTGTACATGCTAGGCTCGTCAAGTTAACCCTAAGTGTTTTGCATGTGTAAAACTGTCTTACACCCGTTGTATGTGAACGTATGGATCTATCACACCCGATCATCACGTGGTGCTTCGAAACGACGAACTTTAGCAACGGTGCACAGTTAGGGGAGAACACTTCTTGAAATTTTGTAAGGGATCATCTTATTTACTACCGTCGTTCTAAGTAAACAAGATGCATAAACATAATAAACATCACATGCAATTATATAGTAGTGACATGATATGGCCATCATCATATAGCTCCTTTGATCTCCATCTTGGGGCTCCATGATCATCTTGTCACCGGCACGACACCATGATCTCCATCATCATGATCTCCATCATCGTGTCTCCATGGAGTTGCTCGCCAACCATTACTACTACTACTATGGCTAACACGTTTAGCAATAAAGTAAAGTAATTTACATGGTGACACGCAGGTCATAAAAGAATAATGACAACTCCTATGGCTCCTGCCGGTTGTCATACTCATCGACATGCAAGTCGTGATTCCTATTACAATAACAAGATCATCTCATACATCACATGATTCATCACAACTTCTGGCCATATCACATCACAAAGCACTTGCTGCAAAAACAAGTTAGACGTCTCTAATGTTGTTGCAAGTTTTTACGTGGCTGTTATAGGTTGCTAGCAAGAACGTTTCTTACCTACGTTAAAACCACAACGTGAATTTGTCAATCTCTATTTACCCTTCATAAGGACCCTGTTCATCGAATCCGATCCAACTAAAGTAGGAGAGACAGACACCCGCCAGCCACCTTATGCAACTAGTGCATGTTAGTCGGTGGAACCGGTCTCACGTAAGCGTACGTGTAAGGTTGGTCCGGGCCGCTTCATCCCACAATACCGCTGAACCAAGATAGGACTAGTAACGGCAAGAAGAATTGACAATTCGACGCCCACAACTACTTTGTGTTCTACTCGTGCAATAGAGAACTACGCATAGACCTAGCTCATGATGCCACTGTTGGGGAACGTTGCAGAAAATTAAAATTTTCCTACGGTTTCACCAAGATCCATCTATGAGTTCATCTAAGCAACGAGTCATGGGAGAGAGATTGCATCTACATACCACTTGCAGATTGCGTGCGGAAGCGTTCAAGGGGATGGTGATGACGTAGTCGTACTCGTCGTGATTCGGATCACCGATGACCAAGTGCCGAACGGACAGCACCTCCGCGTTCAACACACGTACGGGACGATCGACGTCTCCTCCTTCTTGATCCAGCAAGGGGAAGGAGAGGTTGAGGAAGAAGACTCCAACGGCAGCACGACGGCGTGGTGAGGTTGGTGCAACAGAACTCCGACAGGGCTTCGCCAAGCACGTACGGAGGAGGAGAGGTGTTGGGGAGGGGAGGGGCTGCGCCTTGAGTTGTCTCTGCAGCCCTCCCCTCACCCCTCTATTTATAGGGGAAGGGGCAAGGGGGGCCGGCCCCCTCTAGATGGATCTAGAGGGGGGGCGGCGGCCAAGGGGGAGGGGGCTTGCCCCCCAAGCAAGGGGGGCGCCCCCTTTAGGGTTCCCCCAAACCCTAGGGCGCATGGGACCTTGGGGGAGGCGCACCAGCCCACTTTGGGCTGGTTCCCTTCCCCCTTACAGCCCATGAGCCCCTCCGGGAGAGGTGGCCCCTCCCGGTGGACCCCCGAGGCCCCTCCGGTGGCCCCGGTACAATACCGATATGCCCCCGAACTATTCCGGTGTCCGTATGACAACTTCCCATATATAAATCTTTACCTCCGGATCACTCCGGAACTCCTCGTGACGTCCGGGATCTCATCCGGGACTCCGAACAACATTCGGTAATCACATACAAGTCTTCCTAATAACCCTGGCGTCACCGAACCTTAAGTGTGTAGACCCTACGGGTTCGGGAGACATGCAGACATGACCAAGTCGACTCTCGGGCAATAACCAACAGCGGGATCTGGATACCCATGTTGGTTCCCACATGTTCCTCAATGATGTCATCGGATGAACCACGATGTCGAGGGTTCAAGCAACCCCGTAAACTATTCCCTTTGTCAATCGGTAGGTTACTTGCCCGAGACTCGATCGTCGGTATCCCAATACCTCGTTTAGTCTCGTTACCGGCAAGTCACTTTACTCATACCGTAATGCATGATACCGTGATCAAACACTTGGTCACTTTGAGCTCATTATGATGATGCATTACCGAGTGGGCCCGGTGATACCTCTCCGTCATACGGAGTGACAAATCCCAGTCTTGATCCGTGTCAACCCAACAGATACTTTCGGAGATACCTGTAGTGCACCTTTATAGTCACCCAGTTACGTTGTGACGTTTGGTACACCCAAAGCACTCCTACAGTATCCGGGAGTTACACGATCTCATGGTCCAAGGAAAAGATACTCGACATTGGAAAGCTCTAGCAAAACGAACTACACGATCTTGTGCTATGCTTAGGATTGGGTCTTGTCCATCACATCATTCTCCTAATGATGTGATCTCGTTATCAATGACATCCCCATGTCCATAGTCAGGAAACCATGACTATCTATTGATCAACGAGCTAGTCAACTAGAGGCTTACTAGGGACATATTGGTGTCTAGTATTCACACATGTATTACGATTTCCAGATAACACAATTATAGCATGAATAAAGACAATTACCATGAACAAGGAAATATAATAATAATACTTTTATTATTGCCTCTAGGGCATATTTCCAACAACCTTAACTAAAACACATCAACCGCGTGTGTAACCGTGATGGTCTCTTCTCGGCGGGGTCCGGGAAGTGAACACGGTTGTTGGAGTTATGCCTGACGTAGGTTGTTTCAGGATCACTTCTTGATCACTTCTAGCTTCACGACCGTGCTATGCCTTCTCTTCTCGCTCTCTTTTGCGCTGTAGCCACCATATGCTAGTCGCTTGCTGCAGCTCCACCTCACTATCCTTTTCCCACCTTTAAGCTTAAATAGTCTCGATCTCGCGGGTGTGAGATTGCTGAGTCCCCGTGACTCACAGATATTATCACCACAGTTGCAGGTACCAACGATGTCAGTGCAGATGACGCGACCGGGCTCACTTGGGAGTTCGACGAGGAACGTGGCCGTTACTATGTTTCTTTTCCAAATGATCAGTAGTGGAGCCCAGTTGGGTGATCCGGGGATCTGTTTAGCATTTGGGGTAGTCTTCTTTCATTTTGGTGCCATAGTCGGACCTTGAGTGTAATCTGTTTGATGGATGTTATTTATGTACTTGTGTGAAGTGGCGATTGTAAGCCAACTATGTATCTTTCCCCTTTATTTATTACATGGATTGTGTGAAGATTACCTCACTTGCGACATTGCCTTCAATGCGGTTATGCCTCTAAGTCGTGCCTCGACACGTGGGAATATAGCCGCATCGAGGGCGTTACAACTAAGAACAGCAAATAAAAATTACTTAGTGATAAAGCAAACAAGCACACACACGAATATTCAGCCCACGCTATTGCTCCCCGGCAACGGTGCCAGAAAAAGGTCTTGATAACCCACAAGTATAGGGGATCGCACCAGTTTTTGATAAGTAAGAGTGTCGAACCCAACGAGGAGCTAAAGGTAGAACAAATATTCCCTAAAGTTATATCGACCACCGGTACAACTCTATGTACGCTTTACCTAGAACAAGTATGAAACTAGAAATATTTTGTAGGTGTTTTTGGATAGGCTTGCAAGAAAGTAAAGAGCACGAAAATAAAACTAGGGGCTGTTGTAAGTAAAGAAGCAATAAAGTAGATATAGCGAGTGTGAAAAAGTGGTGGTAGGAGTTGCAAAATTGTCCCTTAAGCAATTGACTACTTTACTAGACTGATAACAAGTTTTATGTGGGAGAGGCCACTGCTAGCATGTCATCCCTGACTTGGAATTCTATGCACTTATGATTGGAACTATTAGCAAGCATCCGCAACTACTAACGTTCATTATGGTAAAACCCAACAATAACATTAAGATATATTGGTCCCCCTTCAATCATGTATGCATCAATTTCTATGCTAGGTTGAAACTTCTGTCACCCTTGCCCTCCAATAGATAGTCCTATCAACATACAACTAACCCTATGGTGTGATCCAGGCGCACACTCATATGATGGGCACCAAAGTACAGCAACATAACCACAAGCAATTTAAATCAATCATAGCAATTCATCAACCACCGATAGGACAATGAAAATCTACTCAGACATCATATGATGGCAACACATCATTGGATAATAATATGAAGCATAAAGCACCATGTTCAAGTAGAGGGTACAGCGGGTTGTGGTAGAGTGGACAGCTGTAGATAGAGGGGGGAAGGTGATGGATATGTTGGTGAAGATGGCGGAGGTGTTGGTGAAGATCACGGTGATGATGATGGCCCCCGGCGGCTTTCCGGCGCCACCGGAAGCGAGGGGGAGAGAGCCCCCCTCCTTCTTCTTCTTCCTTGACCTCCTCCCTAGATGGGAGGAGGGTTTCCCCTCTGGTCCATGGTCTCCATGGCGTGGGAGGGGCGAGAGCCCCTCCGAGATTGGATCTGTCTCCCTGTCTCCCTCTGTTTCTGCGTTTTGTTCTGCTGCCCTTTCACTGTTTCGTATATATATGGAGATCCGTAACTCTGATTCGACTGAAATCTTCACCGTGATTTTTTACCAAAAATTAGCTTTCTTGCGGCCGGAGAAGGGCATCAACCGCCTTACGGGTGGCCCACGAGGGTGGGGGCGCACCCTCCTGGGGAGGACGTGGGCCCGTGCCTCGTGGCCACCTCGGACTCCCAGATTTTCCAAATATTCCAAAAATAAGCTCCTAACGTTTTTATCCCGTTTGGACTCCGTTTGATACGGATATTCTGCGAAACCAAAAACATGCAACATACAGGAACTGACACTGGGCACTGGATCAATATGTTAGTCCCAAAAATAGTATAAAAAGTTGCCAAAAAGTATATGAAAGTTGAATAATATTGGCATGGAACAATCAAAAATTATAGATACGACGGAGATGTATCAGCGGTGGAAGCGGAGGCGAGGGCAATGGAGATGGCGGCGATTTAATGGGATCGATGGTTGTGTGTGTGGGGGGGGGGGGTTTAATCAATCCGGCCAGGGGCGGCGGGTAATTGCTGGTGTTGGCCTACGTGGCCAACGTCATTGCCATGTGTTACACATATTGTTTTTTTACTTTTATGTATTATACATATTGTTTTTATATTCATATAGATGGTTAGTGTATTATTTTATTGTTTTATTTTTCTATTATTTATTATATTGTTATTTTTACTAATTATTTTGTGTAAATACGTAACCATACCAGGGAAACCAATAATTAGGACGCCAACATCGATCTCATTAATCTAGTCAAGATACATAATAGTTGAAGGTTGAAAATAATATATATATATATATATATATATATATATATATATAATATACATATATATATTCTAGTACTACACACTGTTGATCTAGACTAAGAACATCATTAATGTAATGATTTCCATGAGAAAAAAAGTTGCCACCGATCCAGCAGGAAGAACGAGGCCAAGCATAACACCAGCTGCATCTCATCTATCTATGCATCACATCAGTACTCAGCTGCATCTCATCTATCTGTTGTCTTAGTTCGCCAATGGAGTACTCGAGCAACTCGCTCACGTACTTCTGCACAAGATCAATCCAATTTGCCCCACCAAATTTTTGGCATGACCAATGCAAGGGCATGACCAAAGAGAGTTTAACATTGTGACGAGTAGGCTCCGCTAGGCTCCCGCTCCGCTCCGCTGCACCGCCGGCCACTCCGGCCCCGGCGCCCACGCTCAAGCCCGCCGACCAACGCTTCGGTGCCGGCGCCCACCCCATGGCCACGCCGCCTGCTCCCGGCCGCGCCCACTCGTTGCGTTGGCTAGATTCCATCCCCTCCTCGGCTGGATCTGCTCCGCGCTTTTACCCCCAGGCGCTTGCTTCCTCCCCTGCGCTCCTGGCGCCCGCTCCGGGCGCATGCGTCGACCGCCCCCATCCTCCTTGCCGCTGGCTATCATGGGGCCGCCGGCCGCCGCCCGCCTCCGGTCCGAGGTTCACCGGGTGGACCTGGACGGCAAGCCTGCTCCTAATGCGGGGTGGGAGGTCGCCACGGGCCATCGGCGCCCTCGCCCCCGCGCCCGTCACCGCCGCCCCCCTCGACGTGATCCTCCGGCGGCCTACCGCCCGCCACCGCCATCGCCGCCTGATGAGTGCCCATGGTGTCTCCGTCGTGGACACCCCCGCTCTGAGTGCCGGCGGGAGGTCTGCTGCCGCCGCTGCCGCTTCCCGGGTCATGTGGCGCGTTTCTGCACCGTGCCCCGCCCTAGGTCGGCGTCCCCCGCGTCCTTCGGGGGTGCGCCGGCGCCCAAGCGGCCTCGCGTGTCCTCCCATGGCCAGGGTTCGTCGGCGTCTAGCGTGGCTGGGCCCAGCCGCCCCGCGTCTCCCGGGCCGGTGGCCTCGCCTTCTCCCTCATCCGCTCCGAGCGCGCCATCCTTCTCCGCGTTCTCGCCTTCGCCGCTGCCGCCCAGTCGCGCCTCGTCGTCGTGCGAGATTTCCCCCTCTCTGGCCACCCCTCCCTCCGTCCTGCCGCTGCGGTGTGCTACCTTCCCCGCACGGCGAGAGTCATCGCCGCCGAGCTTGCGCTGGAACGCGCCCTCATTGCCATGGTTGCTGGCAACCGTTCTGGCATCGGCGTGGATGATATCTCTGCTCTCCTGCTCGAGAAGTTCGGCCTCGGCCCCGACGACTTCTCCGTTCACCCCCGCCGCCCGCATGCCGAGTTCTTTATCCGCTTCCGTGACCGGCGGTCGCGTGCGCTCGTGGCGGCCGGCCCCGTTCACGGCCGGCGCTTCCGCCTCCTTCTCATGCCCTGGAGCCGCCTCGAGGGTGCCGAGCCTGTCGCCCTCCGTATCTGGGTCGACATCGAGATGCGTGGCATTCCTGAGCACGGCTGGGACATGGCCTATGCACAGCAGTTGCTCTCCTCATTCTGCCTGATTGACGCCCTTGCGCCGGAGACCCTGGATGGGAGTGACATGTCGGTGTTCCGCCTCTCGGCCTGGACAACCAACCCCGACGCCATCCCCCGCTCCTCCGAGCTCCTCCTTGCCGAGCCTGACGCGCATGAGGGCGCTGATCCGGACCGCGTTTTCCGGTTCGCCATTGAGATGCTCAGATGGTCGGTCTCCATTCATGTCCGGCACTCCTCTGACTTCAGATTTCCCTCGCCGCCGCCACCTCCGCCACCGGGCTCCGATGGCGCGCACGATGGTGGCTCGCCACCTCTCCCCCCTGCTTGGCCCCGTTACCACGACTTCCCGCGGGTGCCTGGCTGCGCCTCCTCCGGCTCTTCTCGGTGTTCCGGCAGCCGCAGCGGCGCTGCTGGCTCCGGCGGCACGCGCCGCCGTGGCGCCCCTCCGGCACGGTCTTGGCAAGGCGTGCTGGGTCCGTACCCCGTCGTGGGCGTGGGGCCCAGGAGGGCCCCAGTCCACACATGGCTGTCCTCCGCTGCTACGCTCCAAGCTGGGGGGGCCCCGAGGCGCAGCGTGACCTGAGCCCCGTTAGGCAGACCGATCAGCGTAATCCTGATCCCCTGCTGCTTTTGACCGGGTTGGCGCCCAGTCCTGACCCCGCCCGGACCGTCCAATGCATGGGCGACACCGTTCCTGGGCCCATCCTGCTGGCCGCCACCCACGCCCCGACAACGCCTACCCCTGATGATTCTGGGCCCCTTCCCCCTCCCTTTTGCAGCCTTCCCCCTGGCCCAGATGGGTGGAACAGCCAATGAGGCCACAGGCGACCCCCGTCCACCCACTACCGAGGCGCGCGCCAGCCTCGTGGACCCCGTCCCTGATCCCGTGACGGTGCAAAGCGAGTTTGTCCAATCCCCCGCGGCGCCCGAGGAAGATCCGGCCTACTCTTTGGAGACCCGTGTCCCCCAACTGCTTCTTCGCCCATGCATGCACCGCCAGTGGCCGAGCTTGCGCCACGTCCTCACATCATGCATGCACCGGACCCTTCGCCTTCTGTTGTCGCGCATTCAGACACCAACGGTTACTTGGATTCCATCCAAACTGCTCTGGCGCCTATCCTCCCCACCCCGCCAACGCGCCGCAAGCGAGGCGCAATCCTGCCCAACTTCACTTCGAGACGGAGTGGGCGCATCACCGCCGCTGATCGTGGTCTCGACTCAGAGCACAAGGCCTAGCGCGTTCTACTTTTACACTTGGGCCTGCTGAAAGAAGACGAGCCCGTTTCCGCTTCCATCATCCAATGCTACACCAAGCTTTTTGAGGAGCCCCTAGCAGTGGATGTCGTGCAGGCGTTCGCTGACTTCTACGGATGGCGTGTCCCCCCTGAGATGCTAGCGAACCTCCCTTCGCCTAGCATTGCTGTAGTCTGATCGTCCGGCTTGCCCGTGTCTCCTGTGCACCAATCCTTTCCCATGATGAACAACATTAAAATTGTGTTCTGGAACGTCCATGGCCTGAATTGCTACGCTAGGCGCACTGCCGTCCGTTGTATGGTTTCCTCCGCTGCGCCTTCCATCATCTGTCTCCAAGAAACTAAACTGTCCATGGTCTCGCCCGATATCGTTGCCCAGACCCTAGGCCCCGAGTTCGCTGACTACTACTGGCTGCCTGCGGATGGTACGCGTGGTGGCATCATCCTCACTTGGCGAGCGGATCACGTCTCCCTCTCTAACCATGCCGTCGGCTCATACCACGTCTCCGCCACCGTGATGCTCGCCTCGGGCGGCCCTCCTGGTGGATTACGGGCGTTTACGGGCCACAGGCAGATGTGGGGAAACTCGAGTTTCTCGCCGAGCTCCACGATCTTCGCTCCAAGATGGCCGACCCTTGGATCATTGGTGGGGAATTTAACATGATCGCGTGCACTGAGGACAAGAACAATGACAGAATCAATCACCACATGATGAGCCGGTTTCGTCGGCTCATCTCCGACCTAGCTCTCCGAGATATCTACCTACAGGGCCGGAGATATACTTGGTCGAACGAGCAAACGATCCCCACCCTCGTAAAGAACGACCGCATCCTCTGCACCACCTCTTGGGCGACCCTATATGCGCACTGCTCTCTGCGCTGCCTTGCCTCCGCCGTGTCGGATCACTGCCCACTCTTGCTTGAGTGTTCGCCCCAAACCTCCTCGAAGCGACGCTTTCACTTTGAGCGATTCTGGATCAAGCTGGACGGTTTCCACCAGTTGGTTGACGAAGCATGGAACTCTGTCACCCCCGACGCCGACCCGTTTTGCACCATCTACTTCCGCCTAAAGGCTACCGCGCGACGACTGCAGGTTGTTGCGCGCGAAAAATTGGCCATGTCTCCACGCAAATCATGCTCGCCCGCGAGCTCATTCTCCGGCTTGACACTGCCCAGGACACCCGTCCGCTTGCTCCACCTGAGGCTTGGCTACGGTGTGAGCTCAAACGCGCCTACCTCGGGCTCTCCTCGCTGGAACGCTCGATCGCCCGCGAACGGGCTCGCTTCTGCTGGCTCAAGGCTGGTGACACCAGCACAGTGTTCTTCAAAATCCACGCAGCGCATCGTAGCAAGAAGAACTCCATCTCCTGCCTGCGCGTGGGAGACGCGACCGTGTCTGACGATGAGGCCATTGCTCGGGCAGCCTTCGACCATTTCACATCCATCATCGGCCGTGCTACCACACGCGATTTCAGCCTTAACCTTGAGGCCCTGGACCCCCGTCACTTTGACCTTGCTGAGCTCGATCGACCATTCACCGAGGAGGAGATATGGGCTGCTGTGAAGTCGCTCCCGCTCGGCAAAGCGCCTGGCCCGGACGGGTTCACCGCTGAGTTCCTTCGGGCATGCTGGGGCACTATCAAGGGAGACGTTTGCGCCGTTTTCGGCAAGATCTTCTCGATGAATGGTTGTGGCTTTCAGAAGTTAAACCAAGCTCTAATCACTCTCCTCCCCAAGAAGGCCGATGCTTCCAGCCTGTTCGACTATCGCCCTATTAGTCTGATCCACCTTGTCGCCAAGCTTTGCGCCAAGGTATTGTCCTTGCGCCTTGCTCCGAGGATGGCGACCCTCCTGTCTACTAACCAGAGTGCTTTCATCGCCGGCCGCGGCGTCCATGACAACTTCCTGCTTGTCCAGCAGACGGCGCGTTTGCTACACAATCTCAAAGCACCTCGGATCCTCCTCAAGCTGGACATTGCTCGTGCATTTGACATAGTCTCCTGGCCCTTTCTCCTCGAGAGGCTCGCGCACCTGGGTTTCGGGAGGCGCTGGTGTGGCTGGATCTGCATGCTGCTCTCTACTGCGTCCACCCGTGTGCTTGTCAATGGCAACCCGGGGCCTCTGATCCAACACGAGCAAGGTTTGCGCCAGGGCGACCCTGTTTCCCCCTTGCTATTCGCCATCGTCATCGACACTTTAAACAGCCTGCTCCAACATGCCGTCTCCAACGGCGTCCTTCAACAGCTCACCAACAGGCATGCGGCATCTAGCATCTCCCTCTTTGCCGACGACGTTGTGCTCTTCTGTTACCCAGACCCGGCTGAGCTGCGCACCATCCGCAAGCTCTTGGACTCCTTTGGCAAGGCCTCTGGCCTCAAGACTAGTTTTGCCAAGTACTCGACAACTCACATCAGATGCCCTCCCGAGGTGCTGCCTGACATTGCTTCCACCTTGGACTGCCCCATCAAGCACTTCCCGATCAAGTACCTTGGCTTGCCGCTGTCCGTGCGCAAGGCCTCCTCTTCTGACTTGATGCCCCTGCTCAACAAGCTCCTCCTAAAGATTGCAACATGGAGGGTCGCGCTGCTCAACCGAGGGGAGCGGCTCGCTCTTGTGCGGCATGTCCTCACCGCAATGCCGGCCCACATCCTTATGGCCATGGCCGTCTCAAAACCCATCTTGCGGCGAGTCACCCGCATCATCCGCGACTTCCTCTGGCAAGGATGCAAAGACGCGTGCGCTGGTTGTTGCCTTGTTAGTTAGGCCAAGGTCTGCCGCCCTGTTGAGCTGGGCGGTCTCGGCGTGCGCGACCTCCACCGCGCTGGTATTGTGCTGCGTACTCGATGGCTCTGGTTGCAGGCCACGGACCCGACGCGCCCATGGCGCCACCTGCACTTGCCGCACGATCGTGAGGTTCAGCAAATCTTCAGAGCTTCCACTGTCTGGACGCTTGGCGATGGCAATACTTGTAGGTTCTGGACAGATCACTGGCTCCACAGCCAATCCATTGCCGAAATCGCCCCCACCCTCGTGGCCTTGGTTCCACGGAGAAGAAGGCGCACACGCCTTGTCTGCGACGGGCTGCGCAACCAAGGTTGGATATCTAACATCACCGGCGCCCTTGGGCCACTGGCGACCCTTGAGTACGTCGACATTTGGCGCTGCTTGCGGACGGTCTCCCTTTCACCCGCTCCGGACGCGCTCTCTTGGCGTTGGAACGCGACGGGAGTATATACTGCCAGCTCCTGCTACACCGCCTTGTTCGCTGGATCGACCACCGCGCCCTTCTGGAAGCTGATCTGGCGCACCTGGGCTCCTCTCAACGTCAAGTTTTTCCTGTGGCTCGCTTCCCAAAATCGTTGCTGGACTGCTGATCGCCTGGCACGCCGCGGGCTACCACACCCCACCGCCTGTCAGTTCTGCGACCAGGATGGCGAAACCCTGCACCACATCCTCGCCGGTTGTGTATTTGCGCGTATCACCTGGCACGAGGTTCTCTCGTGGTGCAGACTGCCGATCCCCCCTCCGGACGGCCAGACCGAGTTTTTTGAGTGGTGGTCCGCTTGCACGCTCGCCGCTCCATCATTCTTCCATAAAGGCTTTGCTTCTTTGGTCATCGTAACGGCCTGGGCCATCTGGAAGCACCGGAACAGCATCATCTTCGATGGCATGCAACCTTCCAATGGCGACCTCCTAGCCACGATCAAGGACGGGGCTCGACACTGGGCTAGAGCTGGCGCCCAAGGATTAGATAGGATCCTCACTGTAACCTGACCGCTGTACCTTGGGGCTGAGCAACCCCCTCTCTCTGGCTCACTGGTCGCCCGAATGTCGCCTCACAGTGTACGGTTTTTAGGGCTACCAACAATGTACTCTCTCCTTCTTCTATCAATGGAATGATACGCCACAGTGCGTATTCACGAAGAAAATATCCATTTGTAGAAATATTTTATCCCTAACGCCTATGGATCACAATACACACACATATTAATAATTGTGACACTATATATATGTATGTATATATAGAGCAACACTATTCTAATCCAGGACTAGAATAACTATTTTGATAACAGTGTCTTATATAGGGCGCGAAGAGGTGTTCCCGAGATGCTGACAAACCAAAAATGAACCGATACAAAAAATAAAAGATTCCACCCCACCGCCCCCCGATCCTCGCAGCTATCGTCTCCTCCCAACTACTTCCTCCGTCCCGAAAAACATGTCGCGGGCGCAGTTCATTAGTGATTTTACAAAAAAGCCCTCCTAGTTTCAAAACGATCTGAAACAACTCCCTCCGCCCCCGTCTTCTTCCTCCGTTGTCGCCAGGGGCCGGCACCGCCCAGCTGCGCGATTCGCCGCACAGCAGGAAGTGCTCCGCAGCCGTCGCCACGTACCTGCTCCACCTCCGCCGCAGCCGCCGTCGCCAAGTACCTGCTGCGGCGCCACCGCCCAGACTCGCGCCGCCGCGATCCCCTCCCGCCGCGATTACCTGCGGGCCTCGTCGGAACCTCCCGACACGTCCTCCTCGAGCTCGCGTGTGTCCTCTTCGAGCTCCCGCGCATACTCTTCGAGCTCACACGCATTCTCGTTGAGCCCCGCGCGTGCGCCGCCGCATTTCCTCCCGGCCGCAATTCCTCACGGGCATTGCCGGAACCTGTCTCAACGATCAGGTGGACCAGGAGCTCGCACGCTTCATCCTTGATCTCCCACGCGTGCTCCTCAATCTCCTGCCCGAGCCCCTGCTGCTCCTTCTCCCCTGCCCGCGCTCCCGTGCCTCTGCTTCTACCCTGCCGCCGGTGGAGCTCCTCTGCCCATATTGTTGTTCGTTTGCTGCTGCTCGTCTGCCCATACTGCTGCTCATTTTCTGCTACTCGTTTGTCCATATTGCTGCTGCTCCTCTGCACTGTTGCTTGTGCTGCCACCAGAGCTCCTATCATCAGGAGGAAGAAGGTACAGTATTGTGCAGACTTGCTTCTCTGCTCCTTGTGCTCTTAACAATGTTAACTGGAAAAAAAATCAGTAGATGCAGAGCAATTATGATATGAACAAACACTGTCTCTAGAACTGTTACCACATCAGATTTTAATGTTGATAATCTGCTGATAATTCAGTCAGCCAGTGGAGTAGATGCATAATTCAGTGGATGCATGATCTGTTGATAATTCAGTCACTCTAGTTAGGATTCAGTGAAAATTTACTCCAATCAAGATTAATTTGGGTTATTTGGATTTATTTGAATTAATTAGAATTAATTTTGGTTATTTACATGGTCTATTTGCTTTTAGTGCTGTTCCTTTTACTTCTTGGGTTTCCCTAGCCATCAATCTTTCTGCTCTCTATAATATGGTGAACACCTCCCCTTTTCCTAGCATTTAAAAAGAAAAAGATCACCTAGTCTAGTCTGTGATGTGACAAATGGAGGGGTATCAACCTGCACCTGTCCGATGATGCATTTTTTAAGGTTCACATATCATACAAGTTCAGAGATAAAAACAAGATCTCCTAACAATCTACTCTAGGATAAAAATATCACATATCAAATGGAGTAACTCTGTTTAGAGTTGGCTTTCTTCCTAACAAAGTTACTACTCCTAAATATGGACACACATTTTTTTATTTACACAAGATCTCACAGTGAAGGACAATATGTGAAAAAACAGTATTATTCCTTGTTCAGAAACTTGTGGTAAAAGATTATAATATGGCAACAGATGCTTTCAGCAATCAGAGACTGCTGTCGAATACTCCATCAAATTTAGATTTGAGATTTTGATGTGATGTAACTAATCTTTGTGCCATAATCTTTGCCATTTTAGAAATGCACTAATCTTTGCCATTGAGTACTATAGATATAGATTCAGTAACTGACAGTGTTACTAGATACTGCCATGGAGTATTTCTAAAATGCATAAAGGTTATGTACAGTGAAGTGGAACTACAATTTCATCATGGATTGGTGATGGTATTGAAATTTGTTGGTAAATCCTTCTGATTTGGCAGGATCCACTACTCACCAAGGCTTTTACTTCTTTTCAGGAAGCCAGCTGATTTCCAGATAATCATTTAACAGGGGAGGAGAACACAGGATAGTGGCTACCTAGTGCTCTGTCATCAACATATCTAGTGCCAGATCAGCTACTTTCCATGGCAATCTATGATGGGAAAACCATTTTAGTAAGTTCAAGAGAATAAATAAGTTGCAGATTTCATGCACAAAGTGCTAGACAGTAGACATATGGAGTGGGTTTTTTTGCTCGTAAATCTGCTCTTGCTTAAGCAAGTTTTTGACTAAAACGCCTTCAGTAGACACCACAGATCATGGCCTCACCTTTGAAGTAACTCCTTGTACAAAATCCCTATCAGAATAAACAGGTTGACTTGCTTATCGACTGAACAAAATCTTCAAAACATTAAGGATGCACTAGTACACATCACATAATTACTCTGCGCGTAATATAGTGTTCTGTCAGAGATCGAATGCTTGCAAAACTGTTCAGTTAACTGTGCAAAATACTCCAACTCTAAACTAGCAGAATTAGTGCAAATATCCAGTAAATTCAGTAAACATGGAGTAGAGAAGGGAGGTTGACCTAGCCTGTAGGACTTGGGGATGATTTGCAGAAGTGCAGAAAACTTGTAGCCACCCCCGCTGCTGCCAAGTTAGCAGGCACGACGCACTGGGCAGCCCAGCCGCGGTGTCGCAGGCGCGGGTTTTCCACCAGAGAAACAACGAAGAAGATCCCGCCGCGACTGTATTGCTCGTGGAGCTGTCGCCGTCGTCTTCCATGCTCGCAAATCCATGACCTTTAGCTTGCCGTTGTCATCGGGCTCGTCAGCGTTTAGCCTGCTGCATCTCCTGCCGTCGTCGGGCTCGCCGGCCTCTAGGTTGTTGGTGGTGGTCCAGATCCAGCGCCTCCGGGCTCTCCGACGGCGGTTCCGACGCAGCTGGAGCAGAGCGCGGCGGTAGCTGGGAATCAAAGATTTTTTTTTGAGAAAGGGGGGAGCTTGAGGAGGCAGATGAGCGACAGCTGCGGCGGCGGAGCAGGAGGCAGATGCGGCGAGAGAGCGGGGGAGCAGGGCAGCTGCAGCGGCGGGGGAAGGGCAGCTGCGGTGGCAGGGAGCAATGAAGCTCCGACGGCGGAGAGCAGCGCAGCTGCTGGTTCTGTCGGAGGAGGAGGACAAGGAGTGCGGGTTTGGTCGGGAGAAACTAGAGGTCTTTTCTGCAAAAATGCCCTCACGACGTGTTTTTCGGGGAGGAGGGAGTACTCACTGGATCGCACCATCACCAACCTCCCCAGATTGCGCTGCCGCCTACCTCCCCGAATCGCGCCGCCACCACCGCTTGTTCTCCGGATCCACTCGCCGACGATATTGACGGCGCCCGACCACCAGCCCTGTTCCTCCCCGGATCCATTCTCGCTGGACGCCACAACCGGAGCCATAGCCGTGCCGCCGCCTGGTCTCCTCCGCCATGCGATGCAGGCCTCCCCCAAGGTGCAGCGCGCCGCCAACCCACGGCAGCGTCTCCCGCCCTTCGCCTCCTCCCCACCGCCCATGGCAAGGCTCCCCAGCAACCACACATCCTCATCCCCGGTTAGGCTCGAGCACCGCGGTGCCTAGGCCGTTCAATGCCGCAATGCCCCTGCTGCCACCATGTTGTTCCTGCTAGCGCATCCTCTACGACAGACCATTTTCTTTTTCTTTACTGCATATGTGAATCCCCTCCTCAAATGGACCCTTGATGTAGACCACATCATCTTGAAGGAAGGCCAGTGAAAGAAAGGGGAACGGGTGCACTGGCAAGCGAGCACACCTGTGCAGCTAACAATTTGGTGGGCGGCAGCCAAGTTTCTTGGCATGTGGCTGCTGGTTTGGCAGGCAGGCAAGCAGCAACAAGCATATCAGCTGCAGGCAAAGCTGCTAGAACAGAAGAACAACATCAACCCATGTCGCTGTCCAGTGTCCAATGAGCTAGCACCCCCCGTTTGGTTTTGACTAAACTGCAGTTTTGATGTGTACTTGAACTAAACCTTCAAACTTTAGCCAAAATTTCCATCGATATATTCTCCATGGACAGTACTACAAATATTGTTTTCACTGAAACTGACGTTTTGATGTTTGTTTGAACTGAATCTTTATCGTTTGTCCTGTTGACAACTACAGGAGTAGATGGATTGATGCTAGTGGTTGCCACTAGACATCTTTCTTTTCTGCTAGTGCGTGCGACCCAGCTGCTTCTGCTTCCCTCTCTTCCATCGCTCAATGTTGATGTCGGTCACTACTAGCTGCCGTTGTCGGACATTGCTAGTTGCTGTGCCGTGTGGCTGCCCGGCGCCACTGCCGTTTTGGCTGCTATTGCTACGCTGTTGCTGTAGTTCAACATGGCAAAAGGAGTTATTTCTGCTAGAGATTAGCATTGCCATGTCCGTGGTTAATGAAATCCGAAGAGAGAGAGAGAGTGTGTGTGGTTATGATATAGCGGTGGGTGGTGGATAGAAACCATCAATTATAGTGAAAAGGTATTTCTTTCTCTGGCACTTAGGGCCTCTTTGATTCACAGGATTGCAAAAACATTGGAATAGAAAAAATACAGAAAAACTATAGGGTTGCGGGTGTAAAACAGAGGATTGAAAAACAGTGAAAAAGTAGAGGAATATGAAACAAATGGAACGTTTGAAATGCAGGAACTGAAATCAAAGGAATGCATTATTTAGTAGAGAAACCATGCACTGGTATGCAGCTTTGTCCCTCTTGCCTCGGTCTTTGTGTAAAAAAGAGGTCTGACCCAATGTTTCACTTCATGCGAAATCACAGGAAACGAACAGTGTATCTGTGGATTGCAACAGTATTCCTCCGGACTGGCTCCTGCAAATCAAACGGCGCTACAGTAGCAAATCCTATGGAATGACAATTCATGCGTTTTTCCTATGAAAAATCCTTCAAATCAAAGGAGGCCTTAGTGTGTGTGTGTGTATTCCTCTGAATTGTCGTTAGTGTGTTCTGTCTACAAAGCATAAACTATGCTTGCTTGTTTCATGTCCTATTCAATAGGCAAAATGGAAATAAAGGATAAGTTTATCACACACATTCTTGTCATGTGAGTTAACAAAAAAATGCCTTCCATCTAGTACTCATTTGTATGTATGTTACGTAGCTCTTACCCACATGTACTACGACTGGAAGTTCAAAGACCAGAAAACTATTAGTTCAGGTATGAAACCACATAAAAATTTAAAGAAGAAAAAATAGTACGTAAAAGCCGGAAAGTTCAACTAGAGAAACACAGAAATTTAAGAAAAAACATCTAGTAGTTCATTTTTGACAAACGTGAAACTAAAAAAAGAGAAAATATCAATAAAAAATCCATGTACAAAAAAGAACAGAGATTTAAGATGAAAAAATTCGAGAATATTGTGGGTATCTAGAAGTTCGTATTCTATGTCCCAAGAATTTAGAAGAATAAAGAAATGTAAGTGGAGTTCAAAAACAAGGGCGCAAAAGAAGTATGTTTAATTTTTTCCCCTGATTTAGAAAAAAGAAACGTAGAAGTTCAAAATAAAATAATTGAGGAGTTCAATGTTTCTAGAAAATATCCTCTCTTTTATAATTTTTTTGGTTTTTCATGTATCTAAAAAAACAAGAAGTTTCAGATTAAAAATGAGATTGTCTCTGTCTTAAAAAGAACTACAAGTTCAAATCTAAATAACGGACTGGTTCGATTTTTATTACAAAATTGGTATTTCCCCTGATAGTAAATAATGACTCAAGAAGTTAAAATTGAAAAAATAGAGCGGGACAATTGTTCTAAATGGATTTTCCACATTTCTAAAAAGACCTAGAGGTTCGAATTACGGAGAAGTTCAATATTTAGTACAAACCCAAGTTGGAAAATTAAAAAAAGTAGTTCAAATAAGTTTATAAAAATGGATTTTTCTATTTCTTAAAAAAACTTAGAAGTTCAAATTTAAATAATGAAGCGGTTTTATGTCTATTACAAAACTAGGACATTTCCTGCTACAAACGAGCAACACCTAGAAGTCCAAATTAGAAAAATGAAGCAATTTGATGTTTATAAAAAAAAACTCAGATTTTCCTCAATACTAAAAGAATAAAATCAATACGTTCAAATTAAAAAATAGAGAAGTTCAAAGTTGATAAAATACTCAGATATTGCTCGTTACTAAACAATAAAAAAGAGAGTTCCAAAATAAAAAAGGAACAGTTGAAAAAATAATTATAAAAATATTTTTCCCATTTTCATAAATAACTAGAAGTTTGAATTAAAATAACAAAACGGTACGATGTATATTAAAAAATGAATAAAAAGGCAAAGTCTAAAATTTATGTTGCTAGAAGTTCAAGTCCTCAGCCGGAGAAAGTTAAAAAATTCTTGTGAGAGATGTTCGTCATGTATTTACATGTTCAAAACACACACAAAATAAGTACTTTTTGATGTTTTAAATAATTCTATTAATCCATTAAAAATTTGAAATAAGATGCTCTATGTGAAAAAAGTTTCTCCTATTCAACAAATTTCCAAGCGTATATCGTATACATTATTTAACAAAACGGTTAAAAATCCGTATATGTTGTTTAAAACAAAATTTTAACTGTATTACATAAATTTGCATCTTTTCAACAGGTTACTAAAAAGGTATATCATTTGTGTGACTCCAATAAATGGGTGAGAAATTACGAACAAAAATACGTGACCAAAGTTCAAAGTGAAAACAGTGGGAAGTTCAACTACTACACGGAATGCATTTCAGATGAGAATAAAAAAGTTAGAGCGTTTCGATGCCTATAAACTCAATTTTTTTACATTGCTAAAGCGAAACAGAGAGAAGTTCAAATTGATAACAGACAGAAGTTCACGTAAGGCATGGTGTGTGTTTCATACAGTAAGAAAGAACGAAAAACCAAAGTCTATTTTTTTTGTTGCTAGAAGTTCATGTGCACTGCCCTCGGAAGTTCAAAATTCTTGAGGGAGAGGTTCATTGTGTGTTTACATGTTCAAAAAAATAAAAAAGATGTTGTTTCTCGTGTTTTAAAATAATTATCTCAACCCACTACAAATTTGGAACAAAAATGCTCTACAAGAAAAAAGTTCCTACAGTATCAGAAAAAAGATGTTGTTTCTCGAAAACTTTCCAAGGGTGTATCGTATGCTCTATTCCAAAATAAATCATTAAAATAAATTGGTGTATGTGGTTCGAACAAAAGTTTCACCGTATCAGAAAAAAGTCAAGTCTCTCCATAAGTTTCAACAGGTATATCCTTTGTGCAACTCCGTCGAACAGGATGAGGAGCTCAAGGTAAAAAATACACGACCGAAGTTCAAGGTGAAAACCGCGAGCAGTTCAACTACTACCCGGAATACATTTTAGGTGAGATTAAAAAGAATACAAAAGTAAGTGTATAAAAGGGTTGTTGCAAGAAGCTCACGTGCTCCTGCCTAAGTGGTTAAAAATTTCTAGTGCGAGTCGTCTGTCCAAAAACAACGTTGCTTTTCCCATTTTTAAAACTGCCCTCAGACGGGAATGAATTCGAATCTAATATCTACATGAAAAACTTGTTGCTATTCATAAGCTTTCGAACGGTATAGTATGTGCTACATTTCAATGAACATTTTAAGATTATCATGTATATTGTTTAAAACACATTTTTATATATTCAAAATATTCTTTAGAACCATCGCGAGTATGAAAAACTAATCAAGACGGGAAAGTTGTGTCTTTTCAACAACTTTCCATCGGTATATCATTTCCTCAATTTCGGCAAGTGGTTTGAGAGTTATAGGCAAACAATACGTCCAAAACAGAGTGAAGTTCGAACAGACATGCCCTAGAAGTTCAACTACTTCACGTAGTGCATTTCCTTTCGCGATGAAGGCAAAAATCATGATATCGTCATTTTCTAAATTACTTGAAAATGGTTGGGAATTAGAGAAAAATTTATATACGAAAAAGTTTCACATTTTTGATAGATATCCAACGGTATATTATTTGCCCCATTCCGACAAATTTTGCAAAAATTACGACAAAAAAAGTTTCTAACCATTTTCAGAATTAACTTAAAACCGTAAGGAATTGGATGAAACATTATATACAAACATCAAGCTTTTCAACGCCATATCATTTGATGCATTCCGATGTACGGCTAAAAAATTAAGTTGAAAATACGAACTTAGTGGAACTTGGACCGCTTTTTAAATTACTCTTAAACCGTTCAAAATTAGAAAAAACATTGTACATGAAAAAGAAGCGCATTTTCATAAGCTTTTCAACGCCAAATAATTTGCCTTAATTAGATTAGCCTTCTAGAAATGACATTGAAAATACAAACTCGGCTGTTTGCTTTGCAAAGTTTTATGATTTTTCAAATTACTCTTTAACCATAGGGAATTAGAGAAAACGTTATACATGAGGAAGGAGCACATTTATAGCAGCTTTCCAACACCATATTATTTGCCTCATTTCGATAAATGGTTTAGAAATGGAATAAAAAATACTATTCACGTTTTTTTTTGTGAAGAAAAAAGGGATTTCGAAACTGCTCTTAAAATGCTTAGATTTTGCCAAAATTTTAACTTAGATCATGGTACTCGTGTCTACAGCTTTCCAACGGTATATGGCAAGCCCCGTTTGTGCAATGCTTGCAGAAGTTCAACCTAGCACTGGGGGAAGTTCAACTATTATCGTTGGGACAGGTCACATAGTTATCAGAATATTATTCTCATCCCGTGATCGGAATAATGGTTATATATATATATATATATATATATATATATATATATATATATATATATATATATATATATATATAAAGTTGAATTGTGCAAATTAGCAGAAATAGATCAAGATCGAGGTATTTTATCATATTACCTTTCCACGGTTACCGCAGATGTAAAACTCTCACTCTAGATTACTTTGTGTGTGCGACATATGCTTATCAGCAGGGCGTCCACAGCCGCAAAGTAGCACAGGTGTCCTTATTCGACTCCTGACAGCTTTAGCACTGGTAGCATAACTATCGGATCAAAGGAACATCGCGCTGCAGTGGGATGATTCGCCAGCCAGGACTGGTTGCATTGCTCGTGGCGAGCGCATGTCGTGGCCAACGAGGCCAAATAAGAGCTCGACCAAGGCGGCAAAGTCCCAAACTTGCGGCACGCCCCGCCGACGTGGACTTGCATGGGGGGGGCCTCGTGTCGATTCAACCTCCGGTGGTCCACTATCACCAAAGCAGCTAACTAAAAGGGAGTAGAATTTTGTGGAGAATGGAAGTGAAATGTATTTGTGAACAAGGGGCTGCCAACACATCTATATATAGGCATAACTTAGTGCCAACGTTCCCGACGACGGCACGACAGCACAAGGTTAAGTATCTATGTCATGTTTATAAATCACACAAAAGTAGTATACTGCAACTGGTCACAACAACTGGGCTCACACAGTAGTGAAGTCAGAAGTATTAGGAATGCCAGCAATAGCAAGTTATAGCTGGCATACCAATTTGGACGATGCCAACACTATTTTGATGAAAAATGGCGCGCCACAATCGAAAGTTGGGGCTAGCCGTTTTTCCACTAGTGTTCTGTTCATTCTTTCACCAGTATTTTTATATATTCCAAAATAATTTTCCATCAATTTTCAGGTCATTTGGAGTTGTGCATAATAAGTGTCTCCAATATAGCCCTTTCCAGTCCAGAATTCTAGCAGTTGGCAATCTCCCTCTTCATGTAAAACTTGCAAAATAAGAGATAAAAGGCAGAAGAATTGTACCATAAAGTGAAACAACCGTCCATAAAGCAATAAATATTGATATGAAAACATGATGCAAAATGGACGTATCACGTCTCCGTCGTATCTAGTTTTCCGAACACTTTTGCTCTTGTTTTGGACTCTAATTTGCATGATCTGAATGAAACTAACTCGGACTAGTGTTGTTTTCAGCAGAACTACCATGATGTTCTTTTTGTGCAGAAATAAAAGTTCTCGGAATTGGACAAACTTTTTGGAGATTTTTTATGGAATATATAAAAAATACTAGAGCGAAGATCCACTAGAGGGCGCCACAAGTTGCCCACAAGGCAACAGGGCACGACCACCCCCTTGGGCACGCCTTATTACTTTGTGGAGCCCACGTGGCCCTGCTGACCCTAATGTCAGGCCTATAAATTCCTTTTCCCCGAGAAAAAAATAAGAGAAGAAGTTTTATCACATTTTACGATACAGAGTCGTCGCCACCTCCTATTCTTCATGAGGAGGGCTGATTTGTAGTCCGTTTGGGACTTTGGAGAGGGAGACTCGTCACCATCATCATCACCAATTTCGTGATGCTCACCACCATGAGTGAGTAATTCCTTCATAGGCTTGCTGGACAGTGATGGATTTGGATGAGATTTTTCATGTAATCGAGTCAATTTGTTAGGGCTTGATCCCTAGTATCCACTTTGTTCTAAGATTGATGTTGCTATGACTTTGCTATGCTTAATGCTTGTCACTAGGGCCCAAGTGCCATGATTTAAGATCTGTACCCTCTATGTTTTCATGAATATATTTGAGTTCTTGATCATATCTTGCAGGTTATATGCACCTATTACGTGTTATGATGCGCATACCCCAAAGTGACAATAGTTGGGATTCTTTCCGGTGATGACCGTAGTATGAAGAGTTCATGTATTAACCACATGTTAATGCTTTGTTCCGGTTCTCTATTAAAAGGATGCCTTAATATCCCTTAGTTTCCTTTTGGACCCCGCTGCCACGGGAGGGTAGGACAGAAGATATCATGCAAGTTCTTATTATAAGCATGTATGACTATATACGGAATACATGCCTACATTATATTGTTGAATTGGAGCTATTATGTATCGCTCTAGGTTGTGGCTGTTATATGATGAATGTCATCCAATACAAATATCCTTCACTTATCCAATGCCTACGCTTGTCGAATATTGGTATTTGCTAAGTTACTTTTGTTATTGCTCCTATTACTATTACCGTTACTATTGCTACTATTACTACGGCTATCAAACTATCATATTACTATGCTACTAAACACTTCGCTGCAAATATTTAGTTCTCCAGGTGTGGTTGAATTGACAACTCAACTGCCAATACTTGAAAATATTCTTTGGCTCCCCTTGTGTTGAATTAATAAATTTGGGTGAAATACTACCCTCGAAAACAATTGCGATCCCCTATACTTGTGGGTTATCAAGACCTTTTTATGGCGCCGTTGTCGGGGAGCATAGCTCTATTGTTGAGTCACTTGGGATTTTTATCAACTGATCAATGTGAAGAATCTGAAAGACACTAGAACCAAGATCGTACCTTCTAAGACGAGGGGAGGTGATGTAGGGTGGAACCCTAGGGGCTGATCTTTCATGATTTGGAGGGGGATTCCCAAAGAACACGATGAACACATGAGGGGAGAAATGAGAGGACACACTCAAATCAACGAGATTCGATTACACATGTGCTAGATCCAAGTACACAAAGAGATACACGATCCAAATTCAACAAAGGGGGGGGGTACAAAGGACCTAGTTCATCTCCAAGAAGGAGGTCTTGACTCCACTAGGGGATCTTCCCACGAGGGGGTCTTGAATCCACTTGGGGATCTTCTCCTAGGAGACCTTGGTCTCCAATGGAGTAGGGATACAAGTAGATGAGCAAAGCTCTATCTCCAAAATGAGCTATCACAATGCTAACCCTAAAATGGCGGAGGTGGAGGAGTATATATAATCTAGAGGGGCGAAGAGCTACATGGGCCTCGACCCTATTCACTGTGTGTAGACAGGTGTCGAACGTCTGGAGGGTTACGGTCGTCCGGAGGCTTGCTGACAGGACCCCGATCCTAAGCCACATCGATCTAGCATGTAACACTTCATATCACTTTGCGACCTCACACACGGTATTCCCACGGGTGCCACCTTACCTGGCCCGGGACCATTTGCGCCTTTCGGCTCACATATATGATAGTGTCGCTAGAATCCGTATGACAGAGAACCCGGGCCGACATGGCTAGTCGTGAACCCAAAGCAGCACTAACCAATGGGGACAGGCATACATGAATCACATCGAGCATGTCGGTCAGCAGCATGGGAATCCGGGCTGTAGCACTGGGCTAACAGGACTCCGGGAACCCGGGCTGTAGCAGGCTAGGCAGGACTCCGGATGTCACCGTGTGACATTTCCCCGAAGGGACAGACACAGGAACGAAGTGAAACACATGCCGGCCAGTCAAGTGCCCTGAGCAGTAGTGCTGGGCTAGCAGGACTCCGGTGAACCGAGCTGTAGCGGACTACTATGGCTCATGAAGGCACTAGACTGCATTTCCCCATAAGAGAGGCTGCCAAGGATAAACAACTAGATTGTCGGATCCCACACATACCAAGCATTTCAATCATACACACAATATGCTCGATATGTGTAAATACAACATGGCATCACAACATAACTCTGCGACTCAAGTATTTATTCATTAGGCTCCGAGGAGCGAGATATTACAAACATGGGTCTCATGACCCAACATTCAGAGCATACAAGTCAAAGCACATGCGGAAGCTTAACATGTCTGAGTACAGACATCTACAAATGAAAAGGCTGAGAAGCCTGACTATCTACCAGATCCTGCTGAGGGCACAAGATCGTAGCTGAGGTAACAAGCTAAACGTTGAAGTCCACACGGAACTACTAGCGAGACTGACGTCTCTCTGCAAAACATAAAATAGGCAAACATGAGTACAAATGTACCCAGCAAGACTTATATCAGAACTAGCTACATATGCATCAGTATCAATAAAGGGGGTGGTGGAGTGTGACTGCAGCAAGCCAGCTTTGACTCGGTGGCTATCATGAACTACGATTGCAAGTAAGTCTTTGAGGTGGCGCACACGAGTCCATATATTCACCATATCAATATACCACTATGGATCCGCTCCCGTCTCCCTACGAGAAGGCCATCCATAGCACTCACGCTTATCTTGCGTATTTTAGAATATCCACTTTCACTTGTCTATGAACTGATATAGGCAACCCAGAAGTCCTTTACCGCGGACACGGCTATTCGAATAGATCATATTAACCCTGCAGGGGTGTACTTCTTCACACACGCTCTCGCCACTTACCACCATGTACACGTCGTGTATCTCGGCAACCTTCAAGCGGAAGCCTCGCGAGGGAGTCGGCCACGACCTGACTAACCACATAAGTCTCTAGTCCAGGTTTATCGCCTATTCAGGTTCCATCCATGAGGAGATCCAACCAGAGTTTCGCTCACAGCCCCAAACGATGTGTGTAGGGTTCCCGAGACACCAAACGGGCGCCCGGTACACCATGCCACGTGCCTACCGCAACACAGCCCACCCCTATGGTCAGCGCTGCATGCGGCCCCCAGCATACTACAAACACCAGGAACTACTTGCAACTCCTGGACAGAGGACAAGGGCGGTTAATAAGTCAAGAGAGTCAATTAAGGATCCCAATGTGTGGTAGTAACTGTTTCATGGATCACAAACACAGAACTCAGTTCCTGAGGACGGCTTCAATGAGACAACCCACCATGTACTCCTACATGGCCTCTCACCGCTACCTTTACCAAATCGTGTTCACACACTTAGCTCTCAACAGTAAGACATGTTCACACACCTCCGATTCATCCCCGATGAATCAAACCTGACACAACTCTAAGCAATAGCAGGCACGACAAACAAGCATGAATGAGTAGGCACATCAGGGCTCAAACAACTCCTACTCATGCTAGTGGGTTTCATCTATTTACTGTGGCAATGACAGGTCATGCAAAGGATAAGGGGTTCAACTACCGCAGCAAGTAACAGATGAATCGTTGTTGTCTTAATGCAGTAAAAGAGAGCAGGAGCGAGAGAGTGGGACTGTATCGGAATGAACAAGGGGGTTTTGCTTGCCTGGCACTTCTGAAGATAGTATAGCTCGTCATCGGTGTCATCGATCTCATCGTCGGAACATACGTCTACCGAGGGGGAACAACCACCGGCAAACACAGAAAGAACACAATCAACACATGGCGATATGCAGCAATATGATGCATGCTATGACATGGCAAAATGAATGTGTTTTGGGCTAATGCAAGATAGAACAGATTGAAATGAGTCCATTTGAACCAAAGATTCAAATGCAAACCCATTTTATGAAGTCATATTAGTGCATTAACTTGTTTCACCTAAACAGCAAGGTTATTGTGTTCTAACATGCATGAAACCAGTACAGATGGATAGATTGGATTTTTCTAATAATTTTTCATATATAACTTGTTTCATTTGGAGTTATGGTTGAATTTCTATGAATTTTAGAAGTTTGCAACATTTTCTGGAATTTCCTGTATAAAAATAATTCCAGTAAATAATTATTGCGTCAGCATGACGTCAGGGTGACGTCAGCTGGTCAACTGGGCGCCTCCAGGTCAAACCTGACCAGTGGGACCCACTGGTCAGTGACTCAGTCAACTAACTGATTTAGTTAGTGCTAAACTAACCCTAACCAGGCTGTTAGCAGGGCGGGGCCCGCATGTCAGGGAAGGTCAAACCAGTGGTCAACCGCGGTCAAACGAGTCAAACCCACCGGCGACTCGACGCCGGCGAGGCCAGGCACGGCGGAACGGCTCGGGTTTCGCCCACGGGCGACCAAACTCGCGGCGGAGGGCATCTACGTGCTCCTGGGACTCGCGCGCATCTAGTGGTGCAGACGGAAGGAGGTGGGGCAGCGCGTAACCGCGGCGGCGACGAGCCGGGCGGCGGCCTGAGCTCAGTCAAGTGCGGGCGAGGACTAAGGCGATCAAACGAAGCGGGGAAGAGGGGGAAACGGTGGCGGAGCTCACAGTGGTGCCGGACGAGGTGCTCGGCGGCTCGAGGACGGCTTGGTGACGGCGAATCGACGTCGGTGGTGACCGGATGCAGAGGACGAGGACGACAGCGTAGTTGGCGTTGCAGCGCGTCCGGGCCTTCGTGGCTCGTTGAGGAGGTCGGGGAGGTCGAGACAGAGCTCGCAGGCTCGGCGAGGGGTCGAGAGAGAGGCGATGGCCGCGGCAGCGACGAGCGGCGGCGGCGGTTGCGCTCGGGCACGAGAGGGAGAGAGGCGGAGGAGGGGGAAGGGCACGAGGGAGAGTGAGGGAGGGTCGAGGGGGCGGCGTGGTATGCGTGGAGGCGACCGGCGGTCGTGGGGGGGCACGTAGGTAGGGAGGAGCCGGCGCGGCTCGCCTGTGCATCGGGCACACAGCTGCTTCTCCTCCTGGCAGGAGGAAGAAGACAGTGCTGCCCCTGGTGGGCCGGGCTGGCTTTGGCCAGTAGGCCACTACAGTGGTGGGCTGCACGGTAAGGTTTCCTCTCTCTCTCTCTCTCTCTCTCTCTCTCTCTCTCTCTCTCTCTTTTCCATTTCTGTTTTCTATTTCTGTAGTTGTTTGGGCTTTATTAAAAATACCAGAGCACTTCTAAAAATCCTGAAAATAATTATGTGGCTAGAACTAAAGTATACAAAACCACATAAAATGTTCTAGAACTATTGGACATATATCAATTATATAAAAAATATATATCCAATGCAAATAGCTATTGAATTAATTCAAAGGCCCAAGATAATTATTTAAAGCCTCCAAATATTGGTTCGAGTTTTATTCTTGCCAATATTTTTCAAGGTTTAACAACAACATTTTCTTGGGCTTCTTTGAGAAGATTTTAATGTTGATCATTTTTAAAAGGTTTCTGAGGCTTTGAAAATTCCTCAATTCAAATTTCATTTGAATTTAGACATGATGACATGAATAACAAGCAAAGACAACATGGCTAATCTAGGGCTGTGACAACTCACCCCTACTAAACAAGAATCTCTTCCCGAGATTCAAGATGTGAGGTAAGAAGATAGAGGGGGCACAAACTATCACGGTCTTCACGATCCAGGTTGCACTTCATAAGAACATTGATTCGAACATCATCATGATTTTGACATCTTGCTTTGAGACTCCATCCAACACGACAATGGAAATAGAGGGAGGCTCTACATGATTCGATCTTCACGAAGATCAAGTAAAACATGATCAACACACGGAATGAGATGTAGGAACATCTCGAGTTGAGACACAAAACACATCGAGAGGGATGGAAGAACAAACAACGAGGTTTGATTTGGTGGGCATCAATTCCACGCTTAGAGAGATGGTGGATGGTGTCAAGGTGGCGAGGAAATAATTGCCAGGATTCCGTAACGGGGCACCTTGGGAAAAGTGACTCGTTGAGCTGTTCCCTTAAGTGGCAAAAAGAATTACTTTTGATCCATAGATCATTGGAGCTATTCATACCAACTTAAGGCAATTTACAATTGGTCATTTGAAAGAGCTCGAGGAAATGGCATACTCGAACTAGGATGGATGATGTGGACTACCTAGTTGAAGACAACGCAATGGATGATTTTGCTTGTGCGTGCTCTCAAGAACTTGAGCATTGCCATATTCATCAAGGTTCTACCAACATCCGTGTCAAGGATCCTGGCAACACAACATACCACCATGATGAATAGTGATGGACGATGCAAATGTAAAGGAAGATAACACCTTCTCAGATTTTTCCTTAGCCATGCCAGAGAAGCAAATCTAGATGATCGACCGAGAGACATTTAACACTCCGCTTCTAATGTTCTCCTTGATGTACTAGGTACCACGGTCAGTGCTTAAAAGCATCAACATGGCCATCAAGTAAAGGTCGGACTTCGGAAGCACAAAAATCCATAAGGAACAACTATTGGAATAAATTCCACGAAATCCTGATGGGGAGGTAGCCAACTTTCTCAATCAAGATACTACAATAATAAGTCTTCCGGTTGGGTGTGTTGGCCACAACATCCACTTTACCGGGTTACAGAGAGACCAATATTATAGTTCTTGAGAAACGTTCCAACCATCATATCTGCTTGAGATTTAGATCTGGTTAGTGTCAGGATATTCTAGACTCATCAAGTCTAGAGGGAAAAATGAAAGTTTGCAACACAAGTCGACGAGATGATGTTGCAGGATTCTCGAGAAATGGACTACGGTGGTAAGCTCCAAAACATGAGCCGGTTCTGCTACAAATATGTGAACACGCTGTCCCAGACAAGCATGGACACGTAGTAGTCTTATAATTAAACACTACCGAGTTCAGGTGGGGAACCATCAACGAGGATAGCGCTGTCCTTTCATAAGTCCGGATCCTAAGAAAGAACTTCTTCTCCTTGAACAAATCAATTAGTGGCTTGCTGTGCTAGGAACACATACAGAATGGAGGCGGCCAACCTATCAAACCATAGAGTACTTCGCACATATGCGTGACTAACTTGGGATGATTCCAGAGGAAACAAAACAAACCTTTCTCAAATTCATGGCGGCAACTTACACCAAATGCACATGAATTCAAGGAAGTCACTTCTTTCATCCAAACATATACCTCATGAATGGAACACGAAGGCAATGCTTAAAAAGTTTACAACACTATTTAATGTTCAACATGAATCATGGAGGAGACAAAATGATGTCAATGGGCTCAACAACAATTCATCTAGGTTTCCATATAAGTGGAAATTCCACAATTATGTGAACAAGGTGATAGCATTGGTCAGACCCAGAAGATATAATGGTGTATGCTCGAGGAAACAACCACGAGTAGGACAACATTACGAGTATCGTTGGTTCTAACTTGACTTGACGATAGCCCACACTCAAATCAAGGTTTGGATAAGATAATAGATTCAACAACTGATCACGAGGAACAATCGATGAAGATATCATCTCTCTTCAACACACACACAAAAGATATCCCTTTGAAATTGAACTAGGCGGGTCAAGCTTTTAACTTCCAACTCTCCAAGTTGTTGTTTGGCTTAACCAACTATCTCAGGGGTATCCAACACGGATTCTTGGAGAAGGGGTGGTTTACAGGAAACCAACTTGATCACGAGCTCAACATAATGGTCAGGGATCAACCTGGTGATACTTCCGAGAAGATATTCAGAAAATCACGAACCACCGATATGTTATTAAGCTCGAGAACAACCTTGCTTTTCAGGGCAAGATGATATGATCAAATAATCAAGGGATTGAGTAATCCTAACTCATTGATCGAAGAGTGCACCAGAATGAGGACTAGGTAGCACGATCAATCTTAGGATGATGATTTAATAACCAACACGCTAAGAATGAGAATAGTGTCCATTAACTACCAAGCAACACAGTTGCTAGGAGTATTGATTTCACACATCACGATTCACTTGTCGGCATCTCGGTTGCGACAACACGACACCGAGGAATGAATAATGATGGCGAGAAGTATCACTGTATCAAGAATTCGTAAGATGGTATGCGATTCCCATGACATCATTGACATAAGACGGTGATACTTCAGGGTAGAACAGAATCAAAAGCTGGATTGGCATTTTGATCTGCGAAATACAACTACTTTGACCCAATCCTAGATATGGATGAGGTACTGGAGTTTGTTTCTCCTAGTCATTCTGAAATAGAATGGCCTGACGGACCACAAGAATAGTATGCATCGAAGAACACGAATGCACGACATAAACTTGACTATCAACTGATAGACAAGGATCGGAATACAACTACCGAGGGACAACTCAAAGGAACATATATCTTTCTGAGTTGTGGATGCATAGGTTAGTATGTCGAACAAGTTCAACATATTTCTTCCAGATAACCCATGCTGAAAAGGAAGGACTGGCAGAGTCACAATATGAATGGGGAACTCATCGAGAGCCCTCCTGTTGTGATCTTTTAATCCAACAAACTTCTGCCATAAGGGGTTCATAGTATTTGGAAGAAGGAAATACCACAGACCTCGAGGACTATCACAAGGTTACTAATACCATAAAGGAACTAGCAAACACTATCAACAGGAGGTAAGCAGAGTGAATCTCGGGTTCAAGAACCCAGGAATAGAATACCTACTACTAAGTAGCATCACGGGATGCTTTCGAGAGTAATGGCCAGAATCATCACACTGGGGATGCAAAGCATTGCTAGATTACTAGGTGACTCCCTAAAACACCTAGGGTCATAATAATAGCTCCAACATATATGTCGAGGCAATAGAGTACCTCAACTCATCAATTAGTGTGCTTAATCTGGCCCAAAGGACATCGGGATAGGAAGAAGGATTTGCAAATGCATCAGACTGATTAGAAACCTGGGATGACTCGGACAGCATAACGGTTGTAAATGCTCAGAAAAAGATTGGAGACATCCTGCAAAATAGTGGCATAACCACTCAACATCACCATATCAAGGTTCGGAGATCAACTAACAACACACAGAAGTAGTAGGAACTGAACTGGGGCTTGAAACCAATAATCCTATAAGTCTATGGGTTAGTAACACGTCATCCTGATAGATAGATGTGAAGGCCTAGTTCTTAATCCCCGTAGAAGAGACGAGGTTGACTCAGATCAGAAGGCCATGAGGTATAAGGAGCAAAAGAGCCTTACGTTCCCTTCCACAATCAATTCCCTTACATAACTAAAGCATTTCTAGACTCAACTTCGACCAGTTTGGCTTGGTAATCCTTCAGGCAGTCAGGCTCTGATACCAATGCTGTCAGGACCCCGATCATAAGCCACATCGATCTAGCATGTAACACATCATATCACTTTGCGGCCTCACGCACGGTATTCCCACGGGTGCCACCTTACCTAGCCCGGGACCGTTTGCGCCTTTTGGCTCACGTATATGATAGTGTCACTAGCATCCATATGACAGAGAACCCGGGCCGACATGGCTAGTCGTGAACCCAAAGCGGCTCTAACCTATGGGGATAGGCATACATGAATCACATCGAGCATGTCGGTCAGCAGCGTGTCAATCCGGGCTGTAGCATTGGGCTAACAGGACTCCGGGAACCCGGGCTGTAGCAGGCTAGACAGGACTCCGGATGTCACCGCGTGACATTTCCCCGAAGGGACAGACACAGGAACGAAGTGAAACACATGCCGGCCAGTCAAGTGCCCTGAGCAGTAGTGCTGGGCTAGCAGGACTCCGGTGAACCGGGCTGTAGCGGACTACTATGGCTCATGAAGGCACTAGACTACATTTCCCCATAAGAGAGGCTGCCAAGGATAAACAACTAGATTGTCGGATCCCACACATACCAAGCATTTCAATCATACACACAACATGCTCGATATGTGTAAATACAACATGGCATCACAACATAACTCTACGACTCAAGTATTTATTCATTAGGCTCCGATGAGCGAGATATTACAAACATGGGTCTCATGACCCAACATTCAGAGCATAAAAGTCAAAGCACATGCGGAAGCTTAACATGTCTGAGTACAGACATCTACAAATGAAAAGGCTGAGAAGCCTGACTATCTACCAGATCCTGCCGAGGGCACAAGATCGTAGCTGAGGTAACAAGCTAAACGTCGAAGTCCACACGGAACTACTAGCGAGACTGACGTCTCTCTACAAAACATAAAATAGGCAAACGTGAGTACAAATGTACCCAACAAGACTTACATCAGAACTAGCTACATATGCATCAGTATCAATAAAGGGGGTGGTGGAGTTTGACTGCAGCAAGCCAGCTTTGACTCGGTGGCTATCCTGAACTACGACTGCAAGTAACTCTTTGAGGTGGCGCACATGAGTCCACATATTCACCATATCAATACACAACTATGGATCCGCTCCCGTCTCCCTACGAGAAGGCCATCCATAGCACTCATGCTTATCTTGCGTATTTTAGAGTATCCACTTTCACTTGTCTATGAACTGATATAGGCAACCCATAAGTCCTTTACCGCGGACACGGCTATTCGAATAGATCATATTAACCCTGCAGGGGTGTACTTCTTCACACACGCTCTCGCCACTTACCACCATGTACAAGTCGTGTATCTCGGCAACCTTCAAGCGGAAGCCTGGCGAGGGAGTCGGCCACGACCTGACTAACCACACAAGTCTCTAGTCCAGGTTTATCGCCTATTCGGGTTCCATCCGTGAGGAGATCCGGCCGGAGTTTCGCTCACAGCCCCAAACGATGTGTGCAGGGTTCCCGAGACACCAAACGGGCGCCCGGTACACCGTGCCACGTGCCTACCGCAACACAGCCCACCCCTATGGTCAGCGCTGCGTGCGGCCCCCAGCATACTACAAACACCAGGAACTACTTGCAACTCCTGGACAGAGGACAAGGGCGGTTAATAAGTCGAGAGAGTCAATTAAGGATCCCAATGTGTGGTAGTAACTGTTTCATGGATCAGAAACACAGAACTCAGTTCCCGAGGATGGCTTCAATGAGACAACCCACCATGTACTCCTACATGGCCACTCACCGCTACCTTTACCAAATCGTGTTCACACACTTAGCTCTCAACAGTAAGACATGTTCACACACCTCCGATTCATCCCCGATGAATTAAACCTGACACAACTCTAAGCAATAGCAGGCACGACAAACAAGCATGAATGAGTAGGCACATCAGGGCTCAAACAACTCCTACTCATGCTAGTGGGTTTCATCTATTTACTGTGGCAATGACAGGTCATGCAAAGGATAAGGGGTTCAACTACCGCAACAAGTAACAGATGAATCATTGTTGTCTTAATGCAGTAAAAGTGAGTAGGAGCAAGAGAGTGGGATTGTATCAGAATGAACAAGGGGTTTTTGCTTGCCTGGCACTTCTGAAGATAGTATAGCTCTTCATCAGTGTCATCGATCTCATCGTCGGAACATACGTCTACCGAGGGGGAACAACCACCGGCAAACACAGAAAGAACACAATCAACACATGGCGATATGCAGCAATATGATGCATGCTATGACATGGCAAAATGAATGTGTTTTGGGCTAATGCAAGCTAGAACAGATTGAAATGAGTCCATTTGAACCAAAGATTCAAATGCAAACCCATTTTATGAAGTCATATTAGTGCATTAACTTGTTTCACCTAAACAGCAAGGTTATTGTGCTCTAACATGCATGAAACCAGTACAGATGGATAGATTGGATTTTTCTGATAATTTTTCATATATAACTTGTTTCATTTGGAGTTATGGTTGAATTTCTATGAATTTTAGAAGTTTGCAACATTTTCTGGAATTTCCTGTATAAAAATAATTCCAGTAAATAATTATTGCGTCAGCATGACGTCAGGGTGACGTCAGCTGGTCAACTGGGCGCCTCCAGGTCAAACCTGACCAGCGGGACCCACTGGTCAGTGACTCAGTCAACTAACTAAGTTAGTTAGTGCTAAACTAACCCTAACCAGGCTGTTAGTAGGGCGGGGCCCGCATGTCAGGGAAGGTCAAACCAGTGGTCAACCGCGGTCAAACGAGTCAAACCCGCTGGCGACTCGACGCCGGCGAGGCAAGACACGGCGGAACGGCTCGGGTTTCGCCCACGGGCGACCAAACTCGCGGCGGAGGGCATCTACGTGCTCCTGGGACTCGCGCGCATCTAGTGGTGTAGACGGAAGGAGCTGGGGCAGCGTGTAACCGCGGCGGCGACGAGCCGGGCGGCGGCCGGAGCTCGGTCAAGTGCGGGCGAGGACTACGATGATCAAATGAAGCGGGGAAGAGGGGGAAACTGTGGCGGAGCTCACAGCGGTGCCGGATGCAGAGGACGAGGACGACGGCGTAGTTGGCGTTGCAGCGCGTCCGGGGCTTCGTGGCTCGTCGAGGAGGTCGGGGAGGTCGAGACGAAGCTCGCAGGCTCGGCGAGGGGTCGAGAGAGAGGCGATGGCCGCGGCAACGACGAGCGGCGGCGGCGGTTGCGCTCGGGCGCGAGAGGGAGAGAGGCAGAGGAGGGGGAAGGGCACGAGGGAGAGTGAGGGAGGGTCGAGGGGGCGGCGTGGTACGCGTGGAGGCGACCAGGCGGTCGGGGGGGGGGGGGCACGTAGGCAGGGAGGAGCCAGCGCGGCTCGTCTGCGCATCGGGCACGCAACTGCTTCTCCTCCTGGCAGGAGGAAGAAGACAGTGCTGCCCCTGGTGGGCCGGGCTGGCTTTGGCCAGTAGGCCACTACAGTGGTGGGATGCACGGTAAGGTTTCCTCTCTCTCTCTTTTCCATTTATGTTTTCTATTTCGGTAGTTGTTTGGGATTTATTAAAAATACCAGAGCACTTCTAAAAATCCTGAAAATGATTATGTGGCTAGAACTAAAGTATACAAAACCACATAAAATGTTCCAGAACTATTGTTCATATATCAATTATATAAAAATATATATCCAATGCAAATAGCTATTGAATTAATTCAAAGGCCCAAGATAATTATTTAAAGCCTCCAAAAATATTGGTTTGAATTTTATTCTTGCCAATATTTTTCAAGGTTTAACAGCAACATTTTCTTGGGCTTCTTTGAGAAGATTTTAATGTTGATCATTTTTAAAAGGTTTCTGAGGCTTTGAAAATTCCTCAATTCAAATTTCATTTGAATTTAGACATGATGACATGAATAACAAGCAAAGACAACAGGGCTAATCTAGGGCTGTGACAACTGCGAGGGTCCGGACGTCCGTAGTCGTCCGGTCTTCCGGTAATTTTGGCTTAGGTGCGGTGCAATCGGATTTCCGGCGCGGTCGGACGTCCGATCGACGGTCGTAAGGAAGCCTTCGGATTTTCGTCATTTGGGCTCTGTGATGGAGATGCCAGATGGATGGAGGGGTCTGGATGCTAGAGTGTGTCGAATGTCCAAATCTTGAAAGTCGCCCGACCGTTGTAGCACACGCTAGCTGGGTCCTTCGGCTGGCTAGCATTCCAGGCGTCGGAAGTTCGGTGTTGTCCGGTCATCCAGAGGCTATAGAATCCTGGCAGCTCTTCCACTAGATCCTCGTTCTTGGTGTTCTCGCCACCTTTCCTGTTTCATGTAGTTGCTCTATGGCTTTACTCTAAGTACCTGGTCACACATAGGGTCCCCGCTTGAGGTAGTAGCCATGTCTCACATGTGGAATGTGTTAGTTCGGAGAGGAACGAGTTGACCTTAGTTTCGATAACCCTTGCTCAAGCTCTAGTCATTGGTCCATGTGGTGTCGTAGGAGAAGAAGGTAAGTCCATGGCGATGATCGTAGGATGCTCTGCATCATCTCCCCACCCCCTTGGGAAAGATCCAACCTCAGATCGAAAGCCTCATCACCATGGCAGGGAGAGAGATCCTTGATATTGAAGATGTCACTCATGGAGTACTTGTCTCGTGGGATGTCGATCTTGTAAGCATTGTAGTTGTAGCATTCGAGCACCTTGAAGGGTTCGTCGGCTCGTGGTACTAGCTTGTACTTGCGTTCTTTGGGGAAGTGTTCCTTGCGAAGGTGTAGCCACAATACATCTCCAATGTTGAATATCATGGGCTGCTTGTTGAAGTTGATCTTGGTCACGACTCGGTGTACTTGGCGCTCGATCGCTTGTCATGTATCTTCATGCACCTTCTTGAGACAGCCTGCTCGCGCACTCGCATCCATGTTGATGTGCTCTTGTAGTGCTAGTGGTAGAATGTCTAATGGGGATAATGGATTGAAATAGTAGACGACCTCGAAGGGGGACTTGACGGTAGTCGAATGTCTTGCTCGGTTGTAGGCATACTCGGGGATGGGTAAGCACTCCTCCCAATCCTTGATGTTCTTGTTGATAAACACGCAGAGGAGAGTATATATCATCCGGTTCATGACCTCTGTTTGGCTGTCGGTTTGCGGATGGTTGGCCGAAGAGAATAAGAGCTTGATTCCGAGCTTGGCACAAAGCATCTTCCAAAAGTAGCTTAGGAACTTGACGTTGCAGTCCGAGACAATAGTCTTGGGCGCTCCATGTAGATGCAAGATTTCCCTATAAAAGAGATTGCCAACATTTGAAGCATCGTCTATCTTGCTACATGGAATAAAGTGTGCCATCTTAGAGAAACGGTCCACAACAACAAACATGGAATCTTTGCCATTTCTAGTTCTAGGCAAACCAAGCACAAAGTCCATACTAATATCTTCACATGGGTGATATGGAATAGGAAGCGGCATATAGAGACCATGGGATTGAGCTTTAGAGTTAGCTTTACAACATGTAGAGCATCGATTGGTGTAGCGGGAGACGTCGCGAAACATCTTGGACCAAAAGTAGTTCTTGGACAAGGTAGTAAAGGTCTTGTCGTGTCCAATGTGTCCATGAGTCTCTTGCAAAAGTAACAAACAAAGAAAAGACTCAGGAATACAAAGTTTGTTAGCTCTCATTAGATAATCATCCTTAATGTAATAGCGTTCCCAATATGTATGCGTCAAGCATTTGCCATAAGGAATAGCCAAAGTAGGATCATGCACATACAAGTCTTTTATGTGCTCAAAGCAAATGACATTCAATTCTAGTTGAGTTACAAGCATACATTTGCGGGAAATAGCATCCGCCAAACCTTTTCCCTTACCTTTGATGCACTTGATGACATAAGAAAAGACTATGAATTCACTCCATTTGGCATGTCGCTTATTTAACTTGGTTTTACCCTTAAGGTACTTCAGAGTTTCGTGGTCGGTATGGATGACAAATTCATGAGGACGGAGATAATTCTCCCACACATGCAATACTCGAACCAAAGCATACTACTCTTTGTCATAGATGGGATAGTTTAGTTGTGCTCCGGAAAGTTTCTCACTGCAGTAAGCAATTGGACGCTTCTCTTGCATTAACACACCTCCTATGCCATTACCGCTAGTGTCGCAATGGACCTCAAAAGTTTTATCAAAGTTGGGTAATGCAAGCAATGGAGCATGTGTAAGCAAATTCTTAAGCTCATGAAATGTGGTATCCTGGGATGGTCCCCAAACAAATGGTGCATTCTTCCTACTCAAGGCATGCAAAGGTGACGCAACAGTGCTAAAATCCTTAATGAATCTACGATAGAAACCGGCTAAGCCAAGGAAACTACACAGTTGTTGCAAGTTGGGTGGTTGTGGCCAATTTTTAATAGCATCAATTTTAGCTCCATCTACATGAACACCCTTAGAGGACACAAAAAAACCCAAGAAAACGAGCTTGTCAACACCAAATGTGTATTTCTCCATATTAGCATAAAGTCGTTCTTTCCTAAGAGTTTGCAAAACGGCTCTAATATGGGTGACATGATCTTCTAGAGATGTGCTAAAGACAAGTATGTCGTCAAAGTAGACCACAACAAATATGCCAATGTAGGGGTGAAGAATAATGCATCACACGCATGAAAGTACAGGGTGCTTCGGATAAGCCCATAGGCATAACTAGCCATTTATTCAAGCCAAATTTTGTTTTAAAAGAAGTTTTCCGTTGATCACCTTCTTGGATGCAAATTTGATAATAGCCACCTTTAACATCAATTTTGTAGAAAATTGTGGATCCGCTAAGCTCATCTAGCATATTGTCAAGGCATGGAATGGGATGCCTATAGCAAACGATGATAGCATTTATGGGACGGCAACCGGAACACATGCGAAACTACCATCTTTCTTAGGCACAAGAATGATCGGAACGGCACAAGGACTTGAGCTTTCATGTACATGACCATTGTTAATGAGGTGTCGTAATTGCCTTTGTATTTCCTTGGTTTCTTCGGGGTTGACTTGGTAGGGTGCCTTGTTTGGTAACGGTGCAGGTGCACCGGGGATGAGGTCGATTCGATGTTCGATGCCGCGTAGTGGAGGAAGTTCTGGAGGTAGCTCATCAAGGAATACGTCCACGAATTCCTACAATAGATTAGACAACACTAAAGTTAGATGGTGAGAGTTGTTAGTCCTTGCCTCTTCGTCTTTGCACACTAGGACATAATGAATAACACTACATGGGTTCTCACACACTTCTCTCATCTCTCTTTTGGTAGCTAGAAGCACTAATTTTTTCTTCTCGCGGGGCACTCGATTGGGCTTGTGGCTCTCACTCTCTTTTTGGTTGCTCACTCTCTCACTATTATCTCGATCATGAGTGGTTGCTTGCTTGTCGGCGATAATTTGACTTGGTGACATAGGTCGTAGCACGTACTCCTTTCCCTTCACCTTAAATCTATAGTGACTGGTTCGCCCATTGTGGATGACACCGCGGTCGAATTGCCAAGTGAAAGTGCTAGTTATCGACTACAGGGGGGTGAATAGGCGATTTTTATGAAAGTCTTCAAAACATGGAAGTTTTGAAGACAAACAGTAGAAATGAACCTATTGATATGCAGTGGAAGGTAGACTACACTAAGCAAGCCATAGTCAAATTTGTAATGAAGTGATATCACATGGACTAATAGCAGCTAGGTAGTAAAGATCAGGATGGAAGATAGTATGAAGCCAAACAACAATAGTAGTCAAGCAATGAAGTCAAACAGGTATGGCAAGCAGGCAATGACTTCACGAAGACAAACACTAAGTAATGAGAAGGAGAGGATAGAACCAGTCACTTGTTGAAGACACAGGATTTGTTGGACTAGTTCCAGTTGCTGTGACAACTGTACATCTGGTTAGGGAGGCTGAGATTCAACTCAGAAGACCGCGTCTTCACCTTATTCCCCTTGATCTAAGGACACACAGTCCTCGCCCAATCACTCTGGTAAGTCTTCAAGGTAGACTTCCGAACCTTCACAGAGTTCGTTCACCGGCGATCCACAATGACTCTTGGATGCTCAGAACGCGACGCCTAACCGGCTGGAGGATTCACAGTCCTCAAGTGTAATAAGTCTTCAGGTCACACAGACATAAAGACTTCAGTGATGCCTAACACTCTTTTGCTCTGGGTGTTTGGGCTTTGTCCTCGCAAGGATTTCTCTCTCTCAAAGGCTTCGAGGTGGGTTGCTCTCAAACGACAAAAGCCGTGCACTAACTCTGAGCAGTCACCAATTTATGGTGTAGGGGGTGGGCTATTTATAGCCACTGGGCAACCCGACCTGATATGTCCAAAATGACCCTGGGTCACTAAGGAACTGACACGTGTTCCAACGGTCAGATTTCAAACACACACGGCAACTTTACTTGGGCTACAAGCAAAGCTGACTTATCCAGCTCTGGATAAGATTTGCTCTTATCGTCTTCGCTCGAAGACATAGGATTTGGGTTGAGCATCACTTCAGTCACTCTGACTATGTTCACTTGGACCCCACTTAACAGTACGGTGGTTCCTATGACTCAACAAGGAAGAAAAGGAAGTAACGAAACAACTAAGTCTTCGCGCTCCATAGTCTTCACAGAATGTCTTCTCATGTCATAGTCTTCAATATGAATATCTTCATGTACCACCATTGTCGTCAATGTCTTCATACATTTTTAGGGGTCATCTCCGGTAGGTAAACCGAATCAATGAGGGACACTACCTGTGTTATCCTGCAATTCTCACAAACACATTAGTCCCTCAACCAAATTTGTCGTCAATACTCCAAAACCAATTAGGGGTGGCACTAGATGCACTTACAATCTCCCCCTCTTTGGTGATTGATGACAAACTGGTTGAAGTTTTCAACGGGGATAAAGTATGTGAAATTGTAAAGGATAGAGGATTGTCTTCATAAGTTTCAAAGGCTCCCCCTGAAGATGTGCATATAAGTAATTTGCTTTTGGAATGCAAATGCATATGGCAGGTTGTACTTGTGGAGGTCCTCTTCAACTTATGACGACAATTCGTCATGCATGATAGGATATAACGAAGATAATGACATCCATAATGAAAAATGGACGTCTGCAGAATGACCTAAATGCGGAAGTTATCATCGCACATGTGGAAGTTATCATCGCATCACAGAATAGCAAATAAGTAGCAGACGACCATCAAGTTTAAGTGTTACAACTCAAAGAACCAAATGTATCAAAACGCGAGTTGTAAACACTAGGCAAAATATAAAGCAACCGCCCATATGAACCCGCTTGAAGACTATCAAACTCATATGCTTCTCCCCCTTTTGTCAGTAATGACCAAAAAGGTTTGAAGACATAGAGCATCTACTCGTCCCCATGAGGAGTAGTTGAAGGAGCAGGGTTGGTGTTGTTGTTTGGCGGTGCAGACGAGCTTGGTGCAGTGTCGATTCTTGCAGAAGGTGTCGGTGAAGTAGCATCGTCTTCTTCATCGATCACTTTGGCATTCACAGTTGCAGCAGAAGAGGAGTACTCAGAGTCTTCAAGAGATGGAGTTCGACGAAGGACATCATTCTGTGGAGGAGTGGAGTCAAACTTGAATTTTTCAGTGAAGCCATCGTCTTGAAGATCCGCTTCAGCACTGAGCAGTGTCAAACTCTTCCATGATCGCCGACATGTTTCATGCATGACAAAGGCATTCTTGGTGGCAAGATTGCGAATGCGATTGACGTCCACCAAGAGGCTTTGCATTTGGCGCTTCAGCCAGTCATGATGCTTATCTTGTTTCTGATGAAGGGCAACCAGAAGCTCTCGGTCATTGAGAATGCGGGAGCACTTCTTAGGCCTTTGGGCAATTGTGCTCTCAGTGGCTTCTGTCTGCGCACGATGAGGCATACGAGTAATCCCAGCCAATGGATAGACACGAGCAACAGCTTGAATCCCTTCATCATTTTGGGTGAAGCTTTGATGGTCAGCATTCTGAAGACTAAGAGGCTCCTTTGCAGTCTCTGGGTATATGGCTTCAACAGACAAATCAACGTCTGGCATAAATATGATATGATTGCGTGCAGAGGGTTGATAGTTGAAGGCAGAGTGAAGCTTGATCAGTCGCATGATCCAGGGAGCATAGAACTTCAGACCAAAGATGCCAGATCCTGATGCAGCAAGTTGGTGGATAAAGAAATCTTGTGCATTGAAGCGTTTGCCATGAAGAATATGGAAAACCAGAGTCTTCATTGCGCCTTCCAGCTTGGCATTAGGAGAGTGTCCTTTGATAGGCCAAAGAGTTCGCCTGACTATGTGATAGATGGTGCGGGGCAGATACTCAAGGTCTTCAATAAAGAACACCTTTGGATATTCAACATCTGGAGGCAATGGCTTCATCATGCTGAGCATCTGACTCATATTTGGCTCAGGCTTGTGGAAGATGCTCTCCATCGCATCATTGTGAAGCTGACAGCCAGGTTCATAAAGATCATCTGCAGAGGGCAGGCCAGTAAGCTCAATGACATCAATAGCTTTGGCTTCATGATGAACATTTCCTGTCATCCACTCGAGAACCCATGTCTTTGTATCCTTGTAGTAGCCACGAATATGGAGAGTGGCATAGAATTGGAGCAGTAACTCTTCATTCCAGTGCTCCTTATCGGTGACGAACTGCAGCAGGCCGGGCTCTCTGAAGCAGTCCAGAGCCTCTTCCAGACAGGGCAGACCAATGATGGCTTCAGCATCAAGACGCATATGTGGAAAAATGCGACCTTGATTGTATAGAATGCATGAGTATAGCTTCGCTGCTGATAGCTCCAGAACCGATAAGAAGATATTCTAGCTCTTGAGTAAGGGTTCTTGGCTCTGTCAAAGAAGGTATTGTGTGCCTTGAAGCCATTGATATTGAAAGATCCTGGTGCTGATGCAGTACCTGGAAACCTTGGCAACCTTGGCTTTGGCTTCTGAACCCGTGGCCTATGCTCAACATGGTAATCAAATTGAGGACCAGCAGCGGCAGGCGGAGGAGTCAGAACAGGCCATTTGACAGTGATTAGTTGACCATAGTTGAAGGCTTGCTCGATAGTGTGTGGCCTTGTTGGCGGAACAGGAGCAGTGGCGTCAACATTGGCTTCAGGTGCAGATGGAGCATTGGCTTCTGGCACATTGGTTGGTGCAGGCTCCACATTGGCGTCAGCCATGACAACGTCATTGGCTTCATTTGTGTTGTTGGTGGCAGCCGCAATATTTTCAACCTCCACTTGATGAGCTGGAGGGCCTAGCACTGGCACGTTCACTTCTGGAACAGCTTCTTGTTCAACGGGGGGAGTAGGGACACGTTCACCTACTTGTCTTTCATCGGCTGATGCAGCCGTAATGTCTTCAGCACCTTTGGCTTCAGACTCAGAGGCATTCACAGTAGGAGTGGCATCTGGAAACACTTGACGTTTAACAGATTGTTGGGACACTTTTCCTTCTGGAACGCTCGAGGTGCTGACTTGAGGCCTTGGTCCTTTGCGAAGCCTGCGTAACGCTGGCGACGCCTTTGGAGATGGAGTTGGCTGGGCCTCAAAGTCATCATCTTCATTTCGCACAGGGGGTGTGACTTGTTGGTGTTATTGCGCTGATTGTAATCCTCCTCAGGATCTGTCTTGTAAAGCTCAGAGAGGTCATCAGGCAAGTCTCTTGATGTTCCTCCTCAACGCTATCTGCCACCGTTTCTGACTGATTTCTCTGCAGCCATGAACTTCAAATGGAAAGGTTTGAATATGTTCAAGGGCTTCAAAGGCTTCCGCTTGCTGGACAAACAGGAACTGGCTTGGGGAGAATTAATGTGATGCTGTAAAAATTCTGCAAACGAATGCAGACTATGAGAACCAAGGGATTCTCCCACGAACATGTACCTGTGACAGCATTAGAGATGCGAGGGAAGGGGAAGAAATCATATGCATTCTCAGTAGATTTTGAAGATAAATCAGTTTGAAGACATTGACCTCATGATCCGAAGACATTCACTTATATGTTGAGAGTTGGTTCCAGATTTGTACGAATCCACGAATAAGTACAAGTGAGGAATCTAACTTGATATGAAGTTTAAGTGAATATGCTAGGCAGTATGAGATGCATACAGAATAGATCTAACTTGTATAGGCAGAAACCGATTTTGGTAGACATGATGAATCTTTGAAGATCAAAAAGATGGTAAAAAGAGAGTTTTATTTACCACACGAAGAAATGCTAGATGGGAAGAGTAGGAGACCGAGCAGTTCAATCCACCGTGCCCTAACTTGGCGACGGAGGACACCTACGGCGGCGGCGGAGAGGACGATGTCCGCGGCCGGCGTGAGGACGGCGTCGGAGAAGTCGCGGCAGCTAAGCGCATCGTCGCCGGCGTCGTCGAGAGCCAGCGGTGGCGCTAGGGTTTTGACGAGGTGGAGAGGTGTAAGAAGTTTCCTTTACCGCAGGGGACAGGTATATATAAGGAAGTGGGCGGCATAGCGCAATTACGCAAGTGTCCCTGGCGGTTCATATCTGACGGGCACGTGGCAAGCATGCAACATACTTAGAGTTGTCCCACGTTCCCACGCCCGCCAAGTTTGTCGGATAGACGTTCCGGCTTCTCCGGATTTCAGGCAATAAGGATGAATCATTTAAAGCATACTTAAAGTTTGTCTCTGTATCTTCTGCTGACAAGGACGCAGAGAAGACATTCGACAGTTTCAATAGAATGCATATGATTTGGACAGATAGAGTTTGAGATAGAAAGCATAGACAGATTAGGGTCCGATCACATTCACTTAGTTCAAAAGATTCAACAAGAAAACATAGCTATAAGTGAATGCTGTAGAGGACAGAACACTAGTATATATATATATCAAATAGCAATCAAATCAACATAGTGAAGATGAAGATAAATTGAATTTGAAGACAAACCAAATGCGAAGACATTCAAATGCAACGCCATGAGTGAAACACTTCAAACAGAAAAGTTTGGTGGTGGCGTTACCCACCGTATAGGAAGTATTAGACCCAGACACGGCACACAATTATCGTGGCGCTCCGAAGTCAAATTCCACGTTAATGTATTCACACTCAGAATGTAAGTCTTCATTAATTGAAGATATACTTTACTTCGTGTGTTGCACATCTAAGTCATCAAAATGCATAAGTGTTAGGATGTGTGCCTGATCACAGGACATTTGAGGATTCCAAGATATTTAGCTCACACCGTAACTTGCAAAACCTTTTCTCGTCCAAGGGCTTTGTGAAGATATCTGCCAGTTGCTCTTCAGTGTTGACGTGAATGATATCAATATCTTTCTTCATGACATGATCTCTGAGAAAGTGATGACGAGTTTCAATGTGCTTTGTCTTCGAGTGCTGGTCTGGGTTGTTGGCAATCTTGATGGCGCTTTCGTTGTTGCAGAAGAGAGGTACTTGTTTCACATTGATGCCATAGTCCTTGAGAGTTTGCTTCATCCATAGAAGCTGAGCACAGCAAGATCCAGCAGCAATGTATTCAGATTCAGCAGTTGAGAGTGACACACAGTTCTGCTTCTTTGAAGACCAACAGACAAGTGATCGTCCCAGAAAGTGACATGTGCCTGATGTAGACTTGCGATCCACCTTGTCACCAGCATAATCAGCATCCGAAAATCCAACCAGATCAAACTCTGAGACCTTTGGATACCATAATCCTAGTGTTGGGGTGTGAGCCAAATATCGAAGAATTCGCTTCACAGCTAAGTGATGCGATTCCTTTGGTGTCGCTTGGAATCGAGCACACATGCAAACACTAAGCATAATATCTGGCCTAGATGCACATAGGTAAAGTAAAGAACCAATCATGGAGTGGTATACCTGTTGATCGAACTCTTTACCATTTTCGTCGGGACCCAGATGATGTTTGGCTGGCATTGGCGTCGTGTAACCTTTGCAATCTTGCATTCCAAACTTCTTTAGGCAGTCTTTGAGGTATTTCTCTTGAGATATGAAGATGCCATTCCTTTGCTGACGAATTTGAAGACCAAGGAAGAACTTCAGCTCACCCATCATGGACATCTGATATTGCTCTTGAATCATGTATCCAAACTCATCACTATACTTCTGGTTGGTGCAGCCGAAGATAATGTCATCCACATATATTTGGCACACAAACAGTTCACCATCATATGTCTTCGTGAAGAGTGTGGGATCGAGGGATCCAGGTTTGAAGCCTGTGCTCTTCAGGAAGTCTTTGATCGTATCATACCAAGCGCGAGGAGCTTGTTTGAGGCCATACAGTGCTTTGTTTAGTTTGTACACCATATCAGGATGTTTTGGATCTTCAAAGCCAGGTGGTTGTGTGACGTATACTTCTTCTTCAATCTTGCCGTTGAGAAATGCACTCTTCACATCCATTTGATATAGCAAGATGTTGTTGTGGTTAGCATAGGCTAGCAATATGCGAATAGCTTCAAGCCTAGCCACAGGAGCAAATGTTTCATCGAAGTCAATCCCTTCAACTTGAGTATATCCTTATGCAACAAGACGTGCTTTGTTTCTGACGACTTGGCCATGCTCATCTTGCTTGTTGCGATATATCCATTTTGTGCCAATAATGTTATGCTTGCAAGGGTCAGGACGCTTGACAAGTTCCCAAACATTGTTCAGCTTGAACTGCTGAAGCTCTTCTTGCATTGCTTGAATCCATTCAGGTTCCATAAAGGCTTCAGCAACTTTCTTGGGTTCTGATATTGACACAAAAGAAAAGTGCCCACAGAAATTTGCTATCTGCGTTGCTCTTGAGCAAGTAAGTGGACCAGGTGCATTGATGCTATCAATTATTTTCTCAATCTGTACTTCATTTGCAACACGAGGATGAACTGGGCGAAGACTTTGCTCTTGCTCATCATTGTCATCATTGGAAGGATTGTCTTCAGGCTGAGCATTGTCTTCAGGTTGGTTTGGTGCAGAAATGATAAGTTCCTCTTCAGGCTGTGGTTGAGTAGGCATGATTTCACCAGTTCCCATTAGCTTGATAGACTCACTGGGTGGAGCTTCTTCAAGAGTACTTGGCAGGAGCTCTCTTTGTGAACGATTGGTTTCATCAAACCGCACATCTACAGTTTCGATGATTTTATAGAGATAGAGGTTGAAGACTCTGTAAGAATGCGAATCCTTTCCGTAATCGAGCATGAAGCCTTCGTGAGCTTTTGGTGCAAATTTTGACTTGTGATGGGGATCCTTAATCCAGCACCTTGCTCCAAATACTCTGAAGTAGCTGACATTTGGCTTCTTGCCAGTGAGGAGCTCATAGGATGTTTTGTTCAGAAGCTTATGGATGTAAACACGATTGATGACGTGGCATGCTATATCAATAGCTTCAGGCCAGAACTTTCTTGGTGTCTTGTATTCGTCGAGCATCGTTCGAGCCATCTCAATGAGGGTTCTGTTCTTGCGCTCTATGATGCCATTTTACTGAGGTGTGTAAGGAGCAGAGAACTCATGAGTGATTCCCATTGTATCCAGATAAAGATCAAGTCCGGTGTTCTTGAACTCAGTGCTGTTGTCACTTCTGATATGCTTGATCTTGACGGCATAATTGTTCATGGCTCGATTGGCAAAGTGTCTGAAAACATCTTGCACTTCGGTCTTGTAGAGAATTATGTGCACCCATGTGTATCTTGAGTAACCATCAACAATGACGAAGCCATAGAGACAGGCAGTCGTAGTAAGGGTAGAGTAGTGAGTGGGGCCAAATAAGTACATGTGTAGCAGCTCGAAGGGTTGAGAAGTGGTCATGATTGTCTTCGAGGGATGCTTGGCCCTACTCATCTTTCCAGCTTCACAGGCACCGCACAAATGATCCTTCTTGAACTTGACGTCCTCGATGCCAATGACATGCTTCTTCTTGGCGAGTGTATGTAAGTTCCTCATCCCAGCATGCCCCAGCCTCCGATGCCATAGCCAGCATTCTGAAGCTTTTGTAAGAAGACATCTAGCAAGCTGTGGTCCTGCTGACAAATCTACCATGTACAGATCATCTTTCCTGTACCCTTCAAAGACTAGAGATTTGTTAGATTCCATTAGTACAAGGCAACGATACTCTCCAAATATTACAACCATGTTCAGGTCGCAAAGCATCGAGACAGACATTAAGTTGAAGCCAAGGGATTCAACAAGCATCACTTTATCCATGTGATGATCCCTTGAGATTGCAACTCTACCTAGACCCAATACCTTGCTTTTACCAGTGTCAGCAAATGTGATGTGACTCTTACCAGATGGACGTAAGGTTGAGTCCATGAGAAGACTTCGATCACCAGTCATATGATTAGTGCATCCACTGTCCATAATCCATTCTGAAGCACGAGGTGTCATACTCTGCATTACAGTTAGGAGGATAGGCTTCACCAAGAGTATTGTGAAGCATAAACATTTGACGGGCAAGAGGATTATGGAAGCTCAGATCAAGATTAGGACTGATAAGATGAATGGCAAGCGATTCAGGAACAAAATACATAGTGAGACCGTTTGGGCATTTGATCTTGCGCCCTACAAGATGTTTTAGGTCCCCAGCAATAGCATCAGACGCCTTTGATTTTTGGTTGGAGACCTTTCCCTGCAAAAGAAAGTTAATTCTTCTTAACCACCCACATCTTCAGGGGTGTCTTAGAAGCAATGAGTCTAAGTGCAACATCTGAGAACTTCGGCTTTGGAGCCCTAGCAAATAGCCTTGCAGGAGATGAATGATACTCGTATGAATAAGCAGAAAAGTTCTTAGTTCTATGAACATAGCGGTTTGAAGATACACGCTCATATTCGTAAGTTTGAGTACGGTTTCCCTGCAAAACATTGGCGTTAGGGTGACTCAGGTGAGTCCTCTGTCTGTATGAAGCCTTTGGACAATATGAAGCCTTAGGTCTGGGGTTTGTCTTCTTCCCAGGTGGTGTCATGATGACATTAACTGGAAGCTTCTCAAGATAGCTTTTGGGAACCCAGATCTTGTTCATAGGTGTCCCATTCCTGCAGTTAGTACCAATATATCTGGCAAACACTTCACCATTCTGATTCTTGAACAATTTATAGTTTGCATCAAAGGATTCATCAATGACAACAGGATTAGCACAGGTAAAGCCAGATAAGGTGGATGGATCCACTAAAGGTCCCTTTGCAGCAACCCATGTGGTTTTGGGATACTGCTCAGGCTTCCAGTAAGAGCCATCAACATTCATTTTCCTTTCAAACCCAACACCCTCTTTCCTAGGGTTTCGGTTCAGAATCTGCTTTTTGAGGACATCGCAAAGTGTCTGATGCCCTTTCAGGCTTTTATACATCCCTGTTTCAAGTCATGTCTTCAACCTAGCATTTTCATCATCAATAGTAGTGGTATCCTCCGCAGAGGGGTTAGTTACCACATCAGTAGTTGAAGATATTGCAACAGTAGCAGTAGTGAAACATCCAGCAACAGAGGTAGCGTTATCGCGCTCAAGGCATTTTAGACATGGTGGTTCAAATCCATCCTGAGCGGGACTGATCTGTTGGGCGTGAAGTGACTCATTCTCTTTTTGAAGATCTTCATGAGCCGCTCTCAATTTCTCAAGCTCTTGCTTCCTTTGAAGATAATCGTAGGAGAGCTTTTCATGAGTGGTTGAGAGCGTTTCATGACGACTTTCAAGTTCTTGGTACTTAGTATGAAGATCTTTTATGTCTTCAACTAGGGACTGTGAACGAGTCATTTCCGCGTCCAACAGGTCATCGCTTTTGTCTAACAGTTTTTGAGTATGTTCCATAGCCTTTTGTTGTTCAGTTGTAATTTTAGCAAGTGTTTTGTAGCTGGGCTTGGATTCACAATCAGAGTCATCTTCACTGGATGTTTGGAAGTAAGCATCGCGTGATTTTACCTTGGCACCACGTGCCATGAAGCAGTAGGTGGGAGTAGGGTCGTCCTTGTCATCAGCTTCAGTGTTGGTGTGGAAGTCATTGTCTTCAGTGTTGAAGATGGACTTGGCAACATAGGCAGTGGCTAGAGCCAGACTTGCAACACCAGGATCGGACTCCTCCTCAGACTCCACCTCCGCCTCCTCAGAAGCAGACTCCTCCTCTGAATCCATTTCCTTCCCAACAAAAGCATGAACCTTGCCAGATGAGCTCTTCTTATGAGATGAAGACTTTGATGAGGACTTGGAAGAAGACTTTGAAGATTTCTTCTTCTTCTTGTCACCAGAATCATATTCCTTGCTCTTCTTCTTCTTCTTCTCATTGTCCCACAGTGGACACTCAGAGATGTAGTGTCCAGGTTTCTTGCACTTGTGACATGTTCTCTTCTTGTAGTCATGAATGGAAGCTTCATCATTTCTTGAGCTGGATCGTGACGACTTTCTGAAGCCCTTCTTCTTGGTGAACTTCTGGAACTTCTTCACAAGCATAGCAAGTTCCTTTCCAATGTCTTCAGGATCATCAGAACTGCAGACAGATTCTTCTTCAGATGAGGAAACAACTTTTGCCTTCAAAGTGCGAGTTCGGCCATAGTTGGGACCATAGATATCTCTTTTCTCAGAAAGCTGGAACTCATGTGTGTTGAGCCTCTCAAGTATATCAGACGGATCGAGTGTCTTGAAGTCAGGACGTTCTTGTATCATGAGGGCAAGGGTGTCAAAGGAGCTATCAAGTGATCTCAGTAATGTCTTGACGATTTCATGCTTGGTAATCTCAGTGGCGCCAAGAGCACAAAGCTCATTTGTGATGTCAGTGAGGCGGTCAAACGTGAGCTGGACATTCTCATTGTCATTTCTCTTGAAGCGGTTGAAGAGGTTGCGAAGAACACTGATCCTTTGATCTCTCTGAGTTGACACGCCTTCGTTGACCTTGGATAGCCAGTCCCAGACTAGCTTTGACGTCTCTAGAGCACTCACACGGCCATACGGTCCTTTGGTCAGATGACCACAGATGATGTTCTTGGCAGTAGAATCCAGTTGAATGAACTTCTTGACATCAGCAGGGGTGACACCTTCACCAGTATTTGGAACGCCGTTCTTGACGACATACCAGAGGTCGACATCAATGGCTTCAAGATGCAAGCGCATCTTATTCTTCCAGTAGGGATATTCAGTTCCATCGAACACGGGGCAAGCAGCGGAGAATTTGATTATCCCTGCAGTCGACATAGCTAAAACTCCAGGTGGTTAAACCGAATCACACAGAACAAGGGAGTACCTTGCTCTGATACCAATTGAAAGTGCTAGTTATCGACTAGAGGGGGGGGGTGAATAGTCGATTTTTATGAAAGTCTTCAAAACATGGAAGTTTCAAAGACAAACAGTAGAAATGAACCTATTGATATGCAGCGGAAGGTAGACTACACTAAGCAAGCCATAGTCAAATATGTAATGAAGTGATATCACAGGGACTAATAGCAGCTAGGTAGTAAAGATCAGGATGGAAGATAGTATGAAGCCAAACAACAATAGTAGTCAAGCAATGAAGTCAAACAGGTATGGCAAGCAGGCAATGACTTCACGAAGACAAACACTAAGTAATGAGAAGGAGAGGATATAACCAGTCACTTGTTGAAGACACAGGATTTGTTGGACCAGTTCTAGTTGCTGTGACAACTGTACATCTGGTTAGGGAGGCTGAGATTCAACTCAGAAGACCGCGTCTTCACCTTATTCCCCTTGAGCTAAGGACACACAGTCCTCGCCCAATCACTATGGTAAGTCTTCAAGGTAGACTTCCGAACCTTCACAGAGTTCGTTCACCGGTGATCCACAATGACTCTTGGATGCTCAGAACGCGACGCCTAACCGGCTGGAGGATTCACTGTCCTCAAGTGTAATAAGTCTTCAGGTCACACAGACATAAAGACTTCAGTGATGCCGAACACTCTTTGGCTCTGGGTGTTTGGGCTTTGTCCTCGCAAGGATTTCTCTCTCTCAAAGGCTTCGAGGTGGGTTGCTCTCAAACGACAAAAGCCGTGCACTAACTCTGAGCAGCCACCAATTTATGGTGTAGGGGGTGGGCTATTTATAGCCACTGGGCAACCCGACCTGATATGTCCGAAATGACCCTGGGTCACTACGGAACTGACACGTGTTCCAACGGTCAGATTTCAAACACACACGGCAACTTTACTTGGGCTACAAGCAAAGCTGACTTATCCAGCTCTGGATAAGATTTGCTCTTATCATCTTCGCTCGAAGACATAGGATTTGGGTTGAGCATCACTTCAGTCACTCTGACTATGTTCACTTGGACCCCACTTAACAGTACGGTGGTTCCTATGACTCAACAAGGAAGAAAAGGAAGTAACGAAACAACTAAGTCTTCGCGCTCCATAGTCTTCACAGAATGTCTTCTCATGTCATAGTCTTCAATATGAATATCTTCATGTACCACCATTGTCGTCAATGTCTTCATACATTTTTAGGGGTCATCTCCGGTAGGTAAACCGAATCAATGAGGGACACTACCTGTGTTATCCTGCAATTCTCACAAACACATTAGTCCCTCAACCAAATTTGTCGTCAATACTCCAAAACCAATTAGGGGTGGCTCTAGATGCATTTGCACCAAGGTTGTCCAAGGAAGAGATGGCAACTAGACATGGTAACCACATCACACTCCAAGATGTCTTCGTATGCTCCAATCTTGAAGGAGACTTGAATGGTGTGCTCTACTTGAATGGTGTCGGAGTCGCTAAGACATTGGACCTTGCAGGGATGAGGATGCCTCATCTCGATCAATTGTAGCTTGGAACATAGCTCTTCACTTGCCAAATTGTGGCAACTTCCTCCGTCAATGATGACCATCACGGAACGACCATTGATGCCCGCTTTGGTGTGGAAGATGTGGCAACGTTGGTCTTCGTCTTGTTGGTGTTGAAGTGTCTTGTAGACAATGAGAGCGGGGTTTGAATCATTGTCACAAAATACTTGGTCATTTTCATCTTCATTCACGCACCGGTGCATGGCCAAGTGCTCAAGCGTTTTCATTTCTCCCTCACTCATCGAGTCATAGGTGTCGTCGTCATTGGCTATCATGGTGCGCCGAGTGGGGCACTCAAATTTCTTGTGGCCTCGGCCTTGACATGTGAAGCATTTGATAGAACTCATCTTGACAGTCTCATCTAGTAGAGTTGTCGATTATGAAGCTCTCGTCTTGAAGTTGCTTGTAGTAGGAGGACGGCTTGAAGGTGTCGAAGTCTTCTTGTAACTTGACTTGTCGTTGTTCAATAGTGTAGGTTTAGTTGAGGTAGAAGGCATTGTAGTTGGTTAAGCTTGAGTGTACGAGCCATTTGTCTTGGATGAGTACTTGGTGTATTTGTAATCATCTTGAAATTGTCGCTCCGCCTTGGTAGCTTGGTGCACTAGCTCAAGAAGGTTCATCTACGGCTGGAAATCCGCAATCTTCTTGATAGGATGGTTGAGTCCATTCAAGAATAATGCCATGGTTTGCTCCTCATCTTCCATGACATTTGCTCGAATTATGGCGATCTCCATTTCCTTGTAGTACTCTTCAATGGACTTGGTGCCTTGCTTGAGGAGTTACAATTTCTTGAAGAGGTCGTGGCTATAGTACGTGGGTACAAAGCGCACTCGCATGACATCCTTCATTTGATTCCATGTTATGATGGGTGGTGTCGGATTTCGGGTTCCGGCAAAACCCTTGAGATTTGAGCACTAGGGTGCGCGAGAAGATTTCTTCCTACCTAATCACGCCCTCAATCTCACCACAATCTCTAAGGCTAGCTCGACGAACTCGCAACACAAGAGACACAAGCTTTATACTGGTTCGGGCCACCGTTGTGGTGTAATACCCTACTCAAGTGTGGTGTGGTGGATTGCCTCTCGGACTGAGGATGAACAGTACAAGGGGAACAACAGCCTCCTGAGGCGAGGTGTTCTTGTGCTTGGTGAGTGTGAGGATGGGTTGGATCTAGTCCAAGATGAGATGCCTCCTACTTCGGTGGGTAGCCCTATTTATAGAGGCTCTAGTGCTCTTCCCAAATGTTGAGAGGGAAGGGAGCCAACAACGACCAATTTTAAAGGGGACAACTAGCACAAGCTATCCTGACTAAAGGTGGTCTTCGCCTGCCAAAGGCTCTGGTGGTGACGCCTTCTTGGGCTCCACGATGACCTCCGTCTTGCCATCCTGCTGGTCTTGGTCTCGTTGCACCAATAAGGAAACCTTTACCTGATGCCTCGGTACTCATCGCCTGCACTTGCCTCCTTGGCACCAAAGAGGAAGCGAGGACACTGTGCGCGCTGGCACCCGCCTGGTCTTGGTCGTCATGGCTGACATCGTAGGAACCTCGTGAGGTTTGTCTTGCCTTGATCTCTCCACCCCTCGTGAGCCAGCCTGGTGTAGCCACTCTCGAGGAGGTCTTGCGTTGTCCGCCTCTCGAGGCTTGGCCCCTCGCGAGGGTCTTGAGTGCTTGTTGGTGAAGACGGGCCGTACTGGGCCGCGAGTGGAGCCACGCCGTGGGCTGCAGGTAGGCAAGTCTAGGGACCCCCGTTCCCAGAATGCTGACAGTAGCCCCCGGGCCCAAGGCGCGCTCGGACTTGGCTTTGAGGAGAAGCCAAAGGGGAAGTGCAGAGCTCCGCGGGCCCCAACAGCCTGTTGCCTTGGTCGGCGCATGGCGATTGATTGGACGTGGGCGTCTCCGCTTCCCCATGATGCCTCGGCAACTGCCCGACTTGACGAGTCCCTGCTGCATGCAAAAGGAGTTATCATTACCTTTGATCGTGGAGGCCGGCGGTTGGCCTCCTCGGGGCTATAAACGAGGAGGGGGGCAGAGCCCCCGTCGTCCATCTCTTCCTATTCCGCTCACTTCTCCTCGCTTGCTCCATTGCCAGCAGCGACTCCATGAAGAGCCCGGGCCGCTTCAGCTGAAGAAGAGGCCGGTCCACCACTGTGAAGTAGCCGTGCGGCAGGAGGTGATGAGGCCTTGGTATGAGTGGCCACCTCCTGGGTGTCCGCTATCTCTATATGCCCAAGGCGAGGGCTCGGGAGGATGAGGCGGCGAGTGGCCCCGCCCACACCGCGGTCGCGGTTGTCGTGCAATGGTGGTGCACACAGTCGCCCCAGGGGCCCATGCCATGGGCTCCTCGCACGAGCTCGTGCTGTGGGCGGTGATGCGTTCGCGCTCCTGGATCCGCTTCCCCCAGTTCTTCTCCGCCGAGATGCCGCCGAGGGGGCCCCTCGAGGTATGGTTGCAGCACGCCGACTGCGACACCCCACCGACCGGAGTGGAAGTGGAAGTCATCTCCCCGAGCAAGGTTTCATGACCTGCGGCTGGGGCGAGGTTGCCTGGGTTTGCCGCGCAAAAGGCGCCCTAGTGATCCCATTCAGGTACGATGGCGCCTCCACCATATTCTTCAAGGTCTTCGACGCGGAAGGCCGTCGCTTGGAGTGCTGTCCTGGAGAGGGCCGCCTGAACGGTGCCGCGGCAGGAGCTGGGCCTGCCGCCCACCTCGCCAGCGACTCATCTAGCAGCAGTGGCGCCGCTTTGGAGTCCAGCGATTCTCCCGAGCTTTACAAGACTCCGGAGACGAGTGACGACAGCTACGTGCCCTCGAGCTCTCGCCGGACTCGGAGCAAGGCTGCAGCATCCGGCCATCGTCATCGCTAATCTGGATGGGGTTGGCGCCGGTCTCCTGTGGCCCACTGTTGATGATGGCGTCGACCGCGCTGGCGCGTGTAGATAGGTCTCCATGAATTTCCTTTCTCTTGTTCCCTGCGAGGAATCGAAACGAACCCCGTGGGGGTGTGTATAGAACCTGTAATGTCTTTTGTTGGTATTGTCCTTATTATGAAATTGTGCAAGTGCGCGTCCTGCTTCGGCTTAGTATCCCCTTTCTATCGTCGCGACAGCTCGGTGCTCTACGCCGACAGGTCCCGGTCCCCAGGCAGGTTGCAGCCGTCGCTGGTATGCCAGGTCGCGATGCCATGGTCAAGGCCAGGAGGTGAGCGGCCCGAGGTCCAGTAAGATCTCCCGAGGCGCGATGCTCAGGAGGTCCCCTTTAGCGTGCAAGTGACTATCGAGAGGTAAGAAAGGGAGGCGACGTTGCCACGGCAGGGCTGCACTAAGTGACGATCCCATGTCGTAGCGATTGGTTGGTCAGAGCGCGAAACTCGTCTTGCCAATCTGGAGTCGTTCCCTTGCGTTGCACCAGACTTGTGTGCTGGCGGTCATGGTGCAACTAGGTTAGGCCCTTGCGTGCTTACCTTCCTCTCCACGCTCTCCTTTGTGCTCTACGTCCTTAGGTCCCGGCCCTCGAGCGAGCTCAGCTGCCGCTGGTATGCCAGGTCACGATGCTGTGGTCAAGGCCAGGGGGTGAGGGCTGGAGAGCCAGTAGGAGCTCCTGAGTCGCGATGCTCACGAGCCCCCCTTTTAATGCACAAGCGAATCGCATGGGAGAAGAAGGAGCCCGTGGTACCGCCCGCTGTTGTCCTCGGGAGGTTCCTACAAGCTAGCACGAGGAGGGGCACAGATTGCCATTATGATTGCCGGTCGGTCGCTGGTCGCTCCGTAAGAGAATGAAGGCACTGAGGGCCTGGTGAGGTGACGCGTGCAGGGCGTGCCGCGGGCCAGAGCTCGACTGCTCAGATTTATCGATGTTGCAGGGACGGACCCAAGAAGGAGCGTCGTGCCAGTGTGAACAACTCCCGTGGTAGGTGACAATCAAGCAGGTGATAATCACAGATAGGTTAAGCATGAAAAGCAGACTAGCTTAGGTGAATGCAAGAACGATACACGCCACTGGGTCTGGCCCGAGCGGCTTGGGGATGATGCAGCCCGAGGGGCGCCTCCAACAAAGTAAGCTAAAGATGTAAAGGGATACATGCCACAGGGACGGACCCACACGGCCTAGGAATGATGCGGCCCGTGGGGCGCTCCCAGCTAAGTAAACTTAGAAGATGTCACCTGGTTCTGTTGTCAAAGGAACGTTGGGGCAGCTGAAGAGGCATAGCGAAGGGGCTGCTCCTCACGAGCCACCAGGGCCCTGAGCCTCGGGAGGCTGTGGGGGTCCAGACGGTTCCTTGAGGACCATCTCCACCAGGACTGCGTGGTGCCTGGCCTCCTGAGCCACCAGGACGCTTCGCAGGTTGTACTGGAAGGCGGACACCACGCTCAGCAGGCCAAAAGGCATGCGAACGTAGCTATGAGGTTGGCCCTCGCAGTGTCCCACGCGTGAAGGCCAGAAAAGCTCCTGATACGCGGCCCTGTTGAGCCTTGGGACGTCGATGCGGACGCGCAGCCCGCCATCCTTTCCTGGATGGGGAGCTGCGCCAAGTGAGTGGCGATCACCGCATGTCGGATCTTGGGTTCCGGCAAAACCCTCAAGGTTCGAACAGTGGGGTGCGCACGAAGATCTCCCCCTACAGAATCACGCCCTCAGCCTCACCGGGATCTCTAAGCTTAGCTCAACGAACTCGCAACACAAGAGACACTAGATTTATACTGGTTCGGGCCACTGTTGTGGTGTAATACCCTACTCCAGTGTGGTGTCGTGGATTGCCTCTCGGGCCAAGGATGAACATTACAAGGGGAAGAACAACATCCTTGGGTGAGGTATTCTTGTGCTTGGTGGGTTTGAGGATAGGTTGGATCTAGTCCAAGATGAGATGGCTGAGGCTCCGTTGCCTCCTACTGTGGTGGCTAATCCTATTTATAGACGCCCTGGTCCTCTCCCCAAATATTGAGCGGGAAGGGATGCCACAATGGCCAATTTGAAAGGGGACAACCAGTACAAGTTATCCTGACAAAAGCAGTCTTCGCCTGCCAAAGGATCTGGTGGTGATGCCGCCTTGGGCTCCATGGTGACTTCCGTCTTGTCATCCTGCTGGTCTTGGTCTCGTTGCACCGATATGGAAACCTTTGCTTGACGCCTCGATACTCCTCGCCTGCGCTTGCCTCCTTAGCACCAAAGAGGAAACAAGGACACTGCGCACGCTGCCGCCCGCCAGGCGCCCTCCTAGTCTCGATCGTCATGGCTCACGTCATGAGAACCTCACGAGATTTGCCTTGCCTTGATCTCTTTGCCCCTCGCGAGGCAGCCTGGTGAGGCCGCTCCCGAGGAGGTCTTGTGTTGTTGGCCTCGGAGGCTTGGCCCCTCGCGAGGGTCTTGAATGCTTGTTGGTGAAGATGGGTCGTACGGGCCCGCTCGCAGAACCACGCCATGGGCTGCAGGCAGGAAAGTCTGTGGACCACCATTCCCAGAACACCGATAGTAGCCCCCGGGCCCAAGGCGCGCTCGGACTTGGCTTCAAGGCGAAGCTAAAGGGCAAGTGCGGAGCGCCGCGGGCCCCAACAGCTTACGGCCTTGGTCGACGTGTGGCGGTTGATTGGACGTGGGCGTCTCCACTTCCCCAGGCTGCCTTGATACCTGCCTGGCTAGCCAGCCACCGCAGTCTACACGGATTCCCTCCTGTTGTTGCGGCGCACTCCCCAATTCTCCACTTCCTCGAAGCTCAGCCTCTTCTCGCGATCTGATCTGAGCTCAATCCTCCCATTGCCATGGCGCCAGAGTGTTGGTGAGAACGACACCTATGGGATCACAAGAATCCCTACTACGGTTGGTGGGGCGCAGGGTTGTGAGAAGAGCGGGTTTGACAGAAAGCACACAGATCGTTTACCCAGGTTCGGGCCACGAGGATGCGTAAAACCCTAGTCCTGCTTTGGTGGATGTATTGATTGTTCTTGAGCTCTCGAACTAGCTACGGTGGCTGTGTAGTTCAAAAGAGCCGAATCCCCCTCCAGTACGCCATGGGCCTCCTTTTATAGTCGAAAGGGGCTGCCACAGTGGCATACAGGAGGTGGAAAGGCCTACAGTATTGCGAACTTATCGCCCGTATTACAGGACAAGATGCATTTAATGCATTGCTTAGGTGTCCCTTAGCTTTATTAGGGACGGTAATTAGGCCCGTCCCGTCCGTCGCCGCCCCTCCTCGCTTCGACACGCGCCCTGGCCAGCGATGCATGCGGCGCCATGTAGGCAGGCAGGCAGCTGAGGTGGCGTGGTCGTAGGGTCTTCACGAAGATCTGCACGCTGCCATGTAGGCGCTTGCTAAGTTGGCCTGGGAGCCGCATGTTGCCACGCAGGTGCCTGCCCAGGTTGTTGGGCTGGCAGCTGCATGCTAATGGCGGTGGAAACTTGGCTGGTGCAGGCCTAGCAGTGGCCCTGCTGATGTCCTCGGCAAGGGCCTTGCCGGGGGCCCGGCAAGGGTCTTGCCGTGGCGCGCAGTTGTCCTCGGCAAGGATCTTGCCGGGGGTCTTGTGGCTTTCCTCGGCAAGGATCTTACCGAGGATCATTGTCTTCTGATCCTCATCCGATCTCATACATCTATGGTCTTGACAAAGATCTGCATGCTACCACGGAGGTGCCTCCCGAGCCGTGGTCCAATCGTAGTAGGTTGGGTTGGAACCCGTGGGCTGAAGGGCGGCTCGCTCTGTTGGTGTTTGGGAAAGTTGCCCCGGCAAGGCGCTTTCCAGGGCCGCGGAGGCCGCCCCGGCAAGGGCCTTGCCGGGGAACTCCACCTCGCCCCTTTGTTGTCTTGTGTTTCTGGTCTTGGCTTTGCCTCTGACCATCTTGTGTGTCGGCGTTCTGGGAATGGGGGTCCCCAGACTTGCCTGCCTGCGGCCCACAGCGTGGCTAAGCAGCGGGCCGTGCGGCCCATCTTCATCAACCAGACACTCAAGACCTTCACGAGGGGCCAAGCCCTGCGAGGTGGATGATGCAATACTTCCTCTGGAGTGGCCTAGCCAGGCAGGCTCACGAGGAGCGGAGATATCAAGGCGGGGTGAGGGAGTCCTGGATTAGGGGGTGTTCGGATAGCCGGACTATACCTTCAGCCCGACTCCAGGACTATGAAGATGCAAGATTGAAGACTTCGTCCCGTGCCCGGAAGGATCTTTCCTTGGCGTGGAAGGCAAGCTAGGCGTGCGGATATTCAAGATCTCCTACCATTGTAACCGACTCTGTATAACCCTAACCCTATCCGGTGTCTATATAAACCGGAGGGTTGTAGTCCGTAGGACAACCATCATCATACACAATCATACCATAGGCTAGCTTCTAGGGTTTAGCCTCCTTGATCTCGTGGTAGATCTACTCTTGTACTACCCATATCATCAATATTAATCTAGCAGGAGTAGGGTTTTACCTCCATCGAGAGGGCCCGAACTTGGGTAAAATAAAGTGTCCCTTGTCTCCTGTTACCATCCGACCTTGACGCACAGTTCGGGACCCCCTACCCGAGATCCGCCGGTTTGGACACCGACATTGGTGCTTTCATTGAGAGTTCCTCTGTGCCGTCGCGATCAGGAAGGATGCCTCTTCCTGTCTTTAAAGATGGCGCCATTACAAAAGGAGCCTTGGCTGTCGGCCAAACTCTCCGGCTAGGTGGTTTTCTTGCAACCACCTGTTCGGCTGTTGCGCCGACGGTGACCTCCCGGGTCATCGAAAGCAACCTCCACGTCGGCTCAGAACTCGCCGAGCAATTGGATCCGATGGAGCTCTCTTCTGTAAACAAGCTCCTGGATCGCATCGCCGCACTGGGTGCCGCTACAAATTACGACCAAGTTGGGCTTAAACCCGATCTAAGAGAAATTAACTCTCCCCAAGTCACCCACCACGTTGCTGTCGTGGAGACACAATGCGGCGACCCTTCATCTATCTTAAGGACTAGCTACGTCCGAATTCCTAAACCCTCCATGCCGGATATCCGCGGAGGGGAGGATACAATCCAAGACCTGGGCTTAAAATCAGGCAAATCGGATAACATCCAAGACTCCGGATCTCAGAATCCCGAAGTTCTTCGGCCCCCGAACAGCAAACTGGGCGAAGTCTCAGATTCAACGACACCCGCCCGCCCGATCTTAAGAGATCTTTCCCAAATCAGGCAAATGCCCGAAGAAACAGGACATCATTACTGGGCCAGATTCCTCCTGGTTATGAATAGGATAAAGGACTGCCGCGAGGGAGACGCAACTTCAATCTTTTGCAGTAACTGCACGGACAAGGGAATACTCAACGTCGTAAGTCATCGTAAGCCAAGTTATTGGAGGCCGGATTCATTAGAGACATAAAACACCCGGACTGGCTAGCAAACCTGGTGATGGTACCAAAGAAGGACAAATCCTGGCGCCTGTGTGTCGATTTCAAAGACCTTAATAAGGCTTGCCCAAAGGATCATTTCCCCCTACCTCGAATAGATCAAATCATCGATGCCACTACAGGACACGATTCAATGTGCTTCCTCGACGCATACTCCGGTTACCATCAAATCAAGATGACAGAATCAGACCAAGCCGCAACATCATTCATCACACCATACGGCCCATTCTGCTTCAACACTATGCCCTTCGGGCTAAAAAACGCCGGCGCAACATATCAGCGCATGATTCAAACATGCCTGGCAAACCAGATCGGCAAAATAGTGGAGGCGTATGTACATGATGTGGTCGTTAAATCAAGACATGTCGAATCTCTAGTAGACGACTTGAGGCTTACATTCGACAACCTCCGAAAATACGACATTAAGCTCAATCCAGAAAAATGCGTTTTCGGCGTTCTAGCCGGAAAGCTCTTGGGCTTCATTGTATCCGGTAGAGGAACTGAGGCAAACCCAGCTAAAATCTGAGCTTTGTCACAATTGGATGTCCCAAAAGACCTCAAACAAATACAGAAACTCACCGGATGCGTGGCGGCTTTAAGCCGCTTTATCTCCCGCCTGGGAGAAAAGGCATTGCCCCTTTACCGCCTCCTCAGGCGCACCGAACACTTCGAGTGGATAGACGCTGCCACGACCGGACTCGAGGAAATAAAGGCCATCTTGGCAACAAACCCAGTCCTGGCCGCGCCGAACACTGGAGAACCCATGCTATTGTACATTGCCGCAACTCATCAAGTTGTTAGCGCAGTACTCGTCGTCGAGCGGGCAACGGACGGACACAAACTCCCCCTTCAAAGGCCGGTTTACTACGTGTCCACTGTCCTCACACCATGCAAATCACGGTACCCGCATTACCAAAAGATTGCATACGCGGTGTTTATGGCATCCCGGAAGCTACGACACTACTTTCAAGAGTGTTCTATAACAGTAGCCTCGGAAGTACCACTCAACGTTATTATCAACAACCGCGATGCAACGGGCCGGATAGCAAAATGGGCCATAGAGCTCCTCCGTTCAACATAACCTACAAACCACGACGAGCCATTAAATCGCAAGTCCTAGCCGACTTCGTCGCCGAATGGACAGAGGCCGAACTCCCTAAAGAGTACGACACATATTCAAACTGGATCATGCATTTCGACGGCTCCAAAATGTTGGCCGGACTGGGGGCTGGCGTCGTTTTGACGTCCCCTACAGGAGACACAGTCCAATATGTACTCCAAATTATGTACACGGACTCCAACAATGCAGCCGAATACGAGGCCCTTCTACATGGTCTCCGGATGGCAGTATCCATGGGCATTCAACGCCTGGAAGTATGCGGGGACTCAAACCTCGCGATATCCCAAATAAATGGCGACTTCGACGCCAAAGACCCAAAAATGGCAGCTTATCACAATGCCGTCCTAAAAATGTCAGTTCGGTTCGAGGGACTGGAGTTTCACCATATAGCCCGAGAAAATAATCAGGCAGCGGACGTCCTAGCACGCATCGGAGCAAAACGAGATGCAACCCCCCCAACATCTTCTTAGAAAGATTATTCAAGCCATCTGTAGCATGGGAGGGGGAACCCTCGGAAAACAGTCCGGACACAACCGCACAACCGTCGCCGAACAATCCGACATAATCGGAGGCCCTGCCACCGAAATCACACCTTCAGCCCACGTAATAATGGCGGTCATCGCCCCATGGAAAGAACCATTCCTAGCCTACCTTACTAGGCAGGAACTCCCAGAGGACCAAAACGAGGCACGCTGCATAGTGCGGCGATCTAAATCCTATAAAGTCCACGAGGGAGAGCTATATAAGAAAAGCACTATAGGAGTCCTTCAAAGATGTATCTCCGAAGAGGAAGGGCGGAGTCTGTTGGCTGAAATTCATGCCGGACTCGGTGGCCACCACGCCGCAGCTCGGTCCCTTGTAAGCAAGGCTTTCCGTACGGGCTTTTATTGGCCGACGGCCCGAGCAGACGCTCATGACTTAGTCAAACGATGCGTCGGTTGCCAGCTCTTTGCAAACCAAAGCCATATGCCGCCCAACGCCCTCCGAACTATCCCCATCACTTGGCCTTTTGCGGTCTGGGGGCTTGATATGGTGGGACACCTTAAAGGTGGAACCCACAAGAAAAAATACTTATTGGTCATGGTGGATAAATTCACCAAATGGATAGAAGCCAAGCCCGTTAAGACGGCCGAATCCGGACCTGTGACAGACTTCATATCTGGGGTCGTACACCGTTACGGTGTCCCCCACAGTATCATCACCGATAACGGCACAAACTTCACCTCCGACGAAGTAAAGCTGTGGTGCAAAAACATGGGCATTAAGCTCGACTATGCTTCTGTCTATCACCCACAAACTAACGGTCAGGTCGAACGTGCAAATGGTCTCATCATGAGCGGCATTAAACCCAGACTGGTGCGGTGCCTCAAGGATTCTAATACGCACTGGGTGGTGGAGCTTGACTCCATACTCTGGGGGCTGCGAACCACGCCGAATCATACCACCGGATTCACACCATTCTTTATGGTGTACGGCACAGAGGCAGTTCTGCCCTGCGACATAATTAATGACTCACCTCGAGTGCGCATGTACGAAGAAAGAGAAGCCGAGCTTGATCGGCAGGACAACCTGGACGCCTTAGAGGAGGAGCGCGACGTGGCTAAAGCCCGTTCCGCATTTTATCAACAGCAGGCTCAAAGATATCAAAGCAGAGAAGTACGGGCCAAAAATTACAACGTTGGCGAACTAGTTCTACACCTGCCGGATAAGAAAAAGGACAAACTCAAGCCCAAATGGGAAGGTCCCTTCATAATTGACCAAGTCCTGACTGGTGGAGCGTACCGCCTGCGAGATGCGTCGGATAACCGACTCGAGCCGAACCCATGGAACGCCGCACGTCTCCGAAGATTCTATGCCTAGCGCCGAACTCTGGGTTTGTCTCCTTCCTCTGTCCATTTTTATATAATTTTTTTTTCTGTTTTTATTTTGTCTCCTCCCACTCTTTCCTTTTATAGCCCTTAAAGGCTCATCGTGTGACGCGCTACCCGCGCTCCTTAAACCTGGGGGCTTCTTTAACAGAAGCTTGTTTATATGGGTTTCACGCCCAACGCATGCGTCAGACTTCCGCATGCACCTTTTCTTCACCATTATATGCATCGATATGACTTAAGTTTTGGCCAAGATGGGTTGCCTGGCTCCTGTGCTTACCCCTACGTTCCCGATTGTTCGGCTAGGCGGTAAAGGGAGCACCTCTGCGATTGCTACTGCCGGATAATCCGGATGTGTACCTCAGACTGGGTGAAGCCGAAAGCTAGCGTTCTTAAGGGAATATTCGGTCGGTGAACTAAAGATGAACCTTTTTTACTTATACATACCCCCAGATGTTTTCCTGCATTTGCAGTCCGGACGTGCACTTCAGGGCACGCCACCCCAGCAAAAGGAACCCTTAACGGAACTATTCTCTCTGGAAGATGTTTCTTACTAACCATGTAATATAACATAACTAGTTGGGCACTTGTCTGATAAAGCACTAATGACCCCTACGCCTGGTCTCCATGCATACCTCGGTTCTTATATAACCATTATGGTATTCGGACACACTCCGGACCGTCAGGTCCCGAGGTCGAAGCGAAAAGGTTGGCAACGACAAACGATCTACAATCCGGCTAGAAGGCATTACACATGTCAATTATAAATTACATAGTCATCCTGACTGATTGTATTCCTCCTCTATACCATCTAACAGGCTGTCTAATTTACAGTCCTGCTGGGAATACTTTGCGGCCAATTCTACCTGGCCATACACTAAGCTCATAGGGATCTCCTTCCCGTCAGGCCCCACCGGTCCGACCTCGGCCATGTGATTGGGGTCAGACTTCGTAAAGCGGGTCTTCACCATGGCCCAGGCCTCCCTAGTGCCCTGCCGGCAGGCCGATATCTTCCAAAACCGGAAGCGCCGCCGAGCTCCCTTCAACTTCTCCGCAAGTTCTCCAAGGCCCTCAGGTATGGAGTGGGCAGGCCACAAGGCTTGGGCAATACCTCGCATCGCCTGCCGAACTCGTTCGTGCAGTTGCGAGAGTTCGGGAAGAAGATCGCCCGTTGAACCGGGCATCTCCTCTGCAGGACGACCTATCAGCAAACCTACAGACATAACTCTGTTAGTCGTCTTCCTCACCGAACTCCTTTTTCAAGAGTTCGCTTCAACACTTACTAAAAATGCTGCGTCGAAGTCGCTGATTCTCCTTATTGGAGTCCGACAGCTGGCCACGAACATCTTTTAGTTCAACATCCAGCCTGGTGTTGGCATCCTGGAGATCATTCTTCTCCCGCCTCACCTTTGTTAGCACGCTTTCACCAGCCTTTAACCGGCGTAGAAGCTGTTGCCTGTCCGGATCGAGTCCGGCGCCATCTGCAATACCATTTTTCAGATTTGCACTTAAATCCGCACAATACTAAATATTCTGGTGTATTGTTTACCTGCAGGGGTCTCTTTAGACCCCCTGCTGCCGTTAGTGCCGCCTCTAGTTGGGCCCTGCACCTTTCCAGCTCCTGGGACAGCGCGGTGTTTTTCTCGGTAAGAAACTGCATGTTATATGATTCTCGAATTAGTTATTTCCACTGCTTCAAGTCTCGGGGGCTACTGGCATATCTATATTTACCAAAATTTTCTTACCCGTATGTCTTTTACATACTGCTCTGTGGCTCTGGCTAAACCATTTTGAGCGGCACGGAGGTACGCGTCTCCTGAATTGAAGGCATTTAAAGCCTCCTGGGAGAAACAAGCGTCATGAAGAACTGTCCGGCGACGCCTGTGGTTCATGGCACTCTCCACCTCAGAATGGGTGGCAGACAGCCTGTCCGCATCCTCTGATCGAGGAGCGTCCGGCGCATGCCTTGCGCGGGCCTCCGCTTCCGGGCCGGGCGTTGTAGTCTGGCTGGTGGAGGCGCGATTGGCAACCTCTCCGGATATAGTCCGGTGAGGTCTCTTCGTCCTGAAGATAGCTCGAATGTTAATATACCCTGGAGGAGTAAAACACCAGGGAAAAAGAGAGGGTACGCCATACCTTTGCTCTGGTACCTCAGTCTGGACTACGTTCCTTTTTGCCCCACGGGGCTCTACGGCCCCCCGCCGGCTAGCTGCAGCGGGGTCGGCTTCCCTTCTCGGGAATCTCCCCTACAAAGCACGGTTGCTGTCAGAACAATCAAACCCGTGAAAACGGAACTCCTCTTAAGGGGGTAAAGCTCCGGTATCACCTGGGAGGCCGGGATTAACCCTGGGTAATCAGCTATAATAGCTACCAAGGTATCGTCCTTGCTTAGCTAATAAAACACTCCGTTGATAAGCTCCACCGCTAAGTCCGGATCCTCTTCGGAGTCTGGATCGAGGGACCGTTCTGGGTCCTCTGGCTGTGGAGGACGGCTGTTTATGTTTTTTACCTCCTGACGCAGGTCCTGCGTTGAAGTCGTTAGACTGCCTATTTAATCATGAGAATGTAAAATGAACAGGGAAGAACGATTGTCCGCTTACCCAATTCGGAGGACTATACATGGAAAATCCGCCCTGCGGGTCGACGCGGAGGAATTCCTCTTCTTCTCCCTTGTACAAAGAGGATAAGATCTTCATTAGAGCGGCAGGCGAGTCCGGCCCTTTACGGCCGTAACGGGTGGCGTCATCTTCCCCGTTGAAATCCCACATGGGGTGGCTTCTGTATTGGAGCGGCTGCACCCCCCGCATAATGCATATGGCCATGACTTTAATCATGGTTAGTCCGGAATGAGCCAGTAGCTTAATCCGGCCCATTAAGTAAAGGACGTCTTTGTCATTCTCTCTCTGAGAGCTCCGAGGGCGCCAGCTCAGGCGTTTCTTCAGGGGAGCGTTGTTGAACTGAGGGAGACCGGCCCGGATAGGGTCCGGCAGGGGGACGTCGTCTATGTAAAACCATTCTGAAGGCCAGTCCTCGGACGCCTTCTTTGGGGTTCCGGACGGGTATCCGGTCCCGGCGATGCGCCATACTTCGGCTCCGCCCACTTGATATATGGACCCCTCTTGGGAACGGGGCACCAGGCAGAATATCTTCTTCCACAGCGCGAAATGAGCCTCGACGCCTAAAATTAGCTCACAAAGAGCAACGAAGCCCGCGATGTGTAACACGGAGCCGGGCGTAAGGTGGTGCAGCTGGAGGCCATAGAACTCCAGAAGCCCGCGGAGAAAGGGATGAATTGGAAATCCCAGTCCCCTTATTAGATAAGGGGCCAGGCACACCCGCTCCCCTTTAGAGGGACTAGGTGAGTTCTCCGCTTGTTTTCCGCCTTGATAGGTGGTGAGTCCGGCTCGGGCCGAGACCATATAGACTTGAGGGAGAAATCCCTTAGCTTGGAGCGACACTAATTCGCTATGCGGGATGGAACAACTCTCCCAGTCTCCAGGGATAGGACTGGAAGGGCGATAGGAGGAGCTACGGCGGCCGGCCATGTTGGAATGGATCTTTGCTGGAGACGCTCTGATGATTTCTCGCGGAAGGGGAAGGTGTGGTTTGGATCTGAATCCCCATCCTGTTAGATGGGCGGCCTGTTTATACGGCTAGGGGCTTGGATGTAAAACCGCCCCAGCTTTTCGCATTCGTTTGACACGTGGAAGGCGGCCATTATTGGGCGTGAAAGCCAAGGAGCGCTGCATTATAAAAATTGGACGTTATACCCGCAGGTACACAAAGTTTGAAGGAGAACCCGCCTTGCAATGCCGAAGACAATCTGCGCGCCGGACTCATCATCATTGAAGCCTGGTTCGGGGGCTACTGAGGGAGTCCTGGATTAGGGGGTGTTCGGATAGCCAGACTATACCTTCAGCCGGACTCCAAGACTATGAAGATGCAAGATTGAAGACTTCGTCCCGTGCCCGGAAGGATCTTTCCTTGGCGTGGAAGGCAAGCCAGGCGTGCGGATATTCAAGATCTCCTACCATTGTAACCGACTCTGTATAACCCTAACTCTATCCGGTGTCTATATAAACCGGAGGGTTGTAGTCCGTAGGACAACCATCATCATACACAATCATACCATAGGCTAGCTTCTAGGGTTTAGCCTCCTTGATCTCGTGGTAGATCTACTCTTGTACTACCCATATCATCAATATTAATCTAGCAGGAGTAGGGTTTTACCTCCATCGAGAGGGCCCGAACCTGGGTAAAATAAAGTGTCCCTTGTCTCCTGTTACCATCCGACCTTGACGCACAGTTCGGCACCCCCTACCCGAGATCCGCCGGTTTTGACACCGACACGGGGCAAACCTCACGAGGCACTCGTGACGTAAGCCATGACGAACGGCGCCAGGCGGGTGCCAGGCGGGCGCCAGTGCGCATAGTGTCCACATTTCCTCTTTGGTGCTAAGGAGGCAAGCGCAGGCGAAGAGTACCGAGGCATCAGGCAAAGGTTGCCATATTGGTGCAACAAGACCAAGACCAGGAGGACGGCAAGGCGGAGGTCATCATGGAGCCCAAGACGGCGTCACCCCAGGGCTTTTTGCAGGCGAAGACCGCTTTTGTCAGGATAGCTTGTACTAGCTGTCTCCCTTCAAATTTGCCCGCCGTTGTTGGCTCCCTTCCCGCTCAACATTTGGGAAGAGGACCAGGGCCTATATAAGTAGAGCTAGCCACCACTGAAGAGGCAAGCTGATCCAGAGTCGAATAGACTGAGAAGCCAACACACGCACAAGAACACCTCAACCTCAGGAGGCTGTTCTTATCTTGTACTGTTCATCATCAACCCAAGAGGCAATCCACCACCACCACACTAGAGTAGGGTATTACACCACAACGGTGGCCTGAACCAGTATAAACCTCGTGTCTCTTTCTGTGTTGTGAGTTCGTCGAGTTCGTCCGCAAGATCTTAGCAAGCTTGAGCATAGATCGGTAGGAGGGAAAGACTTCACGCGCACCCCAGTGTTCGAACCTTAAGGGTTTGCCGGAACCCCACATCCGACATTTGTCGCGCCAGGTAGGGGTGTGCCGTGGTTTCTCTTCCATCGGTTCGTCGCTCCGTCGCTCCATCGTTTCCATGGCGGACACTCGCCGTGCTCGAGCTGAGCATCAGGCTGCCCTCTCCGCCCGCGTCGCTCAGACGGCTCACGTAGGCGGGCCACCTCATCATTCTCCGTCTCCCATCGCCAACGCCGCCACCGGCTAGGCGGGGAACAAGCAGTAGGCCTCCTCGTTGCACCCCTCGGTGCGGCAGGACGGCCGCACCGCTACTCCGTCGCTCACCCCTGCTGGTTCTTCGTCCCGCGCACACTGCGCTCGCATGGAGGCACGAGCCGCTCTCATCGCGGTGAACAAGATCCTTCATTACCGCCCTGTCGATGATGTCTACGAGGAGTGGCTTGACCGCGTTGCCGAGCTTGTCCACGCTGCAGGGGGCTCTCCAACACCGTCCAACTCTCTGCCTCCTCCTCAACCAGCTGTGGGCGACTGGGTTCATGGCACGCCTCCACCGCCTCAACCCCAAGATGGTGCCTTGGCACCAAGGCGCGCACCTCCGCGGCGTGATCCACCGTGCCCGGCGCACGCGTGCGAAGAAAGAGGTTTCCAAGAAATCCCGCGGCCGCAAGAAGTTGCACCCACGCTCCCCGCACCACCTCGTCAAGACCGCACACGACCCGTAGCGGCGCAGCGCGAGCCCCGTCAAGACCAAGCTCCACCCCCAAAGCGGGCCCTGGCAACCATAGCCGGCTGCCATGCCTTCACCCCCGAGCTGTGTTGCGCGGCTTGGCCAGGCAAGTTCAAGCCAAACCTGCCACCTCGCTACGACGGCACCGCGGACCCCGCGGAGTTCCTGCAGCTCTATGAGCTGAGCATCGAAGCGGCCAACGATGATTTGAAAGTCATGGCGAACTGGTTCCCCATGGCTCTCAAGGACGGGGCCCGCTCCTGGCTCCTGAACCTGCAGCACAGCTCGATCTCCTCCCGGGACGAGATGCGCGACCGCTTCGTCACCAACTTCCAGGGCACTCGCGATCGCCCACCGGCCGCGGGCGACCTGCGCCGCATCAAGCAACAACTAGGAGAGACTCTCCAGAAGTACATCCAGCGCTTCAACAACACACGCCTCAAGATCCCCAAGGTCACGGACGAGGCCATCATCTCCGCGTTCTCCGACGGCGTCCGTGACGTCAAGATGAAGGAAGAGCTGGCTATCCACGAGGAGCTCTACACTTCTCAAGAGCTTTTCAACCTAGCGACCAAGTGCGCAAGAGCTGAGGAGGGGCGTCTCTCTCTCCTCGAGCTACCAGCTGCAGCAGCGGGGGAGAAGAAGACCAAGGCCAAGGACGTGAAGCGCAAGGAGGCAGTAGTGCTCGCAGCGGAGCCAGACACCAAGAGAGGCAGAGACAAGCATGAGTCGTCTAAGAACAATCGGCCGTTCTGCGCCTTCCACAACCTGAACACCCACAACACCAATGATTGCCAAGAGCTCAGAGCCATATGAGAAGGACGCTACGGTCGACGCCCCGAGCGCAACGATCGGGGCTACGGCCATGGAGGAGGACGTGGAGGCGGACACTGGGAAGATCGTGGCCCGTGCCAGGAGTGGCGCGACCGGCCTCGCGAGGACCGCTGGCAGGAGCAACATCACGAGGGCGTCTGGAGGGACCCGCCTCGTGAGGATCGCCCCCAAGATAACACCGGTCTTCCCCCGCCGCCGCCGCCGAGAAGGAACGAAGACCACCACCAGGACGAGGGGCTGGGGGCTTCCAGGAGCCGCGTGCGATCACTTGCATCTTGGGCGGTGCACAATCCCCAGCCTCTCAACGCATCTTCAAACAGTTCGCTCATGAGGCGAACGCTGCGCTCCCCAAGCTCGAGGCCACGCGCCCACTCAGGTGGTCCCAATGTGCCATCACCTTCAACTCGGCAGACCAGCTTAGGTGCGCGGCCACCACAGGCGCACTCCCTATGCTATGCTCCCCAGTCATCAGCAATGTGCAAGTCACCAAGACTCTCATCGACGGCGGCGCATGGCTCAATGTCCTGTCTGTCGACATGTTCGACAACCTTCAAGTGCCCTATGAGCAGCTCCAGCCAACCAAGCCTTTCTCAGGATCGACTGATGGTTCCACCACACCGATAGGGCAAGTCTGCCTGCCCGTCACCTTCGGCAAGCGTGACAACTACCGTACCAACCTCATCGACTTCGACGTCGCACACATCCGACTGCCGTACAACGCCATCCTCGGGTATCCAGCCCTGGCCAAGTTCATGGCAGTCATCCACCACGGCTACAACATTCTCAAGATGCCAGGAAGCGGAGGAATCATCACGGACCCGTGTGAAGAGAGGGACGCGGTGTGCTCTCTTGAGCGCGCCTTTCAAGCCGCAGCAATTGACGACCCCGACAGCAGAAGTGAAGGCCCTCCGGAGACCGTCCCCAAGAAGAAGTTGTCACACCGTGCAGGACCCCAAGGAGATGGTGCCGCGTCAGGAGCCTCGTCAGGACCAGCGCCCATTCCAGGGGCGCCTCCCTCCATCGCATAGGAAGGCGCGCCCGGCGCCCTCCTCGGGCGGGGCCCAGGGGCTCTCTTCCGGAGGGCCTCAGACCTTGCCAAACTCACGAGGGAGGTGCTTGGGCACCACTTGGAGGCATGCTTCATGGCACGATTCCCTCAGGAGAACACAGGGCAAGGAGTGCCCGCCACCCAGGAGTTCATCACCAAGACCACCCAAGAGTTGCAAGAAGTAAGAGCCATGCGCGGCCATAGCCGCGCACAAGGCGCAGCACCCCATCCGGGCGAGGATGCCGAGTTGTGTCTCTGCATCGACGTCCCAGGGCTCAACAGGGCTGCATCTCAGGAGTGCTACTGGCCATCACGTGTGGGCCACTGTGAGGGCCCGCCACACATCTACGTCCGCATGCCCTTCGGCTTGTCAAGCGTGGCGTCGGCTCATCAGCACAACTTGCATCAGGTCCTGGCGTCTCAGGAAGCCAGGATCCACGCCGTTCAGGAGGAGATGGAGATGCTCTTCAGGGAACCTCCTGAGCCCCCAGAGCCTCCTGAGGCTCAGGGTCCCGGTGGCTCATGAGGAGTCTTCTCTTCAATGTGTGGCTTCAGCTACATCAACTCTACTTCGTCTACAGAACCAGGTGACATCTTCCAAGTTCGTTCAAGCTGGGAGCGCCCCTCGGGCTGCATTATTCCCAGGCCACACGGGTCCGTCCCTATGGCATGTATCCCTTTGCTTAAGTCTTTAGCTTGCCTTGCTGGGGGCGCCCCTCGGGCTGCATCATCCCCAAGCCACTCGGGCCAGGCCCAGTGGCATGTACCTTCCTGTATTTATCCATGTCAATCTGCCCTTTATGCCTAACCTGCCAACGGCTATCGCCTGCTCGATCATTGCCTCCCCCAGGGCCTTCACGCAGGCACGGCGCTGGTGCATGGGTTCGTCCCTGCCACGTCCGACAAATCTGAGTGGCCGAGCGCTCGCTCGCGGCACGCGCCGCACACGTCACCTCACCAGGCCCTTGGTGCCTTCGCTTCACCCAGAGCAACCAGCGACAAGCTAACAGATGTAACGATCAACCATGCTCCTTCTTGTGCCTGTTCACAAGAGTCCCAAGGGAAGGATAGCAGATGGTACTGCGAGTCTCCTTTTCTCTGTGCGATCGGCTTGCGCGTTTAAAGGGGGGCTCCTGAGCATCGCGACTCAGGAGCTCCTACTGGCTCTCCAGCCCTCACCCCTGGCCTTGACCACGACATCGCGACCTGGCATACCAGCAGCAGCTGAGCTCGCTCGAGGGCCGGGACCCGAGGACGTAGAGCACTAAGGAGAGCATGGGGAAGGGAAACTCATACGAGCTAGCCTGTCTATGCCGCACAAGTTGGCGCACAACCCTAGCGCAGCGTCATGAGTCGCCACGAAATCAACAAGATAAGTCTTGCACCCGGATTGGCTAAGTGTTTAGGCCTAATGGTCGCTCACGCCCTGCCGCAATCCCGTTGCGGCCACATCAACTCCCTTTCTCTCCTTACCATGGCTGCTTGAGTGCTAAGGGGGACCTCCTGAGCATCGCGCCTCAGGAGCTCTTACTTGACCTCGGGCCGCGCACCTCCTGGCCTTGACCACGGCACTCGACCTGGCATACCAGCGACGGCTGTAGCCGCCTTGGGACCGGGACCTGTCAGCATAGAGCAACAAGCTATTGCGAGGAAAGAAAGGGAGGGACCGAGCCTTAACGGGACATGCGTTCACCAAATTCTTATAACAAGGAAGATGAACAAGAAAGACATTACAGACACTTACATGCCCCCACGGGGTGATTCGCGATCTTTCGCAGGGAACAGAAGTTGTTACTAAGAGGAATCCTATCTACACCCTCCCGTGGCGGACGCCATCATCAACAGTGGTCCACGGGAGGCCGGCGCCAACCCCATCCAGATCAGCGGCGGCGGCTACCGGACGCCGCGGCCCTGCTCCGAGCCCAGCAAGAGCTCGGAGGGACATAGCTGTCGTCGCTCATCTCCGAAGTCTCATAAAGCTCGGGAGAGCCACCGGACTCCCACGGACTGCCGCTGCTATTGGAGTGCTCGCGGGCGGGATGCGCGTCGACATGACACTCCCCTCCAGGGCAGCACTCCAAGCGGCGGCCCTCCGCGTTGAAGACCTTGAAGAAGAGCGTGGAGGCGCCGTCGTACTCGAAGTGGATCGCGAGGGCCCCCTCGCACGGCAAACCCACGCGATCTCACCCCAGCCGCGGGTCATGAAGATCTTGCCGGTGGGAACCGCCTCGATCTCAGCTCCGGTCGCCGGGGCACTGCAGTCGGCGTGCTGCAGCCAGAGCTCGAGCGGCATCACGTCAGAAAAGAATCGCGGAAAGCGGATCCAGGAGCTTGGAGGCATCGGCGCCCACAACACCAACTCGCGCGAGGAGTCAGCGGCATGCACCTCAGGGGCGACGGCGCGTGGCGCCGTGGCGCGGCGACCCCGAACACGGCGCGCGCGGTGCTGCTCGTCACCCCGTCCTCCCGAGCCCTCGGCTCGGGCGTACAAGGGTAGCGGGAACCCCGACGGAGGCCGCTCGCACCAAGGCCTCGTCACCACTTGCATCGCCGCCTCATCACTGTGGTGGATCGACCGTTTCTTCGAGGAGTGAGGAAGAAGAAGCTAGCAAGCAAGGAGAAGATGGGCAATGGGGGCTCTGTCCCCCTCCCCATTTATAGCAAGAGAAGGCCAACCGGCGTCTCCCACGATCGTAGGTAATGATGGTTTTCCTTGCATGTCGCAAGGACTCGTCAAATCGTGCAGTTGCCGAGGCAGCGTGGGGAAGCGGAGACACCCACGTCCAATCAACCGCCATGTGTCGACCGAGGCCGCAGGCTTTTGGGGCCCAGGGCGCTCTGAACTTGACCCTTGGCTTCGCCGCGAAGCCAAGCCCGAGCGTGCCTTGGGCCCGGGGGCTACTGTCGGCGTTCTGGGAACGGGATCCCCAGACTTGCCTGCCTGCGGCCCACAGCGTGGCTAAGCAGCGGGCCGTGCGGCCCATCTTCATCAACCAGGCACTCAAGACCTTCGCGAGGGGCCAAGCCTCGCGAGGTGGACGACGCAAGACTTCCTCTGGAGTGGCCTAGCCAGGCAGGCTCACGAGGAGCGGAGATATCAAGGCGGGGCAAACCTCATGAGGCACTCGTGACATGCCATGACGAACGGCGCCAGGCGGGTGCCAGTGTGCACAACGTCCACAGTTCTTCTTTGGTGCTAAGGAGGCAAGCGCCGGCGAAGAGTACTGAGGCATCAGGCAAAGGTTGCCATATTGGTGCAACAAGACCAAGACTAGGAGGACGGCAAGGCGGAGGTCATCGTGGAGCCCAAGATGGCGTCACCCCAGGGCTTTTCACAGGCGAAGACCACTTTTGTCAGGATAGCTTGTACTAGCTGTCCCCCTTCAAATTTGCCCGCCGTTGTTGGCTCCCTTCCCGCTCAACACTTGGGAGGAGGACCAGGGCCTATATAAGTAGAGCTAGCCACCACTGTAGAGGCAAATTGATCCAGACTCGAACAGATCGAGAAGCCAACACACGCACAAGAACACCTCAACCTCAGGAGGCTGTTCTTATCTTGTACTGTTCATCATCAGCCCAAGAGGCAATCCACCACCACCACACTGGAGTAGGGTATTACACCACAACGGTGGCCTGAACCAGTATAAACCTCGTGTCTCTTTCTGTGTTGTGAGTTCTTCGAGTTCGTCCGCAAGATCTTAGCGAGCTTGAGCATAGATCGGTAGGAGGGAAAGACTTCGTGCGCACCCCAGTGTTCGAACCTTAAGGGTTTGCCGGAACCCCACATCCGACATTGTGCATCTGGCTTCTCTCCGGTTACCCTCCCCTGCTCTGCTTAGTGTGGCCGTGGGCGCGACTCCGACTGTTCGTGCACAAGTAAAGGGGTCAAAAGGAGCGCCCCTACTTTTGTACACCGACAGGAGCCCCTGGGTCTGGGCGACACATAAGCGCGACACGTTGTTGGGCCAGGCCCAAAACGGTGCGCGGGTAGTCGGGGCAGGACTTTACCGCAGTAATTTTCCGTCCGCTATGCTTCCCCACGACCTGCGCGACGTGGAGGGTCGTGCGTGATGTGGGGGTCATGCATGGGGCGTTTTCCGCACGCATGCATCGCATCATGATAAAGAGGAGGCTCGCGCCTTCCCCATAAAAAGAGGGAGGTGTGGAGGCGCGACTCATTTACTAGATGGACTCGGGTCGTAGTCTTCAAGGTGCCTGCACCCCACGATCACAGGGCGGGGAACGGGCCGCCTCACCCGTCCCTTCGACCCTGCTCGCCCGCCACGCGTCCTCCATGCAAGTGGCAAGCGGTGGAGGTGGGAAGCTAGGCCGTCGCTGATTGGGGCAGCGGGTCAGTCCTGATTCCCCGCGCCCCCGATGGCTGGGTTGGCCGAGTGGAGCGGCCGAGCCTCGACCCCGCCCCTTTATAAGGAGGGGGAGGAGGGGGCGTCATCCCACATTCCTTCCGCGTGCATCCTCCTCTACCTTCGCTCTTTTTTTCGACCAGCCATGGCGAGAGGAGGTGTTGGGCCTTCGAGGGTGGCGGTGAGGGTTGCTGCTTGTCACTGTGTCCCCCCTTCCCATGAGCCCGCGGCGGCGGAGCCGGCCATGAGAGAAAGGGGGAGGGGGCATGGCCGAGGTCTCCGCGGTGGTCGGGGGTGAGGGGGACGAGGCGGCGCGATGGCCGTGCCTCCGCCAGCGGTGCCTCCGGCGATGGAGGGTCGCGTCGAGGACCAGCCTCGTGAGTTCTTCATCAGGCTGCGCCGGCCACCGCGTCGTCGTCTTCGTCTCCCCACCCCCTTCGCCCAGGAGATGGATCTCGATTCGTCCCAGACCCTCAGATTGCACATGAGGGGCTGTGGGACCGGCGGCACGCGGGTCGACGTCGACTTCCCCGCTCCTCATCTCATGTATCTCCGTCGCGGATGGAAGACATCTGCCCGCATCCATAGCCTGACGGTGGGGCTCGTCCTCTACTTCAAGTTAATGGAGGGCGGCCTTATCTCCCTCAAGGTCTTCGGAGATCTTGGCACTCGCCTGAAGTGCTACGTGGAGAGCTCCTCCGACGATGAAGATTCCTCCTCAAGCGGGAGTGACAAGAAGGACAGCAACAACGGCGATGAGGGAGTCGAGCGGCAGGATGCCGACTCCGATTTCGACTAATTGCGCCACCCCTCCCTCGGCCACGCGCCCTACTGAGGTCCATCCTCGCCAAGCTCTCCATCGGGGTGCTTCCCGTCGTCTCCTTGGGTGGCTGGCGTAGGAGGGTCGGAGAAGGCGAAGAAGGCGGGTGGTGTCCGTCAACTCGGAGTACGCGGGCACTGACACCTTCATCATGTATTTCCGGCCTGCTGCCTTGTCTTCCAACTCCTTTCCCGGCACCAAGATGTTCTCTTGGTGCCTTCTGCTCCTCGCACCTTGCCTAGGCGCCCCTTTTGCCCTCCTGCTGCCTTGTTCCACCTTCTGTGGAGAGGGACAAGAAAGGGATTACGGACACCTTATTTCTTTTTTAGTTTGTAAGCCTGCGGGCACTTGTTAATTTTAAGACTTGTAACCCCCCTTGCTCATGTTTTTAATTCCGTATGAACTGTACCTGTATGGGATGTTTCTAATGAAAAAGGGTGCTTAATGGGTTCTTTGTGCGTGGGCGAGGCCCATGCCAAGGACGAATCCTTGTTATTTTTAAGGTAAACATTGTCGCCCGGCAACAAGCCTTACCGTTTCCCCACTTCAGTTGACCATTCTCGCGCTCTTGGCGGAGGCAGGGGCGAGGTAGAGTTAGGACCCTCGTTCATCTCCTCGCCACCGCGACTACTAGCAAATTCCGACCCAGGAGGTAGCTCTCAGGTACATGAAAGGGGGAGCACGGTGGTTTTAGGAACATAAACGAGGTTTCCCAAGCAGCTCAGTAGAAGTACCCTGCGAACCAAAGAGAACAGAAAGACGCACACTCGACCTCTAGGCTTAGGGGTTAGTCACTGCTAAGCACTACCAACCCAACCAAGGGAGAGACTTAAGCTAGCAAGCATGCTATAACTTAGGGTGCCAGCGCTTCATTTATTTATGCTCAGGGTCTGCGCCTGGCTTTGTACTAAGGGGTACATGCCTTGCTGGCAAAGCTTGTACAAAAGGTGGCTTGCCAGGAGGCCCGACAAGCCGCGCCTTATGGGTAAAACTTGCGAAGATGCTCGATGTTCCAGGAGTTGCTCACTGGGACAGCATCTTCGGTCTCCAGGCGGACTGCGCCGGGCGTGGTGACTTGTATTACCCGATAAGGGCCTTCCCACTTCGGCATCAACTTGTTAGAATTCTTGGCCGACTGAACGCGCCGAAGAACAAGGTCGCCTTCCTCAAAGCTTCAGGCATGAACCTTGCGGCTATGATAGCGGCGCAAGGATTGCTGGTAGCGTGCTGCTCTCACAACCGCCCGAAGATGATCTTCCTCAAGGAGTGTTGCGTCCTCTTGCCGCAACTGCTCTTGCTCAAGCTCGTCGTAAGCGAGCACTCGAGGTGACCCGTATATGAGTTCCGTGGGGAGAACTGCCTCTGCCCCATATACTAGGGCAAAGGGTGTGTGGCCAGTGGCTCGGTTTGGCGTCGTTCTGATCGACTAAAGAACAACCGGCAACTCATCAATCCAGCGCCTTCCGGTCTTGTGCAACCTATCAAAGGTCTTCGTTATCTGGCCTCGCAACACTTCAACATTCACCCTCTCCGCCTGGCCGTTGCTCCGGGGGTGTGCCACAGAAGCAAAACAGACCTTGCTGCCGAGGTCTTGGATGTACTGCATGAAGGTGTGGCTTGTGAACTACGTGCCGTTTTCAGTGATGACTCTGTTTGGTACACCAAAACGGCAGACTAGCCCTTTGAAGAACTTGACGGCTGACTGTGTTGTCACCTTCCTCATCGGTTCCACCTCCGGCCACTTTGTGAACTTGTCGATTGTAATGTACAAGTACTCAAAGCCCCCGACAACACGGGGGAAAGGGCCCAGTATGTCGAGCCCCCAGACCGAAAATGGCTAGGAGAGAGGGATTGTTTGAAGGGCTTGAGCTGGTTGATAAAGCTTCTTTGAATGGAACTGACACGCTTCACACTTGGTTACTAGTGCCGTTGCATCCTCGAGGGCAGTGGGCCAGAAGAAACCCTGCCGGAACGCCTTGCCAGCAAGGGCCCTCGACCCTATGTGGGAGCCACATATGCCTCCATGTATTTGTGCCAACAGCTCCAGTCCTTCCTCCCGGGGGATGCACTTCAATTTCACACCGTTTGGTCTTTTTCTGTACAGGACGTCATTGATGAACTGGTAGAAGGCAGACCGACGGGCTACTTTTTCTGCTTCTTCCTACTCCTCAGGAAGTTCCCCTGTCTGGAGGAAACGGAGTGTGTTGTGCCCATGCTGGAGCTTGGGGCTTGACAGCAAGGACCAAAGGCATCTCTTCCACCATGGGAGCGTCCGTCTCTACGGCCAGGGCTTGACGGTCTGCCAGAGTCGGTCGCACCTCAGCAGGCTCAGGGCCTACGGCAACACCCTTGCCGGCGGCCCCTGGGGGCTCATCGGGAAAGTACATGCCGGGGCCTGATTTCCTCCTCTTGTTCTGCTCCGTTGATGTTTCGACGGATGGTTGAGTTAAATGGCAAAAAGGTACCTGGTTCCACAGGTAACTTGAATGCAGCGCGCTCTGACAGGTAATAGGCGATGTCGTTCTCCGCTCGGGGAACGTGCTCCGCTTGTATATCGTCAAAGCGCTCCTCCAGCTTCCTCACCTCATATACGTAGGCCTCCATCAACGGGCTATGATAATCTTTGTTGACTTTTCTGACGACAAGCTGCAAATCACCCTTGACGATAAGCTTTTTAACTCCAAGGTCTGCCGCGATCCTAAGACCGGAAAGCAATCGCTCGTACTCAGCAGTGTTGTTGGTGGACATCTCCCTGGGAAAGTGCAACTGGACTACATACTTGAGGTGCTCTCCGGTGGGTGCGACGAGCAGCACACCAGCATCGGCGCCTTGCAGCGAGAAAGCTCCGTCAAAGTACATAATCCAGTCGCGAGCTGTTTCCTTGCCGGGGAGAGTGGTCTCCTGGATCTCTTCATCGGGCGTTGAGGTCCATTCTGTGATGAACTCTGCCAAGACTCTGCTCTGGATTGTTGAGGTACTTTCAAACTTCAACCCAAAGCTCGACAACTCCAAGGCCCACTCCACAATCCTTTCGGTTGCATCTAGGTTGTGCCGTATCCATTGCAACGGTAGGCGGGTGACGACAGTGATCTCGTGGGCTTGGAAGTAATGACGCAGCTTCCTCGAGGCCATAAGGAGGCCGAAGAGCAATTTCTGCACACCGGAATATCTTGACCTAGCTCCCTGTAAGAGGGAGCTGACAAAGTAAACCGGGTGTTGCATTATCTTCTTCTTCTACACCACTCCACATGACGGCGCAAGCTCTGTCCCGATGGCGTCAGACTCTGCCGGGAGCCTTGCCTTGCGGGCACCAGGCCCTGCCGGGGGAGTCTCTGACTTGCTGTCTGTCGGTCCTGCTGCTGCCGCTTCCTCGCCGTCAACCTCCCTCTGCGCCACTAGTGCGGCACTAACCACTTGATTCGTCGCCGCCAGATATAGCAGCAACGGCTCTTGTGGTCTAGGTGCAACTAGTATCGGTGTAGAGGAAAGGCATCTCTTTAGGTCTTGCAACGCCGCCTCAGCCTCTGGGGTCCATTCCATTGGGCCTGCCTTCTTCAGGATCTTGAAAAAGGGAAGGGCGCACTCGGCAGACTTGGAGATGAATCGGCTCATGGCGGCGATGCAACCAGTGAGCCGACGCACATCCTTTATCTGCTTGGGTGCCTCAATCTGCTTAATAGCCTTGATCTTGTCTGGGTTTTCCTCGATCCCATGCTGCGACACAAAGAACCCAAGAAGTTTGCCGGACGGAACACCGAAGACACACTTCTTAGGGTTCAGATTGAGGTTGATCTTGCACAGGTTGGCAAATGTCTCTTCTAAATCTTGTACAAGGGTCGCCTTGTCCTTGGTTTTGACCACTATGTCATCCATATAAGCTTCCATATTTCTATGTAGCTGGGGCTCAAAACCAATTTGGACTGCCCTTGCAAACGTCGAGCCAGCACTCTTCAACCCGAAAGGCATCCGTAAAAAGCAATACTTACCACATGGGGTGATAAATGTTGTCTTCTCTTCATCTTCTCTTGTCATGAAGATCTGGTGGTAGCCCGAGTAGGCGCCGAGGAATGACAACAGATCACACCCAGCCGTGGAGTCAACAATCTGGTTGATGCGCGGCAATAGGAAGGGGTCCTTAGGACAAGCCTTATTGATATCTGTGTAGTCAATACACAGCCTCCACTTCCCATTTGCCTTGCGCACCACCACCGGATTGGCCAACCACGTCGGATGGAGCACTCCCCTCACCAAACCTGTCGCTTCCAATTTCCTAATCTCCTCTATGATAAACTCCTGTCGTTCCAAAGCTTGCTTCTTGACCTTTTGCTTGACGGGTCGCGCATGGGGACAGACAACAAGGTGGTGCTCAATCACTTCCCTGGGAACGTCGGGGACGTCAGATGCTTGCCATGCAAACACATCGACATTCGCCTGCAGGAAAGTGACGAGCGCGCTTTCCTATTTGCTGTCGAGGGTGGAGCTTATGGTGAAATCCCCTCCCATGACATCCTCCTTGACGAACACCCTCTTGGTCTCTGGTGGTGCAGCTCTGGATTTCTTGCTCTTGCTGGTGGAGCTCTCTGGCACGTCCTCGACGGTAGCACAACACTCCGAAGTGGTGCGCTTGCCGGAGTGGGTGCGAGAGGTCTTGCCAGTCTTCTTCTTCCCTCCCGGGGCTTCAGCGGCAGGAGCAAGTGCCTTGGGGGCAGCTGCTGGAACTGCCTCCTGATAGAGTGGGTCAGCACAAATAGGTGCGCCCTTCTTGTCGGAGGGGACGGTGATGATGTACATCGGCCCAGGCATCTTCAGTGTGTTGTAGGCATAGTGCGACGCCGCCATGAACTTGGCTAGTGTCGGGCGGCCGAGGATCCCGTTGTAGGGCAAGGGGATCTCGGCTACATCGAAGACAATCCTCTCTATCCTGTATTAGGGGGTATCCGGATAGCCGGACTATAACCTTTGGCCGGACTATTGGACTATGAAGACACAAGATTGAAGACTTCGTCCCATGTCCGGATGGGACTCTCCTTGGCGTGGAAGGCAAGCTTGGCAATACGGATATGTAGATCTCCTTCCTTGTAACCGACTATGTGTAACCCTAGCCCCCACCGGTGTCTATATAAACCAGAGGGTTTAGTCCGTAGGACATAACAACAACAATCATACCATAGGCTAGCTTCTAGGGTTTAGCCTCTCTGATCTCATGGTAGATCAACTCTTATACTACCCATATCATCAATATCAATCAAGAAGGAGTAGGGGTTTACCTCCATCGAGGGGGCCCAAACCTGGGTAAAAACATCGTGTCCCATGTCTCCTGTTACCATCCGCCTAGATGCACAGTTCGGGACCCCCTACCCGAGATCCACCAGTTTTGACACCGACATTGGTGCTTTCATTGAGAGTTCCTCTGTGTCGTCATCGTTATGCTTGATGGCTCCTTCAATCATCGATAGCGATGCAGTCCAGGGTGAGACTTTTCTCCCTGACAGATCTTCGTATTCAGCGGCTTCATACTATGGGCCAACTCACTTGGCCATCTGGAGCAGATCGAAAGTTACGCCCCTGGCCACCAGGTCAGGTTTGGAAGCTTAAACTACACGGCCGACATTCGCAGAGACTTGATCTTCAACGGATTCGAGCCCCTGCCGAGTGCGCCGCACCATCACGATGAGCATGATTTAGCTCTGCCGTCGGACAGTGTTCCAGAGATCGCACCTGCAACTGCTCCAACCTTCAATTCGGAGCCAGCCGCACCATCCATGGACAGGTGGCTAGACCCCGCACCGGAGGCCGCACTTAGCGGCGATCGAGCCGAATACCAAACTTACCCTTCACGAAAGTCGTGACTCCAAGTTGTCGGATTCTCCTCCGGCCACGGACTCCGAACCGACTGCGCCCTTGCCAATCGAATCCGACTGGGCGCCGATCATGGAGTTCACCTCTGCAGATATATTTCAACACTCACCCTTCGGCGACATACTGAACTCTCTAAGGTCTCTCTCCTTGTTAGGAGAGTCCTGGCCGGAATATGACCGGTAGGATTGGGATGCGGATGACGAAGAAATTGCCACCCACCCACCACCCACTTTGTAGCCACTGTCGATGATCTAACCGACATGCTAGACTTCGACTCCGAAGACATCGATGGTATGGACGACGATGCAGGAGACGGACAGGAACCACTGCCCACAGGGCACTGGACAACCACCTCAGCTCATGATGTATACATGGTGGACACACCAAAAGAAAACAACAACGAGGAACGGAAGGACGAAGCAAAGGATCGTTCCCTCGAGAAACAGTCAAAGCGACGGCGTAAGCGCCGCTCCAAATCCCGCCTTGGCAGAAACAGTGGTCATACAGACCAAACGATAGAGCAGGGTGAGCTGGCGAACGACGAACATGGCATTGAACAACCGTCCGATGATGGCAACATGTAGAACCAAGCCGCACAACCCGTCTCTGGCGAAAATAATAGTCCGGATGACCTCACGCCGGATAAGCTCCTGGAGCAGAAGAACCTCCATAAAAGGCTTGTCGCCACTGCGCGGAGCCTGAAAACTCAAAGCTGCGGAAGATACATTTAGAATCAGATGGAGCAAATTACTCAACACCGCAGACAAATATGGCGGCAGTCGCCACACAAAGAGCTACTCGAAGCGAAAGCTACTGCCTAAATTTGATGAGGAGGCCTTAGAGCCCCCACAATCAAAAAACAAAGCAGCCATCCGGTTGGATAGATGACCTCATGGCAAACATAGAGCGGCAAACGATGCCTCACACAAGCCAGCACGCGATCCACATGAGGACTCGCATCAAAAGGACGGCCCAACCAGATCTATCTACGGGCCAAGAAAGCAAACTCCAGCACGCAATGCAACACAACAAAAATCCGAACACCACGGTACACCCAAATACAGGGGTGCCGCACACCCCCTATGTTTCACCGATGAGGTGCTGGACCATGAATTTCTAGAGGGATTCAAACCCGTAAACATAGAGGCGTACGACGGAACGACAGACCCTGGGGTCTGGATTGAGGACTACATCCTCCATATCCACATGGCTCGAGGAGATGATCTCCATGCCATCAAGTACCTACCCCTCAAGCTCAAAGGGCCAGCCAGGCACTGGCTTAAAAGCCTCCCCGAAAACACCATTGGAAGTTGGGAAGAGCTCGAGGACGCCTTTCGGGCAAATTTTCAAGGGACCTATGTCCGACCACCGGATGCAGATGATTTAAGTCATATAACTCAACAGCCCGGAGAGTCAGCCCGAAAGCTTTGGAACATATTTCTTACTAAAAAGAACCAAATAGTCGACTGTCCGGACGCCGAAGCCTTAGCAGCTTTCAAACACAGCGTCCGAGACGAATGGCTCGCCAGACACCTCGGTCAAGAAAAGCCAAGAACAATGGCCGCATTAACAAGCCTCATGACCCGCTTTTGCGGGGGAGAGGACAACTGGTTAGCATGATGCAGCACCAGCAACCCAAGTACATCCGAAGTCAGGGACGGGAATGGGAAGCCACGACGCAGCAAAAACCAGCGTCAGAATAAAGAAAACAGCCCGAAGAGCACGGCGGTAAACACCGGATTCAAATGCTCTCGGCCAGGTCAGCAAAAGCTACCCTCTAAAGGCAACGTAGACGAACTGTCTAGCCTAAACAAAATTCTGGACAAACTATGTCAAATCCACAGCACCCCCGATAAATCTGCAAATCATACCCATAGAGAATGTTGGGTCTTCAAGCAGTCCAGCAAGCTCAACGCCGAACACAAGGGGCTGGATACACCAAGCGAAGATGAGGACGAGCCTCGCAAGCAAAGCTGTGGGAAACAGAAGAACTTCCCACCAGAAGTCAAAACAGTAAACGTGTTACACGTGATAAATAAAAACAACGCGACACTCACTGCGATACGTGCCCCAGGGCCTATCACCGCGGAGTTCCGCCACTGGTCGGCCGAACCGATCACCTTTGACCATCGGGATTACTCTGCAAGTATCCGACATGCAGGATGGCTGCCTTGGTGTTAGACCCGATAACTGACGGATACCACTTCACACGAGTCCTGATGGATGGCGGCAGTAGTTTGAACCTGATATATTAGGACACAGTCCGCAAAATGGGGATAGACCCAACAAAAATTAGCCATAGCAATATTTCCTTTAAAGGAGTAACGCCAGGCCGAGGGGCCCATTGCACGGGCTCCCTTCTACTAGAGGTTATATTCGGCTTCCCTGATAACTTCCGCAGCGAAAAGCTAACCTTCCACATCGCTCCATTTCAAAGTGGCTATCAAGCACTACTGGGACGCGAAGCTTTCGCTCGCTTTAACGCAATACCGCTTTACGCGTCTCTCATGCTTAAGATGCCCGGTCCACGCGGCATCATTACAGTAAAGGGAAATATTGAGCGCTCCTTCCGTGCGGAAGACCGTGCGGCTGCCTTGGCAGCCGCACACTAGACGACCTCACCAACTAGAGCATCTTACAGGTCGTTAAGACTACGGACGCGGCTAGACGAGTCCGGCTTAGCAATATAATTGATAAAGGTTTGATGGCTATACCCCTATAACAATACAAGGGGCTCCACGCATGTAAACAAGTGACAATAAGGCTCAATTCTACCCATCTTGAACTATACTTGATTTATTTAGTATAACATACATTTTGCACGATAACTTTGCAATTAAGTTCCTCTCTTCTACAGATGACCATCGTGCTACACCCGTCCAGGATACGGCACAACGGAGACACAGGCGCAGACGTGCAGCAGGGACCCGTTCCAAGGATTCTCTTCAGATTAAGACCTTGCGTAAACCTTTTTTACTGTCTCTTGTTGATAAACATCCCTCGGATTCCCAGTAAAGATGAGATGGATGCTGACGAATTAGCATGTGGCCACGTCAAATTATTGCACTTACCTGGACACCAGGGGATTATTACAATGGGCGACGTTTCGCCTGGTTTATATCATAAAGACCGAATACCTTAGGGAGTGTTCGGCGTCGCGAGTTTGGCCTTATATGCATCAGCTCCGAATCATCTCTTTGGTCAAATGTTGGGTTTGCCCGGCTCCTGTGTTTTGCTGCCTTACGTTCCGCTCTATCGGCTAAGGTGGCACCAGGAGAACTACTGCGATTGTGCCCAGGTTCAGCCAAGTGAGCACCTCAGTAGAGAAAGCCGAAAACTAACTGTCATGATGTAGCGTGAGACTGGTCAACCACTCGATGACCCAGCGGAATCTTCGGGATTCCTCCGCCTTAACGAAGGGCCGTTTCCCGGCCAGGCACGTACGCGCCCCGAATTCGGACGAGTGCGGAGCCACCAGGGGCTATATAGTAGCCCCACTGTCAAACTCCTATGGCCATGTGAAAGTGATAAAGCATTATAGTCCGATTGCCTAGTTCACTGCGCTATCACCTCCTTAATGGACCAAGACGTTGGATCAAGTGTGAATATGCGTCTTCTGCGAGCACCCCCGCATTATATGCGTGGGGGCTGAAGCCGACGACTGCCATCTTTCAGGTTATATACATATATACATAAACGGCCGCACATGAGGTATTACAATTCTTGCAGGTACAAGTATAAAAAGCCTTTACATTTGAGCAAACATTGTTTTCAATGGGAATACATGTCATTAGAACATAATGTTCTTCGAGCACTGCGCCTCTATTGAACGAGCGCCCTCAAGAACTTCTTGTAAGTAGTGCTCGACAGGTACTCGGCTTCGGTCCGAGTCTTGGGCTGCAATGGCGGTGGCCTCCATCTCTGCCCAGTATGTCTTGACATAGGCAAGGGCCATCCGCGCACCCTCTATGCACGCCGACCTCTTCATCGCGATGATATGCGGCACGACACCAAGGAACTGCTGCACCAAACTAAAATAACTGTTCGGCTTTGGCCTTTCCGGCCACAGATGATCCACAACAGACCTCATGGCAAGTCCGGACAATCTATTCAGCTCGGCCCATTCGGCCAACCGGTCAGTCAATGGAAGCGGACGCTCTGGATCGTTAAACTGTGACCAGAACAGCTTCTCCACTTCACGACCTTTTTGATCTCGGAAGTACTCGGCCGCATCGGCAGCACTCGCTGCCAGGTCAAGGTATGCATCCGCCGAACTCCATAGCCGGTCTAAGGAGGCGTACTTCGAATCACCGAACTTCATCCGCAACATAAAGGGCTTCCCAGCCGCGATATCTCCGGCCTAACGCAACTCCTCCTTCATCGCTCTCATGGCAGAGCGGTTGTCTTTGGCCGTCACCACGGCCTTCTCTAGGTCCGCCCTCTTCGCTTGATCTTCCTTTTCAAGAAGCTTGAATGGTCAGTGGCATTCTTCAACTCCACAGCCATCTTGGCTATTTTCTCCTTGCTTTGGCAGTGAGCAGCCTGTTCGGCTTTCAGCTCCTCGATTGCCTTTAGGGCAGCCGCATCACTTTTCTTGGCTTGTTCTTTGGCTCGGGCAAGTTCCGCCTGAAGGTTCTCCATGGCCGCAGCTCCATCTGCATTCAAAACACATGTTATACATAATGGCATCATGCTCCTCTTATCATGTGTCACTGGAGAAATTACATACCTTGTGCCTCGTCAAGCCGCTTGTTGACAAGTACGATGTCGGCATCTGCCACGTCAAGTTGCCGCTTTAACTCGGCAAATTCATCAGTCCGGCTGGCCACCGGACACTTCGCCACCTGCATATTAAGGCGGCAAAATTATACCTGGGACTATGATCCTCTGCGCGTCGTCGTCTTCGATAGCACCCAGAGTCTCAGGGGCTACTATCTACGCAGGGCGCATCTTAAAGTATGCGGTACTATCAAAAAGGTACATCATTTCACGTACCTAAAAACCTGTCAGTAGACTCATGACAGCTTCATGTAACCCGCTCTCCACGGACGAAATCCTTTCAATTGCCGTACCCATCAACGTAAGGTGCTATTTTGAGATAGACGCTCGCCCTAGCAGATCCCTCAGTACCTCCGACCGCGCACCAAACTATGCCGGACTCATTCGATTGCTTTTTTCAAAAGCCGGATAGTGAGGGCTTCGGGTGGCCATATGACTACCTTCTGGCCTTGCCGGATCAGGAGAAACCCTCCGCGACGACACCTCGGGGTCGCCTGCCTCATGAGGTGGTATGGCAGGGGGAGGCGTTCCGCTCTCCATCATCTCAGGAAGATGATCCCCCGAAGACGAGCTCTGCTGAGAAGGGCTAAGATCCGAACTGCAAGATAAATGATTCGGTTATTTTCCTCAGGAGTAAAGCAAGGTTTTTTCTCATCATTAAATACCCTTTTACTTACAGCTCGGTGGAGGGCTGATCCCCTTGAAGGCATAGTACGGCCGGAGTATCCCCCGGTACAGGACCCTCTGCCGAAGATTTCTTCCCAGGCTTTGAGACCATTGTCTCCGGGTCTTTGGAGGCGGTCCTCTTCTTCCCCTGAGGAGAGGAATTTTTGATTCCTCCTTTCCGGCCAACCTCCTCCGCGGAGGCAGTAGCTTCCTTGTTCCCCCCTTCATCTTCTCCCGAAGGCGCGATCTCCAGCATCCTGGTTAACACAGGATATGGCAAGGTCTCAGGAAGGGGGGCCGGACACCTGATCAACTTTGCCTTCGCTAGCCACTCCTGGTTCAAGAGCGGCTCTTTTTTAAAGGGCGGTGTTGCGATAAATAAACGGATGGTTTGTTCGGACACAGGGCTACTTACTTGGGTATCCGGACGATTGCAGCTCAGACCTGCATCCTTAGTAGAGTCTGGACACATTATTTATGGTCCGAAGAACAATTTGTACATCTCCGTGGGTGTCATGCCAAGGAAATGTTGAAGAGCTCGCGGTCCCTCCGTATTGAACTCCCACAGGCATAGGGGACGTCATTTGCAGGGCAGGACTCGGCAAATTAACATGACTTGCGTCACCACGACCAGACTGACATCTCTCTCTAGGAGATCTCGGATGCGGCTCTGCAATATGGGCACATCCTTTACTGCCCCCCTGTCTAGCCCCTTGTTGACCCATGAAGTTAGTCGTGGCGGGGGACCCGAGCGAAAAATAGGTGGAGCCACCCACTTGGTACCCCTGGGAGCTATGATATAAAACCACTCTTGTTTCCATAAGCTGGACTCCTCTTGGAGAGAGCCCTCGGGCCATGGGGCATCAGCATTTTTGCTTATTACGGCGCCTCCGCAATCTGCGTGCCGCCCCTCGATCATCTTCGGCTCCACTTTGAAGGTCTTGAGGCACAATCCGAAATGAGGAGTAATACGGAGGAATGCTTCGCACACGATGATGAATGATGAAATATGAAGGATAGACTCCAGAGCTAAATCATGGAAGTCCAGCCCATAATAGAACACGAGCCCCCTCACGAAGGGATCCGGCGCGAAGCCTAGCCCTCGGAGGAAGTGGGGTGCGAACACGACACTCTCACCGGGCTTGGGAGTGCGAATAACTTGCCCTTGAGCAGGCAGCCTATGCGGGATTTCGCCGGTCAGGTACCTGGCCTCCCTTAGCTTTATTACGTCCTCCTCCGTGACGGAGGAAGGCATCCACCGACCTTGAAGGTTGGGTCCGGACATGATCGAAGGTCCGAAGCGCCTAAACCTAAGCGTTGGGTGTTGGAACTCGAGGCAGGAGGCGGATTCGATTGAGGTCGAAAGAAAAGAACATGCCTTGGTTCTTTATAAAGAGATTGAATACCAAGAGCCCTCCTCGTGACCGTTTGGGACTTACCTCCGATCGAGGGGTCATACCAACGGGCGCGATTGGGTTACCCACGTCCGTGTTGATGAGAATCCCATAAATAAAGGGGACACGATCTCTGCTTCGACAAGACGTGCCAAGGAAACCGCCTCACAAAACGCGCTAGGTTGGCTGCAAAAACGATTCGAATAAAATCTTGGCTATGGTGTGATATCACACTACGGGATACATCAGCAGATTAGATTTGTGGAAATATTATTCTCTCTATGGTGGTATGTGGAACTTGTTTTGCAGAGCCGGACACGATCCTCGTGTTCAAAACCTTCTATGAAGTATTCGGAGGAGGAACCTGCCTTGCAAAGCCGAAGACAATCTACGTGCAGACTCATTGTCATTGAAGCCTGGTTTAGGGGCTACTGAGGGAGTCCTAGATTAGGGGTATCTGAATAGCCAGACTATAACCTTTGGCTGGACTATTGGACTATGAAGATACAAGATTGAAGACTTCGTTCCGTGTCCGGATGGGACTCTCCTTGGCGTGGAAGGCCAGCTTGGCAATACGGATATCTAGATCTCCTTCCTTGTAACCGACTCTGTGTAACCCTAGCCCCCTCCGGTGTCTATATAAACCGGAGGGTTTAGTCCGTAGGACATAACAACAACAATCATAAGCAGGAGTAGGGTTTTACCTCCACCGAGAGGGCCCGAACCTGGGTAAAAACATCGTGTCCCTTGTCTCCTATTACCATCCGCCTAGACGCACAGTTCGGGACCCCCTACCCGAGATCCGACGGTTTTGACACCGACAGTGAACTTCCCCTTCGGCTGGCTCCTTCCCGGGTTGACCCCTTGAAACATGCCCATTTCCTCAAGGTCTCCATTGGGAATTTGCAGCCTTTTGATCACAACAGGCGAGATCAAGTTCAGACCGGCCCCGCCGTCAACCAACATCTTGTTCACCTTGAGGTTGCGTATCGTTGGTGAAACCAAGAATGACAAACACCCGACCGCAGTTGTGCGGTCGGGGTGGTCCTTGGCATCAAAGATGAGGGGCGTGCTGGACCACTTCAATGGCTTCTGAGCGTCGAATGAAGGCTCCGCTGCTGTAATCTCACGCGCCCACTGCTTGAGCCGGCGGTGAGAAGTATGGAGCGAGGCACCACCATCAACGCACATGGCCTCCGTAGCCTTCTGAAACTCATGCTTGCCGGACTCGTCATCCTCGTCATGATCGTCGTCTTCTTGCTTCTTGTCGCGGCACCGAGCGGGCCTCTCTTGTTGGTCATCCTTGCCGCGGCGACCTCCCTGGCACGCCAAAGATGTCAATGAGAACGACACCTATGGGATCACAAGAATCCCTACTACGGTTGGCGGGGCGCGGGGTTGTGAGAAGAGCGGGTCTGACACAAAGCACACGGATCGTTTACCCATGTTCAGGCTGCGAGGATGCGTAAAACCCTTGTCTTGGTTTGGTGGATGTATTGAGTGTTGTTGAGCTCTCGAACTAGCTACGGTGGCTGTGTAGTTCAAAAGAGCCGAAACCCCCTCCAGTATGCCGTGGGCCTCCTTTTATAGTCGAAAGGGGCTGCCACAATGGCACACAGGAGGTGGAAAGGCCTACAGTATTGCAAGCTTATCGCCCGTATTGTAGGACAAGATGCATTTAATGCATTGCTTAGGTGTCCCTTAGCTTTATCGGGGACGGAAACGAGGCCCGTCCCGTCTGTCACCGCCCCTCCTCGCTTCGACACGCGCCCTGGATAGCTATGCATGCGGCGCCATGTAGGCAGGCAGGCAGCTGAGGTGGCGTGGTGGTAAGGTCTTCACGAAGATCTGCACACCGTCACGTAGGCGCTTGCTGAGTTGGCCTGGGAGCCGCATGTTGCCACGCAGGTGCCTGCCCAGCTGGTTGGGCTGGCAGCTGCATGCTAATTGCGGTGGAAACTTGGCTGGTGCGGGCCTGGCAGTGGCCCCGCTGATCTCCTTGGCAAGGGCCTTGCCGGGGGCCCGGCAAGGGTCTTGCCGTGGCGCGCAATCATCCTCGACAAGGATCTTGCCGGGGGTCTTGTTGCTTTCCTCGGCAAGGATCTTACCGAGGATCATTTCTTCTGATCCTCATCTGATCTCATATATCTATGGTCCTGACAAAGATGTGCATGCCACCACGGAGGTGCCTCCCGAGCCCTGGTCGAATCGTAGTCGGTTGGGTTGGAACCAGTGGGCTCAAGGGCGGCTCACTCTGTTGGTGTTTGGGCAAGTTGCCCCGGAAAGGCTCTTGTCGGGGCTGCGGAGGCCGCCCCGGCAAGGGCTTTGGCGGGGGACTCCACCTCGCCCCTTTGATGTCTTGTGTTTCTAGTCTTGGCGTTGCCTCTGACCATCTTGTGCCTCTGGCTTCTATCCGGTTTCCGTCCCCTGCTCTGCTTAGTGTGGCCGTGGGCACGATTACGACTGTCCGTGCACAAGTAAAGGGGTCAAAAGGAGCGCCCCTACTTTTGTACACCGACACGGACCAGTCGGAGAAAGGGAAGAGTCCCCCGTCCTCCGCCGAGCTTCGTCCGACCATTGAGCCTGCCGTTGGCAGGTCGCTGGTGCTCAACCAAGAAGCCATGGACAAGGTGTGTCCCATGCTCGCCTCTAGCTTCAATGAGTGGGGAGGGACGGTGGCTTGGCCTGCGTCTCGTGCTCGTATCGACCGGATAGCTACCAAGGTCCCATTCTTCATCGATGCTAAGGGAGTCTTGGATTAGGGGGTATCTGGACAGCCAGACTATAACCTTTTGCCGGACTGTTGGACTATGAAGATACAAGATTGAAGACTTCGTCCCATGTCCGGATGGGACTTTCCTTGGCGTGGAAGGCAAGCTTGGCAATACGGATATGTAGATCTCCTTCCTTGTAACCGACTCTGTGTAACCCTAGCCCCCTCCGGTGTCTATATAAACCGGAGGGTTTAGTCCGTAGGACAACAACAATCATGACGTAGGCTAGCTTCTAGGGTTTAGCCTCTCTGATCTCGTGGTAGATCCACTCTTGTACTACCCATATCATCAATATTAATCAAGCAGGAGTAGGGTTTTACCTCCATCGAGAGGGCCCGAACCTGTGTAAAAACATCGTGTCCCTTGTCTCCTGTTACCATCCGCCTAGACGCACAGTTCGGGACCCCCTACCAGAGATCCACCGGTTTTGACACCAACATTGGTGCTTTCATTGAGAGTTCCTCTGTGACGTCCTCTTTCGGCTTGATGGCTCCTTTGATCATCAACAGCGATGCAGTCCAGGGTGAGACTTTTCTCCCCGGACAAATCTTCATGTTCGGCGGCTTCGCACTACGCGCCAACTCGCTTGGCCATCTAGAGCAGATCGAGAGTTATGCCCATGGCCATCAGGTCATGTTTGGTAGCTTAAACTACACGGCCGACATCCGCGGAGACTTGATCTTCAACGGATTCGAGCCCCGGCCGAGTGCGCCGCACTGTCACGATGGGCATGATTTAGCTCTGCCACCAAACAGTGTCCTGGAGACCGCACCTGCAACCGCTCCGACCTTCAATTCGGAGCCAACTGCGCCATCCGTGGGTGGGTGGTTAGACCCCGCCACGGAGGCAGCAGCCTCAACGGCGATCGAGCCGAATACCAGCCTTACCCTTCGCGAGGCCCGTGACTCCACATCGCCGGACTCTCCTTCGGACTCTGAACCACCCGCGCCCCTGCCAATCGAATCCGATTGGGCGCCAATCATGGAGTTCACCGCCAAGGATATCTTTCAGCACTCGCCCTTCGGCGACATACTGAATTCACTAAGGTCGCTCTCCTTGTCAGGAGAGTCCTGGCCGGATTATGACCGGCAGGGTTGGGATGCGGACGACGAAGAAATTCGACGCCCACCCACCACCCACTTCATAGCCATTGTCGATGATTTGACCGGCATGCTCGACTTCGACTCCGAAGACATCGACGGTCTGGACAACGATGCAGGAGACGAACAGGAACCAGCGCCTACAGGGCACTGGACGGCAACCTCGTCGTATGACATATATATGGTGGACACACCCAAAGAGGGCAACGGCGACGGAACAACGGAGGATGACCCCTGCAAGAAGCAACCTAAGCGCCAGCGTCAGCGGCGCCGCTCTAAGTCTCGCCAAAGCAAAAACAGTGATACCGGCACAGGAGATAATAACACCCCAGACAGTGCCGAAGACAACCCCCTCCAGCAAGATTCAGCGCAGGAGGATGGAGAAGCCACCCCTCCTAAGAGAGAGAGGTAGAGGATGATAATTACATGCCTCCCTCCGAAGACGAGGCAATCCTCGACGACGACGAATTCGTCGTGCCTGATGATCCCGTCGAACAAGAGCGCTTCAAGCGCTGGCTTATGGCCACGGCGAATAGCCTTAAGAAAAAGCACCAGCAGCTTAGAGCTGATCAAGACTTTCTCGCTGACAGATGGACTGAAGTCCTTGCGGCCGAGGAATACGAACTCGAACGCCCCTCCAAGAGCTACCCAAAGCGCAGGTTGCTACCCTGATTAGAGGAGGAAGCATCTAAACCTACGTCTCTAGTGTATGACGCGGCTGATCGGCCACCTCGTGGCCACGACAGAGAGGCCTCTCGGCCCACAGCTCAAGCTGCACCCCGGCGTCACTCAAAAAATACCAAGGCACGGGGAAATGCACAAGATCTGCGAGACATATTGGAGGACAAAGCAAAGCAAACAAGATCGATCTACGGATCGCATGGGCGCCCGACCACACGAGACGATAACCGTCACGCCGGATACAGCAAAAGTAAATCCGGCGGGGCCGAACACAGCAGACAAAACTCATTTGAGCTGCGTCGCGATATAGCCCAGTACAGAGGCGCCGCTCACCCGCTATGCTTCACAGATGAAGTAATGGATCATCAAATCCTAGAGGGTTTCAAACCCATGAATATCGAATCATATGATGGTACGACAGATCCTGCGGTATGGATTCAGGACTATCTCCTTCATATCCACATGGCCCGTGGCGACGATCTACACGCCATCAAATACCTCCCACTCAAGCTTAAAGGACCAGCCCGGCATTGGCTCAACAGCCTGCCAGCAGAATCCATTGGTTGTTGGGAAGATCTGGAAGCCGCATTCCTCGACAATTTCCAGGGCACTTATGTGCGACCACCAGATACCGATGACTTGAGCCACATAATTCAACAGCCAGAGGAATCGGCCAGGCAATTTTGGACATGGTTCCTAACCAAGAAAAATCAAATCATCGACTGTCTGGATGCAGAGGCCCTAGCGGCTTTCAAGCATGACATCTGCAATGAGTGGCTCGCCCGGCACCTTGGACAGGAAAAGCCGAAATCCATGGCAGCCCTCACGACACTCATGACCCGTTTTTGCGCGGGAGAAGACAGCTGGCTGGCTCGCAGCAATAACATGTCAAAGAGCCCTGGTACTTCAGATACCAAGGACAACAATGGCAGGTCACGTCGCAACAAACACGAACACCGCATTAACAACGACAATACTGAGGATACAATAGTTAACGCCGGATTCAGAGGCTCTAAGCCCGGTCAGCAGAAAAAGCCGTTCAAAAGAAGCACTCCGGGCCCATCCAGTTTGGACCGTATACTCGATCGCTCATGTCTGATACATGGCACCCCCGACAAGCCAGCCAACCACACCAGCAGGGATTGTTGGGTGTTCAAGCAGGCCGGCAAGTTAAATGCCAAAAACAAAGACAAGGGGCTACATAGCGATGACGAGGAGGAGCCCCGGCCGCCGAACAACAGAGAACATAAAGGTTTCCCGCCACAAGTGCGGACGGTAAACATGATATACGCAACCCACATCCCCTAGAGGGAGCGAAAGCGTGCGTTAAGGGACGTATACGCGTTGGAGCCAGTCGCCCCAAAGTTCAACCCATGGTCCTCCTGTCCGATTACTTTTGATTGTAGAGATCATCCCACTAGTATCCGCCATGGCGGATTTGCCGCACTGGTTCTAGACCCAATCATTGACGGATTTCACCTCACTCGAGTCCTTATGGACGGCGGCAGCAGCCTGAACATGCTTTATCAGGACACAGTGCGCAAAATGGGCATAGATCCCTCAAGGATTAAACCCACAAAAACGACCTTTAAGGGCGTCATACCAGGTGTAGAGGCCCATTGCACAGGTCAGTCACACTAGAAGTGGTCTTCGGATCCCCGGATAATTTCTGAAGCGAGGAGTTAATCCTCGATATAGTCCCGTTCTGCAGTGGCTATCATGCATTGCTTGGGCGAACCGCATTTGCAAAATTGAATGCGGTGCCGCACTATGCATACCTCAAGCTCAAGATGCCAGGACCTCGGGGGGGGGGGGGGGGGGCACTGAGCGCTCTCTCCGAACGGAGGAGCACACGGCGACCCTCACAGCGGAAGTACAAGGCAGCCTCTCAAGGCAATTCTCCAGTACGGCGACAAAACGTCCAGACACCGTCAAGCGCGCTCGGAGTAATCTACAACAAGATCGCATGGCATGTTCTGAGCAAGCGTAGCAATAGGGCCCCAACCCCAGCCCCAGCAAACGGCGAAATCTATGCTACGTGTACATAATTATGCTCTGAAAATACCATGGGCACAGGGGGAGGGGCACGACCTCGGCATGCCCCAAAATGCGGCTCAACCGCACTAGGGGCCTCTGACTTTGTCATTTTTTCTCACTTTTAGGACCTTACTCTCCGGAAGACCTGTTCGGCAGTACAATCGCCGAACACACGATACAACAACCAGGGAGGCAGAAAGCTATGTCACACTATGGAACTCCCAGGTGGTCTCTATAACGAGCAAAATACCTGCTTTAAATACCATTCCGCAGTTCGCCCCTGGAGGGGACATGTCAAATAGTCCCATCTCTTGCTTATCGCACTATTTATATCGTTCTGCTTTTTATGCACCTTTTTTCGAATAAACAATGCATAGCTTCATTCTATTATTGCATTCTCTGTTCCTTCCTTTTTATGTATACATGTTCATTCAAGACATTCAGCACCCGTACACTTTGGTACGGCTAATACGCCAGGGGCTTAAGCACCCCATAATACGGCGTGAGAAGTCCTATCACTTTCACAAGTGCGACACTCCGAACTTATAGCATTATATGCATCATCTCCGAATCATGTCTTGGGTCAATAGTTGGGTTTGCCCGGCTCCCATGTTTTGGTACCTTACGTTCCGCTATAACGGCTAAGGTAGCACTGGGAGAACTACTGCGATTGTGCCCCGGTTCAGCTGGGCTAAGCATCTCAGTAGAGAAAGCTAAAACTGACTGTCATGATAGGGCGAGAGCTGGTCGCTATTCGAGAGGTTTCGAGTCCCTAAAGACTTATGCCTCTTAGGGCGAGGAGCCGGCTTTGTCCGGCCCAGGCGTGTATAGCGCCCCGACCTCGGTCTTCTGAATACTAGGGGCTTCGCCAAAATTTAAAATTATAGAATTCTTTGGCTAAGTGAGAGTGATAAAGTGAGGGAGTCTTGGATTAGGGGGTGTCCGGGTAGCCGGACTATACCTTCAGCCGGACTCCTGGACTATGAAGATACAAGATTGAAGACTTCGTCCCGTGTCCGGATGGGACTTTTCCTTGGCGTGGAAGGCAAGCTTGGCGATGCGGATATTCAGATCTCCTACCATTGTAACCGACTTTGTGTAACCCTAACCCTCTCCGGTGCCTATATAAACCGGAGGGTTTTAGTCCGTAGGACAACCCCAACATACAACAATCATACCATAGGCTAGCTTCTAAGGTTTAGCCTCCTTGATCTCGTGGTAGATCTACTCTTGTACTACCCATATCATCAATATTAATCAAGAAGGACGTAGGGTTTTACCTCCATCGAGAGGGCCCGAACCTGGGTAAAATATTGTGTCGCTTGTCTCCTGTTACCATCCGCCTAGACGCACAGTTCGGGACCCCCTACCCGAGATCCGCCGGTTTTGACACCGACATTGGTGCTTCCATTGAGATTTCCTCTGTGTCGTCGCTTTTAGGCCCGATGGCTCCTTTGATCATCAACAACGATGCGGTCCAGGGTGAGACTTTTCTCCCCAGATAGATCTTCGTCTTCGGCGGCTTCGCACTGCGGGCCAATTCGCTTGGCCACCTAGAGCAGATCGAAAGCTACCCCCCTGTCCATCAGGTCAGATTTGGAAGTTTAAACTACACAGCGGACATCCACGGGGACTTGATCTTCGACGGATTCGAGCCACAACCAAGCGCGCCGCACTGTCTCGATGGGCATGATCTAGCTCTGCCGCCGAACAGTGTCCTGGAGGCCGCACACGCATTGGTTCTGACCCTTAATTCGGAGCCTACTGTGCCGATTGAGGATGAGTAGTTGGACACCGCCTCGGGGGCTATGATCTCAAAGGCGATCGAGCCGAACGCCAGCCCCGCACCCCGCAAGGCCCGTAACTCCGAGGGGCCGGATTCCTCTCCGGACTCCGAGCCCTCCGCGCGCCTGCTGATCGAATCCAATTGGGCGCCGATCATGGAGTTCAGCGCCGCGGACATCTTTCAGCACTCGCCCTTTGGTGACATTCTGAAGTCACTAAAGTCTCTCTCTTTATCAGGAGAGCCCTGGCCGGACTATGGTCAGCAAGGTTGGGATATGAACGATGAAGAAATTCAAAACCCACGCACCACCCATTTGGTAGCCACCGTCGATAATTTAAACAACGTGCTCAATTTCGACTCCGAAGACATCGACGATATGGACGACGATGCAGGAGACGCATATGAACCAACGCCTATAGGGCATGGGACAGCCACCTCATCTCATGATGTGTACATGGTGGATACACCTAAATGAAGCAACAACGAGGAACACGGGGAGGCAACGAGGGACCGATCCCTCGAAAAGCAATCAAAGTGGCGGCGTAAATGCCGCCCCAAGCCCCGCCTCGACACAGACCCAGCCATAGAGCAGGACGAGCCGGCAGACCACGAGCATGCCTTAGAGCAACTGTCCGAACAGGGCAACTCAGATAAAGAAACCGAACAGCCTGTCCCCGGCAAAAACGGCATTCCGGACGACCTTACGCCGGATAAGGCCACGGAGCAGAAGAACATCCACAAAAGGCTCGTTGCAACCGCACGTAGCCTGAAAAAGCAGAAGTGGAAGCTAAAAACTACAGAAGATGCACTCAGAATCAGATGGAGCAAAGTAATCAATACCGCATACAAATACGACGACAGTCGCCACACTAAAAGTTATCCGAAGCAAAAGCTACTGCCTGAATTCGACGAAGAGGCCTTAGAGCCCTCGCATTCAAAAAGTAAGAAAGCCACCCGGTCGGATAGACGACCCCATGGCCAGCATAAAGCGGCAAGCGGCGCCGCACTTAAGCAGGCATGCGACCCACTTAAGGATTCGCATCAAAAAGATGGCCCAGCCAGGTCCATTTATGGTCCAAGAAAACAAGCTCTCGTAAGTGAGGGAGTCCTGGATTAGGGGGTGTCCGTATGGCCGGACTATACCTTCAGCCGGACTCCTAGACTATGAAGATACAAGATTGAAGACTTCGTCCCGTGTCCGGATGGGACTTTCCTTGGCGTGGAAGGCAAGCTTGGCGACGCGGATATTTAGATCGCCTACCATTGTAACCGACTTTGTGTAACCCTAACCCTATCCAGTGTCTATATAAACCGGAGGGTTTTAGTCCGTAGGACAAGAACCTCAACATACAACAATCATACCATAGGCTAGCTTCTAGGGTTTAGCCTCCTTGATCTCGTGGTAGATCTACTCTTGTACTAACCATATCATCAATATTAATCAAGAAGGACGTAGGGTTTTACCTCCATCAAGAGGGCCAGAACCTGGGTAAAACATTGTGTCCCTTGTTTCCTGTTACTATCCGCCTAGACGCACAGTTCGGGACCCCCTACCCGAGATCCGCCGGTTTTGACACCGACATTGGTGCTTTCATTGAGAGTTCCTCTGTGTCGTCACTTTTAGGCCCGATGGCTCCTTCGATCATCAACAACGATGCAGTCCCGGGTGAGACTTTTCTTCCCGGACAGATCTTCGTCTTTAGCGGCTTCGCACTATGGGCCAATTCGCTTGGCCACCTGGAGCAGATCGAAAGCTACGCCCCTTACTATCAGGTCAGGTTTGGAAGTTTAAACTACACGGCCGACATCCACGGGGACTTGATCTTCGATGGATTCGAGCCACAGCCAAGCGCGCCGCACTGTCTCGATGGGCATGATCTAACTCTGCCACCGAATAGTGTCCTGGAGGCCGCACACGCATCGGTTCCGACCTTTAATTCGGAACCGGTTGCACCGATCGAGTACGAGCTGTGATCCCAAAGGCGATCGAGCCGAACACCAGGGCCGCGCTCTACATGGACCATGACTCCGAGTTGCCGGACTCCTCTCCGGACTCCGATCCCTCCACGCGCCTGCCAATCGGATCGGATTGGGCGCCTATTATGGAGTTCACCGCCGCGGACATCTTTCAACACTCGCCCTTCCGCGACATCCTGAAGTCACTAAAATCTCTCTCTTTATCGGGAGAGCCCTGGCCGGATTGCGGTCAGCAAGGTTATTATACGGACGATGAAGAAATTCAAAACCCACCCGCCACCCATTTGGTAGCCACCGTCGATAATTTATACGACGTGCTCAACTTCGACTCCGAAGACATCGACGGCATGGACAGCGATGCAGGAGACGCATCTGAACCAACGCCTTCAGAGCATTGGACAGCCACCTCATCTCATGATGTGTACATGGTGGACACCCCTAAAGGAAGCGACAACGAGGAACACAGGGATGCAACGAGGGATCGATCTCTTGAAAAGAAAAGAAAGGGGTAGCGTAAACGCCGCTCCAAGCCCCGCCTCGATACAGACCTAGCCATAGAGCAGGATGAGCCGGCAGACGACGAGCGTGCCTTAGAGCAACCGTCCGAACAGGGCAGCTCGGATAAAGAAATCGAACAACCCGTCCCCGGCGAAAACGGCATTCCGGACGACCTTACGCCGGATAAGCCCACGGAGCAGAAGAACCTCCACAAAAGGCTCGTTGCAACCGCACGCAGCCTGAAAAAGCAGAAGCGGAAGCTAAAAACTGCGGAAGATGCACTCAGAATCAGATGGAGCAAAGTAATCAATACCGCAGACAAATACGACGATAGCCGCCATACTAAAAGCTATCCGAAGCGAAAGCTGCTGCCCGAATTCGACGAGGAGGCCCTAGAGCCCCCCAGCCAAAAAGTAAGAAAGCCATCCGGTCAGATAGACGACCCCATGGCCAGCATAAAGCGGCAAGCGACGCCCCACTTAAGCCGGCACGCGACCCACTCAAGGATTCACATCAAAAAGATGGCCCGACTAGATCTATTTATGGGCCAAGAAAGCAAGCTCTCATAAGCAATGCAACAACACCAGTATCTGAACATCACGACACACCCAAATACAGGGGTGCCGCACACCCCCTATGTTTTACCGATGAGGCCCTGGATTCTGGCTCGAGGATTATATCCTCCACATACATATGGCTAGAGGAGACGATCTCCACGCCATAAAATATTTACCCCTCAAGCTTAAAGGGCCAGCCCGGCATTGGCTTAAAAGCCTTCCTGAAAACACCATTGGAAGTTGGGCAGAGCTCGAGGACGCTTTCCGAGCAAATTTTCAAGGGACCTATGTCTGCCCTCCGGATGCAGATGATCTCAGTCACATAACTCAACAACCTAGAGAGTCAGCTCGGCAATTTTGGAACAGATTTCTTACTAAAAAGAATCAGATAGTCGACTGTCCGGACGCCGAAGCCTTAGCAGCCTTTAGGCATAATGTCCGAGACGAATGGATCGCCAGACACCTCGGCCAAGAAAAGCCAAGAACAATGGCCGCATTAACAAGCCTCATGACCCGCTTTTGCGCGGGAGAGGACAACTGGTTGGCAAGATGTAGCACCAGCGACCCAAGTACATCCGAAACTAGGGATGGAAACGGAAAACCGCGATGCAACAAGGATCATCGTCGGACTAAGGAAAACAAACCTAAGAGCACGACAGTCAACGCCGGATTCAAAAGCTCACGGCAGAATCAGAAAAAGCCGCCCCTCCAGGAAAACAGAGATGATTTATCCAACCTAAACAAAATCCTGGACAGGATATGTCAATACACAGTACTCCCAGAAAGCCTGCTAACCATACCCACAGAGATTGTTGGGTTTTCAAACAATCCGGTAGACTCAGGCTCGACACACCAAGCGAGGACAAGGACGAACCCCAAAAGCAGAGCACCAGGAAACAAAAGAATTTCCCACAAGAAGTAAAAACAGTAAACTTACTTCACATAACAAAACGTACGGCGCCCAGAAAGGTACGCGCCACACGACCTATCCCAAAGGGGTCCCGCCACTAGTTGTCAAAACCAATCATCTTCGATCACCTGGATTATCCTAGAAGTATCAGGAACGCAGGCTGGACTGCCTTGGTACTCGATCCGATAATTGGCGGACTCCAGTTTTCAAACGTCCTCATGGACGGCGGCAGTGGACTAAACTTGATATATCAGGACACAATCCGTCACATGGGGATAGACCCAACAAGAATTCGCCACAGCAAAACCTCCTTTCAAGGGGTAACGCCTGGTCCGGACACCCATTGCATGGGTTTTCTCCGGCTCGAAGTTATATTCGGCTCTACCGATAACTTCCGCCGCGAAAAGCTGACTTTCCACATCGTCCCATTCTCAAGTTGCTATCAAGCACTGCTGGGACGCGAAGCTTTCGCCCGCTTTAACGCAATACCGCATTATGCATCTCTCACGCTTAAGATGCCCGGTCCACGAGGCATCATCTCCTTGAAGGGGAGGCATTGAGTGCGCCTCCCCCGAGCGGAGGATTGTGCGGCCGCTTTAACAGCCCCACAATACAATGGCTTCACCAGCCAGAACATCCGAACAGATCATTAAGACCACGGACACGGATAGACGAGCCCGGCATAAAAGTATCTTTGCTAATGGCTTAGTGGCCACATACCCCTGCCGTAGGGGCTCCGCACATATAAGAGACAATAAAGCTCAATCTTACATATTTTACTTTATACTTTGTTTATTTAATATAACTTTTGTTCGGCACGACCCTTTTTTCAACTTAGTTCCTCTCTTTTACATATGAACTTCGTGCTGCGCCCGTCCAGGATATGGCACAACGGAGACACAGGCGCAGACGTGCAGTAGGGACCCATTCCAAGGATTCTTTTCAGATTAAGACCCTACGCAAACCTTTTTTACTGTCTCTTGTTGATACACATCCCCTGGTTCTATAACCAAGGAGGAGGCTGGCGTCTTGGCATGTGGCCACGTCAGAATTCCTGCGCGTACCTGGACACTAGGGGCTTATACCTAAGAGCGTTACTTCGCCCGCTCTCATAAAGACCGAATACCTTAGGGAGTGTTCGGCGTCGCGAGTTTGGCCTTATATGCATCAGCTCCAAATCATGATTTTAGTCAAATGTTGGGTTGCCCGGCTCCTGTGTTCGGCCGCCTTACGTTCCGCTCTATCGACTAAGGCGGCACCAGGAGAACTACTGCGATTGTGCCCCGGTTCGGCCAGGCGAGCACCTCAGTAGAGAAAGCCGAAAACCGACTGTCATGATATAGCGTGAGACTGGTCAACCACTCGACGACTCTCCGAAATCTATAGGATTCCTCCTTATTAACGAAGGGCCGTTTCCCGGCTAGGCACATACACGCCCCGAATTCGGGCGAGCGCAGTCGCCACCAAGGGCTATCTAAAGAGTCCCACTGTCATGCTCCTATGGCTAAGTGAAAGTGTTAAAGCATTATAGTCCGGTTGCCTAGTTCGCTGCGCCATCACCTCCTTTGTAGGACCAAGACGTTGGATTAAGTGTGAAAATGCGCCTTCTACGAGCACCCCCGCACTATGTGCGTGGGGGATGAAGCCAACGACTGCCATCTTTCAGATTATATATATATATCTAAAAACGGCCGCACAGGAGGTGTTCAACATACTTGAAGGCACAAGTATAAAAGGTCACTACAATTCATCAAAATACTGCTTTATAATTAAATATGCTATCAGAACATAGCATCCTTCGGGCACTGCGTCTCTATTACACGAGCGCCTTCAAGGACTTCCTGAAAATAGTGCTCGGAGGGTACTCGGCTTTTGTCCGAATCGCGGGATGCAACAACGGTGGTCTCCATCTCCGCCCAGTATGTCTTGACACGGGCAAGAGCCATCCGTGCGCCCTCTATGCATGCTGACCTCTTCATTGCATTGATACGTGGCACCGCATCAAGGAGTTGCTGCACCAAGCTGAAATAACTCTTCGGCTCCGATCTCCCTGGCCACAAATGACCCATGACGCACTTCATGGCAAGTCCGGACAACCTATTCAGTTCGGCCCATTGAGCCAGACGATCCTCCACCGCCAGTGGACGCTCTGGATTGTGAAACTGCGACCAGAAAAGTTTTTCCACTTCGCGATCTTCTTGATCTCGAAAGTGTTAGGTCGCATCAGCAGCACTCGCTGCCAAATCCAAATAGGTGTCCTCCACACTCCACATCCGGTCCAACGGAGCAAACTTCGGATTGCAAAACTTCCTCCGTAGCATAAAGGGCTTTCTAGCCGCAATCTGTCCGGCTTGACGCAACTCCTCCTTCGCAGCTCTCATTGCAGAGCGAGCGTCCTTGGCATCAGCAACGGCCTTTTCTAAGTCCGTCTGCCTCACCCGATCTTCTTTCTCAAGAAGCTTGCAACGGTCAGCAGTGCTCTTTAACTTCACGGCCATCTCGGCCATCTCCTTCTTGCTTCGGCAGTGAGCAGCCTGTTCGGCTCTCAGCTCTTCAAGGGCCTTCTCGGCAGCCGCATCCCTTTCTCTGGCTTGTTCCTTAGCCCGGGCAAGTTCCGCCCGAAGACTCTCCACGGCGGCCGCACCATCTGCGTCAAGCACACACATTGTAAGATATTGGCATAAAGCTCCTCTTACCAGGTGCCGCCCAAGGAATTACATACCTTGAGCCTCATCAAGCCGCTTGTTGACGAGCGCGATGTCGGCATCTGCCACGTCCAGTTGCCGCTTTAGTTCGGCAAAATCATCAGTTCGGCTCGATTCCGGACACCTCGCCACCTACATTTAAAGGCGACATTTTAGACCTGGGATTATGATCCTCTGCACGCTGTCACTTCTGACAACGCACAGAGTCTCAGGGGCTACTATTTACACAGGGCGCATCTTATTTATCCGCAACTGACAAAAGTGTACATTATCTGAGGTACCTCAAAACCCGTCAGTAAGCTTCTGATGGCCTCATGCAATCCGCTTTTCGCGGATGAAATCCTTTCAGTCACCGTGCCCGTCAATGCACGGTGCTCCTCCGAGATAGAAGCTCGCCCCAGCAGATTCTTTAGCTCCTCCGGTCGAACACCAGACGGTGCCGGACTTGTCCTATGGCCTCTTTCGAAGGCCGGACATGGACAACCTTGGGGGGCCTCATAGTCTTCCGCCCCTGCCAGATTCAGAGAAACCATCCGCGACGACACCTCAGGGTCGCCCGCCTCGCTAGGTGGTACGGCAAGGGGAGGCGTCCCGCTCTCCATCATCTCCGGCTGAGGCCCGAACTACAAGGTAAAATTTCGGTTAATCTTCTCAGGTTTAAAGCAAGGATCTTTCTCTCAAAAAATATAATCTTTCTCTACTTACAGCTCGCTGGAGGGCTGATCCCTTTGAGGGCATAGTTCGGCCGAGGAACCCCCAGGCGTCGGACCCTCTGACGAGGATTCCCCCCCCCCCCCCCCGCTTTGAGGCCATGGTCTCCGGGTCATCAGAGGCGGCCCTCTTCTTCCCCTTAGGAGAGGAATTGTCGGTTCCTCCCTTCGGAACAACCTCCTTTGAGGAGGCCATAGTTTCCTTGTCATCTCCCTCACTTCCCTCCAGAGGCACAATCTTCAACATCCTGACTAGCACGGGATCCGGCCTGGTCTTAGGAAGGGGAGCCGGACACCTGATCAGCTTTGCTTTCGCTATCCACTCCTGTTTAAAAGGACAACTCTTTTAGGGGCGAGTTTATGACAATTATACGGATAGCGAGTCCAGGCACAAGGTTACTTACCTGAGTATCCGGGCGATTGCATGTAGGATCTAGAAGTAGGTGTGTCTAGAGGGGGGGTGATTAGACACTTAGTGCTAAAGTTGCAGTTTTTAAGCTTTTTCGGTTTGAGTGGAGTTTTAGGCACAATTTCAACATACACAATACATATCAAGCAAGCATGCAAAGAGTATATGAGCAGCGGAATATAAAGCATGCAACTTGCAAGAATGTAAAGGGAAGGGTTTGGAGAATTCAATCGCAATTGGAGACACGGATGTTTTTCCCGTGGTTCGGATAGGTGGTGCTATCCTACATCCACGTTGATGGATACTTCAACCCACGAAGGGTAACGGTTGCGTGAGTCCACGGAGGGCTGCACCCACAAAGGGTCCACGAAGAAGCAACCTTGTCTATCCCACCATGGCCATCGCCCACGAAGGACTTGCCTCACTGGCGGTAGATCTTCACGAAGTAGGCGATCTCCTTGCCCTTACAAACTCCTTGGTTCAACTCTACAATCTTGTCGGAGGCTCCCAAGTGACACCTAGCCAATCTAGGAGACACCACTCTCCAAGAAGTAACAAATGGTGTGTTGATGATGAACTCCTTGCTCTTGTGCTTCAAATGATAGTCTCCCCAACACTCAACTCTCTCTCTCATAGGATTTGGATTTGGTAGAAAGAAGATTTGAGTGGAAAGCAACTTGGGGAAGGCTAGAGATCAAGATTCATATGGTAGGAATGGAATATCTTGGCCTCAACACAAGGGGTAGGAAGTTCTCTCTCAGAACATATGAGTTGGAAGTGTAGATGTGTTCTGATGGCTCTCTCCACGAATGAAGAGGAGGTGGAGGGGTATATATAGCCTCCACTTAAAATCCAACCGTCACACACAATTTACAAATCTTGGTGGGACCGAATCAACAAACTCGGTCGGACCGAAAAGGTAAACCTAGTGACCGTTAGAGATTTTCGGTGGGACTGACATGCATCTCGGTAGGACCGATATGGTTAGGGTTTGGGCATAACATAATCTCGGTGAGACCGATGACACAAACTAGGTGAGACCGATTTTGGTAATTAGCTAACCAGAGAGTTGGTCAGGCAAACTCGGCGGGACCGATTTGCTCTTTCGGTGAGACCGAAAAGTTACAAAAGGGAAACGGAGAGTTTGCATTGCAATCTCGGTAGTACCGATTGTCTAGACTCGGTGAGACCGATTTTGACAATGGACATACACAGTGAGATTACAATCCCATCTCGGTGAGACCGAGATCCCTATCGGTAGAACCGAATTGCTAGGGTTTGGCAGTGGCTTATGACATATGAAACTCGGTGGCGCCGGATAGAAAGAATCGGTAGGACCGAGTTTGGCTTAGGGCTTGGGTCATATGTGAAAGTGGGAAAGTAGCTGAGCATTTTGGAGCATATCATTAAGCACATAAAGCAAAGGGCTCATTAAGCAACACCTCATCCCTCCTTGATAGTATTGGCTTTTCCTATGGACTCAATGTGATCTTGGATCACTAAAATGTAAAATGAAGAGTCTTGAGCTTGAAGCTTCAGCCAATCCTTTGTCCTTAGCATCTTGAAGGAGTTCCCACAGCCTTTAGTCCATGCCACTCCATTGTTGAACTTATCTGAAATATACTAGATAAAAACGTTAGTCCAACAAGAGATATGTTGACATTAATTACCAAAACCACCTGAGGAGCACTTGTGCTTTCATTGCAGCTTAGACCTGCGTCCTCGGTCAAATCCGGACACATTGCTTGTGATCCGAAGAATAGTTTATACATCTCCACGGGCGTTGCGCCCATAAAATGCTGGAGAGCTCGTGGTCCCTCCGGATTAAACTCCCACAAACGAAGGGAGCGACGTTTGCCGGGCAGGGTTCGGCGGATCAGCATGACTTGCGTCACTTTGACCAGGTTGAGGTCTCTTTCCAAGAGATCCCTGATGCGGCCCTGCAACAAAGGCACATCCTGGGATGGCCCCCAGTCTAGGCCTTTATTGACCCATGACCCTAGCTGTTGTGGGGGACCCGAGCGAAAGGCAGGCGGCGCCACCCATTTGGTGCCCCTGGGAACGGTGATATAGAACCACTCCCGTTGCCATAAGCCGAGCTCCTCTTGAAAAGAGCCCTCGGGCCATGGAGCATTAGCATTATTACTTATAACAGCACCTCCGCACTCTGCGTGCCATCCCTCGATCATCTTCGTCTCCACTTTAAAGGTCTTGAGCCATAATCCGAAGTGAGGGGTAACACGGAGGAACGCTTCACACACGATGATGAATGAGGAAATATGGAGGATGGACTCCGGAGCTAAGTCATGAAATTCCAGCCCATAATAGAATAGCAGCCCCCTCACAAAGGGATCCATTGGGAAGCCTAACCCCCGAAGGAAGTGAGATATGAACACCACACTCTCACCAGGCTGGGGACTGGGAACCGCCTGCCCTTGAGCAGGCAACCTATGCGAAATTTTGCCGGTCAAGAACTTAGCCTCTCTCAACTTTAGCACGTCCTCCTCCGTGACGGAGGAGGGCATCCATCGGCCTTGAAGGTCGGAACCGGACATTGTCGAAGGTCCGAAGCACCTGGAATCTGGGGCCTAGGGTGTTGGAACTCGAGGCGACGGGCGAACTCGTTTGAGATTGGAAAAAAGGAGTAAGGCCTTGGTCTCTTTATAAGAGGTTGAATACCAAGAGACCTCCTCGTGACCGTTTGGGACTCGCCTTTAATCGAGAAAACATGCTACGCGGGCACGATTGGGTTACCCACGTCCGTATTGATGAGAATCCCATAAATAAAGGGGACACGATCTCTGCTTTGACAAGACATGCCAAGAAAACCGCCTCGCAAGACGCGCTGAGGTGGGGAAGTAAGAACGATTCGAGTAAAGGCTTGGTCGTAGTGTGATGTCACGCTGCGGAATACGTCAGCAGATTAGATTTGTGTTAATATTATTCTCTCTATGGCAATATGTGGAAACTTGTTTTGCAGAGCCGGACACTATCCTTGGTGTTTAAAATCTTTTATGAAGAACTTGGAGGAGGAACCCGCCTTGCAATGCCGAAGACAATCTGCACGCCGGACTCGTCGTCATTGAAGCCTGGTTCAGGGGCTACTCAGGGAGTCCTGGATTAGGGGGTGTCCGGATGGCCAGACTATACCTTCAGCCGGACTCCTGGACTATGAAGATACAAGATTGAAGACTTCGTCCCATGTCCGGATGGGACTTTCCTTGGCGTGGAAGGCAAGCTTGGCGATGCGGATATTTAGATCTCCTACCATTCTAACCGACTTTGTGTAACCCTAACCCTCTTCGGTGTCTATATAAACCAGAGGGTTTTAGTCCGTTGGACAAGAACCTCAACATACAACAATCATACCATAGGCTAGATTCTAGGGTTTAGCCTCATTGATCTCGTGGTAGATCTACTCTTGTACTACCCATATCATCAATATTAATCAAGCAGGACGTAGGATTTTACCTCCATCAAGAGGGCCTAAACCTGGGTAAAACATTGTGTCCCTTGTTTCCTGTTACCATCCGCCTAGACGCACAGTTCGGGACCCCCTACCCGAGATCCGCCAGTTTTGACACCGACAGTAAGCAATGCAATAAAGCCAGTATCCGAATCTGGCACACCCAAATACAGGGGCGCCGCACACCCCCTTTGTTTCACCGATGAGGTCCTGGATTATGAATTTCCAGCGGGATTCAAACCCGTAAACATAGAGGCATACGACGGAACAACAGACCCTAGAGTCTGGATCGAGGAATATATCCTCCACATACATATGGCCAGAGGAGATGACCTCCATGCCATAAAATATTTACCCCTCAAGCTTAAAGGGCCAGCCCGGCTTTGGCTCAAAAGCCTTCCTGAAAACACAATTGGAAGTTGGGAAGAGCTCGAGGACACTTTCCGAGCAAATTTTCAAGGGACCTATGTCCGCCCTCCGGACGCAGACGATCTCAGTCTGTAGGATCGGAAGTATGTCTAGAGGGGGGTGATTAGACTACTTGACCAAATAAAAACTTAACCTTTTCCCAATTTTAGTTCTTGGCAGATTTTAGCTACTTTAGGACAAGTTAAGCAATCATCACACAATTCAAGCAAGCATGCAAAGAGTATATAGGCAGCGGAAAGTAAAGCATGCAACTTGCAAGAATGTAAAGGGAACGGTTTGGAGAATTCAAATGCAATTGGAGACAAGGATGTTTTTGTCGTGGTTCGGATAGGTGGTGCTATCCTACATCCACGTTGATGGAGACTTCAACCCACGGAGGGTAACGGTTGCGCAAGTCCACGGAGGGCTCCACCCACGAAGGGTCCACGAAGAAGCAACCTTGTCTATCCCATCATGGCCATCGCCCACGAAGGACTTGCCTCACTAGCGGTAGATCTTGACGAAGTAGGCGATCTCCTTGCCCTTACAAACTCCTTGGTTCAACTCCACAATCTTGTCGGAGGCTCCCAAGTGACACCTAGCCAATCTAGGAGACACCACTCTCCAAGAAGTAACAAATGGTGTGTTGATAATGAACACCTTGCTCTTGTGCTTCAAATGATAGTCTCCCCAACACTCAACTCTCTCTCACAGGATTTGGATTTGGTGGAAAAAAATTTGAGTGGAAAGCAACTTGGGGAAGGCTAGAGATCAAGATTCATATGGTAGGAATGGAATATCTTGGCCTCAACACAAGGGTAGGTGGTTCTCTCTCAGAACATATGAGTTGGAAGTGTAGATGTGTTCTGATGGCTCTCTCCACGAGTGAAGAGGAGGTGGAGGGGTATATATAGCCTCCACACAAAATCCAACCGTTACACACAATTTACCAATCTCGGTGGGACCGAATCAACAAACTCGGTCGGACCGTAATAGTAAACCTAGTGACCGTTAGAGATTTTCGGTGGGACTGACATGCAACTCGGTAGGACCGATATGGTTAGGGTTAGGGCATAACGTAATCTCGGTGTGACCGATTACACAAACTCGGTGAGACCGATTTGGTAATAAGCTAACCAGAGAGTTGGTCAGGAAAACTTGGTGGGACCGATTTTCTCTTTCGATGAGACCGAAAAGTTACAAAAGGGAAACAGAGAGTTTGCATTGCAATCTCGGTGGGACCGATCCGCTCTTTCGGTGAGACCGAAAAGTTACAAAAAGGAAACAGAGAAATTGCAATCCCATCTCGGTGAGACCGAGATCCCTATCGGTAGAACCGATTTGCTAGGGTTTGGCAGTGGCTTATGACATGTGAAACTCGGTGGCGCCGGATAGAAAGAATCGGTAGGACCGAGTTTGGCTTTGGGTTTAGGTCAAGAGTGGATATGAGAAAGTAGCTGAGGATTTTGGAGCATATCATTAAGCACATGAAGCAAAGGGCTCATTAAGCAACACCTCATCCCTTCTTGATAGTATTGGATTTTCCTGTGGACTCAATGTGATCTTGGATCACTAAAATGTAAAATGAAGAGTCTTGAGCTTTTGAGCTTGAGCCAATCCTTTGTCCTTAGCATTTTGAGGGTTCCACTTTCACCATCCATGCCATGCCAATCATTGAGCTTTCCGGAAATAATCATCTTGGAATAGCATTAGCTCAATGAGCTATATGTTGTTATGAATTACCAAAACCACCTAGGGATAGTTGCACTTTCAATCTCCCCCTTTTTGGTAATTGATGACAACATATAGATCAAAGCTTCGACAAATGATAATAAGAATGAAATATATCCTCGCTTTGAGAAGTATGTGATAAGTAAGAGCTCCCCCTAAATTTGTGCATATATAAAATTTGCTTTGGACTATAAATGCACAAAGAGTTAGAATCATGGGTTACTCTTCCATGTCACATACATCTTGGTGGAGCGCTCAAAATGATAGGAATGAAATACATGCACTCATCGCCAAAAAAAGTGAATGATCACATAAGATAGATAAGATATATCAAGCATGCATAAGTGTAGCTTATGATCAAACACATGATCATCAATGTCTCACAAGCATATCATAGTATCTCAACCAAAAGCAAACACAGTTTGAAAAACCACGAAATAAAACAAGAGAGAATAAAAGCAACACTCTCTCTCGAAGCCTATGATCTATACATTTTTCTCCCCCTTTGGCAACAAGTTACCAAAAAGTTCCTAGGAAATGCATAGTGCTAGATCGACTCTCAGGCTTGATCTTCTGGTGGTGGTGGTGTCTGGATCACTCCAAGGACGAAGGCTTCTGTAGACGTGGTTGGAGCTGGAGCTGAAGTAGATGCTGGAGCTGGTTGGGCTGGTGCTATGGCTGGAGCTGAGGTGGTGGCTCTGGTGTCAGGAACTGGCACTGCAGTTGACCTCTGAGCTCGTGGCACTCTGGCAAATGCATCAGTTGTAGTCTTCCCTTTCCTCTCCTGCATGTCATCTTGAAATTGCTCCACTGCAGACTGAATCTCTCTTACTTTGACATCCAAGTCATAGAAATTTTGTTCTACGATTCTCTCTAAGCTCTCCTGATTCTGAGTGAGGGTGGCCAGTCCTTTCTCAACCCTCAGTGTGGATGCAATCAAGTAACTAAGCTGCTCTTGCTTGGTTTTCAAGAAATACTCAGATGCCTCCTCTTGAGTTGGCATCTTGGCAGCTTTCTCCTTCCTTGCCTTCTCCTTCTTAGCTTGTGCATGAGCTGAAGATGGTTCATCCTTGTTCATCACAACTTGATTATCCTCAAAGTCTGGATGAAGAGGCAAATGTTCCTTGTCCAATAAGTATATGCGTGTGCCCATCTTGGAGTTGATCAGCTCTTGGAATTGAGGGGCATAACCACAACTCCTCTTCTGATCTGTTGCAGTCCTTTTGATAGTTTCTACCATGAGGCTCATCACCTTGAACTTTTGTGGCATATCAAAGATATGAGGCAAGTTGATTGGATTCTGAGGCAGCTTTTGGCAAGTTACTGGGGGTGCTCCTGCTGCCTTCATCTGAAGAACTGGAGGGACTAGTGCCCTCACTCATGTGCACTTGCTGTTCTGACACATTCTGGCTGTCACTCTGATCTGACATGATGAACAAGCTGACTGCTGACCCAGTGAATAGTTTATAGATGAGGTAGAGTGGATGAGCATCACAAAATGCAGAGATTTTTGCAAAAGAATGATTCAAAATCTTAGTTTTAGTTTCCCACAAAAATCATTTCGGATCTACCGATTTTTAAACTCGGTGATACCGAAGCAGTTTTTGGAACCTAAACTAGTGAACTCGGTCGGACCGAGTCACAGTTCGGTGGCACCGAGACTGCTAGGGTTTCACAAAGTTCCAAAATCGGTCACACCGATTAGTAATTCTCGGTCAGACCGAGTCTTACTTGTGCAATGGCATGAGCCAAATCGGTGGGACCGAGTTTTTAAACTCGGCGGGTCCGAGATGGTTTCGACGGAAACCTAACCCTAATAATTTTGAATCAAACCTATTCTATGAATGCATTGATTGGATAGGAGTGTTTCAAACGTGGCTAGAATCAATACGATCACAATGTGCTAGGAGTCAGATTGGGGAATAGCACAAAGATCGAGTCCATACCCTAGTTCGGCAGAGACTCGCTACGGCGGCAACGGCGGGGTTGAATCTCGTTGACGGCGACGGAGACCAGCGACTGGAGGCGGCTGGCGGCAAGGAGACGATCCGGAGACCACGTTAGCAGAGCGAGCTATCGCGCAGGCGAAAGAGTTCGGAGAAATTTCCAAATTTTTGCCCGTGTCTATATATAGCCTGACCCTGTCGGTGTGACTGAGTGGAACAACTCGGTGGCACCGAGATGCAAAGCTGTATACTGTTATTGCAACTCGGTGTGACCGAATGGTTCAAATCGGTTGCACCGAGATCGAAAACATAGATCGACTTAATGATCTCGATAGGACCAAAAGGGAGGTATCGGTCAGACCGAGAATCATAAAGAAGTTTTGGAAGTTTAAGTCTATGACGAATCGGGGACTCCGAGTGCTCCTCACACAGAGTGGTTCGAATCTGACTTGATCAAATTTTGTGATGTAGCATGAATAGAGTTTGAGACGAGAAAAGCATAGATAGCTAGAGAAGGTTCTTAGGCATTCTTGTCCATCCACTTGGCAAAAGAAAACAAAACCAAACAAATAAAACAACAAGTGGATGTCCTTGAATGAGTAAAATATGCAACCAACATGCTCACACAATAAAATGGCAATTGAAATATGTGACAAGGCATGCACAACCAATTCTAGCATCTATCAAGCAATTGACGATGACTAGGTCATCTATATATGAGTATATTGACTTTGGAGTCAAATGAGAACACTTGATCATAGGTCATACTCATCGCTTAAGCTCAAGTGGGGTTACCACTTTTACATAAAGCATTGTTGTGTTCACATCATTAGAGTTGCTTTAGCTCAAGTCTTAGAGTAAAGCTCCCCCTAGATGTGATATCCCCCCTAAGAGGGATGAACTAACCTTGGGTTTTGTCGATGATGACTTCATGTAGATGTTGAAGATGTGGATGCTCAATGTTGATGTAGATCACTTGGAGCTATCCATTTGAGTGAATTGCACTTTCAATACCTACATGGGTCAGTCCCACAAGGAACAAACAAGGATATCCATAGACATAGAGTGATGCACACGCAAGATGATGTCCATGAAAGCTTTTAGGTTACCTTGTCCCTTGACTTACCAACAAGAGGGTTTGTGACTCCTTGAACTAGTGCAAGATGTGGAAGTTGATTGCACTTGTTCTTGCCAAAATGATAAGAGTGAAGTATGTTGGCGGAGTCACCCTCAAGAACTTTCTAGTTCTTCTTCTTTTGGATCCACACCATCTTGATGGGAATCCTTGGAGTTGTAGTCGTACTTGATGAAGTGGAACTTGAAGTAGTCTTGGGAATCCACTTGACTAAGGTCTTAGGAGCTTCTTCAAATGCATCAATTTCCTCTTGAAGCTTGTCCTTGCCTTTTTGCTTGTAGTCTTGTGGTGGAAGATCATCTTGAGTTTGTGTCCCCTTGAAAGAAGTAGGATCATACTTCTCTTGTTGTGGAACAAACTTTGTCTTGGGGTATTGATCTTCTTCCCACTCAACTCCATTGGCATTGAACTTTCGTTCAAAACCAACACCTTGATTCTTCCGGTGCCTTCCTTGCTTGCGTACAATTTCCTCGAATTGCTTACTCCCGGCAAGACTTTTGTACACTCCTTTCTCTATAATTCCCTTCAATAAGCTATTTTCTTGCTCAAGTGTAACTTGGCTAAGAGAATCATTAGTGGAATCAAGAGAACTACTAGAAGCAACAATATTAGATTTAACATGATCATTGTTACTACTAGAGGAAGAATCTTTCTTGTTCTTGTTACTAGACTTGACTTGAGGCATGTAAGTGGATAAGAGTAAATGCTTGGCAATGTAAGAAGAACTTTTCTTGCAGAGATCATCATTGATTGCCTTTAAAAACTCATGCTCTTGCTCAAGATTGAGCTTCTCAAAGCGTAACTTCTCATGAGCTCTTAAAAGTTCTCGATGATCTTCGAAGATAGTTTCATGAGCTAACTTAAGAGTGTTTAGTTCTTTAGTTAGAGCCTCAATTTTCTTCCTATCATTGTCATTTGTTTTATCTTGATTAGCATGATTTACTGACGCTTCATCATAGTATCCATCACTAGAGTTGTCAACAAGTAAGTCATCATCACCTAACAAGTCATCTTCATCACTATTAAAATCAACATACTCCGGGTGTGTTACCTTAGGACCTTTGGCCATGAAGCAACTTCCAATTCCTTCATTTGGTGAGTCAAATATGTCATAGGAGTTGGTTGACACAAGTGCTAGACCCACAACACCTTCATCTTGAGTATATTCGGAATCGGAGTGATAACTTCTCTCGGAGTGGTTGTCGGAGTCGGAGCCAGATACCCATTCACCAACATGAGCTTGATGTCTTCGTTTTGTGTAGCTCCTTGAAGATTTTTCTTGTCTATCAGAATCCTTGCTTCTCCGTGAGTATCTTCGTTCATAACGATCATTTCTACTCCTTCTCTCTCTTGGAGGTGATTCTTCTCTTTTGCTTCTTCTTTTTGGAGAATCTTCTCTTCTTTTGTAGGGAGCCGTACACTCATTGGAATAGTGTCCGGGTCTTCCACAATTGTAGCAGTTTTGCTCTCGACTAGAAGATCTTTTGTCATTGTAGGACCTTGACTTGGAGCTTCTATCTTTGCTTCTACTGTTGTAGAACTTGTTGAAGTTTTTCACCATTAAGCTCAATTCTTCATTGAAGTTTTGTTTCTCACTTGATGATGTGGGGGCTTCACATGAGGCTTTGTAGGCACCACTTGATTTGTTGTGAAGTTCCTCTTTACCTTGAGTGAAATCTCATGAGCAACAATTCTTCCAATGACCTCCGTTGGCTTGAGATCTTTGTAATTGGGCATCATTTGGATCAATGTGCACACGGTATCATATTTTCCATCCAAGGCTCTTAGGATCTTCTTGATGATGAATCTATCGGTCATCTCTTCACTCCCTAAGCCGGCAATCTCGTTTGTGATGAGAGCAAGCCTAGAGTACATTTCAGCGACACCTTCACCATCCTTCATTTTGAACTTGTCAAGGTGACTTTGAAGCACATCCAATTTGGATTCCTTGACGGAGTCGGTACCTTCGTGCATATCGATCAAAGTATCCTAAATTTCCTTTGCATTCTCAAGACGGCTGATTTTGTTGAATTCTTCGGGGCACAATCCGTTGAAGAGAATATCACAAGCTTGAGCATTGTATTGCAACATCTTCAACTCATCCGCGGTAGCTTCACGGTTTGGTTCTTTCCCATCGAAGAAGTCACCTTGCAAACCAACGCACACAATAGCCCAAACGGCGGGGTTATGTCCGAGAATATGCATTTTCATTTTATGCTTCCACCTAGCAAAATTAGTACCATCAAAGTAAGGACCTCTACGGTGATAATTTCCCTCGCTAGACGCCATACTCTCCTAGGTTGTGAAACCAAGGCTATGACCACCAAAAGCTATGGAAATCAAAGCAAATGGAGACCAAAGCTCTAATACCACTTGTAGGATCGGAAGTATGTCTAGAGGGGGGGGGGTGATTAGACTACTTGACCAAATAAAAACTTAACTTTTTCCCAATTTTAGTTCTTGGCAGATTTTAGCTACTTTAGGACAAGTCAAGCAATCATCACACAATTCAAGCAAGCATGCAAAGAGTATATAGGCAGCGGAAAGTAAAGCATGCAACTTGCAAGAATGTAAAGGGAAGGGTTTGGAGAATTCAAACGCAATTGGAGACAAGGATGTTTTTGTCGTGGTTCGGATAGGTGGTGCTATCCTACATCCACGTTGATGCAGACTTCAACCCACGGAGGGTAACGGTTGCGCGAGTCCACGGAGGCTCCACCCACGAAGGGTCCACGAAGAAGCAACCTTGTCTATCCCATCATGGCCATCGCCCACGAAGGACTTGCCTCACTAGCGGTAGATCTTCACGAAGTAGGCGATCTCCTTGCCCTTACAAACTCCTTGGTTCAACTCCACAATCTTGTCAGAGGCTCCCAAGTGACACCTAGCCAATCTAGGAGACACCACTCTCCAAGAAGTAACAAATGGTGTGTTGATAATGAACTCCTTGCTCTTGTGCTTCAAATGATAGTTTCCCCAACACTCAACTCTCTCTCACAGGATTTGGATTTGGTGGAAAGAAGATTTGAGTGGAAAGCAACTTGGGGAAGGCTAGATATCAAGATTCATATGGTAGGAATGGAATATCTTGGCCTCAACACAAGGGTAGGTGGTTCTCTCTCAGAACATATGAGTTGGAAGTGTAGATGTGTTCTGATGGCTCTCTCCACGAGTGAAGAGGAGGTGGAGGGGTATATATAGCCTCCACACAAAATCCAACCATTACACACAATTTACCAATCTCGGTGGGACCGAATCAACAAACTCGGTCGGACCGAAATAGTAAACCTAGTGACCGTTAGAGATTTTCGGTGGGACTGACATGCAACTCGGTAGGACCGATATGGTTAGGGTTAGGGCATAACGTAATCTCGGTGAGACCGATTACACAAACTCGGTGAGACCGATTTGGTAATAAGCTAACCAGAGAGTTGGTCAGGCAAACTCGGTGGGACCGTTTTGCTCTTTTGGTGAGACCAAAAAGTTACAAAAGGGAAATAGAGAGTTTGCATTGCAATCTCGGTGGGACCGATCCGCTCTTTCGGTGAGACTAAAAAGTTACGAAAAGGAAACAGAGAAATTGCAATCCCATCTCGGTGAGACCGAGATCCCTATCGGTAGAACCGATTTGCTAGGGTTTGGCAGTGGCTTATGACATGTGAAACTCGGTGGCGCCAGATAGAAAGAATCGGTAGGACCGAGTTTGGCTTTGGGTTTAGGTCAAGAGTGGATATGAGAAAGTAGCTGAGGATTTTGGAGCATATCATTAAGCACATGAAGCAAAGGGCTCATTAAGCAACACCTCATCCCTCCTTGATAGTATTGGCTTTTCCTATGGACTCAATGTGATCTTGGATCACTAAAATGTAAAATGAAGAGTCTTGAGCTTTTGAGCTTGAGCCAATCCTTTGTCCTTAGCATTTCGAGGGTTCCACTTTCACCATCCATGCCATGCCAATCATTGAGCTTTCCTAAAATAATCATCTTGGAATAGCATTAGATCAATGAGCTATATGTTGTTATGAATTACCAAAACCACCTAGGGATAGTTGCACTTTCACAGTCACATAACTCAACAGCCCGGAGAGTCAGCTCGGCAATTCTGGAACAGATTTCTTAGTAAAAAGAATCAGATAGTCGACTGTCCGGACGCTGAAGCCCTAGCAGCTTTCAGGCATAACGTTCGAGACGAATGGCTAGCCAGACACCTCGGCCAAGAAAAGCCAAGAACAATGGCCGCATTAACAAGCCTCATGACCCGCTTCTGCGCAGGAGAGGACAGCTGGTTGGCAAGGTGTATCACGAGCGACCCAAGTACATCCGAAACTAGGGATGGAAACGGAAAACCGCGACGCAACAATGATCGTCGCCGGACCAAGGAAAATAGTCCGAAAAACACGGCAGTCAACGCCGGATTCAAAAGCTCACGGCAGAATCAGAAAAAGCCGCCCCTCCAGGATAACAGAGATGATTTATCCAACCTAAACAAAATATTTTACAGGATATGTCAAATACACAGTACTCTCGGGAAGCCTGCTAACCATACCCACAGAGATTGTTGGGTCTTCAAATAATCCGGCAGACTCAACACCGAACACAAGGGGCTCGAAACACCAAGCGAAGACGATGACGAACCCCAAAAGCAGAGCACTAGGAAACAAAAGAATTTTCCACAAGAAGTAAAAACAGTAAACTTACTTCACATAACAAAACGTGCGGCGCCCATAAAGGTACGCGCCATACGGCCTATCCCAAAGGAGTCCCGCCACTGGTTGACAAAACCAATCATCTTCGATCATCGGGATTACTCTAGAAGTATCAGGAGCGCAAGCTGGACTGCCTTGGTACTCGATCCAATAATTGGCGGACTCGAGTTTACAAATGTCCTGATGGACGGCGGCAGTGGTCTAAACCTGATATATCAGGACACAATCCGCCACATGGGGATAGACCCAACAAGAATTCGCCACAGCAAAACCTTCTTTCAAGGGGTAACACCAGGTCTGGACACCCATTGCATGGGTTTTCTCCGGCTCGAAGTTATATTCGACCCTACAGATAACTTCCGCCATGAAAAGCTAACTTTCCACATTGTCCCATTCTCAAGTCGCTATCAAGCACTGCTGGGACGCGAAGCTTTCGCCCGCTTTAACGCAATACTGCATTATGCATCTCTTACGCTTAAGATGCCCGGTCCACGAGGCATCATCTCTTTCAAGGGGAAACATTGAGTGCGCCTCCCCCGAGCGGAGGATTGTGTGGCCGCTTTAACAGCCCCACAATAAAATGGCTTCACCAACCAAAACATCTGAACAGGTCATTAAGACCACGGACACGGATAGACGAGTCCGGCACCCAAGTATCATTGATAAAGGCTTAGTGGCCATGCACCCCTGCTCTAGGGGCTCCGCACATACGAAATAAGAGAAAATAAAGCTCAATTTTACATATTTCACTTTATACTTTGTTTATTTAATGTAACCTTTGTTCGGCACGACCTTTTCTCAGCTTAGTTCCTCTCTTTTACAGATGAATATCGTGCTGCGCCCGTCCAGGATACGGCACAACGGAGACACATGCGCGGACGTGCAGCAAGGACCCGTTACAAGGATTCTTTTCAGATTAAGACCCTGCGTAAAACTTTTTTACTGTCTCTTGTTGATATACATCCCCTGGTTCTCTGTAGTATAACCAAGGAGGAGGCTGGCGTCTTGGCATGTGGCCACGTCAGAATTTCTGCGCGTACCTGTACACTAGGGGCTTATACCTAAGAGCGTTGTCTCGCCCACTCTCATAAAGACCGAATACCTTAGGGAGTGTTCGGCGTCGCGAGTTTGGCCTTATATGCATCAGCTCCGAATTATGTCTTTGGTCAAATGTTGGGTTGCCCGGCTCCTGTGTTCGGCTGCCTTACGTTCCGCTCTATCGGCTAAGGCGGCACCAGGAGAACTATTGCGATTGTGCCCCGGTTCGGCCAGGCGAGCACCTCAGTAGAGAAAGCCGAAAACTGACTGTCATGATATAGTGTGAGACTGGTCAACCACTCGAGGACTCTCTGGAATCTATAGGATTCCTCCGCATTAATGAAGGACCATTTCCCGGCCAGGCACATATGCACCCCGACTTCGGGTGAGCGCAGGCGCCACCAGGGGCTATTTAAGTAGCCTCACTATCAAGCTCCTATGGCTAAGTGAAAGTGTTAAAGCATTATAGTCCGGTTGCCTAGCCCGCTGCGCCATCACCTCCTTTGTAGGACCAAGACGTTGGATTAAGTGTGAAAATGCGCCTTCTGCGAGCACCCCCGCACTATGTGCGTGGGGGCTGAAGCCAATGACTGCCATCTTTCAGATTTTATATATATTTTAAACGGCCGCACAGGAGGTGTTACAATACTTGCAGGCACAAGTATAAAAAGTTCCTACAATTTATCAAACTACCGTCTTACAATGGCACATGCTATTCGAACATAGCATCCTCAGAGCACTGCGACTCTATTACACGAGCGCCTTGCAGAACTTCCTGAAAATAGTGCTCGGCAGGTACTCGGCTTCTGTCCGAATCTTGGGATGCAACAGCTATGGTCTCCATTTCCTCCCAGTATGTCTTGACACGGGCAAGAGCCATCCCCGCACCCTCTATGCATGCTGACCTCTTAATTGCATTAATACACGGCACCGCACCAAGGAACTGCTGCACCAAGATGAAATAACTCTTCGGCTCCGATTTCCTCGGCCACAGGTGACTCATGACGCATTTCATGGTGAGTCCGGACAACCTATTCAGTTCGGCCCATTGAACCAGACGAGGACGCTCTGGATTGTGGAACTGCGACGAGAAAAGCTTTTCCACTTCACTATCTTCCTGATCTCGAAAGTGTTCGGTCGCATCAGCAGCACTCGCTGCCTAATCCAGATAGGTATCCGCCACACTCCACATCCGGTCCAATGGAGCATGCTTCGGATCACAAAACTTCCTCCGCAGCATAAAGGGCTTTCCAGCCGCAATCTCCCTAGCCTGGCGCAGCTCCTCCTTCACAGCTCTCATCGTAGAACGAGCATCCTTGGCATCAGCAACGGCCTTCTCTAAGTCCGTCTGTCTCACCCGGTCTTCTTTTTCAAGAAGCTTGCAACGGTCAGCAGTGCTTTTTAGCTTCACGGCCATCTCGGCCATCTCTTTTTTGCTCCGGCTGTGAGCAGCCTGTTTGGCTCTCAGATCTTCAAGGGCCTTCGCGGCAGCCGCATCACTTTTTCTGGCTTGTTCCTTAGCTCGGGCAAGTTCCGCCCGAAGACTCTCCACGGCGGCCGCACCATCTACGTCAAGCACACACATTGTAAAGATACTGGCATAAAGCTCCTCTTACCAGGTGCCGCCCGAGGAATTACATACCTTGAGCCTCATCAAGCCGCTTGTTGACGAGCGCAATGTCGGCATCTGCCACGTCAAGTTGCCGCTTTAGCTCGGCAAAATCATCAGTCCGGCTGGATTCCGGACACTTCGCCACCTACATTCAAAGGCGACATTTTAGACCTAGGATTATGATCCTCTGCGCGCCGTCACTTCTAACAACGCACAGAGTCTCAGGGGCTACTATCTACACAGGGCGCATTTTATTTATGTGCAACTGACAAAAGTGTACATTATCTAACGTACCTCAAAACCCGCCAGTAAACTTCTGACGGCCTCGTGCAATCCGCTTTCCGCGGATGAAATCCTTTCAATCACCGTGCCCATCAATGCACGGTGCTCCTGTGAGATAGAAGCTCACCCTAGCAGATTCATCAGCTCCTCCGGCCGAGCACCAGACGGTGCCGGACTTGTCCTATGGCCTCTTTCGCAGGCCGGGCGTGGAGAACCTTGGGGGCCACATAGCTATCTTCCGCCCCTGCCGGATTCGGAGAAACCCTCCGCGACGACACCTCAGGGTCGCCCACCTCGCTAGGTGGTGCGGTAGGGGGAGGCTTTCCACTCTCCATCATCTCTGGAAGAAGCTCCCCCGAAGACAAGCTGTGCTGAGAAGGGCTGAGGTCCGAACTACAAGGTAAAATTTCGGTTAATCTTCTCAGATATAAAGCAAGGATTTCTCTCTCAAAAATATAATCTTCCTCTACTTACGGCTCGCTGGAGGTTTGGTTCCCTTGAGGGCTTAGTTCGGCCGAGGTATCCCCCGGCGTAGGACCCTCTGACAAGGATTCCCCCCCCCCTCTTTGAGGCCATAGTCTCCGGGTTTTCAGAGGCAGTCCTCTTCTTCCCCTGAGGAGAGGAATTTTCGGTTCCTCCCTTCTGAACAGCCTCCTTCGAGGAGGCCGTAGTTTCCTTGTCCCCTCCCTCACTCTCCCCTAAAGGCACAAGCTTCAGCATCCTGACTAGCACGGGATCCGGCCTGGTCTCGGGGAGGGGAGCCGGACACCTGATCAGCTTTTCTTTCGCTATCCACTCCTGTTTAAAAGGACAACTCTTTTAGGGGCAAGTTTATGACAAATATACGGATAACGAGTCCGGGCACAAGGCTACTTACTTGAGTATCCGGGCGATTGCAGCTCAGACCTGCGTCCTCGGTCAAATCCGGACACATTGCTTGTGATCCGAAGAACAGTTTATACATCTCCGCGGGCGTTGCGCCCATAAAATGCTGGAGAGCTCGTGGTCCCTCCGGATTAAACTCCCACAAATGAAGGGAGCGACGTTTGCCGGGCAGTGTTCGGCGGATCAGCATGACTTGCGTCACTTTGACCAAGCTGAGACATCTTTCTAAGAGGTCCCTGATGCGGCCCCGCAACAAAGACACGTCCTGGGGTGGCCCCCAATCTAGGCCTTTATTGACCCATGACCCTTGCTGCTTTGGGGGACCCGAGCAAAAGGCAGGCGGCGCCACCCAATTGGTGCCCTTGGGAGCGGTGATGTAGAACCACTCTCGTTGCCACAAGCCGAGCTCCTCTTGAAAAGGTCCCTCGGGCCATGGAGCATCAGCCTTCTTGCTTATAACAGCGCCTCCGCACTCTGCGTGCCGTCCTCAATCATCTTCGGCTCTACCTTAAAGGTCTTGAGCCATAATCCAAAGTGAGGAGTAACACAGAGGAAGGCTTCGCACACGACGATGAATGAGGAAACATGGAGGATGGACTCCGGAGCTTAGTCGTGGAATTCCAGCCCATAATAAAACATCAGCCCCCTAACGAAGGGATCCATTGGGAATCCTAACCCCCGAAGGAAGTGAGACACGAACACCACACTCTCACCAGGCTAGGGACTGGGAATGGCCTGCCCTTGAGCAGGCAACCTGTGCAAAATTTCTCCGGTCAAGAACTTGGCCTCTCTCAACTTTAGCACGTCCTCCGTGACGGAGGAGGGCATCCATCGGCCTCGAAGGTCGGAACCGGACATTGTCGAAGGTCTGAAGCACCTGGAATATGGAGCCTAGGGTATTGGAACTCGAGGCGACAGGCGAACTCATTTGAGATTGAAAAGGAGTAAGGCCTTGGTCTCTTTATAAGAGGTTGAATACCAAGGGCCCTCACCGTAACCGTTTGGGACTCGCCTTTAATCGAGAAAACATGCTAACGGGCACGATTGGGTTACCCACGTCCGTATTGATGAGAATCCCGTAAATAAAGGGGACACGATCTCTGCTTCGACAAGACGTGCCAAGGAAACCGCCTCGCAAAATGCGCTGAGGTGGGGAAGTAAAAACGATTCGAGTAAAGGGCTTGGCCGTAGTGTGATGTCACGCTACGGAATACGTCAGCAGATTAGATTTGTGTTAATATTATTCTCTCTGTGGCAATATGTGGAAACTTATTTTGCAGAGCCGGACACTACTCTTAGTGTTTATAAACTTTTATGAAGAACATGGAGGAGGAACCCGCCTTGAAATGCCGAAGACAATCTGTGCGCCGGACTCGTCGTCATTGAAGCCTGGTTCAGGGGCTACTGAGGGAGTCCTGGATTAGGGGGTGTCCGGCTAGCCGGACTATACCTTCAGCCGGACTTCTGGACTATGAAGATACAAGATTGAAGACTTCGTCCCGTGTCCGGATGGGACTTTCCTTGGCGTGGAAGGCAAGCTTGGTGTGTCTGGACCATTGTAACTGACTTTGTGTAACCCTAACTCTCTCCGGTGGCTATATAAACCGGAGGGTTTTAGTCCGTAGGACAATCCCAACATACAGCAATCATACCATAGGCTAGCTTCGGGTTTAGCCTCCTTGATCTCGTGGTATATCTACTCTTGTACTACCCATATCATCAATATTAATCAAGCAGGACGTAGGGTTTTACCTCCATCAAGATGGCCCGAACCTGGGTTAAACATTGTGTCCCTTGTCTCCTGTTACCATCCGCCTAGACGCACAGTTCGGGACCCCCTACCCGAGATCCGCCGGTTTTGACACCGACATAAAGCATTATAGTCCGATTGCCTTGTTCGTTGTGCTGAGCACCTCCCTTGAAGGACCCAAGAATGGGAAAAAGAGTGCTTAGGTTTATCCCGAACACCCCAGCACTCATGGCACGGGGGCAGAAGCCGACGACTTGCCATCTCTCATATTTAATAAACGGCTCCATAGAAGGTAATATTTTAAATTCAAACAAGCGTTGCATATCGCATATGAACAAGTTTTCAGCGTACATGATCAAACGAGCGAGTTCACTCAAATATTACATCTTTGGAACATTCATCTGCCATAAGGCGGGCACCCTTCAGGACACCCTCATAGTACATTTCAGGGTGGCGATGCTCCTTGCCCTGTGGTGGCCCATCCTTCACCAGCTTCTCAGCGTCCATCTTGCCCCAGTGCACTTTAACACGGGCAAGCGCCCTGCGGGCGCCCTCGATGCAGACGGAGCGCTTGATGACCTCAAGCCAAGGACAGGCATCCACAAGCCGCCTCACCAGCCCGATGTAGCTCCCTGGCATGGCCTCTCCAGGCCACAACCGGACTATAAGATCCTTCATGGCCTGTTCGGCCGCCTTGTGGAGCTCGACCAATTGCTTCAGTTGGTCGCTTAAGGGCACCAGGTGTTCGGCCTCAGTATACTAAGACCAGAACACCTTCTGCGTCAAGCTCCCCTCCTCGGCTCGGTAGTGCTTTGCAGCATCCGACACATTGCGGGGCAAATCTGCGAACGCTCCTGGAGAGCTCCGGACTCGGGTAAGTAACAAGTAGTTTACTCTCACATGCTTTCTTTGCATAATGATTGCCTTACCCACCACTATCTTCTTCATCGCCTCAATTTCCTGGAGGGCCTTCTGGGCTTTGGCCTTAGCATGCTTGGCACTCTCAAGAGCCGAGGCAAGCTCAGACGCTTGCGTCTTCGAGTCAAGCTCCAAACTCTCATGCTTTTTCACGAGAGCCTGGAGCTCTTGCTGCACCTCAGCAACCCGCGCCTCTTGCTTCCCCCGCTCGGTGCACTCCGCGGACGCTTTGTTTTCGGCCTCGGACAGTGCTTGCTTTAGGGTCGCCACCTCGGTCGTGGCCCCTAACAAGGCATTACGTACCTTGGTTCTCCTCGATCTGCTTCTTGGCAAGGCCGAGCTCTTTCTCAGACAGCTCGAGGTTCTGCTTCAGCGCATCAACCTCCGCAGTCTGTGCGGCAGAGGTCAGCAACGAAGCCTGCATACGCATATTGACATAATTATGTTAGACTCCTGCGGATATTTTTAGATCCTCTATTTGGCTTTTCTTTGTGAACACCAAACAGAGCATCAGGGGCTACTGTCTATGCGGTAATATTTTCATATATTTTTTATATACCTCAAAGCCTGTTAGAAGGCTAGCACAGGCTTCAGTCAGTCCGCTCTTGGCTGACTGAACCTTCTGGACCACCGCACTCATAATAGTGCGGTGCTCCTCGTTGATGGAGGCGCCGTTAAGCACCTCCAGCAAATTATCTGGTGCCTCCGGTTGGACGGAGGTCACCGGCGTGGTAGGCTTGCCCTTCTTTAGTGGGGGGCCGCCTGCTGGAGTCCGGAACCACTGGGGGTTCCAGTGCGGTATTTGGCCCAGGGCCGAACTTGGAGCCCTTCGGAGCCTTGCTCCCCTTGCGCCTGCAGTCCGGAAGGTCGCCTTGGGGCGCCTCCAAGACTACCTCCCCTCGGCTTGGTGCCATTTGAGACAACACCTCGGCGTTGTCCATAGGGCGAGGGGTTTAGGCAGTCGGAAGTGATCCTCCGCTGCTCATGGCCGACGGGTCCAAAGAACCGCTCGACGAGGATACGTCGATACGGGTCCGGGACAGACTGCATAACCGTGTCCGGCGTCAGAAGAAGCTGTGCAATTAAACAGCGCCATGAGTTAATCTGGTGTCCAAATACTTACGATCTCGCCAGGGGCTTGGCCCTGGGTGGCCACTCGTCTTCGCTGTCGGCGGCGGTGGTGGAGTAGTCCGGTGGGAGAGTCCTTCCCTTCTTGGACCCTCCGGCCTCCCCAGTTGGGGCGGCCTTCCTGTTCTTATCTTCCCCGACTGGAGGGGAAGAACCTTTATCTGCCTCTTCCTCGTTTCCGCGGGAGGAGTGCGTATCGGAGTCATCGGACGATGAGTCCGATAATACCTGGCGCCGGGAACTCTTTCGGTTTCCCGTAGCCTTCTTCTTGACCTTTTTCTCCGGCACCTCATAAGGAGCCGGAGTAAGCATCTCCGTCAGGAGAGCATCTGTAGGGTCTTCGAGCAGGGGGCTGGACAATCAATCTGCCTCGACGTCTCCTACCATTCCTGTCAAAGGTTTGGGAGCTTAGATCCCGCGTATGATTAAACTATGAGAAATGAATACCCTATAAGAGGTAAAACAACTTACCGCGCTGGCTTGGCGCTTCGCGCTGAATCCGTGATCCTCGGTAAGGGGAGGAGGAACCTCGGCGCTCTTAAACAACACCTTCCAAGCATCCTCGTGTGTTGTGTCGAAGAGCTCACTCAGAGTTTGGTGCTGGGCCGGGTCGAACTCCCACAAGTTGAACGCCCGTTGTTGACACGGGAGGATCCGACGGATGAGCATGACCTGGACTATGTTGACAAGCTTGAGCTTCTAGTTCACCATGTTTTGGACATAGGTTTGGAGTCCGGTCAGCTCTCCCGGACTACCCCAGGGCAGGCCCTTCTCTTTCCAGGATGTGAGCCGCGTGGGGATTCCGGATCGAAATTCGGGGGCCCCTGCCCATTTAGGGTCACGCGGCTCGGTGATGTAGAACCACCCCGATTGCCACCCCTTTATGGTCTCCATGTAGGAGCCCTCGAGCCATGTGACGTTGGGCATCTTGCCCACCATGGCACCTCCGCACTCCGCCTGCTGGCCGCCCACCACCTTCGATTTGACATTGAAGGTCTTCAGCCATAGGCTGAAGTGGGGCTTGATACGGAGGAAGGCCTCGCACACGACGATAAACGCTGAGATGTTGAGGATGAAGTTCGGGGCCAGATCGTGGAAGTCCAGGCCGTAGTAGAACATGAGCCCCCGGACAAATGAGTGGAGAGGGAATCCCAGTCCGGGAGGAAATGGGTAAGGAACACTACCCTCTTGTGGGGCCTGGGGGTGGGGATGAGCTGCCCCGCATCTGGGAGCCGGTGTGCGATATCGTCGGGCAAGTATCCAGCTCCCCTCAGCTTCTTGATGTGTCCCTCTGTGACGGAGGAAACCATCCACTTGTCTCCCGCTCCGGATATGGTTGGAGAAGGTTGAGGAAGAAAACGTGAGCTTGGGCGCTGGAGCTCAAGTGTGCGAGAATGGATGAGCAAACGAGGAAGAAGGCGTGGGTGGAAGAAGGTGAATCCTTATCCCTTTATATGGGCGGGCGAAACTATGCGTCCGCACCAGCCTGGTAAAACCTGCTCATCCCCCGAGCGCCGTAATTGATGGCACGGTTGGGTTACCCATGTCCGTATTGATGAGAATCCCACGATAAGGGGACACGATATCTCCTTCAACAAGACGTGCCAAGGAAACCGCCTCGCAAAACATGCTGAGGTTGGCTGTGAAAAACAATTCGCATAAGGGCTTGGCTAGGGTGTGATGTCACGCTACGGAATACGTCAGTAGATTAGATTTGTGGAAATATTATTCTCTCTACGGTGGTATGTGGAACTTGTTTTGGAGAGCCGGACATGATCCTCGTGTTCAAAATCTTCTATGAAGTATTCGGAGGAGGAACCCGCCTTGCAATGCCAAAGACAATCTGCGCGTGGACTCATCGTAATTGAAGCCTGGTTCAGTGGCTACTGAGGGAGTCCTGGATTAGGGGGTATCCGAACAGCTGGACTATAACCTTTTGCCGGACTGTTGGACTATGAAGATACAAGATTGAAGACTTCGTCCCGTGTTCGAATGGGACTTTCCTTGGCATGGAAGGCAAGCTTGGCAATACGGCTATGTAGATCTCCTTCCTTGTAACCGACTCTGTGTAACCCTAGCCCCCTCCGGTGTCTATATAAACCGGAGGGTTTAGTCCATAGAACAACAACAATCATACCATAGGCTAGCTTCTAGGGTTTAGCCTCTCTGATCTCGTGGTAGATCCACTCTTGTACTACCCATATCATCAATATTAGTCAAGCAGGAGTAGGGTTTTACCTCCATCGAGAGGGCCCGAACCTGGGTAAAAACATCGTGTCCCTTGTCTCCTGTTACCATCCGCCTAGACGCACAGTTGGGGACCCCCTACCCAAGATCCGCCGGTTTTGACACCGACAGATGCCCTTTGGGCTGGCCTGGTTCCTCCTTTCTCCGCCTTCTTCAATGCAGTGCTTGACCATTATCAGATCCACATGCTGCACCATGACCCCCAATCCGTGACCCTTCTTGATGTCTTCGCCTTTGTTTGTGAGGCCATGGTGGACATTGCTCCTTCCGTGGCCCTTCTCCGCCACTTCTTCTTGTTGCACCTGACTGATCTCCGGCAAAGCTCGGGGTGCTTGAGCTTCCAGGCTATGGCGGCGACGGCAGGCGCGGGGAGTGACTTTGAGCTTCCACCAATCACGAGCGAGTTTCGGACACGGTGGGTATTTGTTGATGTCAGAGTGCTCAACCCTCTACTCCATTCTCCGTCGGCGCCTGCCATTCCCAACTCCGGTTGGTGCCATCGAAGGATCACCGATCCGTGCCTTGTCCCCGTCTAGCTCAGGCTGAAGGGGCTGAAAGACCTTGGCGTGACTGCACCTATGGTGGTGAAGGAGTTCGTCCGGCGCCGGGTTGCTCCGCTTCAGTGCCATTCCCGGCCAATGTGGGCCTTGCTTAGCAACAAGGACCACATGAGACTTCAGGAGTCCGGCTCTCCCTTGAGGCGCGGCGAATAGTGCTTGAGGTCCTGACGGGTGTCCCTTTGCCAGATGACATGATGGGGAAGAGTTGCCTGCTGTGCCGTTGCTTGAACAAGGTGGAATTTGTGGAGCGTATACCCTCCTTCGATGAGTCGGGGCTACGTTCGGTCGGTCTGGTGGGGCCCCGTGAGAACCCCGTCGACGTGGTTCTCCTCCTTACCGCTGGCGTCGAGCTCACCCCAGGTGTGGGTGCAAGGGGGCGAGCACCGCTAGAGGCCGATGGCGCGGGTGCCGAGGTGCTAGGGCCACCTAGGGCTCCCGAGGCGTCGTCTTCGGGAACTCGTGATTCTTGCCCTGGGGCGGCAGTTGAGGGGGCGATGCAGCCCGCGACTCCCAAGGCCGAGGCTCCTGAGGCCTTGGTAGGTCGCCGTGAGGCGGAGCCCGATAGCCCCCCTCAGCTTGGCGCTCCTGAGGTTGTCCCTTCGAGCGATTCTCTAGTTGTGCCTCGTGTTGGCCACCATCTCTAGCGCTTCGGTCGGCTTTGTGTGGACTTCGAGGAGCTCCACAAGAGGAAGGGGTCCCCAAGCCGCGGCAGCGGCACCTTCGGGTCATTAAAATAGAGAAAGTACATCGCCATTGACGAGTAAGTACCTTATCTTTGTGATTCATCTGGTGTTGCTTCCCTTCCTGACGATGGCTCTTCAGGATCCCTTCCGCCAAGGCCGCAGAATCTCCTGAGAAGCAACCTCCTCTCGCCTTCTTTCTCCCGTTAGACTTGAGCACTGCAAGCCCGCGCACTGCTCACGGCGCGGACTCAACCGGGGAAGCCAGCTCATTAACAATGGGTCTTGAGCTCGCGCCCTCGTCGTCTCCCGTCGCGGCCTTGCTTGGAATATAGCAAGCGTGCCAAGGGTTCCTCCCCTAGTCGTGGACGGCAGCTAGGTGGCTTCGGTCTTGGGCTCCTCTTCAAGCAGTGGGCCTCCACCCGCTCGGGCCCCTCGTGAGGACGGGCCGACAATCGGTTGGGTGCCAGCCTGTCGGATTTCGGGTTCCGGCAGACCCTTAAGGTTAGAACTCTGGGGTGCGCGCGGAGATTATGCCCTCTACCTCTCCGTCTCGCAAGGATCTAAACTACCAAAAGAACAACACAAAAGACATAGAGTTTATACTGGTTCGGGCCACCGATGTGGTGTAATACCCTACTCCAGTGTGGTGGATGGATTGCTTCTTGGGCTGGTGATGATGAACAATACAGGGAAGAACAACCTCGCGAGGGTCTGTTCCTGGGTAGGGGATGAACTGCTGGGAGGAGTTCAACCACCCTTCTCTCTCTCTCTTACTCAGATTCTAGGTTCTACTTGCCTGATCGCTAGGTACCGAATTCTCCTCCCCCCTACCCTGGGGGTGGCTAGTCCTATTTATAGGCAAAGGCCCTGGGCCTCTTCCCAAATATTGAGCGGGAAGGGCGCCAATAATTGGCCAATTCGAAGGGGAACATCTGGTACACTTATCCTGACTAAAGTTGGTCCTTGCCTGCCAAAGGCCCTGTGGTGACGCCGTTCTGGGCTCCACGATGACCTCCTTCCCACCGTTGGACTAGTCTTGGTCTCGTTGCACAGAAATCGGTGCCTTTGCTTGATCCTCTCTCCTGCGCTTGCTCCCTTTGCACCAAAGAGGAAAGGGAGTACACTGCGCGGGCTGGCACCCGCCTGGCGCCCTTGGTCGTCATGGCTTGTGTCACGGGCACCTCGCGAGGTACCCCGCCATGATCTCTCCACCTCCTCGTGAGCCAGCCTGACGAGGCCGCGCCCGAGGGAGCGCTGTGTCGTCCGCCCCGCGAGGCTTAGCCCCTCGCGAGGGTCTTGGGTCTTGTGTTGATGAAGCTGGGCCGTGCTGGGCCCCCTTGAGCCACGCCGCAGGCCACAGGCAGGCAAGTCTGGGGACCCCCGTTCCCAGAACACCGACAGTAGCCCCCGGGCCCAAGGCGCGCTCGGACTTGGCCGTGCCGAGAGGCGAAAGGGCAAGGGCGAAGCGCCGCGGGCCCTAACAGCCTGTGGCCTTGGGTGCCGCGTGGCGGTTGATTGGACGCGAGTGCTTCAGCAACCGCGCAGGTTATTAAAGGTGCAGCGTCCGCCCAGGCTTTGCTCTTCTCTTTCTCCAGTTGCTGCTCAGATCCCCTTTCTTGCGCCTCTCCTTCCTTCCTCCTAATTCCCAGATCTGCTCTAGCCGTGTGACCTAGGAAGACATGGCGCCTCGTCAGCCTCCGGCCGAAGCTTGGTTTTCGCCTGCCCTGGACTCACCGAATGTGTCGGAGGCGAGCCTTGCCCGGCTGCGCCGGATGGCGGCAGCGCGGGGCATCGACGGGGCGTGGGTGTTCAAGGTCGGCTCCGCCACCCCTAAGGGCCGAGGAAGCACCTTCTACCCTCTCTTCGTAAGCTCCATTACTACGGGACTGGTGCCTCCTTTTTCCGAGTTCTTCCTCTCTGTCCTCCGCCATTACGATTTACAAGCTCTGCATCTCCACCCCAACTCCATCCTTCTCCTGGCGATCTTCGCCTACTACTGTGAGGCTCATGTGGGGGTGCAACCCTCAGTGGCCTTGCTGCGCCACTACTTCTACCACCGGGTCACCCGTGGTTCCCCTTCCGCATGCGCGAGCTTCGTCGCGTGTGGTGGCGCCATTGCCATTTCGAATCCCGGGAAGAGGATTGAGGGCTTCAGGAGCAAGTGGGTCTTGGTGGACGCTGGGCGCATCCACCCTCGGCTGATCCTCCCCACGGAGCAGCCCGTGAGTTCCGGCGACTGGTCCCGGGCGGAGCTTACGAACCCCCGCGTGAAGCCGGTACTGGAGAAGATAGACGCGGACCTGAAGCCGGCCAGCACGGCGGCGACGAAGCTGACCGGCGCGTCGCTGCCGAGGGAGTTCCTGGAGTACCAACTGGCTCTGCTTCGGCAGTACTCACCTCTTATGTGGAGGCCTCATCCGAGCCCCGCGGCTGTGGGCGACGAGGATTTGACCGCAGTTCTACAATCTCTGGTCAGGGGCGAGGTGGCAAGGTTGGAGGGCGCACCCACGCCCTTGTTCCTTCGCGACGACTGGAAGCAGGTGGTGGAGTCCATGCCCGTGTTCAACGGGGACGGGCCCGTTCTCGTGGTGGCTCCCGAGGGACTGGTGGACGTGTCCTCTAGCGACTCCAGCGGAGAGGGGGGCGAAGAGGAGCGGGAGGAGGGCCCTGACTCCGAGGCAACTGACGGAGAGTCTAGGGCTCCCCTTCCCCGGCGCAAGTCCCGTACTCTCCGCCTTTTGTTGAGCGATGACTATGAGGGTGACGACGTGCTGGGTAGCGGGAGCTCGCCCCCGACCCCGAAGAAGGACAGGACCGGGCTGATCCCCCGCGGGTCCGCCCTGGCTCTGGGGCGATCCGCAGACGTGCCTTCTGCTCCTGAGGTTGACCCCTCCAGCCGGCTCTCAGGCTTCAAGTATGGCCGGAGGCTTCTTGAGTCCTCCAGCGACGACCCGTAAGTGCTTGATCCTTCATCTTTTGTTTCTTGTTCCGCCACCGAGGCTTGATGTTCGCTTCTCTTGGATAGGCTGGCGCCCACGTCGAAGAAGCCGAAGGGGGCTCCCGAGGCCCCATCCGCGGCAACGCCTCCGCCTGCGGGTGAAGGCGATCGTGACGCCCGGGCTTCTCCTGCCCGCTCATCCTTGCGAGGCCTGGCTGAGCCGGCTGGGGAGAGCCCAGCCCCCATGGCCCAAGTGACTCCCGAGGTGCTCCTGCCTGCTGCCGCCACCATGTTTGCCGGGGCGCAGCAGACTCCGCCTCGGGACGCTGCGGTCTCGCTGCCGCTACCTTCTCCTCCCGTTCCACCGACCGCTGCTTCCCCAACTCCTCCTGCTGTCTTGGAGCATGCCGATGTTTCTCCATCTTCTTCCATCGTCCTAGAGCGTGCCGTTGCTAAACTGGACCGGTTGCGGCAGGATCTTCTTGGCGCCGACCCTTGCCTGGTCGCCGGGCGCCTGGAGCTAGCTTCGGGGTGGATCCGCTCCAACGCCTCGATTCAGGCGGCGCTGGTTTAGGCCTCGACGGCCTGTGACGGGGAGAGGGAGGCTACCCTCGAGGCGAAGACTGCCCGAGACGCGGCCCTGGGAGAGGTGGTTGAAGTCTGTGGTCACTGCAAGGAGCTAGAGGAGGAGCGGTAAGGCCTGCGAGACCAGCTCGCGAAGGAGGTCCACCTTCGCCAAGAGCGGGAAGAAGGCACGAAGGCTCACGAGGCGGCCATCGAGGACCGGGAGGCCAAGCTCAATAAGCGCCGCGACCGTCTAGGCACGCTGAAGAAGGAGCTGGAGGCAACGAGGGCCGAGATGGATGCCAAGGCCCGGGTCCTTACTGAGGATCGCGTGGCCTTCGCGGACATGGAGAAGGATGCTCGCGCTTCGCTGAAGACACTTTACGAGAGCGGCCTGGAGAGCCCGCTGGCCGGTGACGGGGACGGCCCCGCCAAGCTGCTTCCCTTCCTGGTTCAGGCCCTTGGGGATGCCGCCCTTGGCCTTGGCCCCACGGTTGAGGCCGAGGCGCGTGTCCTGTCTTCTGCTGCGCTGACGCGGGTCTTCGCCCACATCTACCTTCGCGATCCCAGCGCCGACCTCGACAGCCTGCTGGAGCCGGTGAGCGGCAAGGGTGCTGTCGCCGCTGTCGAAGCCGTGAAGGGGCGCGCGGAGGCACTGCTGGGGAAGTTTCGGGCCTTCAGCACCAAGCCGAAGCAAGGCGTTGCCGGCCCTGCTACTCCACGAGGCGAAGCCACTCTGCGCTGCTCCACTGCCGACAAGTGACTCCGCTACTGCTCCTGTTCTTCTTTTAGTTCCTACACATGCATCGCGCCTCGGGGAGGCATTTAAACTTGCGTTTGGTACTCAAACGACATTATGGACTGTAATATTTTGCTTTTAAATTCCTTGAATTTTATGCTTTTCCTCCCTACTTGCTTGTGTTCTACGCCGGCAGAGCCCGGCCCCGCGCGTACCTCACCCAGCATTAGCCCCGACCGGAAACCAGGACGAGACCAAAGGAGTGAGGGGCTACGCGACAAGTTAGGCTCCTGAGTCGCGATGCTCAGGAGTCCCCCTTGGCGCACGAACAACAAGTAGGGAAGCATGATGTAGGTGTATCTTCCGTTCTACGTCTGCAGAGCCCGACTCCGCGCGTACCTCACCCAGCATAGCCTTTTGGAACTAAGGAGTGAGGGGCTACGGAGCCAGTTAGGCTCCTGAGTCGCGATGCTCAGGAGTCCCCCTTGACGCGCAAACAGCGGGCGATGAGGTGAGATGCAAGCGAGACTACTGTTCTACGTCTGCAGAGCCCGGCCCCGCGCGTACCTCACCCAGCATAGCCTTTCGGTACTAAGGAGTGAGGGGCTACGGGACCAGTTAGGCCCCTGAGTCACGATGCTCAGGGGTCCCCCTTGACGCTCAAATGGCCTTCATACCTTGGCTCCGCTCGGGGAGAGACGCGCGACGAACCAGGCCCGAGGGGCCTGGCTGGGCGGCGTACGTCTGGGCGTGACCCAGGCGTAGCCCCCGTGCCTAGCCCCCTCGCGTGGCGCTCCCGAGGGGAGGCGTTGCGATGAGGCTAGCCACTGAGCTCTGGGCTCCCTGAGGTTAACGCGGCCCAGAGGCCACCCTCAGTTGTTTATCACCAGCGTGGGGCATAGCGCTTCCGTATGTGTACGGGCATAGCTGCTCCTCGGCAGTGTCGTCAGCCAGCGCGGAGCATGGTGCTTCCACTGGTACGTGGGAGGGGGCTCCCCTCCGGGAGGAGCCCCCGGGGCGTGTACAACCCCGCCCTGACACGTGGCCGGCACGGTAGGGCTAGGTGAGGTGTATCTGGGCACCCGTGAGCCAGCGCGGGACTCACGGGGCCCTACCTCTAGGCGGGTTGCGCCTGGCACTGGGCGGTATCTTGAGATGTGTTCCTGCAAATTGGGTTATATGCCGGCACTCTACATCCTCGGGTCCCGGCCCTCGAGCTTGTCTCAGTCGTCGCTGGTATGCCAGGTCACGATGCCATGGACATGGCCAGAGGGTGAGGGCTGGAGAGCCAGTAAGAGCCCTGAGTCGTGATGCTCAGGCACCCCCGCTTTAACGTGCAAGTGGTCGACATGGAGAAGGTGAGGTGCCGTGGACAGGCATCAAGTAATCAAGCATGATAGGCGAAAGCATAGCTGGAAATAAACGCAAGGGAGACACACGCCACTAGGCCTGGCCCGAGCGGCTTGGAGATGATGCAGCCCGAGGGGCGCCCCCAACAAAGCAAGCTAATGACCGAAAAATAAAAAGGGATACACGCCGCAGGGACGGACCCACGCGGATGGGAATAAAGCAGCCCTGGGGGGCGTTCCCAGCTGGAAATGAATCTTGAAGGACGTCACCTGTAGATGTCGAGGATGAAGTGTTGTTGGTGCAGCAGACTCGATGAGCTGCGGAAGCCGATCCTCACGAGCCCCCAGGCCCAAGGGCCTAAGGAGGCTCTGGAAGCGCTGGTGGCTCCTCACTAATCATCTCCATCTCTGCCAGGACCGCGGAACGCCTGTCTTCCTGAGTCTCCATGATGCCCCTCATGAGGCGCTAGTATGCAGCAGCCACGCTCGGCAAGCCGTAAGGCATGCGAACATAGCTATGGGGTGGGCCTCCGCAACGCCCCACTTGCGAGGGCCAGAGGCGCTCCATCGTGGCGACCCGATTGAGCCCTGGTACGTCGATGCAGACGCGCAGCCCACCATCCTCGCCTGGATGGGGAGCCACAGCTGGTAGACGGAGGCAAACTCTCATGATTCATGACTCCAGTAGTTCTTGAACGGCCTTGTTAACGAACTCCTGCTGGTCTGACCTTCCTTGCCTTGCTCCTTCTTGAGGGAAACGTGCTTCGAGGCACGCCTCCACGTGGTGCCCAAGCGCCTCCCTCGTGACCCTGGCCAGGTCGGTGGCCCTCCAGGTGAGAGCCCCCGAGCCCTGCCTGAGGAGGGCGCCGGGCACGCTTTCCTATGCGATGGATGGAGGGTCCCCTTGGGCAGACGTGGGCCCTGAGGGGCCTGCCTCCTGAGGGGCTGAGCCTGACGATGTCTTCTTCTTCTTGGGGGTGATCTCGGGAAGCCTCCTGCTTCCGCGATACGGGTCTTCCAGTGACACGGCCTGAAAGGCTCGCTCCAGGGAACACACTGCATCCTTCTCTTCACATGGCACCGTGATGACTCCGCCACTTCCCGGCATCTTGAGGACGTTGTAGCCATGATGAGTCACGGCCATGAACTTGGCCAGCGCTAGGTACCCGAGGATTGCGTTGTACGGCAGGCGGATATGAACGACGTCAAAGTCGATGAGCTCGGTGCGATAGTTGCTGCGGGCTCCGAAGGTGACAGGGAGGCGGACCTGCCCGATCGGGATCGTGGAACCGTCGGTGACTCTGGAGAAGGGCTTGGTCGGCTGAAGCTAGTCGTAGGGCGCTTGAAGATTGTTGAATGTTTCCACGGACAGGACGTTGAGCCCTGCTCCACCATCGATGAGGGTCCTGGTGACCAATACGTTGCTGATGACTGGCGAGCAAAGCATCGGGAGGACCCCGGCTGTGGCCGCGCACTTGAGCTGATCTGCTGAGCTGAACGTGATGGCGCACGCCAACCACCTGAGAGGGCGCGTGGCTTCGAGCCTGGGGAGGACTGCATTCACTTCGCGGGTGAACTGCTTGAAGATGCGTTGGGAGGCTGGGGCTTGAGCTCCGCCCAGGATGCAGGCGATTGCGCACGGCTCCTGGAAGCCCCCAGCCCCCTCGTCCTGGTGGCGGTCCTCGTTCCTTCTTGGCTGAGGCGGCAGTGGAGAGAGGCCTGCGTTGCCCTGCAAGCGATCCTCACGAGGCTGATCCCGCCAGTCCCCCTCGCGAGGCAAGTCTCGCCAGCGGTCCTCGCGAGGTTGATCGCGCCACCCTTGGCGTGGGCCACGGTCTTCCCAGCGTCCTGGGTTCCTTCCTCCTCCTCGGCCGTAGCCCTGGTCAGCACGGTCAGGACGACGGCCGATCCTTCCTTCTCGCACGGCACGGAGTTCTTGGCATTCGTTAGTGTTGTGGGTGTGGAGGTCATGGTACGCACAGTACCGGCTGCCCCTGGAGGATTCACGCAGATCCGTGCCCCGCTTGGTGTCTGGTTCTGCCGCGAGCACGGCAGCCCCCTTGTGCTTCACGTCCTTGGCCTTGGGTTTCTTCTCTTTTGGGTCTGCGGCAGGCAGCTCGAGGAGGGAGAGACGCCCCTCCTCAGCCCGGGCGCACTTGGTCGCCAAGTTGAACAGCTCCAGGGAGGTGCACAGGTCTTCATGCATCGCCAGCTCCTCCTTCATCTTGACGTCACGCACGCCATCGGAGAAGGCCGAGATGATGGCTTCCTCGGACACCTTGGGGATCTTGAGGCGCGCACTGTTGAAGCGCTGGATGTACTTTTGCAGGGTCTCTCCGGGTTGTTGCTTGATGCGGCGCATGTCGCTCACGGCAGGCGGCCGGTCACGAGTACCTTGGAAGTTGGCGATGAAGCGGGTGCGCATCTGGTCCCAGGAAGAGATCGTGCCTGGGGCCAGGTTCAGGAGCCAGGTGCGAGCTCCTTCCTTGAGTGCCATGGGGAACCAGTTCACCATGACCTTTTCGTCTCAACTGGCAGCTTCGATGCCCAACTCATAGAGCTGGAGGAACTCTGCAGGGTCGGTCGTGCCGTCGTAGCGAGGAGGCAGGTCTGGCTTGAACTTGCCAGGCCACGCGACGCTGCGCAGCTCGGTGGTGTAGGCGCGGCAGCCTGCGGTGGCCACGAGAGGCTTCGGTTGAGGTAGAGCTCGGCCTTGCGGGTCCCCATGCGCTGCAGCTGGGATCAGCACGGGGTCTTGACGTGCCGGAGCCGGAGCAGGGTCACGGCGAGCCGGAGCAGGAAGCGCCCGGGCAGCCTCTTGCGGTCGAGGGACTTCTTGGCAGCTCTGTTCTTGCCGGGCTGGCACCTGACGGAGCGGGTTCCGCCCAGGGGCCACGCGCCTTGGAGCTACGGCGTCTTCTTGGAGAGGAGGCGGTTGGTACGCCCCTGGAACTTCATGGCCAGCGCGTGGCCGTGTGCGGCGTAGTGGAGCGGACGGTGCAGAAGAGCCCCCTGCAGCGCGGACGAGCTCGGCGACGCGGTCGAGCCACTCTTCGTAGACGTCGTCGACGGGACGGTAGTGCAGGACCTTGTTTTCTGCGATGAGCGCAGCCCGAGCCTCCAAGGGTGCGCGGAGCGCGCGAGACGAAGAGCCAGTTGGTGCGAGTGATGGAGTAGCGGTGCGGCCATCTTGCCGCACTGACGGGTGCTGAGACGACGCTTGCGATGGGGAACGACGAGGACGCCCATCGACGGGGGCCGTCTGGGCGACGCGGGAAGCGATGGCGGCCCGGCGCTCGGCGCGGGCCCGACGAGCGTCAGACACGGACGCGACGGTCGGCGGAGAGCGGAGCGATGGAAGGCAAATTCTGGCACACACCTACCTGGCGCGCCAAATGTCGGATTTCGGGTTCCGGCAGACCCTTAAGGTTCAAACTCTGGGGTGCGCGCGGAGATTATGCCCTCTACCTCTCCGTCTCGCAAGGATCTAAACTACCAAAAGAACAACACAAAAGACACAGAGTTTATACTGGTTCAGGCCACCGATGTGGTGTAATACCCTACTCCAGTGTGGTGGATGGATTGCCTCTTGGGCTAGTGATGATGAACAATACAGGGAAGAACAACCTCGCGAGGGTCTGTTCCTGGCTAGGGGGATGAGCTGCTGGGAGGAGTTCAACCACCCTTCTCTCTCTCTCTTACTCAGATTCTAGGTTCTACTTGCCTGATCGCTAGGTACCGAATTCTCCTCCCCCCTACCCTGGGGGTGGCTAGTCCTATTTATAGGCAAAGGCCCTGGGCCTCTTCCCCAATATTGAGCGGGAAGGGCGCCAACAATTGACCAATTCGAAGGGGAACATCTGGTACACTTATCCTGACTAAAGTTGGTCCTCGCCTGCCAAAGGCCCTGTGGTGACGCCGTTCTGGGCTCCACGATGACCTCCTTCCCACCGTTGGACTGGTCTTGGTCTCGTTGCACCGAAATGGGTGCCTTTGCTTGATCCTCTCGCCTGTGCTTGCTCCCTTTGCACCAAAGAGGAAAGGGAGTACACTGCGCGGGCTGGCACCCGCCTGGCGCCCTTGGTCGTCATGGCTTGCGTCACGGGCACCTCGCGAGGTACCCCGCCTTGATCTCTCCGCCTCCTCGTGAGCCAGCGGGACAAGGCCGCGCCTGAGGGAACGTTGTGTCGTCCGCCCCGCGAGGCTTGGCCCCTCACGAGGGTCTTGGGTCTTGTGTTGATGAAGCTGGGCCGTGCTGGGCCCCCTTGAGCCACACCGCAGGCCGCAGGCAGGCAAGTCCGGGGACCCCCGTTCCCAGAATGCCGACACAGCCCCAGCCCCCTGCTGAAAGGGGGCAAGCTGCTTTGGGCCCCCTCTACAGCCCCAACGGCGGAGGACGGAGTCAGCAGCATGCTCAAGTCGGCACAAGAAAGGAGCGTCGTCCGCCACGAGCTCTTTCAGGAGGCAATGGGCGCGATGAACCGGCTTGGTGAAGAGCTCGTGGATGTGGACGCATGCCTTGTGGCCGAGGGTCTTCGGCTGGTGGAGGAGCAGCATAAGCTGAAGGTGGCTATCAACCTCGGGCGCCACTAGCGCGAGCTTGATAATGCGAAGGCCGAGGTTTCTCTCACAGCCTCGCGTGAGGCCTGCTCCCGATCTCAGGAAGAGGCCCAGGAAGCCGACCGCCGTCGCGAGGCCGCAGAGAAGCGCGCGTGGGAGCTCCAAGCCTGGAGCGCCTCCTTTGAGCAGCAAGTGGAGGCGCGCAGAGCTGCCCTTGCGTCATTGAGGGGGACGCCCGCCGAAGAGGAAGAGATCCGGAAGCGCGAGGAGGCGTTGGTGCTAGAAGCCGTGGAGCGTAGCTTTGAGCTCGAGCGACTTGAGATAATGGAGCGCCAAGTTTCCCAAGCGGAAGATTCCATTGGTGCGCGCGAGGCCAGGGTCCAGGAGGAGGTCGACCGCCGGGTGGCCGAGGCTCGCGCGGATCTTGAGGGCAGGTACGGCCTGAAGTTGGAGTTCGTGGAAGCTGAGGCTATAGGTAGGACTGCTGCCCTAAAGTACAGGTTAATCGAGGCGGAGCGGCGCGAGGAGGTCGCCGCAGCCGCCCTGGTCTCGGCAGGCCGAACTGGCCTCCGCCCACGCCGAGCTGCTCCCTCTTCAGCAGCGGGTTGCTGACGCCGAGTCCGTCGCATGGCAGAATAGGGAGGAAGTGCTTCAGCGGTGGATGCTGGAGCGTGCGCACGGCCCCATGCTCCAGGGCATCAGGAACAGGGCCAATATTGCCCTGGGCCACATCTACGATGAGAATGCCCCTCATCCCCGCGTGGACGACTACGCCAGTCACCTCCGCTTATTCACCGACATGGTGACGTGAGCCGCGGCCTGCTGCGGCGCGCATTCTCCCGTGTCTTCAGCCATCTCCAAAACACCTACCAGGACTTTGACTTTGACGCCGCCATTGCTCCGGTTCTGGAGGCCATTCGGGGCGACCTGGCGCGGTGGGTGGAGGACAATGTGGACGCGTTGGTTAGGGCGTTTGCTTCCTAGGACGACGCGGTGGTGGTCGCGGCGGATGAAGGCGACGTGGTCGACGATGGCGATGGCGGCGCCGGTGGAGGTGATGGTGATGCTAGCGACGCGTCTGAGGGTGATCCAGGGGACGCGGCGAGTGACATGTCCGGCTGATCCCGCATTTCCCAGCTGTTTGTCCTGCACGCAGAAGCTCGGGCGCGGCCCTAGAGGTTGTAAGAGCATTTTTGGAGGGGAAGCCCCCCATGTAAATATACTACTGACTCTATATTTTTAGGACGAGTTGAATATGTGTCTTCATGAACTCACGTATCTTGGGGCAAGTTTTCCTTTGCGGTTTACCTTGGCCTGGACGAGCCCCAAACCGGCTCGTGAGGTTGCGAGTTTCTGGGGAGCTCCTGAGGAGCCTGTCGACACACCCGAGGAGGCCGCGTGATAAGTAAGCGCTAGCCGTGGCCCGACACGCGTGTGGCGCGCGTGCGCATTGCCTAGCCCCGCCCGCGAGGGGGAAGCAACAGGCGCGAACTCCGAATTAAGGCAAGAACCAGATAGCAAGAAATCGCTCGAATGAGAAAAGGCACACCCCCGTGCGCATCAATGAAAATTCAACTTCAACTTAAATCCAAATCCAGAAGGCAGGGTTACAGAAAAGAGATCCAGAGCAAATGGCCGCGTTCGGCGCCTAGTCTAGTCTTCTTTTCTTCTTGTTTTCTCACCAATGCGGAGCTAAGTGTTGCCACTAGGACGTGGGAGGGATCCCCCGAGGCCCGAGGGCGGCACTCCTGAGACTCGAGGGCGTGTACAGCCCCACTCATTATTATGTGAGAGTGTCACGAGCGGAGACCTTCACAGACGTGAGCCTTACTTCATATTGCCAGACGAGGGGCCCACCGTGCGCCTCCCTCTACCACCATTGGGGGCGGCCGAAAACAACGACGACACCAAGGGGCAAAGGGGACGCCAGCGGCGCCCTCGGCGACCACGGGTCCTCTGCCGGGGGAAGGCTCTAGAGCACCTCCCCGGCAGAGGGACTACCTCCGAGGGACGCCTTGCTCCATGCGATGTGGGTAGGGGCCTTCCTCCCGACACCTCTCCCGCAGCCCCCGGTGTGCCCCCTGGCGGTAGGGAGTCCAACGAGCTGGTGCCGCCATCCACTACTATGACCTGATCCTCCTGCGTAAGCCTCTCCTGAGGAATTAGCGGTACCTTGTAGTTGTTGTCGCCGGTGCGGTTGGTTAGGCTTCCGGAGGGCTCCTAAAAGGTGCCAACTTCTAGCGCCTCCTCCTCCAAGCCCAGCTCGAGGAACGAGCGAGGATCATCTTCCAGCATGTACTCCTGGTCCACCATGCGGGGCACGTAGGCCTCCAAAGCCGTCGCCTCGAAGACCTCGCCGTAGTGCCCCATGCTCCATGTTGCTCAGCCTAGCGTGCCTCCTTGAGGATGGTAGGGTTGCATCCCATTAGGGCGGTAGGTGGAAGCGCTCGTGCCCGCGCCCACTGGAGGTGGCGCAGGTGCGAGCGGGCGTCCAGCTCCATTGGTTGCGCCGGTGTCGATGAAGCCCAGTGGCACGCCCGTGGGCACGCGGGCGCGGCGAGGCCCTCCGTGCGACCCGGCTGCAGCTTGAGGTCCAAGAGCTCGGCGACGTGCTCTAGCAATGCATCCCGGCCGCTCTCCATTAACCGGCATCGCAGGAGCTCCCGAGCCAATGTGAGCACGGCCCTTATGTTTGCTTGCTCCAGTTGGGTGTGCGGCGTCGTGGGCGCGGCGCGGCTTGAGGCCCTTGCGACTGCCCGCACTTGTCGTGGCGTAAGGGCGGACAGCAGGTAACCACGTCGCCCACACCCCGAAGTGTTTGGTGGTGCGCGTGCTGCCTGGGGCGCGCGGTTGAGGTCTTCTTGGGCGGGCGGCGCCGCCCGGCCTGGCCAGGCTGCCCAGCGGTCGGCGTTGGTCCTTGAGTCGCGGACATCAGAGCCGCGGAGTGTCGGGGGATCAACGAGCGAATCAACTGGTGGAGGAAGAGCTTCGGCGCAACCCTACCTGGCGTGCCAAGTGTCAGATCTCGGGTTCCGACAAAACCCTCAAGGTTCGAATTCTGGGGTGTGCACGAAGATCTCCCCCTACCGAATCACGCCCTCAGCCTCACCGGGATCTCGATTCTTAGCTCGACGAACTCGCGACACAAGAGACACTAGATTTATACTGGTTCGGTCCACCGTTGTGGTGTAATACCCTACTCCATTTTGGTGTGGTGGATTGCCTCTCGAGCCGAGGATGAACAGTACAAGGGGAAGAACAGCCTCCTGGGGTGAGGTGTTCTTGTGCTTGGTGGGTGTGAGGATAGGTTGGATCTAGTCCAAGATGAGATGGTTGAGGCTCCGTTGCCTCCTACTCTGGTGGCTAATCCTATTTATAGACGCCCTGGTCCTCTCCCCAAATATTGAGCTGGAAGGGATGCCACAACGGCCAATTTGAAAGGGGACAACTAGTACATGTTATCCTGACAAAAGTAGTCTTCGCCTGCCAAAGGCTCTGGTGGTGACGCCGCCTTGCGCTCCATCATGACCTCCATCTTGCCATCCTGTTGGTCTTGGTCTCGTTGCACCGATATGGAAACCTTTGATTGACACCTCGGTACTCCTCGCCTGCGCTTGCCTCCTTAGCACCAAAGAGGAAACAAGGACATTGTGCGCGCTGGCACCCGCCAGGCGCCCGACTGGTCTCGATCGTCATGGCTCACGTCATGAGAACCTCGCGAGATTTGCCTTGCCTTGATCTCTCCGCCCCTCGCGAGGCATCCTGGTGAGGCCGCTCCCGAGGAGGTCTTGTGTCGTCTGCCTCGCGAGGCTTGGCCCCTCGCGAGGGTCTCGAATGCTTGTTGGTGAAGATGGGTCATACTGGCACGCTTGCAGAGCCACACCGTGGGCCGCAGGAAGGTAAGTCTGGGAACCCCCGTTGCCAGAACGCCGACACCGCGTATGGCTCTTGCATCCTGTAGTTCCTGGGTGGTCTCGGTGATGAACTCCTGAGCGCCGGGCGCTCCTCGCCCGGTGTCCTCCTGAGGGAAATGTGCTGCGAAGCACGCCTCCACGTGGTTCTCGAGCGGCTCCCTCGTGATGTTGGCAAGGTCTGAGGCCCTCCGGAAGAGAACTCCTGAGCCCTGCCTGAGAAGGACGCCAGGTGCGCCTTCCTATTCGAGGGAGGAAGGCGCCCCAGGCGCGAACGCTGATCCAGACGTGGCTCCACTTGCGGCGCCGTTCTCCTGAGGCCCAGTGTGGAGTAGCTACTTCTTCTTCTTGGGGACGACCTCAGGAGGGTACTATGCCGCAATGCTATCGGGGTCTTCGATTAACGCTGCTTGGAAGGCGCGCTCGAGGAAGCACACCACATCTCTTTCTTCGCAGGGGACTGTGATGATCCCGCCGCTTATTGGCATCTTGAAGACGTTGTAGCCGTGGTGCGTCACTGCAATGAACTTGGCCAGGGCCGGATACCTGAGGATGGCATTGTATGGGAGACGGATGTGGGCGACGTCGAAGTCGATGAGCTCAGTGCGGTAGTTGTCACGCTGTCCGAAGGTGACACGGAGGCGGACCTGCCCTATCGGTGTGGTGGAACCGTCGGTCACTCCTGAGAAGGGCTTGGTAGGCTGAAGCTGATCGTAGGGCACTTGAAGGCTGTCGAATATCTCGACGGACAGGACGTTAAGCCCTGCGCCGTCATCAATGAGGGTCTTGGTAACTTGCACGTTAAAGCTGTCGGATGTGGTGTTCCGGCAAAACCCTTAAGGTTCAAACTCTGGGGTGCGCGCGAAGTTCTTTCCCTCCTACCGATATATGCCCTAGCTCACTAAGATCTCACGGACGAACTCGACGAACTCGCAACACAGAAAGACACGAGATTTATACTGGTTCGGGCCACCGTTGTGGTGTAATACCCTACTCTAGTGTGTGGTGGTGGATTGCCTCTTGGGCTGATGATGAACAGTACAAGGGGTAGAACAGCCTCCTGAGGTTGAGGTGTTCTTGTGTTCGGTGCGTGGCTAAGGATTGGCCCAAGGCTAGATCAGATGCCTCTACTGTGGTGGCTAGTTCTACTTATATATACCAGGCCTGGTCCTCTCCCCAAATATTGAGCGGGAAGGGAGCCAACAACGGCGGGCTAATTTGAAAGGGGACAGCTAGTACAAGCTATCCTGACAAAAGTGGTCTTTGCCTGCGAAAGGGTCTGGTGGTGACGTCGTCTTGGGCTCCATGGTGACATTGGTCCTACTGGCCTGCTGGTCTTGGTCTCGTTGCACTGTTATGGAAACCTTCGCTTGATGCCTCGGTACTCCGCGCCTGCGCCTGCTTCCTTAGCACCAAAGAGGAAGCAAGGACGTTGTGCCTGCCTGGTGTCAATCGTCATGGCTCACGTCACGAGAGCCTCGCAAGGTTTGCCCCGCCTTGATATCTCTGCTCCTCGCGAGCCTGCCTGGAAGAGGCCGCCCCTCAGGAGGTCTTGTGCCGCCCGCCTCGCGAGGCCTGGCCCCTCGCAAGGGTCCTGAACACCTTGTTGATGAAGATGGGCCGTACAGGCCCGCTAGCATAGCCACGCCATGGGACCCCTCGCAGGCAGGCAAGTCTATGGACCCCCGTTCGCAGAGCGCCGACAGTAGCCCCCGGGATCAAGGCGCGCTCGGGCTTGGCCTCTAGGTGAAGCCAAAGGTCAAGTACGGAGTGCCGCGGGCCCCAAAAGACTACGGCCTTGGTCGAGGTGTGGCGGTTGATTGTACGTGGGCGTCTCCACTTCACCACGCTGCCTCAGCAACTGCCCGATTTGACAAGTCCCTGTGACATTCAAGGAGAGTCATCATTACCCGTGATCGTGGGGGGCGCCGGTTGGCCTTCTTCCACTATAAATGGGGAGGGGGGCGGAGCCCCCGTCGCCCATCTCTTCTCGGTTCACTCGCTTCTTCGTCCTTGCTCCACCGCTTGCAGCAATGGTGCCGTCGAAGAGGTTCTCCGCCGCTGAGAAAGGAAAGGCCCCTCGGGAGGGACCCAGCTCCCTGGCGCCCAAGCGAGGACGTGGCCGTCCCCGCAAGCATGCCGCGACCCCAGTCGTGGCCCCAAGCTCTCGAGGTGGCGCCGCAATGTGCGGCAGGAGTCGCTCTGGTCGCGCTAGTCCCGTCGACGAAAGGAGACGCGCCGTGGTTGCACGGCCTCCCCGACCACGGTTCCATGCATCAGAGGTGCTGCCAGAGTTCGTTGTCTGGTCGGAGGATCCGGCTGGCAGCTGGCTCTAGCTCCCCCGCTTCTTCGCCGACGAGCTGCCGGCCTTCGGTCCAGGAAGGCTCTAGCTGCAGGCACACGGTTGCTGCAGCCAGGCTTCTTGGGTCGCGGTCGAGGTCTCTGCCACGGGCAACATTGCTCTGGCCCGCGGCTGGCAGACATTCGCCCGTGCGAGTGGCCTGGGGAGGTGGTGCACCCTCCACTTCAAGTTCGACGGCGACACGACCCTCTTCGTGAGGGTGTTCGGGGAAGATGGTCGCCGCTCCAGATGCTGCCCCGAGGTGAACGATGTCGAGGAGGTGTTCGGCCTTGGCGATGGTCAGGGCAAGGAGGAGGACGAACCCGCCGGCCGCGCCTCGTCTGGCTATGGTGGCTCCTCCCTTGGTGACAGTTCCATCAGTGGTGGCCTTGATCAGCCGCCACGCCGCCGCGCCCGCTTCGTAGGTGGTAGCGGGTCGTCTCGCCGCCGCGCATCGGTGAAGCGCGAGGTGGGGTATGACTAGATCCGGGATGCCGCCAAGGCCCTGCCCCCGTCGGCTACTGTAGGGGCGAGCACCGCTTTTGTTATGTTTCCCTTTTTCTTCCTCAACCAAAATGAAGCCAGCATGTGCCCGGAGGGGCGTGTGTCGAACCATAACTTAATTACCATTATGCTACACTTGTTGTTTCAGTGTTGTGTGGCTAATTTGCACAAAGATAGCTTAGCCTGGTGCATTCGGGGCTCCCTCCTTCTTATGAGGCGTTTCCTTTCTCGTGTCCATCTTGACCTTGTGGCCTGCGATTGCTCAGGAACTGCAAAAATTCGTTAGGGATTTTTCCATGAGATTCGTCGTTCACCCAAGCCTTGACCCGGCGCTTTGTATCGCGGTACCCATGGGGCACGGATTAGGAGAGATGCGCCTACTTTCGGGCTCGAACGAGGGTGGCTCGTGAGAAGGCAGAGAGAAGAAAACCGCTCGCGAGGGCACCTGCCCAGCCCCCCCTTGCGAGGTATGCGAGAGAGAGAACACGAGCAAACCAGAGTCGGAAAATGCGGTAAGAAGAGAGGGAATCGAATCAGCAAGGAACACCAGAAGAAAACTTCGATTAAGGAAATGCGAGCCAACTACGGAAAGCAAATGAAAAGTCGCGTCCGGCACCTAATCTAGTCTTCAAGTCTTCTCACCAGCGCGGAGCTAAGTGCTGCCACTAGGCGTGGGAGGGAGCCCCAGGGCCTGAGGCCGGCGCTCCTGAGACTCCGGGGCATGTACAACCCCACTCATTATTACGTGAGAGTGTCACGGGCGGCAATTCTTCATAGGCACCGGGCCTTCTTCACAGGCTCTGGGCCTTTCTTCACAGGCTCTCGGCCTTGCTTCATGGGTAGAACTTCCGGAGGTGTTGGATGTTCTATGCGTTCTGGATGGGTATCCCGTCCTGCGTATCCAGGCGCACAGCACTAGGCCTGGAGATGTGGACGACCTTGAACGGGCCCTCCCACATGGGTGAAAGCTTATGCAGCCCTTCCCTGGAGAGGACCCGCCTCAGGACGAGGTCACCCGTCTCGAGCGTCCTGGAGCAGATGCTGCGATAGTGGTACCGCCGCAGCGCTTGCTGGTACCTTGGCGCCCTCAGTGCAGCTTCGCGACGACGTTCCTCCCCTAGCACCAGGTCCATCCCCCGCGTGGTGAACTGCTGCATTTCATCGAACGCCAGGACCCGTGCAGAGCGATGCTTGACCTTGTGAGGAAGGACCGCTTCTGCTCCGTAGACCAGGAAGCATGGGGTCTCGCCCGTTGGCTTGGTGGCGGTGGTGCGGATGGACCACAGCACGGACTGGAGCTCGTCGTGCCAGCCCCTGCCATAGGCCTCGAGCTTCTTCTTGAAGGTCTTGGTCTTGAGGCCCCTCAAGACCTCCGCGTTGGCGCATTCGGCCTGACCATTGCACCTGTGGCGCGCCACCGAAGCGTAGCAAATCTGCGTTCCAAGGTTAGCACACTAGGTTTTGAAGAGGTTACTGGTGAACTGCGAACTGTTGTCGGTGATGATGCGGTTGGGGACTCCGAAACGGCTCATGATGCCCCTGATGAACTTGACCGCGGATCCGTCCGGGATGGTGCGAACAGCTTCCACTTCTGCCCACTTGGTGACCTTGTCGATGGCGACGTACAGGTAGCGGTAGCCCCCTGGCGCCCGAGGGAAGGGGCCCAAGATGTCCAGCCCCTAGACTGCGAACGGCCACGTGAGTGGTATGGTCTGGAGGCCCTGAGCTGGCTGATGTATCTGCTTGGCATGGAACTGGAAAGCTTCGCAGGACTTCACCAACTAGGCCGCATCGTTGAGTGCCGTGGGCCAGCAGAACCCACTGCGGAACACCTTGCCGATGAGAGTCCGTGACGATGAGTGGTGTCTACAGTCCCCGCCATGTATGTCAACCAGCAATTCCTTTCCTTGGTAGCTGGAAATGCAGCGCAGCGAAACATCGTTCGGTTGCTTTCTGTACAACTCACCGCCCTGAATACGGTATGTCGTGGCTTGCCGGGCCACGCGCTCTGCGTCCTCTTCCTTCTCCAGCAGCGTCCCTTGCATCAGGTACTCCTTGAATTCCCTGGTCCAGCATGCCTCCTGAGGTTCGAGCGCCAAGAGCAAGCGAGCTCCTGAGGTCAGGCCACAGGCCGGGGCTCCTCTGGCTGGAGGCTGTGGGAGCTCCTCCTGAGGCTGAGCTGTGCTTGAGAGTGGAGGTGTCACGATGGCTTGAAGAGTCGCTCCTCGAAGACGCCAGGCTCCTCGGGCTGCCGCTTGGATGCTCTCTCTACAAAAAAATACACTCCCGTGACGATACGTGTTTGTCACAGTAGTTCGCGTTTTTTGTCATGCATGTACATCCATGATGATTTTATGACAGAATCAAGATAGTCATACCTGTGCTGTCGTAGAAGTGTTCAATGACATTACCAAAATTATCATCACGGAAGTGTCCACTTCCATGATGATAAATCGCGTGTCACAGAAGTGCTTTCGTCAAGAGTGACCGACACGTGGCATCCACCGTAACGGAACACCGTTAAGCTATTGGGTCGGGTTTTGGATCCGATAACCCATTAACAGCCTCGACCAATGGGAAATTTCCACGTGTAAAATTCTTATTGGCCGGACGAAACACGTGTCAGCTCGTCTGTGGGTCAGATAGGCGCCTATGATGTGTCGACACATGCCACGGCCAACCACTGGCCCATTTAGCTTACAAAGCCGGCCCGTTTGACTTTGTCAAAAGTTAATGGGCTGGCCCATGAAAAGCCTGTTAACGGTCTCTTCACAAATAGCCCATTTTACGGCCCGTTAACTCACGGCCCGTTAGGCCCTAAAGGAAATCGGCCCAACAACGTCATGTGGGCCGTCGAATATAACACCAGCCCATATCACTTTCGGCCCATGTATGGCCCACGATGTCTTTCGGCCCATATGAGGCCTTCGTATCTTTCGGCCCTTTACAGGCCCACGGTGACTCTAGCCCATAATGAACAGTAATTTTCTTTATACCCATTAATGGCCCGTGATTTACACGGGCCGTTTCCAGCCCGTGTTAGCTTTCAGCCTATTGACGGCCCATACGATCTTGGGCTCCTTTTCGGCCCTTGATTACTTCCGGCCTGTTACTGGCCTGTTCCCCTAATGGGCCAAATTCGGCCCATGTCAAGAGTCGGCCCGTTACTGGCCTGTTCCCCTAATGGGCCAAATTCGGCCCATGGAAAGAGTCGGCCCGTTACTGGCCTGTTACCCTAATGGGCCAAATTCGGTCCATGGCAAGAGTCGGCCCGTTTCTGGCCTGTTAACCCGTTGCGCCGTTTCCAGCCCGTCCTATATTCTGGCCCATTAACGACCCATTATGCTTGTGACAGAATTAAGGCTTTGCTGTCCTACGGCCTGTTAACGGCGTGTTACCGTGCTGGGCCGATACCAATTGCGCCCGATTACGGCCCATGTAGACCCATTTATCCGACGGCCCGAGGCCCACCGATTACAGGCCCATTTATCGACGGCCCGTAGGAGACCCATGGATCCTACGACCCGTATATGGACCATGGTAGTTGCGGCCACTAGCAAACCAGGGGAAAAGAAGACTAGGAAATAAATAAGGCCGAAACTAACGCTAGGCTATTAAGGCGATTGCACAGATTACATCCACTCAGCATCAAAGATCGCCACCTGTGCAAATATAGGGAACACCCTACACTATACAAAAATGGCTTGCTGTTTTCTTCAGCCGGTGGCTGCACGTTAAGAATAAATTTTGTATCGCACCAAAACAAATTACAACTATATAACAAAAGGAAGGTTGGCATAAAACTTAATAGTCTAGCAGATAAATGCACCACCAGAAGTTCAGAAGCTCGGTTCATTTGACCTGACTGTTACGTTTTCATGTTGTATTGTCCGATGGAGCACCGTAACCCTCTCCTTCATTTCCCCTAGGCTCTTGAACAACATAGAAAATGTATGATAGTCTGGTTTCAAAACCATGCATATCTTGATGACATTGAGCAATGTTTCTCCTTGTTTCACAAAGGGTCTCTGTTAGGGAATGGACTTGTGTCTGGAGCGCAGATACAACATTGCTTTGAGCTTGCATATCTTGATCATGAGGCAGTTTGGACGATATTGCCTTAACAACCAACCCAGTATTACGCAGGAATGTGCTTTTGGCACTGTTAGTGGATAGGTACTGACCCACTGCAGCAAGAGCTGACATTGTGGTTATAGTTGCCTCGCCACCTTCAGAAGGTGGCGGTTCCACCATTTTTCCATAGCTCGCTGAAAAGTTGAGGTTTTACATTAGTAGTACCAGAACAGAAGATATTAAGGAGGCAGCAAAACCAAACAAAATAGCTTTGGTCTATATACAGAACTTATTCTGGTGAACCCATGTAAAATATTAGTTGTATTTTATTGCAAAGTACATAATAAAACCAGGTTCCAAACATATGACCATGTACCATCGCTAATGGATTGTCTATTTCTTCACATTGTATTGAGGGCTAAGGATAAGGAAACGAAGTTTATAATACAGTAAGCATAGTATGACATCATTCATATCACAAAACAACTGAGAACAGACAAACATGCAATTGTAACGTTGTGTGGGCAAGTCCATTACGGAACTAGATTACGGGTCAAGATTAAAGGAACGTCACTCTTCTCTTTTAAACCTTGTAAGGTGCAATGATACGCTAAGACAAATATGTATAAAATTGAAAAGAGTAATAGACATTGGCTGCAAACCATGCAGTTCAAGGCACAAGTCAGAGTAAGTAGTAGTTAAAAGGCATGACGATTAAGGACTTACAACATCGGCTTTGACTGGTGTAGTCATGCCCTTCTTCTTGCTGGTGTGATAGTCCTTGAAGATTTCCACAAATTTGGTTCAGGTACTTTTTGGTCCTTGCGGGCTTTCCTCTGCATTTCGAAAAAGTCAATATAGATCTGATAATATGGTACATCAAAAAGTGTGAAACAGCAGCTAATTACAAGAGCCACGCAGTGTGGAGATCCTGTCGTTTGTTGGAATTTCACTTTCGTACGGTTGGCCTTGTTCTTTGAACAGTTCACCTACAAGAAGATAGATTTGTGTGGCACATGCGTAAATAGGACTTCAACATGTGATCTGATCACATATATATAATGTACCTGATACTTCGGATCAGACCAGTGTTTAACAAGGCCCCTCCAGTCTTCATCCGATAAATTTTCCACTGGAGATGTTTGGGAAAGTTCACTGTTAGCCTTGCCTTCAAAGTGAGTTTTCCTCAAGTTATACCGATACTGTCGCAGAGCAGACTTGAAAACATGGGTGCAAGCTTGTCTGGTTGCATCATCTTGGCTATCCAACTTGAACCTCATATGTTTAAAATTATGGGAGTCTCATTATCAACAACCTAGAAAGTATGGGACAGAGCAAGACGATATTACTAGTTTCCATACATAACCATACTTAGAGATAAATGGTCGAGGAAGGTGTTGAACTGGGTTCCGTCTTTGTCATTCCCGTACTGAATCCATGTTGGGATGATACGTACATGACACCTAACGGCAACCGCTGCCTCTGATACTAACTTGGCTGACTCTGTAGCATCACGTGGCCTTTTTAAACCTGCCTCAAAATGGATCTCCATTCTTCCTCCTCTAGATTTAGTTAACCTATCGAGCATTATCCCTGATGTTTGTTTCCTCTTGCGCCTAGGTGCTAGTCCAACAACGAACATAGGAAGTGTTAGTGTACATCAAACTGTGAGACTACATATAAAGAAGCATCCAACTGTAACTTGACTCCAGCAACTACCTTCTTGTTGTTGAAGCTCACAAGGTTCATCTGATATTGCCAACTCGTCTTGTGTCAACAGTGCTTGGGAAGTAGTGTCAGGTGGCAAGGGAGCTTGGGGATGTGCTGCTAGCTCAGTTGGCGCACGAGTAAGTCGTGCAGCTGGTAGTTCTGTGGTAGGTGTTGCAAGAACTAGGGTTGTCTCTGCTTGTTTGGTGGCAACTATTTGTTTCTGTTTGGCTTTTTTTGCAACTCATGTAGCATGGGATGTCGTGTTTGTTGAATTTCCCGCTGGACTTTGACCTTCTATTGCACCATCAGTACCAGCAGAATCTGCAGGATGCATCCGCTTCTCATTCCCTACCATTATGTGTTTCTTCCTCTTTCTCTGTGCCATGTTAAGTCAAGCCGACAAGAAAAACGAATAATAATTTAGTTCTTCAGAACAAATTGATGCGTGATGCAGACGAACTGAACTTTGATGTTAGACAACCACATGATAGGAGGATGTAATATGTATGAAAAATAGGACGGAAGAGATAACCAGAACTATGATGTGTAAACGAAGAAGAAGACATTTCACCAAATTAGAAGCAATGCAATGGAAGGTAGACACCATATGAAAGATGCTACAAATATCGCTCTGCTAAGTTAATAGTGTCTCACCATAAATGGCGTTTAAACAAATGTGAAGCAGTACAAGCAATAAATGATATGCAAGATGCAAACAACATCACACTACCATGTTAGAGGTCTCTCGTCATTAGTGCCATTGCATATTCACAGCATTGCATATTCACAGCATATGATGTGTAAACTAAGGAGAAGGCATTTCAACAAATTAGAAGCAATGAAGCTAGACACCATATGAAAGATGCAACGAATATCAATCTACCAAGTTAAAACTGTCTCGTCATAAGTGCCATTTCAATAAATTAGTAGTACAAGCTAGAAAAGAATGTGAGATGTAACCTATATCACACTCCGAAGTCAAACTTGTCTTATGATAAGTGATTGTTGCAGGTTACACAATAGTAGTAATTTGATGTAAGAACATGGTGTGATAGACAGATATTGTATGTTCTAGGGGAAAACTTTGTTTTTGCCACTCTAGTTTTTGCCATATTTGCTTATGCCACTCTAAAATTTGACATATCATTTTTGCCACTCTTAGTTTTTGACAATACATCACAAATGCCATTCCGTGGCAAAAGCAATAACTTTTCATTTCACTTTTGCCACTCTTAGATTTTGATAATGTATCACAATTGCCACTCTAAAATTATTGCTTTTGCCACAGAATGGCAATTGTGATGTATTGTCAAAAACTAAGAGTGGCAAAAGTGAAATGTCAAATTCTAGAGTGGAAAAACTAGAGTGGCAAAAACAAAGTTTTCCCGTTCTAGAAACGGGAACACGTGTCTTATTCAAGTATAATGTGTAAAGTAGGTAGATGGAATTCAACAAAATTAGAAGCAATACAATCTAGACATCACACATAACATGCAACCACATATAATAGTGCCAAGTTAGAGGGAGCATCGGTGATGCTGCACTAGGGGAGACGTGCTCATCATAAACACAGCTTTGTTGAGTGTCTATGGATGTGTTGTCTTGGAAATCATCTTGGGGGTGTGGAGGAGTAGAAACTGTAGAGGCCCTCCGTTCGGAAGGAGCACCTTTATCCGCTGCCTTGCTAACTTCCTTCCGCTTTATTGATTTTGAATTGTCAAGTAAAACCAACAAGAAAAAGCAATACAATTCTCTCTTCAGAACTCATTCATGCATGATACTGACAATCACTACTTTGATGTAAGGCAAACACATGATACCATGATGGAATATGTACGAAAAACAGGACACCATGGCATGTTCACAACTGTTTGTGTAAACTAAGCAGAAACCATTCCAGCAAATAAGAAGCAATGCAAGCTAGACACCACATGAAAGATGCAACCAATATGACTTTGCCAAGTTAAAAGCGTCCCATCATAAATGGAATTTCAACAAATTAGAAGCAATGCATGCTATAAATCATATGAAAGATGCAAATAATATCGCACTGCATATACTAAAGGTGTCTCGTCATGTTGATTGATGCGGGATAAAAAAAATAGTTTTATGTAAGGACATGCTTAATAGACAGATGTACTATGTACTAAATACAGGAAGGCATGTCACATTAACAGGTATAATGTATAAGCTAAGCAGACTTGCACATGCAGTTTAACCAGATTGGAAGAATTACAATCTAGACACCATATGCAACATGCAACCACATATCACGCTGCCAAGTTAGAGCAAGCACCTGCGATGCTAGTGTAGGGGAAAATGCTGTAATCAACTATAGAGCTACGTTCACTATCTTCATCTAGCATTTCTGTTTCTTGAGAATCATGTCGGGAGGCTGACGCTGCATTCTTTAAATGGGGAGTAGTCCCCTTGCCTGCCTACCTCGTCATAAGTGATTGATGAGGGATACACAAGAACATTAGTTTGATGTAAGAACATGGTTAATGCACAGATGTACTAGTATGTACCAAAAATAGAAAGGCATGTCATATTCAAAGGTATAATGTGTAAGCTAAGCAGATGCAATTTAACCAAATTGGAAGCAATACAAGCTAGACATCCGGCTGGAGTGGTGAGCATGATCATCTAGGACCTGAGAGCCTGGTGGGAGGCGGGCTTCTTCGCCACCATAGCAGCTTTTTAGTTGGCTTCCAGGTGATGCCTATCTTTGCTGGGCTTGTCACTTGCTCGGCCAGTGCCCTGACTAGCTATTTGTCTTCTAGAGCTCACGGGATGGTGGTTCATGTAAAAAAATATCTTTCCTTATCTTACCGACTTCGGCCTTTCGAATACAAGCTAGACACCATATGGAACATGCAACCACATATGACACCTCGAAGTTAAAGCAAGCACCTGGGATGGTAGTTCATTGCGAGCGAGGTCATCTACTCGAGAGTTATGTTTACCGTCTCCATCTGCTGACACTGCACCCTTTATAGCGCCGTAACGTGCCTTGCCTACCCGCATACGAAGCTGGAGCGACTTCTCTCTTTTCTTTTTGGCTTCTCTCATGGCAGCAGAGTGTGAAATACCCTTGTATAAAAACACAATAGTGAGAGTAAGGGTGAAGTGTGTGCAGAACTAGTGCACTTTAAAAGTAGCAGATAGCAGGTGGCTGAAAAATAAATGACAGGAGACATATGATAGCTCTACAACATTGCATGGCAAACAAAATTAGATTCTACTCCGTATGATTTTGTAATATATGAGCACAGGAAATGTAGGTACTCCTCCAGCACACCACCACATGTGGTCATATCTAAGATAACAGCCGACTGAAAATAAATAGGTCAGTCAATTTCTTTAATGAACCGTCCGATCTATAAGGAACGGGCAGATGGACTTCGTCTACCTCCCGCCAGTCACTGTTGACGATCTTTCTTGAACCGCCAGCGACTACCGGCCCAGACCCCTGCCTCCGCCGCCCCGCCCTCCCATCGACCTCAAACCACCGTCGTGCTTGGCAGCGCCCCCAGGCCATCCCTTTAATCCCGGCCGACCTCCAGATCGGGCGCCAGTAGCTCTAGGTCGCACACGCCCCTAAGATAAACACCAAGGCACTGCTTCCCCGGCGTAATAGGCGTACTAGCGCCTGTTACGCCGGGGAATGCTTCCGTTAATTGGGAATCAACTGGCCGGAAATTGAAATTCAGGGGGGCGACTGACCTCTAGCTAAGGTGAAATAGTATATGAGGAGAAACCTTGTGCATCGCGAGTTACTAGGAACATCTAGTATCAAGAAGAAGCGGTCAACTAGTGTCTTCTGTGGGATGAATACCGTGCAAGCAGAGACGTAAGATTTGCACGAATAAGGGAAGAGGAGTACCTTTTTTGGTTGCCGGTGTGGTCACCTCCACATGTCACGCCGATCTTCTTCTTTTTACCGGGGAAACCGATGTTCTGGAGGGTGTAGGCTTGGACGAACCCATGGCCAAATTGTTGACTGTGTTGCCATGGCCGTATGTCAGTGGAGGGGAAGCAGATCCGAGGCGGCGAAGGATGGCGTAGCAGGAACAACTTCGGTGCGGTGGAGGGTGGCGAAGTTGGAGCGGCAGCGGTGAGGAGCAGGACGGCATGGTTGAGCTGGCTCGGCCTCGGCTTCGACTACTAGTCGTGGAGGGCGTTGCGGTTGAGGTTGCGGTGGACGAGGACGTCGGGGTATCGGCTCCGGCGTGATGGAGGAGGGCGGCGGTTGATGGGTGGGATGGGGTGGCGGACGGAGGACGCCGGGGTTTCATGGCTGGTGGAGAGGTAGTTTTGGCGCCCACAGAGTACGAATGGGGAATCGGACGGGTGGGGGGGGACCATGTTTCGGTCTGGGACGCGCTTGTTTTTTGGCTTTTATGACCAGAAGATGGGACGCGCTTGTTTGAAATTTGGGGAAAGTACAAACTTTGCCCCCCTCTTAACTTTCGGACCTACTGCGGGTCGGGGGTAGGATGGTAATCCCAGGTGTCCCAAATAGTGGGCGGGAGCGATTTCAGCCGCGCGCATGTGTTCTTAGGCAGCCATTGTGTATGAATGGTTTTCGGATGCGGTTGTGTGGCGTCTAGATGAAGGTACAAACCTACCCCTGTTTAGACCTTTGAACGTCGGGCCGGTAGGTTTCACAGGTCGGAGTTATTAGAAAAGTAATTCCATTGTACTACCAAACATTGGTCTCACTTGGTTTCGGGCGAGTAGAGGCTCTTTTGGCGCTTCGTTCGATATTTTGAAACACAAGCATTCACGTTTAGAGTACTCTTGAACTATGAGGATTGTCCTAAATAGACAACGTTATATTTGACCTTGTATGTTTGAAAACCTCATTAAATTATCCGCTTCTTTTTGAAATTTTGACACTTGAAAATCCTATAACTACGATTATCTTGGAATGGAGGAGCTAAATTTGAATCTATTTTGTACATGACTACATATGCTATTATGTACAAAATCAGAGAAAAGATTGGTGCCCCCATAATTTAGGTATGGTTTACAAATGCCATGATATCAAATTCAAATAATTGAATGGACTTCATGTTGAATTCGATTTTTTTAAACCACCTTAAGTTGAATTCAAATGTATGCTAGTTCATAGGTAGCTATTTATAATGTCCATTGTGTAACTTTCGTATGTATAATGTGCTTTACACACACAACATGAACTATACTCACATTTATATTCGATTGCTAAAGCGATGCATTGTCTGGAGTTCAAAATACTAACTATGTGGATCAATTGTGTCGAATAATAACATAGACATGCTCAAATTCGATAGAATCTAGATGTCTGATGGATCAATGACCGCTCCTTACGCGAATTGCAAATATCATAATCACCACACAAGCTCCTGTGTGTTAAAACAGACGGCTCAACATACCAATACAAGGCCACCTTGTCCGTTGTGCCCGCGGTCATGACTTCGAGGGTTTTGGTGTGCTAGGGTAGTCAGCTGCGGTCGTGGCAACGTTGGAGAGTTTCCCTTTGCTCACATGCAATCCCCGCATGTCATTGAAAAAGCAAGACAACCCGGCACGGTCTCAGGTACAGAGGATGCAGCTAGCCGCGCTACACCACTCTGCGGACGCGTCACAGCGCCCCGTGCATCCTCGACGAGCCGGGTGTTGGGGTGTGTTTGGATTGTGTCCAAAGTGCACCTTCCCAAAATTTTGGTCATGACCCAAAGATTACGTAGGTGTAGCATTACTCGTCCTAAAAAACCCAACTAAGCCAACCTCCCAGCATATCGCGTGGGAAAAAACCCGGTCGTGTCATTTTAGTCGGGATTACCGGATTACTAGTAGTAGTATTGATGGATCGCGCGAAGCAACAAATTTTTTTTTAGGGGGTGAAGCACCTAGTTTAAAAGAAAAAAAGGCGGTACACTCACAGCACTCCTGTCACGGCCGCATTGCACCCCACACACGTTCGGTCCTGCACACGGCTCATGCAAACGGAACGCGCTTCGGCTTGCCTCTTAACTGACATGTGGGACTGCACTTGGAGAAACCGACCATGCGCCAAACTCCCCCCGCCCACTGCGCGAAAATCCTCCCCCCCCCACACCCAAAAATTCCCCGCAAATCCGATTCAACAACCCTTCGGCCAACTAGCCAATAATATTCCCTAAACCCCCCTCCCCCTTGTCCCCCTCCACTCCATTCGCTCCGCCAAAGCCGCCCTCCCCGCCGCGCCGATACGTCGGCGCCGCGGTTCGGCGATCCTCTCGCTCCCACAGTACACTTTCGTAGACTGCCGTCCTCTAGCCGCACCGCCACCTCTGGCTACGTTCTTGTGGAGGCGCACGGCGGTCAGCGCCGCCACCGCTGGCGACGTTCGTGTGGAGATGCACGGTGGTCAGCTTCTCCCATGGTACGCGCATTCTAGACTAAGGCCCGATTCATGTCGGTGTAGCGTTGAATGTTAGCTGATAGACGTTGTTAATCTCACTATTTGCCGAAGTAGTTTACTGTCAATATGCTCTGCTTAAGAAGCTTCCTTGCCCTGTTCTGCACTCAATCTGCTTAGCTGAGATGGCATGCCAAGGCCGATTAGTTGCTAAAATATCCTGCCATATATTTATTGTGACGTAGATTGCCATGGTCTAGTAGCCAATCTATTAGGTGAAATAGCTCTACACCGTTTTATACTTGATCTTTGTTGCTGCGATGGCCTTCGATAGTTCGATGGCTGTGCGCTCGGCCTCATTTACTGCTGAAACAGCCTGCCATAATTTGGCACTCAAATCTGTTTGCTGAATTAGCATTACATATATTTTGTTACTTAGATCTGCTCGTCCAAATATCTTGCCATAGCTTTAGACATCGACCTAGGTATTTTTTTTCTGGACTTCATAAAAAAGCATATATGTTTTTCTTGTAATATCTAGTAGAAGAACTAATTTGTATGTGTAACAGATGGACAAGACTTGGATAACTTCTGCTTGAAGATTTTCCGCTGCATATGTCGAGGGGGTTGAAAACTTCATGAACTTTATCAGAGTTGAGTACTGTGGTCCGAAATCAGATGTGCTCTGCCCGTGTAGCAGTTGTATGAATTCAGTTACAAGACCCCAGTCAACTATGCAAAATCATCTACACTTGTATGGGATGTCGGTCACATATACTAGGTGGGTTCATCATGGTGAAGCTGTGAACGTCACTGTTATTGACTACGTGGAAGCAGCAGATCACCATCTTGATCTGCCTGATGCTCAGGTGGAAGAGGAGGAGGAGGTGGCGATGGCGGAGCCAGTGAGTTTGACCAACATTGAAACAATGCTATGAAATGCTCGTGCATTCTGTGAACTTCCACCTGCAGAAGAAAAATGGTGGGCCCACATGTTGGAACAATGCAACGTTGCTGTCACCCCAGGAAATAAGCTGTCAGTATTCTCAGCTATGGTCACCTTTCTTCAGGTGAAGACATCTGAGTGGATGACCAACAAATCATTCAATGCGATGTTGGATGCTTTCCACAAATCTTTCCCAGATGCATCTGAGCTGCCACACACCTACAGTAAAATGAAGAATTTCGTTTGTGCAGTTGGAATTGGATATGATATGATCCATGTTTGTAAGAATAATTGTGTTCTGTTCTGGAAGGATTATGCCAACTTAAGTGAATGCCCAAAATGCAAATCATCAAGATGGAAAGATGGCGATGCTATGAAGAGGATTCCTCATAATGTTTTGAGACATTTTCCAATTACACCAAGATTGCAGAGGTTGTTTCATGATGCTGAAACAAGAGAGGATGTACTGTGGCATTCTAGGAACCAGGAGTACAGAGACCAGAATGTAATGAGCCATCCATCTCATGGTAGTGAGTGGAAAAGCTTCAGTGATAAACACAAAGAGTTTGCTGCTGACCCGAGAAACATTAGACTTGGCTTAGCTTCAAATGGATTTAAACCATTTGGCCACCAGAGCGCCACATATAGCATGTGGCCAGTGCTTGTTATCCCTTACAACATGCCTCCAAATGTCTGCACCAAAGAATCAAACTACATGATGGCCTTGCTCATCCCAGGTCCAAAAAGTCCTGGAAATGATTTTGATATGTTCACGGAGCCTCTTGTGGAGGAACTTCAACAGCTATGGAAGGGTGTTCTCACTCGAGACCTATTAGCAGCCCACCAGCTAATTTATTTCTGCGTGCTGTTATAATTTGGTGCATCCATGATTATCCGGCTTTGGGCACTATGTCAGGGTGAACGACACATGGTTACAATGCATGTGTTCGCTGTGACAGGAATCCGCTGTCATACGCAATACTTAGCAAGATCTGTTACATTGGACACCGTCGTTTCCTTGCCAAGGACAAGCCGCATCCTAGAAAATACCGAAGACATGTGTTCAATGCAAAGCATGAAAACCGTGATGCGCCAAAGAGGCTCACCGCCGATGAGTTGCAAGTGGAATTAGAGAAGTCAGGCATATTACACCAGGAAACCATCCTGGTAATGGTAGCAGGAAAAGGAAGCGTGGCAGGGTAGAAGAGAGATTATTGTTTACCCGCAGGTCCACTTTGTGGGACTTGGAGTATTGGAAAGATTTGGATCCGCGGCATAATCTTGATGTGATGCACATCGAGAAAAATATATGTGACAGCATTATTGGCACACTTCTTAATATTGAAGGCAAGACGAAAGATACCTTAAAATCTAGGATTGATTTGACAGACCTGGGTTTCAGAAACGATCTGCAGGTGCAAGATGAAGATAAACCAAGGGATATGGCACCAGCTGTGTACGTCTTGGACAAGGTAAAAAGAAAAGAATTATGCGAGGTTCTGTCACGTGTGAGATTCCCACATGGATTTGCTTCCAACCCTGAAAGGAGAGTCAGTGCAGATGGAAACAAGGTACAAGGGTTGAAAACTCATGACTGCCACGTCCTACGTCAAAGGGTTTTACCTGTTATCCTTAAAGGATTGGGCCGCCCCGACTTATACAGAGCAGTTGCAGAGTTGGGACAATTCTTCAGGGAACTCTGCAGTAGGAATATCAGGATAGATGCTTTGGAGCGTCTTAGAGACAAGACACCAACTATCCTATGCGACCTTGAGAAGACATTTCCTCCAACCTTCTTTGATGTGATGGTGCATTTGGCTGTTCATCTACCTGATGAGGCACTACTTAGAGGTCCGGTACAATATGGCTGGATGTACCCTATTGAAAGGCGGCTAGGCACTTTCAAGGGCTATGTTAGGAACAGAGCTAGACCCGAGGGTTCCATTGCAGAGGCCTACATTGCTACAGAAGCGTTGACATTCTGCTCAGAATACATTGAAACAGCTGATCAGCTTAGCAAAGAGGTGGGTGAAGACAATCCCGGGCTCAATGTTTTCGATTATTCTATTCGAGTTACAGGGAAGAGTCGACAAGAGGACAAACCTAAAGATTTGGACAAAATGGTTTGGTATGTGTTGAATAACTGTCCTGAGATACTACCTTATATCAAGTAAGTGCAGTACTGCAGCTTATACGTCGTAATCTACTAAACTTGCAGCACATTCTTATATATTTAGATGTTTGACGCTATAACTATGTTGTGCAGCATCTACAAAGAGGAGTTACTGCCGCAAAATCCAAGAAACATTGACAAACTGGTTATGGCAGGATTTGCGAAATGGTTCAAGAACCATGTAAGCTTTTGAAGTGCACTGTCAGTTTTTTTAATATATTGAGTACATAAGATGATCAGCTTGTCTATTTTCTAACAATAGGTTAAGAAGATGCGGGAGGATGGGTAGGCAGTTGATGATGCCCTTTACTCACTAGCAATGGGTCATGATACTTGGGTAAGACATTATGAATCTTGTGTTGTTGTAGATGTGCGCTACAACACCCTTGCATGAGACGAAGGCAGGAAGACACAAAACAGTGCCATCATGAGCACGGATACGTATGACAAAGAGACAACTGAAATGTAAGCTAACATAACAGGCATTGTTCAGTTGCAGTATATCTCCAGTTTCGAGGATCATCAGTGCGTGGTTCTGTTGTGCTGTCATTGGTATAACCTGTTTTCCAGGATTGCAAAACCCAGAGCTGATGATTATTTCAAATCTATCAATGTCAAGGCAGCGTACCAGACCAACGAGGCTTTTATTTTGGCAAATCAAGCAACACATATATTTTTCTTGGAAGACACATTTGCACGTAGCGATGACTAGAGAGTATTGCAAAGGTTTGAGCAGAGGAATTCGTTTAATGAAGTTGCACAACAAGATGATGCTTACACTGCTCCTGATGTACAAGATAACACAGATGTTCCTAATATGTTTGAGAACCATCACGTTAATGACGCCGGCGAAAAGATTGCTTGTCGTGCTGTGGACATACAAGAGTTGATCAAGAAGAAGCCAATGTTCGAGGACGTTGAGGACGAAGAAGAAGATGACACCATGGTGGATTATGATTCAGAATGATACACATGGCGAATATGTTGACGCTGCTGCTGCGGATGATGATTACATTGCTTTTGTCGTATTTTCCTGTCAGAAGACGTTTTTTATCTACTATGTGAAATTGTGTTTGCTATGACAACTGAAACCTGATGAACATGTTGTTTAGTATTTTGCTGTGAGAACATCACTTGTTATGTATGCTGATTTATGTTTGGTGATTGTATGACAACTAAAATATGATGACATTGTTGTTTAGTTGTACTCATATTTGGTTGTGAAACTTGAATTTGATGACATAGTTTGCTGTTGGACTGCAATTTGCTCGACTTCTTCGAATGAGAACAAAGCTGACCCGACAGGGCCTCTGCTATTTATTTATTTATATGAACGAAAAGGGATACCCCCTGATTTCCGTTAATAGAAATTATTAGATGTCCACAACACTACGCCCAGCCTGCTACACAGGTTTCATTCATTACTAGTTTCAGCAAAGTGCTCAGCTCGTAGCCACCGAATACATCACGAGTGCTACATACACTGCAAATAAAGAGACAATCATCCTACAGAGCACATCGATTTTGCCCATTATCTTCACAAGCTCTTTCATCTCCTCATTGATGTCAAGGCCGTTCAGCAGCTGTTGCTTGGCCATGATCAGAGGAACTGCATCTTTAACCTTCTGCTCTACATCTTCCTCTTCTGTCGCTCCTTCAGTTACTTGTCCAACACCCCAACCTGCTGGTATTGGGATTCCTCGGCTAACCAAATAATCAGCGTAGTTGCATTCCCCCACATCAGCAACTTCCCAGAAATACAAATCACACGAATCTTCCCTTTTCTGCACGAATCAAATTGGAAGATCATCAACCAAACTATTAAAAAAATTAGCAACTGAAAGCAGCAGAACAACACTTAAACATATTATTACCCCATGATTCGGGCATTTGTAGAAGACTCGGCCAGGGTTGCGGACTGTGGTTGAGACGCGACGGATGACTCTGCGTGATTAGCAGAAGTCGCACCACACCAACGGCAGCGGGTTGCGATGAGCAATCGGATGCGGTGCGCGTGCCGGCGGGGGTGTGATGAGACCCACAGGCGATGGTACGGGTGGCGACTTGGCACATATCTGGTTGTTGCCTGCTGAAGAGCAGGTGGACGAGCAGCCAGCGGACATGGTTGCTGCGGCCAGAGCTTCTGATGCTAGGCAGAGTAAGTAGAGAAGAGGAGAAGCGAACGTTAGATATGTCAGTTTCATTACTTGCAGAGTAGCATAGCACCATATATAGTCATAGTCTAGGTTTGGATTCGAACCAGCTACAGGAGCACATCTTTCTATTTTCTAAAACCCGGCAACGTTTCTTTACTGGTACACTAGCTTGTTCTGTACGCCTTCCCAAGTCTTTGATTTTCTTTCCCTTTTTTTCGAGGAAGGAAGGAGGACAAAATTGAGAGTTCCTGGGACTCGAATCCAAGACCTCTCGGTTGAAAACCAAGGGTGCTAGTCACTTATGTGGCGAACGTTCCCTGTGAGGAGGATGGCAGACGAACACATTTTCCTCGCAGTTTTCTTCCTATATATAAAAAAGTATGGTACCTGGTGTTTGCTTAGTCAACAAACGATTGTGCCAACCTTGACCGTTGGATTGACATTCAACGTCTGTCGCGTTTCTTCAGTCTCTTCTTCCTCGAGCCGACAAAGCCAAACCAGCGCCAGCGGGACCGCTTGCTCCCACCTCCCACGGCTGGCTGTGATCTTCCTCGGCTCCTGTTCGTTCCCGTATGAGCCCTCACCATCGTCCTCCGCCATGGTTCGGTCACCGCGGCACTACCCTCCGGTGTTGTCAACATGGTCAACAACCGAGCGGAATAAGGAGATGACTGTACATGGTGAGGATGACAGTAGGGACCCAGCAGCGCGCGCAGTAATTTTGTTTTTTCGGGACGGAGAAGGGTATCAACTGGGTTGTGCAGGACCCGTAGCCCGTCTAGCCCAGGATTTTATTTCATATGTTTAGCACATGACCAGCCCAGTTTGTTTTTTTCCTTTCTGAAAATGGCTAGCCAGCTAGTTTGTTTTTTGCAGAATAACAAACGTAGGCCTACTTGCTTTTCTACGCCCTATTGGGTCGGAAATCTTTCAAGACGAGGAGGGATGCATTTCGCCCAGAAAATGGGCTATAAGTAATAAGAAATGGGCTATAAATAATAATAAATGGGCTGTAAAATGAAAAAATACAGCAAACAGGCAATTAGTTCCAAAATATTGTTTTCTTTCGGATTTTGATATTTTAAATTTCATTGTTTTTGTGCGGGTAAAATTTCATTGAATTTAAATAAAGGTATATTTAGATTTAAAATTAATTTGAATCTGGCTAGAAATTTCGGGCTATATGCTGCTTGGGATAGATTTGGAGGCTGACTTGTGGGTCTACTAGGTTGACGTATACTTTGGCTTTGTCAACTTAGTCCACAAACGGTTCTAGCAGCAGTGACCGTTGGATGTTAATCCAACGACCGTGCTGCTTCTTCAATATTTGATCTTCTTGCTCCAGCCGCCCAAACCAGCTCCGGTGGGACTGCCTACTCCTGCCTCCCGTGGCCGGCTGTGCTGCAGCACAGGCCGCACCACCCCACCCTACTTCATTGCTGGCCAGGCCATTCCTCTACTCACCCACACCTCCTATTATTTTCCGGTGACGGCAGCCGGACCAGTAAACCCTCGTACTCCCCACCGCGTGGGCAACCATTGCCGAGTCTTCCCCGGCTCCGTGTCGTTCCCTTCCTAGGCCTCGCCATTGTCCACAGCCATGGTTCTCTCGGCGCGGCCTGGTCAACATGGTCAACGAACGACATCCATCGGCCGTGCACTGTACACGCAAAATAATGATTCCTCCGCCTGACAGCTAGGACCCATCGGAAGGGCCTCTTTATTTCACGAAAAAAATGTTCCCCCTGCTGACATGTCGGACCCACCAGCTATATCTTCGCACGCAAGGAAGTGCATCCTTATTACGCACAAAAAAATGAATACCCCCTGCTAGCTGGGACCCACCATAGTGGGAGGATGACTTGTGGGCCAACTAAGTTGACGGGGACGGAGGTCTTTGTCAACTTAGTCAATATGAACGATTCTAGCTCCAGTGACTATACGATGTCCATCCAACGGCCGTAGTGCTTCTTCAACCTCTGATCTTCTTGCTCCAGCCGCCCAAAGCAGCGCCGGTCGTGCCGCATGCTCCTGCCTCCCGTGGCCGGCTGTGCTACCGCGGAGGCCTCACCGCCCCCTACTATTCCCACCGCTGGCCAGGCCCTGCGGCGACGGCAGCCTCACACCGCAGCCGAACCTGTGAACCCTCGTACTCCTCTCCGTGCGGGCTTCCATTGTCGCGTCTTCCCCGGCTCCGCGCCGTCCCCTTCCTAGGCCTCGCCGTCGTCCACCGCCATGGTGCTCTCCGCGCGGCGTGGTCAACGTGGTCAAGGAACGACTTCCATCGGACGTGGACTGTACGTGGAGAGGCTGATAGTTGGGTCCATGGCCGCAGCAAGGAAGTGCCTCCTTATTACGCGGAAAACAATAATTCCTCCACCTGACAGATAGGCCCCACCGGATGGTCCACTTTATTTCGTGGAAAAAACGTTTCCCCCTGACTGCTGGGACCCACCAGCTTCATCTTCGCATGCAAGGAAGTGCGTCTGGGCAAAAAAAAACGATTCGCCCCCCTGACTGCTAGGACCCACTAGCTACACCTTCGCACGAAAGGAAGTGCGTCCGGGCAAAAAAACGATTCGCCCCCCTGACTGCTGGGACCCACCGGCTACATCTTCGCACGCAAGGAAGTGCGTCCGGGCAAAAAAAAATGATTCGCCCCCTGACTGCTGGGACCCACCAGCTACATCTTCGCCGGCAAGGAAGTGCTTGACAGTCGGGACCCACCTGGTCGAAGCGTACGTAGCGTTGTCATTCTGGTCGCGAACGTGTACGCACATACTGGTCGATGTAGAAGCATGCACATGTCGTAGTAGAGGCGCGCACGTGTCTTAGTAGAGGTGCGCACGTAGCATGAACACGTATGTACAGCGGGCAGGGTGCAAGAAAGAAAATACGGCCACGTATGTGTACATACGGGCGGGGTCTCGAACGCCTACTTGCACATACGTACGGCCAGGGCTCGTGCGCATGGCTGGGTCGGAACGGAGAAACATCGTCGTCGTCGTGTTCATGGGGAGGCAATGGAATGCGTCGTGTTCATGGGGAGGCAACGGAATGCGTCGTGTTCATCGGGAGGCAACGGAACGCGTGGGAGCCAACCGGCTGGGTCGGAACGGAATGTGTGGCCGTGTACGTCGGGAGGGCTTGGATGGAACAGGCGTTGGAAACGAGGCCCGGCGTACCGCACAACGGAGGAAACGAACCTCCTACGTTCGGAATGGAGTCCTGTTGATCGGGAGGGGTGTGGCGTACCGCAAAACGGAGGAAATGGACCTCCTACGGTCGAAACGGGGGTCCTGTTGATCGGGAGGGGTATGGCGTACCGCAAAACGGACGAAACAGACCTTCTACGGTCGAAACAGGGGTCCTGTTCATCGGGGGGGTGTGGCGTACCGCAAAACGGACGAAATGGACCTCCTATGGTCAAAACGGGGGTCCTGTTCATCGGGAGGGGTGTGGCGTACCGCAAAACGGGACTCCACAAGATAGTGTTCATCTCCACCGTTGACCTCCTCAAGCCTCCACGGGGTACCGTCGACCTCCTCCAGCCTCCATGGGCTCCTGTTCATCCAGCCTCCACCACGCGCTACTCCACCGGCTACTGTTCAACCACCCCTCCACCGTCTACTATTCACCCAGCCCTCCACACCACGGGGTCCTGTTCAACCACCCCTCCACGAGCACCCCTCCACCTCTACTATTCATCCAGCCTCCACACCAGGGGGTCCTGTTCATCCAGAGGCAACGCCACCGCTCACTGTTCATCTACCCCCCCCCCCCCGCAACGCTCACTGTTCATCCAATCGATCGGCTTTAGTTAGCAACAGTAGCGAAGGAACGCTCGATCGGGTTCAGTTAACAGCCATCGATCGATCGCTCGGGTTCAGTAACGCGTAGCCTGCAGTGCAATCGCTCGGGTTCAGTTAGAGCCCAACGCCTAGCTCGGGTTCAGTTAGAGCCAACGCCTCGCACACACGCGCGTACGTGTATGAGAGAAACGCGCATCGCTCGGCCCCTGACCTCCCACCGTAACCAGGAACACCTCGAAATTTTCCTCCCCCTCGCTTCTACCACGGTTTTTCTCTCATGGACGGCCCAAAGAATGTCACACAGCTGCGTCTCCGGCCCGCCCAGGACGAAAAGCCCATTTTTTGTCATGATTTTTTTGCCGTAGAAGTAGGAGCCCAGCACATCTATGATGCTACCGGGTTTTGTCACAATTATCGTCATAGAAGTGTTATATGTATGACAGAAAAAAATTCGTTCGGCCCAAAATGTCACGGATGTGCCTGTTTTTTGTAGTGTCTCGTGGCGATGTCATCGGCTTCCTTGTTGGTGCCCCGGGGCACATGATGCACCTCTAGTCCCTTGAACTATTTTTCCATCTTACGCACTTCTGCGAGGTAAGCCTCCATGTGCTCGTCCTTTGGCTCGTACACTTTGTTGGAGAAGTTAACGAGGAGCTGCGAGTCGCCCCTAACAACAAGGTGCTTCACCCCCAAAGCTGTTGCGGCCTTTAGGCCAGCTATGAGGCCCTCATACTCTGCGATGTTGTTGGAGACCTTCTCGCCCTACTGAAAGCAGAGCTGCATGGCGTAGTAGAGCTTGTCCTGAGTGGGCGAGATGAGTACTGCCCCAGCCCCCGCGCCCTGATGCACGAAGGCGCCGTCGAAATACATGACCCAGCCGTCCGGTGCCTCGCTTCCCGGTGAGGTGGACCGGTATTCGCCTACTTCCAGTGCCGAGGCATCTGTCCATTCCGCCACGAAATCAGCAAGCGCGGCTCCCTTGATGACCCGGGTAGTGCTGAACTCTAGCTGGAATGCTTGCAGTTCAATGTTCCACTCCGCCACCCTTCCAGCAGAGTTGGGGCTCCTGAGCACTCTCTCCAATGGGTAGGCTGAGACGACCTTGATGGGGTGGCCCTGGAAGCAGTTCCGCCGCTTGCGCGAGGCCACCAAGAGCGCGAGCAGGAGCTTTTGAGGCATGAGATATCGTGCCCTTGCGTCTCGCAACACCGTGCTGACAAAATGCACCGGGTGCTTGACAAGGGCTGGCGCGTTGGTGAGGCTTGTGTCATGCTGGGGCCCAGACATCTCCTGAGGTGGTGGAACTCCTGGCGCCCGGTCGCCTGCGGGGGTTTCTGTGACGTTGTCCTGCCGAGCTTGGTCTTCTGTTGACGCCGCTACAGCTCCCATGGCGCCCTCCTGATCTTGTGTTGTTTCAGTTGTAGCTTGGCACGGCGCGCCCTTGGCTTGGCGCTCCTCCCAAATAGCCACCAGCGCTGCGCTGGCAGAATACGGGGCAGTGGCCAGGTAGAGCACCAGGGGCTCGAGAGGCCGCGGCGCCACCATCATCGGTGGGCTAGTTAGGTATCTCTTGAGGTCTTGGAAGGCTTGGTCGGCCTCCGGGGTCCACTCAAACAGGCCTTTTTTCTTCATCAGCTTGAAGAAGGGCAGGGCGCGTTCTCCTAGCTTGGAGATGAAGCGTCCCAATGCAGTCACCCGACCGGCGAGCTTCTGCATTTCTCTTAGGGTTTGTGGTGGGCTCATGTCCTTAATGGCTCTGATCTTTTCCGGGTTCGCCTCGATTCCCCTGTGGGACATGAGGAATCCCAGCAACTTGCCGGAAGGGACACCGAACACGCACTTCTCCGAGTTAAGCTGCAAGTTCACCTGGCGCAGGCTCTCAAAGGTCTCTTCCAGGTCGTGGATCAGGGTCTTCGCCTCCCGAGATTTCACCACGATGTCGTCGACGTAGGCTTCTGCGTTTCTTCCGAGCTGTCGCCCTAAGGTGATGTGCATCAGTCGCTGAAAGGTTGCGCCCATGTTGCGTAATCCAAAGGGCATGCAGGTGTAGCAGTACACACCACATGGGGTCAGGAAAGCTGTCTTCTCCACATCTTCTACCGCCATCTTGATCTGGTGATATCCTGAGAACGCATCTAGGAAGCACAGCAGGTCGCACTCAGCGGTGGATTCGGCAATCTGATCGATGTGTAGGAGCGGGAACGGATCTTGGGGGCAGGCTTTGTTAAGGTTGGTGAAGTCGACGCACATCCGTTCCTTCCCGCCTTTCTTCGGCACTACGACGGGGTTCGCCAACCATTCGGGATACCGAACATCACGAATGGCACCCGCCGCCTCCAGCTTTGTGTTTCTCTTGGACGATGAAGGCCTGCTTCTCGGTAGACTGCCGTCTCGCCCGCTGCTTCACGGGGCGTACATTGGGGCATACCCTTAAATGATGTTGAATCACTTATATTGGGACTCCTACCAGCTGGTTGGGTTCCCACGCGAATATATCCTTGTTTGCACGCAAGAACTTCACCAATGCTTCCTCTTGCCCTGGGTCGAGGTTGGCACCTATGGTGGCTCCCGAGGGCCTGTCCTCATTGACCGGCACCTGCTTGGTTTCCGCCTTGTCTTGTGTGAACAACTGCTTCTTCTTAGTCGGCATGGCTCCCTTGGGCTCGGATGCGCCCACGTCGGTAGTCTGCGCTGCCGCGGCAGTTTTGAGGGCGAGCTAGAGTGCCGTCATGGCCTCCTTGGTGCCCCCCTTGATGGTGAGGACGCCTTTACGCCCAGGCATCTTCATGAGGTTGTAGGCCGGATGAGTCGCCGCCACGAACTAGGCGAGAGCTGGGTACCCGAGGGTGGCGTTATACGGGAGGCCGATGCGGGCGATGTCGAAGTCGACCAGCTCGGTACGGTAGTTGCCGCGCGTGCCGGAGGTGACGGGGAGGCAGATCTGTCCCAGAGAGCGGGCAGTGCCGCCACCAACTCCTGAGAAAGGCTTGCTAAGACTGAGCCGCTCGAGTGGCACGTGAAGAAGGCCGAAGGCATCTACGGAGAGCAAGTTGAGGCCTGCACCGCCGTCGATGAGGGTCTTGGTAACAGCCACGTTGCAGATGGTGGGTGTGCAGAGAATTGGGAGCTTGCCCGAGTCGGCGGTTGAGTTGGCGTGGTCTTCTTAGCCGAAGGTGAGGTCGGCCTCAGGCGCAGCCCCCGGGCGCTTGGAGGCGGCACCAATCTGAAGGAGGAATGGCTTGACGTGGCGATCTGAAGGAAGTGCGTGAGAGCCGCCCAGCAGAGCTACGACTGCGTGGTGGGCCGGCACCACGTAGGGAGCAGTGAAGAGGTCACGGAGTTCCCCCCAGGATGCCACCATGGATCCAGGGAGGTTGAGCAGCCAGGCGCGTGGCTCGCCGGCGAGGGCCATGGGGAGCTAGTTGGCCATGACCTTGTCGTCCCCCCGGCCTCGAGGATGGCCTCCTCATAGGCAAACAGGAAAGCTGACGGGTCTGCCGCGCCGTCGTAGCGCGTCGGCATCTCCGGCTTGAACTTGGTTGGCCACCGCACCCGCTGCAGGGTGGGGGCCAGGGCTCGGAGCCCCTAGCCCCATTCTTGATGCTAGCCGTCGGAGGCGATGATGGGGCGCCTGCCATGCAGCCGAAGCGCAGATTGACGGAAGGGAAGCTACGACGCACCCCTACCTGGCGCGCGAAATGTCGGATGTGGGGTTCCGCCAAAACCCTTAATGTTCGAACTCCGGGGTGCGCGTGAAGTTCTTTCCCTCCTACCGATCTACGCCCTAGCTCACTAAGATCTCGCGACAAACTCGACGAACTCGCAACACAGAAAGACACGAGATTTATACTGGTTCGGGCCACCGTTGTGGTGTAATACCCTACTCCAGTGTGTGGTGGTGGATTGCCTCTTGGGCAGATGATGAACAGTACAAGGGGTAGAACAACCTCCTGAGGTTGAGGTGTTCTTGTGTTTGGTGCGTGGCTAAGGATTGGCCCAAGGCTAGATCAGATGCCTCTACTTTGGTGGCTAGTTCTACTTATATAGGCCCTGGTCCTCTCCCCAAATATTGAGCGGGAAGGGAGCCAACAACGGCGGGCTAATTTGAAAGGGGGCAACTAATACAAGCTATCCTGACAAAAGTGGTCTTTGCCTGCGAAAGGGTCTGGTGGTGATGCCATCTTGGGCTCCATGGTGACCTCCGTCCTGCTGGCCTGCTGGTCTTGGTCTCATTGCACTGATATGGAAACCTTTGCTTGATGCCTCGGTACTCCGTGCATGCGCCCGCTTCCTTAGCACCAAAGAGGAAACAAGGACGATGCGCGCGCTGGCGCCCGCCTGGCGCCTGCCTGGTGTGAATCATCATGGCTCACGTCACGAGAGCCTCGCGAGGTTTTCCCCGCCTTGGTATCTCCGCTCCTCGCGAGCCTGCCTGGAAGAGGCTGCCGCTGAGGAGGTCTTGCATCGCCCGCCTCGCGAGGGTCCTGAACACCTTGTTGATGAAGATGGGCCATACAGGCCCGCTAGCATAGCCACGCCATGGGCCATAGGCAGGCAAGTCTAGGGACCCTCGTTCCTAGAACACCAACAAAAGCATCGGGAGAGCGCCAGCGATGGCCGCGCAGTTGAGCTGATCTGCCAAACTGAAAGTGATGGCGCACTTGGACCACCAAACCGGGCTTGTGGCCTCGAGCCTGGGGAGGACTGCATTCACCTCGTGAGCAAACTCTTTGAAGATACGCTGCGAGGCTGGGGCTTGAGCTCCGCCCAAGATGCAGGCGATAGCCCGCGGCTCCTGGAAGCCCCCAGCCCCCACGTCCTAATGGTGGTTGAGGGAGTCCTGGATTAGGGGGTGTTCGGATAGCCGAACTATATCTTCACCCGGACTCCAGGACTATGAAGATACAAGATTGAAGACTTCGTCCCGTGTCCGGAAGGTTCTTTCCTTGGTGTGGAAGGCAAGATAGGCGTGCGGATATTCAAGATCTCCTACCAATGTAACCGACTCTGTGTAACCCTAACCCTATCCGGTGCCTATATAAACCGGAGGGTTGTAGTCTGTAGGACGAACACATCATAATCATCATCATACCCATAAGCTAGCTTCTAGGTTTAGCCTCCTTGATCTCGTGGTAGATCTACTCTTGTACTACCCATATCATCAATATTAATCTAGCAGGAGTAGGGTTTTACCTCCATCGAGAGGGCCCGAACCTGGGTAAAATAAAGTGTCCCTTGTCTCCTGTTACCATCCGACCTTGACGCACAGGTCGGGACCCCCTACCCGAGATCCGCCGGTTTTGACACCGACATTGGTGCTTTCATTGAGAGTTCCTCTGTGTCGTCGCCTTTAGGCCCGATGGCTCCTTTGATCATCAACAACGATGAGGTCCAGGGTGAGACTTTTCTCCCCGGACAGATCTTCGTCTTCGGCGGCTTCGCTCTGCGGGCCAACTCGCTTGGTCATCTGGAGCAGATCGAGAGCTACGCCCCTGGCCATCAAGTCAGGTTTGGAAGCCTAAACTACATGGCGGATATCCGCGGAGACTTGATCTTCGACGGATTCGAGCCACAGCCAAGCGCGCCGCACTATCTTGAGAGGCATGATATAGCTCTGCCTCCGAACAGTGTCCTGGAGGCTGCATACGCTCCGGCCCCGATCCTCGATTCGGAGCCCGCTGTGTTCTTTGAAGATGAACGGTTGGACATCACCTCGGAGGCTGCGACCTTAAATGCCATTGAGCCGAACGCAAGCCCCGCGCTCCGCATGGCTGTGACTCCAAGGAGCCGGACTTCTCTCCGAACTTCGGGTCGTCCGTACCCCCGCCGATCGAATCAGATTGGGCGCCTGTAATGGAGTTCACCGCCGCGGACATCTTTCAGTATTCACCTTTTGGTGATATTCTGAATTCTCTCAAGTCTCTCTCTTTGTCAGGAGAGCCCGGGCCGGACTATGGCCTGCGAGGTTGGGATTCGGACGACGAAGAAATTCAAAGCCCACCCACCGCCCACTTAATAGCCACTATCGACGATATATCCGACATGCTCGACTTCGGCTCCGAAGACTTCGACGGTATGGACGATGAAGGAGGAGACGAGCAAGAACCAGCACCTGTAGGGCGCTGGACCGCCACCTTGTCATACGACATATACATGGTGGATGCTCCAAAAGATGGAGATGGCGATGGAACAGCGGAGGATGGCACTTCGAAAAAGCCTCCAAAACACCGACGTCAGCGGCGCCGCTCCAAATCCCGCCACAGCAGAAACGGTGATTCCGGCACGGGAGATGATACTACCCCGGACAGCACCGAAGAACACCAAAACCAGCAGGATTCAGCACAGGAAGATGGAGAAGACCGCCCTCATGAGAGAGCGGCAGAGCAAGAGGTCGAGGACGATAACTACATGCCTCCCTCCGAAGACGAGGCAACCCTCGGCGATGATGAATTCATCGTACCATCAGACCCCGCCGAACAAGAGCGCTTTCAACGCAGGCTTTTAGCCACGGCGAACAGCCTAAAGAAAAAGCAGCAACAGCTTAGAGCTGATCAAGATTTGCTAGCTGACAGATGGACTGAAGTCCTTGCGGCCGAAGAGCATGAGCTCGGACGCCCCTCCAAAAGCTATCCTAAGTGCAGGCCGCTACGCCAATCAGAGGAGGAAGCCCAAGACATGGCAGATCGGCCACCTCGCGGCCGCGACAGAGAAGCCTGTCAAACATCCAAACAAGCCATGCCCCGCAGCCGCTTTACCAAGGCACGGGAACACGAACCAGACCTGTGAGACGTCCTGGAGGATAAAGCAAGGCAAACAAGATCAATCTATGGATCGCGCGGACGCCCGACAGCACGTGATAGTTTTCACTCCGGACACAATAAATCCGGCCGGGCCGAACACAACAGGCACAGCTCCTCCGAACTGCGTCGAGACATAGCCCAGTACAGGGGCGCCGCACACCCACTATGCTTCACAGACGAAGTAATGCATCATAGAATCCCAGAGGGTTTTAAACCCGTCAACATCGAGTCGTACGATGGTACGACAGATCCGGCAGTATGGATTGAGGACTATCTCCTCCACATCCACATGGCACGTGGCGATGATTTGCACGCCATCAAATATTTACCCCTTAAGCTTAAGGGACCAGCCCGGCACTGGCTTAACAGCCTCCCCGCAGATTCGATCGGCTCTTGGGAGGACCTGGAGGCCGCATTCCTCGACAACTTCCAGGGGACCTACATACGGCCACCGGACGCCGACAACCTAAGCCACATAATCCAGCAGCCAGAAGAATCGGCCAAGCAATTCTGGACACGGTTCCTAACAAAGAAAAATCAGATAGTCGATTGTCCGGATGCAGAGGCCTTAGCAGCCTTCAAGCATAACATCCGTGACGAGTGGCTTGCCCGTTACCTGGGACAGGAAAAGCCGAAATCCATGGCAGCCCTCACGACAGTCATGACCCGCTTTTGCGCGGGCGAAGATAGCTGGCTAGCTCGCAGCAACAACTTATCAAAGAAGCAAGGTAATTCAGATACCAAGGACAAAAGTGGCAGGTCGCGACGGAATAAACAGAAACACCGCGTCAGCAGCGACAACAATGAAGATACGGCAGTAAACGCCGGATTCAGAGGCCATAAATCCGGTCAGCGGAAAAAGCCATTCAAAAAGAATACCCAGGGCCCGTCCAGTTTGGACCGAATACTCGACCGCTCGTGCCAGATTCACGGCACCCCCGAAAGGCCAGCCAATCACACCAACAGGGATTGTTGGGTGTTCAAGCAGGCAGGCAAGTTAAGAGCCGAACACAAAAACAAGGGGCTAGACAACAATGACGAAGAGGAGCCCAGGCCGCCGAACAACAACGGACAGAAGGGGTTTCCCCCACAAGTGCGGATGGTGAACATGATATACGCGACTCATATTCCCAAGCGGGAGAGGAAGCGTGCGCTACGGGACGTATATGCGATGGAGCCAGTCACCCCAAAGTTCAACCCATGGTCCTCTTGCCCGATCACCTTCGATCGAAGGGACCACCCCACTAGCATCCGTCACGGCGGTTTCGCCGCATTGGTTCTTGACCCAATCGTTGACGGATTTCACCTTACAAGAGTCCTCATGGACGGCGGCAGTAGCCTGAACCTGCTCTACCAGGATACAGTGCGGAAAATGGGCATAGATCCATCAAGGATCAAGCCCACAAGGACGACCTTTAAAGGCGTCATCCCAGGTGTAGAGGCCAATTGCATAGGCTCCATAACACTTGATGTGGTCTTCGGATCTCCGGACAACTTCCGAAGCGAAGAGTAAATCTTCGACATAGTTCCGTTCCGCAGTGGCTATCATGCTCTACTTGGACGAACCGCATTCGCTAAATTCAATGCGGTGCCACACTACGCATATCTCAAGCTCAAGATGCCAGGCCCTCGAGGTGTAATCACGGTCAGCGGAAACACCGAACGCTCCATCCGTACGGAGGAACACACGGCGGCCCTCGCAGCAGAGGTACAAAGCAGCCTGTTAAGGCAGCTCTCGAGTCCGGCCGCTACAAAGCAGGACAAAGCAAAACGCGCCCGGAGTAACCCGCAGCAAGACCGACTGGCGCGTTCAGAGCACGCGTAGCAATACGGCCCCAACCCCAGCCATCGCTACATAGCGGAGCTAGTACCTCGAGTACACAATTACGCCCTTACAATTCCATGGGCATAGGGGAAGGGGCAGATAAAACGGCATGCCAACAATATGGCGTCAAACGTACTAGGGGCTGCCGGGTTCTTCTTTTCTTTCAGGACTCCATACTCTGGATACAGTGTTCGGCCTCGCTGCCGCACAGACGATACAGGACCCAGGAAAGCAGACAAAACAACGCCGCATCATGGAACTCTCAGGTGGTCTCTATTTCGAGCGATATATTTGTTTCTAAATTCCGCGGCCTGCGCCTGGTCAGGACATGTTAAATAGTCTAAATTTTTTTCGCACTACTTGTATCGTTCGGCTTGAATAATAGCCTCCTCATAAATAATGCATAGCTTTTCATCTATTTTTTGCATTATCTTCTTTTAATATACATATGTTTACTCAAATAACATGATCGCACCCGTACACCATGGTACGGCAAACCACGCCAGGGGCTTTATTACCCATCTATCTGGTGTGAGAAGTCCGTCCACTTTCATAAGTGCGGCACCCCGAACTTATAGCATTATATGCATCGGCTCCGAGTCATGATTTTGGTCATATGTTGGGTTTGCCCGGCTCCTATGTTTTGGTGCCTTACGTTCCACTCTATCGGCTAAGGTAGCACTAGGAGAAGCACTGTGATTGTGCCCCAGATCAGGTGGGTGAGCACCTCAGTGGAGAAAGCTAAAACAGACTGTCATGATAAGGCGCGAGACCGGTCGCTGTTCGAGAGGTTTTTCGAGTCCCTAAAGGCTTATGCCGCTTCGAGCGGAGAGCTGGTTAAGTCCGGCTAAAGGCGTGGATAGTGCCCCGAATTCGGCCTTCCGAAGTAGGGGCTTCGCCGAAATTTAAAATTATAACGTTCTATGGCTAAGTGAGAGTGTTCAAGCATTATAGTCCGATTGCCTGGTTCGCTGTGCTGAGCGCCTCCCTCGAAGGACCCAACTATGGGAACAAGAGCCCTCAGGTTTATCCCGAACACCCCAGCACTAGTTGCATGGGGGCAGAAGCCGATGACTCGCCATCTCTCAGTTATTGATAAACGGCCGCACAGAAAATAATATTTTAAATTCAGAAAGCATTGCTTAAGCGCATATGAACAAGTTTTCAGCGCACAGGAAACAAACGAGCGAGTTCATTGAAATATTACATCTTTGGCACACTCATCCGCGACAAGGCGAGCTCCAGCGAGAACTTCCTTGTAGTAGTTCTCGGGCTTGCGATGCTCCATCCCCTGCGGCGGCCCGTCCTTCACCAGCTTCTCTCCGTCCAGCTTGCCCCAGTGTACCCTTACACGGGCAAGGGCCCTCCGGGCACCTTCTATGCAGACGGAGCGCTTGATGACCTCAAGCCGTGGACAGGCCTCCACCAGCCGCCGCACCAGCCCGAAGTAGCTCCCAGGCAGGGCCCCTCCAGGCCACAGCCGAACTAGTAAGCCCTTCATGGCCTGTTCGGCCGCCTTGTGGAGCTCGGCCAGCTGCTTCAGCTGATCGCTTAAGGGCACAGGGTGTCTGGCCTCAGAATACTGAGACTAGAACACACTCTCCGTCGAGCTGTCCTCTTCAGCTAGTAGAATGCCGCGGCGTCGGATGCGCTGCGGGGAAGATCGAAGAACGCCCCTGGAGAACTCCGGATTTGGGTAAGTAATAGGTATTTCACCTTTATATTCCTACTTTGCATTAAGAATGCCTTACCCGCTGCTATCTTTTTCACATCCTCCAACTCTTGGAGGGCCTTTTGGGCTTCGGCCTTGGCACTCTTGGTGGCCTCAACAGCCGACGCGAGCTCGGATGCTTGCGTTTTTGCCTCAAGCTCCAAACCCTCATGTTTCTTCATGAGAGCTTGTAGCTCTTGCTGCACCTCGCCGACTTGGACCCCAAGCTTTTCTCACTCGGCACGCTCCTCGGCCGCTTTCTTCTCGGCCTCAACCAGCGCCTGCTTCAGGGTTGCCACCTTGGTTGTGGCCCCTACAATAAGCAGTACAATCCTGTTATTTCTTTTTGCAATGAAGCCTCTCTATAGGCACCCCTTTTCTTTTTTTTCTTTCTTCTAAGGGGTATTTCTTACCTTCCTTTTCCACGAGCTGCCTTTTGGCAAGGCCGAGCTCTTGCTCGGACCGCTCGAGGTCCTTTTTCAGGACTTCCACCTGCGCAGTCAGTGCGGCGGTGGACAGCAGGGAAGCCTGCATACGCATATTAGACTTTTTATTAGACTCCTGCGAAAATTGTTGGATCCTCTATTCGGCTTTTCTTTTCGAACACCGAACAGAGCATCAGGGGCTATTGTCTATGCGGTAATGAATTTAGCATATTTTTTGCTTACCTGGAAGCCTGTTAGAAGGCTAGCGCAAGCTTCATTCAGTCCGCTCTTGGCGGACTGAACCCTTTGGACCACCGCACTCATAACAGTACGGTGCTCCTCGTCGATGGTGGCGCCTTCAAGCGCCTATCCGGCGCCTCTGGTTGGACAGAGGTCGCCGGCTCAGACGGCTTACTCCTCTTGGAAGGAGTTCGCCCACCGCGGGCCAGGACGGTTGAGTCCGGCGTGGTGTACGACACAAAGCCGGACTGGGAGCCCTGGGGGGTTTCATCCCCTTTACTCCTGGGGTCCTGAGGATTGCCTTGCGGTTCCTCCAGGACCACCTCCTCCTGCCCTGTTCGGCAGGACGCCGCTTCGGCGTCGTCCGCCCCGCTGGGGGAGACTGCGGGCGGGACAGAGTTCACGTCCGACGAATCCAGGGAGCCGCTCGATGAATCATCGAGTGCGGCTCGGGGCGGGCTGCACAAATAGCATTCGACATTAGGGTAAGCTGCGCAATTGAAGATACTATGAGTCATTCTGGTATGTGAATACTTACGATGTCGCCGGACGCTTGGTTTTGTCCGGCCACTCCTTTCCGCCCTCTTCGGCGTTGGGGGAGCAGTCCGGCGGAGGGGTCTTCCTTTTCCTCGACCCCTCGGCCTCCCCTGTTGGGGCGGCCTTCTTCTTTTTTGCTCCCCTCGCTGGAGGGGGAGAGCTTCCTTGTTCCTCCTCCTCGTTTTCACGAGAGGAGGGCGTCGCAGACTCGCCAGATGACGAGCTCGACACCACCACATTGCGGGCACTCTTTCGAGTCCCGGTGGTCTTATTCTTCTTGACCTTTTTCTCCGGCACCACATAGGGCGCCGGAGCCAGCAGCTTCTCTAAGAGAGCTGGGGCTGGGTCTTCGGGCAGAGGAGCCGGACAGTTGATTGGTCCGGCTATCTTCAGCCACGCCTATCAAAGGTAAAGGGAGTTTTTAGATCCCACATAGAGTTAATCTATGTAGAAAAGCTTAACAAACCTGTGAAAGGTATAAATAGCCTACCTCGCCAGCATTGCGCTGCGAGCTGTATCCGCGGTCCTCGGAAGCGGATGTGGGGCACTCGGCGCCTTTGGTTAGCACCTTCCAGACGTCTTCATACGTCGTGTCGAAGAGCCTATTGAGGGTTTGGTGCTGCGCCGGGTCGAATTCCCACAAAGTGAACTCCCGTTCTTGGCACGGGAGGATCCGGCGAACGAACATGACCTGGATGATGTTGACATGCCGGATGGGCTTGTTCATCAGGGACCGGATGCAAGTTTGCAGTCCGGTCACTTCTTCTTCGTTGCCCCACGATAGGCCCGTCTCTTTCCAGGACATGAGCCGCGTGGGGGGTCCGGATCGGAACTCAGGGGCCGTGACCCATTTCGAGTCGCGTGGCTCGGTGATGTAAAACCACCCTGCCTGCCACCCCTTTAAGGACTCCACAAAGGAGCCATCGAACCAGAGTGTGTTGGCCATTTTGCCGGCCATAGCACCTCCGCACTCCGGCTGGGTGCCGGACACCACCTTGGGCTTGACGTTGAAGGTCTGGAGCCAGAGGCCGAAGTGGGGGCGGATGCGGAGAAAGGCCTCACACACGATGATAAACACCGAGATGTTGAGGATAAAGTTCGGGGCCAGATCGTGGAAGTCCAGGCTGTAGTAGAACATGAGCCCCCGGACAAAAGGGTGAAGTGGAAAACCCAGTCCGCGGAGGAAATGGGGGAGAAAAACTACCCTCTCATGGGGCCTTGGGGTGGGAAGAAGCTGCCCCGCCTCGGGAAGCCGGTGCGGGATGTCCTTGGACAGATATCCGGCCTTCCTAAGCTTTTTGATTTGACCCTCGGTAACGGAGGAAGCCATCCACTTGCCACCCGCTCCGGACATCGCTGGAGCAGGTTGGGGAAGAAAGAGCGAACTTGGGCGTTGGATCTTGAGTGCGCAGGAGATGGATGGGCAAAGGAGGAAGAAGGCGTAGGTGAAAGAGGTGGATCTTTATCCCCTTATATAGGCTGATGCCGTTATGCGTCCCCACCTACCTAATAAAACTTGCTTGCCGCTCACACGCCGTGGTAAATGGCGCGGTTGGGTTACCCACGTCCGCATTAATGAGAATCCCGTTAAAAGGGGCACACGATCTCTGCTTCGACAAGACGTGCCAAGGAAACTGCCTCGTTGAACGTGCTGCGGTGGAACAACAAAAAATAATCCATACAGAAGGCTTGGTCGCAGTGTTATGACGCACTGCGGAATACGTCGGCAGATTTGATTTGTGTTTGTATTATTCTCTATATGGCAATACGTGGAAACTTGTTTTGCAGAGCCGAACACTATTTTTTGGTGTTTATTATCTTCTTGAAGAATTTGGAGGAGGAACCCGCCTTGCAATGCCGAAGACAATTTGCGCGCCGGACTCGTCGTCATTGAAGCCTGGTTCAAGGGCTACTGAGGGAGTCCTGGATTAGGGGGTGTTCGGATAGCCGAACTATATCTTCAGCCGGACTCCAGGACTATGAAGATACAAGACTGAAGACTTCGTCCCGTGTCCGGAAGGTTCTTTCCTTGGCGTGGAAGGCAAGCTAGGCGTGCGGATATTCAAGATCTCCTACCAATGTAACCGACTCTGTGTAACCCTAACCCTATCCGGTGCCTATATAAACCGGAGGGTTGTTGTCCGTAGGACGAACACATCATAATCATCATCATACCCATAGGCTAGCTTCTAGGGTTTAGCCTCCTTGATCTCGTGGTAGATCTACTCTTGTACTACCCATATCATCAATATTAATCTAGCAGGAGTAGGGTTTTACCTCCATCGAGAGGGCCCGAACCTGGGTAAAATAAAGTGTCCCTTGTCTCCTGTTACCATCCGACCTTGACGCACAGATCGGGACCTCCTACCCGAGATCCGCCGGTTTTGACACCGACAGTGGTCATCGTTCCTTCTTGGTGGTGGCGGCAGTGGAGGAAGCCCAGCATTACCCTAAGGACGGTCCTCGCGAGGTTGATCCCTCCAGGCGCCCTCACAAGGCTGGTCCTGCCAGCGGTCCTCACGACGGCGGTCGCGCCACTCCTGGTGAGGGCTACGTTCATCCCAGCGTCCTCCGCCACGTCCTCCTCCTCGGCCGTAGCCCTGGTCGTTGCTCTCGGGGGGTCGACCGAGGTGTTCTGTCTCGAATGGCCCTGTCAGTCATCGGCCGGCTGCTCTTGGATGACTTGGGCTGGTCGCGGCCGCGCTTCGTGTTTGGCTCCGCCGCGAGTACGGCTGCTCCCTTGCGCTTCACATCCTTGGCCTTTGCTTTCTTCTCCTCTAGGTTGGCAGCTGGGAGCTCGAGGAGGGAAAGGCGCCCTTCCTCAGCCCTTGCGCACTTGGTCGCCAGGTTGAACAACTCCAAGGACGTGCGCAACTCCTCATGGATGGCGAGCTCCTCCTTCATCTTGACGTCACAGAAGCCATCAGAGAATGCACAGATGATGGCCTCGTCTGTCACCTTGGGGATCTTGTGGCGAACGTTGTTGAAGCGCTGGGTGTACTTCTGGAGGGTCTCTCCTGGCTGCTACTTGACACGGCGCAGGTCACCCGCGGCCGGAGGGCGGTCGCGAGTGCCCTGGAAGTTGGTGACGAAGCGGTCGCGCGTCTCATTCCAGGAGGAGATGGAGCCCGGAGGCGGGTTCAGGAGCCAGGAGCGGGCACCATCCTTGAGAGCCATGGGGAACCAGTTCGCCATGACTTTGTCGTCATTGTTGCCGCCTCGATGCTCAGCTTGTAGAGCTGTAGGAACTCCACGAGGTCGGGGGTGCCGTTGTAGCGAGGAGGCAGGTCTGGCTTAAACTTTCCCGGCCAAGCGACGCTACATAGCTCAGGCGTAAAAGCGCGATAGCCCGCGGAGGCCACTGGGACCCTTTGCTGATGTGGAGTCGGGCCTTGATGCCCGTGCACCGCCATCGCAGGCGGCGCACGGTCTTGTCGCAGAGGTGCTGAGAGCGCGGGAGCATTTTCTTGCGGACGAGGGACTTCTTGGCAGCTTCCTTCCTTGCGCACGGGCTCCCGACGCATTGGGTCGTGCCGGGGGACCGCACGCCTTGGCGCCAGGACGCCGTCTTGGTGCAGAGGTGGTGGCGGTGGCGCTCCATGGGCCACGTCACCTGCAGTCATCGGAGGGCGCTGCAGCGAGAGGGATGGCGCAAGGGAGCCCCCTGCGGCGCTGACAAGCTCGGCGATGCAGTCCAGCCAGTCTCCATAGAGGTCGTCGATGGGGCGGTAGCGCAGGAGTTCGCGTCCCATGCACAATGCGGCCTGCGCGTCCGTGGGAGCGCGACGGGTGTTAGACGACGAGCCGGCCGGGGTCAGCGACGGAGTGGCGGTGCGGCCGTCCCGCCGCACCGAGGGGTGCAGCGAGGACGTTTGCTGCTCGTTCCCCACCGGGCCAGTGGTGGCGTTGGCTACAGGCAACGGAGAACGATGGGGTGGCCCGCCGATGGGAGCTGTCTGAGCAACGCGGGCGGCGAGGGCGGCCCGGCGCTCAGCGCGAGCTCAGCGAGCGTCCGCCATGGAGAAGACAAAGCGACGGGACGCGGATTGATGGAAGGAAAGCTTTGGCGCACCCCTACCTGGCGCGCCAAATGTCAGATTTCGGGTTCTGGCAAAACCCTTGAGGTTCGAACACTGGGGTGCGTGCGAAGATTTCCTCCTACCTAATTACACGCTCAACCTCGCCACGATCTCAAACGCTAGCTCGATGAACTCGCAACACAAGAGACACAAGATTTATACTGGTTCGGGATACCGTTGTGGTGTAATACCCTACTCCAGTGTGGTGTGGTGGATTGCCTATCGGGCTCAGGAAGAACAGCCTCCTGAGGCGAGGTGTTCTTGTGCTTGGTGAGTGTGAGGATGGGTTGGATCTAGTCCAAGATGAGATGTCTCCTACTACGTTGGCTAGCCCTATTTATAGAGGCTCTGGTCCTCTTACCAAATGTTGAGCGGGAAGGGAGCCAACAACGACCAATTTGAAAGGGGACAGCTAGTAGAAGCTATCCTGACTAAAGGTGGTCTTCGCCTGCCAAAGGCTGTGGTGATGACGCCGTGTTGGGTTCCACGGTGACCTCCGTCCTGCCGTCCTACTGGCCTTGGTCTCGTTGCACCGATAAGGAAACCTTTGCCTGATGCCTCGGTACTCATCGCCTACACTTTCCTCCTTGGTACCAAAGAGGAAGCAAGGACACTGTGCACGCTGGCGCCCGCCTGGTCTTGGTCGTCATGGCTGATGTCGTAGGAACCTCGTGAGGTTTGTCTTGCCTTGATCTCTCCGCCCCTCGCGAGCCAGCCTGGTGAAGCCACTCCCGAGGAGGTCTTGCATCGTCCGCCTCATGAGGCTTGGCCCCTTGCGAGGGTCTTGAGTGCTTGTTGGTGAAGATGGGCCATACTGGGCCGCGAGTGGAGCCACGCCGTGGGCCACAGGCAGGCAAGTCTGGGGACCCCCATTCCCAGACTACCGACAGGTGGGTCACCTCTTTCTTGTCGACGCTCAATGACTTGCTCCCACCAAATTAGAACATAGTCTTGGAACTCAAGAGATGTCATGGCAATTTTCTTCTCTTCTTCATGGTTGTGTAAGCAAAAGATCTTGTCGAGCTTCAATGCCCACGAAAGGTAGTGAAAGCACAAGTGCTCCCTGGGTGGTTTTGGTAATTAATGTCAACATATCTCTTGTTGGACTAATGGTTTTATCTAGCATATTTCAGACAAGTTCAACAAATGGAGTGGCGTGGATAAGAGGATGTGGAACCCCTTCTAGATGCTAAGGATAGAAGATTGGCAAAATGTCAAAAGCTCAGGACTCTACATTTTCATTTTTGTGATCCAAGATTACATTGAGTCTTAGGAAAGCCAATACTATTAAAAGGGGATGAGGTGTTGCTTAATGGCTTGCTTGCTCAAAGTGCTTAGTGATATGCTCCAAAGCCCTCAACCACTTTCTCATATCCACATATGTCCCAAACCAAAAGTCAAACTCGGCCCTACTGGTTTGATCTATCCGGCGCCACCGAGTTCACTTGATATAGCCACTGCCAGAAACCCTAATCAATTCGGTCTCACCGATGGGACCCCGGTCTCACCGAGATGGGCTTGAAACTCTCTGGTTCCTGTTGCATTTATTTCGGTCTCACCAAGATTTGTAATCGGTCTCACCGAGTTTGCTTGACCAACTCTCTGGTTAGCTCTTTACCAAAATCGGTCCCTCCGAGTTTGAGTAATCGGTCAAACAAAGATGAGGTTTTACCCTAACTCTAGCACATCGGTCCCACCGAGTTTATCATATCGGTCCCACCGAAATGCCTACGGTCACATTATGAACTGAATCGGTCTGACCGAGTTTTTTGATTCGGTCCCACCGAGTTTGGTGAATTGTGTGTAACGGTTAGATTTTATGTGGAGGCTATCTATACCCCTCCACCCACTCTTTATTCATGGAGAAAGCGATAAGAACATACCTACACTTCCAGCACACATTTTCTGAGAGAGAACCACCTACTCATGTGTTGAGGCCAAGATATTCCATTCCAACCACAAGAATCTTGATCTCTAGCCTTCCCCAAGTTGCTTTCCACTCAAATCATCTTTCCACCAAGTTCAAATCAGGAGAGAGAGTTGAGTGTTGGGGATACTATCATTTGAAGCACAAGAGCAAGGAGTTCATCATCAACACACCATCTATTACCTTTTGGTGAGTGTTGTCTCCTAGATTGGTTAGGTGTCACTTGGGAGCCTCCGTCAAGATTGTGAAGTTGAACCAAGGAGTTTGTAAGGGCAAGGAGATTGCCTACTTCGTGAAGATCTACCCTAGTGAGGCAAGTCCTTCGTGGGAAATGGCCATGGTGGGATAGACAAGGTTGCTTCTTCGTGGACCCTTCGTGGGTGGAGCCCTCCGTGGACTCGCGCAACTGTTACTCTTCGTGGGTTGAAGTCTCCATCAACATGGATGTACGATAGCACCACCTATCGGAACCACAGAAAAAATCTTCGTGTCTCCAATTGCGTTTGCATACTCCAATCCCATCCCTTTACATTCTTGCAACTTGCATGATTCACTTTCCGCTGCGCATATACTCTTGCCATGCTTGCTTGAAATGTATTGTGAATGTTTAAACTTGTGGTAAAACTCTACCTTAAGAAAATAAAAACTACAAATTTTCTTTGTTAAGAGTCTATTCACCCCCCCTCTAGACACCTCTTCTCGATCCTTTCAATTGGTATTAGAGCATTGGTATCCATTGCTTTGGTTTAAACACCTTTGGAGGAAGATGGATGAGTCTATGTTGGGGAGTCTTAGACGTAGAGTGCCTATTCTTGATGGAGAGTTCTTTCATGAGTGAAAAAATGAGATGCTTGTGATTTTCAATGAATATCATTTGAACAAGTATATTACTAGCCCTTGTGCACCTCATGTTGATCCTTTGCATCCTACCCTTGATGAGTCTATTGACATGATTCGCAACCTTAGAACTGTTAATCTTATCACCAAAGGTTTGCCTCGAAACTTGATTGGATGTTTGCCTACTCTTGATTGTGCCTACACTATATGGAGATTCCTTGAGTAACGATTTCCAAACTATTCCTTGAAAAAATTTAGATGAGATTCGTCATAAGTCTATTGCTCTGACTAAGATGAGTCCTAATGACCCAAAGTATGGTGATTGTTTGTTTGAGCTTCGTGATCTTATGCGTGCCAAAGGAGATGTTGGAATCATTAGCAATATCATTTCTGAAGTCATTAGAATCCACAAAGATGCACATTGTTATGGTCATAAATATAATGAATCACCCTCTCTAGGAATTGATCCATCACAATACGATGTTGAACATGGATACTATGATCAGGATGATGATAGTGAGTTTGATCTCGATGAGTCGATGACGCACTTTGGTCTTATGGCAAATCTTCGCGGCTACATGGCTGGAGGAAAGGAATGTGTCCTTGATAGTGGATGTACCAATCATATGACCGGACACAAGGACATGTTTCGTGAGCTTGCTGAAAACAATGGCCCTCGAAAGTATGTCACCTTTGGTGACAACTCAAAGGGTAAGGTGGTTGGCCTTGGTAAGGTGGCCATCTCACATGATAGCTCCATAAAAAATGTTATGCTCATTGAATCTCTTGGCTATAATCTACTTTCCATATCTAGACTTGCTGATTTTGGCTTCAATGTCCTATTTACTGAAGTAGATTGCCAAGTGTTTCGTAGAGATAACCATAATATGGTCTTTACCGGTATACGTAGAGGTGATCTATACATTGTCGATTTCACTAAAAAGGCTCAACCTAGAACTTGCTTTATTGCTAAATCTTCTAAAGGTTGGTTGTGGCATAGAAGGTTAGGTCATGTGGGATGCGAAATCTTGATAAGTTTATTAAAGGTGATCATATCCTTGGAGTAAAAGATGTTATATTTGACAAGGATAGATTGTGCAGTGCTTGTCAAGTAGGAAAACAAGTTGGACGAAGTCACCCCATGAAGAACATTATGACCACGAGAAGACCGCTCGAGCTACTTCATATGGATCTCTTTGGTCCCAATGCCTATAAAAGTCTCGGTGGTAACTCATTTGGTCTAGTCATAGTTGATGATTTTTCAAGATTTACGTCGGTGTTCTTTCTTGATGATAAATCACAGGTCCAAAAGATCTTCAAGAACTTCGCTAGGAAGGCCCAAAATCAATTTGAAGTGAAGATCAAGAAGGTTTGAAGCGACAACGGAACATAGTTCAAGAACGCAAATGTGGATAGCTTTCTTGACGAAGAAGGTATTTCACATGAGTTCTCGGCTACGTACACACCTCAGCAAAATGGAGTTGTTGAGAGGAAGAACCGGACTCTTATTGAGATGGCAAGAACGATGCTTGATGAGTACAGGACTCCAAAACACTTTTGGGCGAAAGCGGTTGAGACGGCTTGTCATGCAACAAATCGCTTGTATCTTCACAAGCTACTCGGCAAGATGGAATACGAGCTCCTCACCGGTAACAAACCCCAAGTTGGATACTTTCGAGTATTCAGATCAAAGTGTTACATTCTTGATAAGCATCGTGGTTCTAAATTTGCTCCTAAGTCTCATGAAGGTTTCCTACTTGGTTATGGCTCAAACTCTCACACTTGCTGTGTCTACAATAATTTCACCCGAAAGGTTGAAGAGACGGTAGATGTGAAGTTTGATGAATCTAACGGCTCGCAAGTAGAGCAATTTCCAATTGATGTAGGAGATAAAGATCCTTCGGAAGCAATCCAAGACTTGTCTATTGGCAAGATTCGTCCAACGGAGGTGAAGGAAAGTACCTCGTCCGTCCACGTGGAAGCTTCTACCTCACGACAAGGTGAACCAAGAGTTGACATGGAAGCATCCACAAGTGGGACACGCCAAGATGAAGAAAACTAGGAAGTACACCAAGATGAACCTCATCAACCTCCTTCACCACCACGACAAGAGAGCGACAACGCCAACAATGAAGAAAAACAAGATGATGAAGAAGATGTTCCACCCCGACCCAACCAAAAGCTCTCACGAGTTCGAGCAAGAGTTTCAAGAGACCATCCTGTCGAGCAAATCTTCAATGATATCCAAACTGGGAGAATCACTTGCTCTAAGACTCATTTGGCTAATTTTTGTGAACATTACTCATTCATCTCTAGCATTGAACCTATGAATGTGGAAGAAGCATTGGAAGATCCGGATTGGATAAATGCCACTCATGAAGAGCTATACAACTTTGAGAGAAACCAAGTGTGGACATTGGTTGAGAAGCCCGACAACAACCACAACATCATTGGTACCAAATGGGTGTTCCGCAACAAGCAAGACGAAGATGGTCAAGTCATTTGCAACAAAGCACGTCTCGTTGCCCAAGGCTACACTCAAGTCGAACATATGGACTATGGTGAGACATATGCCCCCGATGCTAGACTTGAGTCCATCCGCATCTTACTTGCCTATGCTAATCACCATGATATCACCTTATATCAAATGGACATTAAAAGTGCTTTTCTAAATGGTGAAATAGAGGAGGAAGTTTATGTTAAACAACCTCTCGGTTTTGTCAATCCTAAGAAACCCGATCATGTTTACAAACTTCACAAAGCTCTTTATGGTCTTAAACAAGCTCCTAGAGCATGGTATAAATGCTTGACCAAGTTCCTTATTGAGAAAGGCTTTGAGATTGGAAAGATAGATTCTACTCTTTTTCCTGAAAGGGTTAATGGTGAATTATTTGTATGCCAAATTTATGTTGATGATATCATATTTGGTTTGACTAACCCTCATTTTAGTGAAGAATTTGGAAAGCTAATGTCGAAGAAGTTTGAGATGTCTATGATGAGTGAACTCAAGTTCTTTCTTGGTTTGCAAATCAAGCAAACTAAGGAAGGCACCTTTGTTTCTCAAACAATGTATACCAAGGACTTATTCAAGATGTTCAACATGCAAGAAAGCAAAGTTATGAAAACACCAATGCCTACTAGTGGACATCTTGACTTGACCAAGGATGGAAAATCGGCTGACCAAAAGGTTTACCGCTGTATGATTGGTTCATTGTTATATCTATGTGCCTCCCGTCCCGATATTATGCTAAGTGTGTGCATGTGTGCACGATATCAAGCGGCCCCCAAAGAATGTCATCTTAAGGCTATGAAAAGGATAGTGAGATACTTAATTCATACACCAGATTTTGGCATTTGGTATCCTAAGAGGTCTTCTTTTGATCTTATTGGCTATTCCGACTCGAACTATGCCGGAGACAAGGTTGATAGAAAGTCCACTTTGGGTACTTATCAATTTCTTGGTAGATCTCTTGTGTCTTGGTCCTCCAAGAAACAAAACTCAGTATCCTTATCCACCGCCGAAGCGGAATACATTGCCGCCGGTTCATGTTGTGCTCAATTACTTTGGATGACCCAAACTCTTAAGGATTATGGGATCGATGTGAACATGTACCATTTCTTTGCGACAATGAGAGTGCTATTAAGATTGCTCATAATCCCGTGGAACATTCTCGAACTAAGCATATTGAAGTTCGTCATCATTTCATTCGAGATCATGTTGCTAAAGGGGACATTGATCTTAAGCATGTTCGTATCGATAAGCAATTGGCGGATATATTCACCAAACCGCTTGATGAGAAAGTATTTTGCCGTTTGAGAGGTGAATTGAACATCATTGATGCTTCAAACTTGGAGTAGGAACTCCATGTGGACACATGCAAGGCATGAGCCTATGACTAATCCTTGATATTTCTCTTATGATGATGATCATGTGTCTTGGATATATTTGTACCCTTGCATGCTATGTAACCCTTGTAGGTACTTGGATGATTCTAAATCTACGGGATTGCAACCACTCACAACTTGAACAATCTCTACATCACCAAGTCTCTACAACATGGTGGTTGAAGACAAGGAAGCATAAAAACCCTTCAACATATCCTTTGACAAATTCTATATATCAAATTCCATTTGGTATCAAATTTCATGATTGTCATATTGGATACACAAGTGCTCTTTCTTGCAAGACTAACCCATGTAGGTAGATGAACTCAAATCCAAGGAGTGCTCCAAATCCTTGATGAGCTACATCAACCTTGAGCATCTCACACAAGTTCGACTAAATGATCAAGTACAACACCGCCACCCAAGATATGTAATTCCATCTTAGAGAAGCTTTATCCTAAGTCATGGGTCAAAGCAACTCAACAAGATGCGAATACATCAAAATGCTTAAACGAAAAATGGTAACCCCATTTTGAGCTTAAACGATGAGTATGACCTACGATCAAGTGTTCTCACTTGACTCCTAAGTCAATATACTCTAACATAGGTGACTTTGTCGCCGACCAATTCTAGATGAAGTTCTTTAGTGTTTCTCTGTGTTCTTGCATTTGTCTCTTGCATATTTGTTCCCCTTCTTTTAAAAAAACTTCATCTAGATTTCTTTTCTATTCTTTGTTCTGCATTCCCTGCATCTAATTCATTGCAAATTTGTCAGTTAATTCCTTGCAAACATTTGTGAGAGACTATTTGCCTAGTGAGCTGAGGTGACAAAATGTTGTCTCTGTGTTGAACTCGGACACACCGGTTTGTCACTTTCGGTCCAACCAAACCCTTTCGGTGCCGCCAAAGAAAACAACTCGGTGCTACCGATTTTAGTGCTGAGCAGACACTTTGCCATTTGCATCCTGCATATTTGTTCCAACTCCACTCAATGATTCTTGTCCTCTACCAACATCACACTGTATATGCTGCTTTGCTCTATGACTCGAGGACCAAACCCATTCTGACTCACAATCCAGAAGGTCCCTTCTTGGAAATTGATGTCAAAGGGGGAGAGAGAGATCACATCAAAGCTTAATCACTTCAAAAGGGGGAGAGTACTTCAAAGGGGGGAGAGACCCCAGATGCTTGGTGTTCAAGAGGATATAAGTCACATGTCTTTAGAGGGGAAAGACATGTTAGTTTGTGTTATGTTTTTGTGCTCTGATCCGTTTTGCTCTAATCTTCGGTTCCCTATATTCTCCCATTATCTAATATAAGATTCAGGGGGAGAAAGACATAAGGGAAGGAAATCTTGAATTCATTGCATATCTTTGCCTTTGGGGACATGTCTATATCCAATACGAGTACCTAGTACTCATTCTCTACATGTCATCCTAGTCTTGGTACTCTTGTAGTTTGCAGTTCTTGCTCTGTTTGGTAGATGTATCTGTGTTATCTAACCTTGCTTACTTAGGTTCATATCTTCCAAAGCCAGCTCAAGACCACAAGGTAAGTATATGCATCACATTCATGTGCATAACGATCTCTTGCTGATGTACATATTCTTTGCAAGAAGGACTCATGAACATGAAGGTACAATTTCTATATTCACATCATTTGCTCTGACGCATATAGCCAAGATACATGTAACACATTGCTTGCTCTGTCATGCCTATGCAGTCACATGCTCTTATATTCCATATTTACAAGATTGCATACATGTAGGGGGTGCCTATGCATGTTACATGTCTTCCCAAAGCTTTACCTGCTATTCCTTATATTTTTATCTAAGGCTTCGATGTATGTTGTCATCAATTACCAAAAAGGGGGAGATTGAAAGCACAAATGCTCCCTGGGTGGTTTTGATAATTAATGTCAACATATCTATTGTTGGACTAATGGTTTTATCTAGCATATTTCAGACAAGTTCAACAAATGGAGTGGCGTGGATAAGAGGATGTGGAACCCCTTCAAGATGCTAAGGATAGAAGATTGGAAAAATCTCAAAAGCTCAAGACTCTACATTTTCATTTTAGTGATCCAAGATCACATTGAGTCCTTAGGAAAGCCAATACTATTAAAAGGGGGTGAGGTGTTGCTTAATGGCTTGCTTGCTCAAAGTGCTTAGTGATATGCTCCAAAGCCCTCAACCACTTTATGATATCCACATATGTCCCAAACCAAAAGTAAAACTTGGCCCTAGCGATTTGATCTATCCGGCGCCACCAAGTTCACTTGACATAGCCACTGCTAGAAACCTTAATCATTTCGGTCTCACCGATGGGATCCCGGTCTCACCGAGATGGGCTTGCAAACTCTCTGGTGCCTATTGCATTTATTTCAGTCTCACCGAGATTTGTAATCGGTCTCACCGAGTTTGCTTGACAAACTCTTTGGTTAGCTCTTTACCAAACTCGGTCCCACTGAGTTTGAGTAATCGGTCAAACCGAGATGAGGTTTTACCCTAACGCTAGCACATTGGTCCCACCAAGTTTATCATATCGATCCCACCGAAATGCCTAACGGTCACATTATGAACTGAATCGGTCTGACCGAGTTTGGTGAATTGCGTGTAACGTTTAGATGTTGTGTGGAGGCTATATATACCCCTCCACCCACTCTTCATTCGTGGCGAAAGCCATAAGAACATACCTACACTTCCCGCGTACATTTTCTGAGAGAGAACCACCTACTCATGTGTTGAGGCCAAGATATTCCATTCCAACCACAAGAATCTTGATCTCTAGCCTTCCCCAAGTTGCTTTCCACTCAAATCATCTTTCCACCAAATCCAAATCTATGAGAGAGGGTTGAGTGTTGGGGATACTATCATTTGAAGCACAAGAGCAAGGAGTTCATCATCAACACACCATCTATTACATTTTGGAGAGTGGTGTCTCCTAGATTGGTTAGGTGTCACTTGGGAGCCTCCGTCAAGATTGTGGAGTTGAACCAAGGAGTTTGTACGGGCAAGGAGATCACCTAGTTCGTGAAGATCTACCCTAGTGAGGCAAGTCCTTCGTGGGCGATGGCCATGGTGGGATAGACAAGGTTGCTTCTTCGTGGACCCTTCGTGTGTGGAGCCCTCCGTGGACTCGCGCAACCGTTACCCTTGATGGGTTGAAGTCTCCATCAACTTGGATGCACGATAGCACCACCTATTGGAACCACCAAAAAAATCTCCGTGTCTCCAATTGCGTTTGCATACTCCAATCCCATCCCTTTACATTCTTGCAACTTGCATGCTTTACTTTCTGCTGCTCATATACTCTTGCCATGCTTGCTTGAAATGTATTGTGAATGTTTAAACTTGTGCTAAAACTCTGCCTTAACTTGAAGAAAATAAGAACTTCAACTTTTCTTTGTTAAGAGTCTATTCACCCCCCTCTAGACACCTCTTCTTGATCCTTTTAGGTAGTCATCGGGGTCGGTGCCGCCGAAGAACTTAGGCATGTTGAACTTGAGCTTGCTGTACCATTGCTCTTCATTGTGTTGTGGGCGATGGTGGTGATGCTCTTGGTATGGACGATGGTCTTAAAGCACTTTCCTCTCAAGCTCAACTTGATTAGCTTGCCGTGGAGGCTGTGGAGTTCTTGCATGGTTCCTCAATTCTCGGCTTCCCTCAAGGTGTGCGGCTTCTTCTTGTCACTCGCGTCGAAGGACCTCTTCTTGTAGACGTACTTGACGGTTGCGCTCATTGACAGCTTTTGTTGCTTTATGTAGAGCGTGTTGGGCTTCAAGGGCTTGTTCTTCACGATGTTATTATTCTTTCTGTAGGGTGTCGCCATCTTGTTGTTCTTGTTGATCTTGGTGTATTGGAGCTTACTCTTGAACCAGAGGATCATTAGCTTGTCGCCGTAGTCGTTCACATTTCCGGAGATGGCCTTGTAAACCACTGCCATGAAATGGGTTTTGTGGAGCTTGGTGATCTGGACGAGCTCAAGGTGCACTTGCATTTGAGGACGTGTCCGAAGAGTGTCGACTTGAATGACAAACTTGTAGAAGAGTGATTGCCATCAAGTTTCGTATGTCTTCCTTGAGAGATGCCATCAATGAGTCGAAGAGTCTATTGTACATTGCTTGGGTTGTTGCAAGTCGGTCGCGAGTATGTCGATGCGTTCGCCCAATGCTTCTTGTGCTTGATGCAAAGCTCTTTGCGCGCCAAAGAGGTGGTTCTTGGTGACATAGTTGTTCAGGTCCTCTTCTTGTTCGATGAAAAGCGGGTTGGTAGAAGTAGTTGGCCTATCCATCATGGCAAGTAAATATGTGAGTGGAAGAATGGAAAGAACTAGACCAAATGCACCTTATCGATGTTGAAAATGGACCAATGATCACTCAATAGTGTAACAAGGAAATAACACAATTGGTACCGGATGTTGTCGATTCTCATGCCTACACAAATAAAGCTTTTGGAGTAGCTTGGTGAGTATGGTGGCACAAAATTTATGCAATTGTTAGGAAGATTCAAATAATGTTGGAGAAGATTCACAAATTCGCAAGTGCAATAAGTAGACCAAAGCAATATGTGGCACACGGAAACACACGCACAGATAGATAAATGGGGTCGTGCAACCAAGGAGCAAGCTCAAAATGTGGAATCCGTGGAAAATGCTCTTGTTGCACAACACTAGAGAGATGCTAGCATGATTGCACAATAGTCGAATACGAGCCTTGTGCACGACCTACAAAGAAAAAAATGCAACGACTTCTATCCCAAGTATGTTATATGTATGTTGTTCCGGTGATATGATCCAAGATGATCGAGGATGATAATCTTAAGTGTAATGTAGTATGAAGCTATGGCTATTGCTTACAAGGTCTTTGCCTACCCTTATATTTTGCGTAAAACTTTTTGGCTCTTTCTCTTTTGATATATTTTTGTTGGCCACTTATGCAAATTTTTGTGAACCAAGATAGCAATTGTGTATGTGCGGGAACATCTTTGTGACACAAGAGAGGATATGTCTATACCAAGATGAGGTGTGTATGCAATGGGAACGATGATCACTAATGTGAACAAGTAAAATTGTCGGCAATACTCAAAGGCTAGTCTCGATAGGAAAGTAACGCCAAATTGGCTCAGGGTTAACAATGCAATGGCAAGGAATAATATGCAGATGTTGTCTAGGTTACCATCCTTGCTTACGGTCAGGGTGTCAAAATGGTGAAGTGTTCATTGTCGATGTCGAGTCCGAGGTGAACATGAGCGGTGGTCATGTTTATGTCAAATTGTTCCTAGTTAGCCGAAACACCCTAAGAAACGGAGAACCACAACTCAACTTCTCAAAGCAAACGGCAAATGAAGGCAGCGGAAGAGGATGAAGTGGTAGGTTATATTAATGAGGTTGCGGAAATGGTCGGGGTATAGGAGTGTGCGGGTGCGAAAGAGGATGGTGGCAGAGAACTGTAGAAAATGTTGTTTTGTCAGGTTAGATCGGACGATCAAAGGTTGTTGGACGTCCGGGGGTCGGATGACCAGAGATGGTCGTATGTCCTGAGTCTGGGCGATTTCGGGCTACATGATTAACTCTAGGGTTCATGGAGAATAAGAAAAAATGGTCAAAATTGGACGAATTTTGTGGATGGAAATGATTGGAAGGATGGGGAAAAGCTAGATCTACCAGAAACATAGCAAATCTGTGGATCAAATCCAATAAAACATCATCAAATCAACAAATCACAAAAAATTGGGGTTATTTTGTGGGGATTTTCAAATTTTGGGACAAAATCAAGCAAAAATGGCTAGAAAACGGTGGGGAGACTCCAAAAACGTGATCAACTTGGCTCATGATACCAAGATGATGTAGGGTGGTACCCTAGGGGCCCATCTTTCACGATTTGGAGGGGGATTCCCAAAGAACACGAAGAACACAATGAAGACACGAGCGGAAAAGAGAGAGGAAACACTCAAATCAATGAGATTCGATTACATATGTGCTTGATCAAAGTACACAAAGAGTTACACGATTCAAATTCAACAAATGGGTATACAAAGGAACTAGTTCATCTCCAAGGAGTACGTCTTGAATCCACTAGGGGATCTTCCCACAAGGGGGTCTTGAATCCACTTGGGGGATATTCTCCTAGGAGGCCTTGGTCTCCAATGGAATAGGGGTACAAGTGGATGAGCAAAGCTCTGCCTCCAAAATGAGCTATCACAATGCTAACACTAAAATGGTGGAGGTGGACGAGTATATATAGTCTAGAGTGGCGAAGGGGTACATGGGCCTCAGCCCTAGTCACTGTACGCAGACAGGTGTCGGACATCTGGAGGGTTGCGATCGTCCAGAAGCTCACGAGGGTCCAGACGTCCGTAGTCATCTGGTCTTCCAGCAATTTCGGCTCGGGTGCGGCGCAGTCAGATTTCCGGTGCGGGTCAGACGTCCGGTCGACGGTCGTCTGGAAGCCTTAAGATTTCCGTCATTTGGGCTCTGTGATAGAGATGCCAGATGGCCGGTGGGGTCTGGATGCTAGAGCGTGTCGGATGTCCAGATCTTGACTGTGATCCGGCCGCTGTAGCACTCGCTGGCTAGGTCCTTGGGCCAGTTGGCATTCTAGGCGTCGGACGTCCGGCTTTGTCTGGTCGTCCGGAGGCTCTAGATTCCTGGCAGCTCTTTGATAACCCACAAGTATAGGGGATCGCAACAGTTTTCGAGGGAAGAGTATTCAACCCAAATTTGTTGATTCGACACAAGGGGAGCCAAAGAATATTCTCAAGTATTAGCAGCTGAGTTGTCAATTCAACCACACCTGGAAACTTAATATCTGCAGCAAAGTGTTTAGTAGCAAAGTAATATGATAGTGGTGGTAACGGTAACAAAAGTAAAGACATCAAAAGTAATGTTTTTGGTATTTTTGTAGTGATTATAATAGTAGCAACGGAAAAGTAAATAAGCGTAAACCAGTATATGGAAAACTCGTAAGCACCGGATCAATGATGGGTAATTATGTCGGATGTGGTTCATCATGTAACAGTCATAACATAGGGTGACACAGAACTAGCTCCAGTTCATCAATGTAATGTAGGCATGTATTCCGAATATAGTCATACGTGCTTATGGAAAAGAACTTGCATGACATCTTTTGTCCTACCCTCCCGTGGCAGCGGGGTCCTATTGGAAACTAAGGGATATTAAGGCCTCCTTTTAATAGAGAACCGGAACAAAGCATTAACACATAGTGAATACATGAACTCCTCAAACTATGGTCATCACCGGGAGTGGTCCCGATTATTGTCACTTCGGGGTTGCCGGATCATAACACATAGTAGGTGACTATAGACTTGCAAGATAGGATCTAGAACTCACATATATTCATGAAAACATAATAGGTTCAGATCTGAAATCATGGCACTCGGGCCCTAGTGACAAGCATTAAGCATAGCAAAGTCATAGCAACATCAATATCAGAACATAGTGGATACTAGGGATCAAACCCTAACAAAACTAACTCGATTACATGATAAATCTCATCCAACCCATCACCGTCCAGCAAGCCTACGATGCAATTACTCATGCACGGCAGTGAGCATCATGAAATTGGTGATGGAGGATGGTTGATGATGACGACAGCGACGAATCCCCCTCTCTGGAGCCCCGAACGGACTCCAGATCAGCCCTCCCGAGAGAGATTAGGGTTTGGCGGCGGCTCCGTATCGTAAAACGCGATGAAACTTTCTCTCTGATTTTTTTCTCCCCGAAAGCCAATATATAGAGTTGGAGTTGGCGTCGGAGGGCATCCAGGGGGCCCACGAGGTAGGGGGCCGCGCCCCCCACCCTCATGGACAGGGTGTGGGCCCCTGGTCTTCATCTTTGGCGACGATTTTTTATTATTTATTCTAAGATATTCCGTGGAGTTTCAGGTCATTCCGAGAACTTTTGTTTTCTGCACATAAAACAACACCATGGCAATTGTGCTGAAAACAACGTCAGTCTGGGTTAGTTCCATTCAAATCATACAGGTTAGAGTCCAAAACAAGGGCAAAACTGTTTGGAAAAGTAGATACGACGGAGACGTATCACTCTTCCACTAGATCCTTGTACTTGGTGTTCTGGCCACCTTGTGCCGGTGTACTAAAGTAGGGGCACTCCTTTGTACCCCTTTACTTGTGTGTTGACAATCAGAGCCGCGCCCATGACCACGCTAAGCAGGGCAGAGGGGGGAAACCGGGAAGAAGCCAAAGCACAGGACGACAAAGGCAACGCCAAGGCCAGAAACACAAGATAGCAAAGGGGCGAGGAGGAGTCCACCCGGCAAGGCCCTTGCCGGGGCAACCTCCGCGGCCCCTGGCAAGAGCCTTGCCGGGGCAACTTGCCCAACACCAACAGAGCGAGCCACCCTTGAGCCCACGGGTTCCTACCCAACCAACTACGTTGGGGCCAGGGCTCGGGAGGCACCTCCATGGTGGCATGCAGATCTTTGTCAAGACCATAAATATATGAGACCAGATGAGGATCAGAAGACGACGACCTTTGGCGTGATCCCCGCCAAGGAAATCCACAAGACCCCCGGCAAGCGTCTTGCCGGGGACGACTGCGACGCCACGGCAAGACCCTTGTCGGGCTCCCGGCAAGGCCCTTGCCGAGAGGCGCCAGCAGGGCCACTGCCAGGACCGCACCAGCCAAGGCTCCACAAGCATTCGCATGCAGCTGCCAGTCCAACAGGCTGGGCAGGCACCTGCGTGGCAATATGCAGCTTCTAGGCCAAATCAGCAAGCACCTGCGTGGTGGCATGCAGATCTTCATGAGGGCCCTACCAGCCGCACCCCCTGAGCTGCCTGCCTGCCTACATGCCGCTGCATGCATCACTGGCTTGGGCGCGTGTCGAAGCGAGGCGAGGCGGCGACGGACGGGAGGGCCTCGTTCCCGTCCCCGATAAAGCTAATGGACACCTAAGTAGCGCATTTAATGCGCTTTGTCCTGTAATGACGGGCAATAAGATCGCACACTGTATGCCTTTCCACCTCCTGTGTGCCACTGTGGCAACCCCTTTTCGACTATAAAAGGAGGCTCGAGGCATACTGGAGAGGGATTCGGCTTTTTGAAGCTACACAGCCTCCGTAGCTAGTTGGAAAGCTCAAGAACACTCAATACATCCACCAAAGCAGGACTAGGGTTTTACGCATCCTCGCGGCCCAAACCTGGGTAAACGATCCTTGTGCTGGCTCCTGGACCTGCTCTTCTCACAACCCCACGCCCACCGCCCGTAGAAGGGATTCCAATGATCCCATAGGTGTTGTTCCCACTGACATCTTTGGCGCGCCAGGTAGGGGTCACAGTTGTGAGAATCTGCTTTAGCGGCCGGCTTGACAATTTCTCGTGGCCACGGCTTCCAGAGAAGAAGACGACCAAGAAAACAACGACTCCTGCAAGCGCGAAGGACGCCGGTGCGGCGACAGGAAAGCTAAGTCATACAAAACTTTAAGCGATTTCCTTTTTATATATGAGGTTGTTGTCCTCGAAGGTCCTGCCCTATGTATGAAAGCTTGCATGCAAAGGGGCCCTTCCGCAATCGACAACGCCCTTATTCTGTTTCGAGTCCGCTCAACAGCTCAAGCGGCCGCGTCGAGAGTGGATGGGTAGCCTTCCGCAATTGGCAACGCTCTCGATTCTGACTAGAGTCAAGCTCGACAGTTCGAGCGGCCGCGTTGAGAGCGGTAAGGTGGTTCGCTCGGCAGCAAGCACACCTGGAAGGCCATTGGGGATATGTCCTCAAGGTGCCGCCCTGGGTTTATGCGCCGGCAAGCCTACCCGTTTAACGTAGGGTAAACATACAAAGGGAGGATCGAACAGGAAGATAACATGCATCGTACCAAAAGTACTGCAGAGTTATATTACATCCATTGTTGCTGCAGTTCTAACTGAAGATAGAAATTGTCTTGGTCGTGAACCTGCAGCAGTGATGAGAAACGGGGTGCCTAATCCTGGCGTTGGCCCTCCACCCTCTCGATTCTGGCGATGCAGCTGATGATGGGCTTGATACGCTCCTTGAGCGCCGTGAGGTCAGCACCCTCCGACAAGCTCTCCAGCGCGGCGTCGAAGTCAAGGTTGGGGTTCCAGTACGCCACCTTGGTGAGGACCTTAGTCATGGCACCCCGGCAAAGCCTCCGGGACTCGTCGGCCAGAGAGGCCGCCCGATCGGAGTGGAGCTGCTCCAGGGCCCCGTGGACACCCTCGAAGAATAGGGGCAGCCTAGCGTTAGAGGTCGTGCTGTGATCCGGGGCGTACCTCACGTTTGGCATACCCATGGTGGTCAGCTGTGTGGTGATCCTGCCGACGACGTCCTCGAGGCGACTGGTCCAGCGATTCTCACCATCCACAAAATCCTTGTGGTTGGCGGCTTCGTTCTTCCGCTGCAACTTCTCGGCCTCCAGATCCTTGGCCAAGGTCTCCTCCCGAGCCCTGGCCTCTGAGAGCATCCCCTCAAGGCCCTCCAGCTTCAATTTTAGGTCTTTGATGGAGTTGTTGGCCTCGGAGAGCTCCCCGGCCCTGCTGAGGACCGCTCCCTGCGCCTCCGTCAGGGCGCCGTTGAGCGTGTCCTTCTCTTTGGACAGCTTCAGTGCCTGGTCCTTCAGCTCGTCCCGCTCCACCTCCAGCTCCTTCACCCTGCCGGTGTGAACTAGAGTCTCGGCATCGAGCGCCTCTTTGTGCCTCTGCTCCAGCTCCCGGGTCCGCTGTGCGACCAGCTTCTCCACCTCTTCATCCTTGCTGCGGAGCGTTGCGGCAAGCTTCTCCTCACGCGCGGCAAGGTCCTCCTCCTGGGAATTCAGCGCGTCCTGGTGCTAGGCTCGAGCGACCTCGGCTGCAGCGGCCAAGCTCTCCACCGTCTCCTGGGCCTTCTCGATGTCGGCTTGCTTCATGGTGAGGTCCACATCACGCTTGGCCAGCTCGCCCTGGGCGGCCTTCAGCAACTCGCAAGCTTGGCGGAACCAATTTTGCGTCTCAGCGATGCGTACCTTGATGTTCGCCTCCACCTTGTCCACCGTTGCCGCCCTGGACTTGGCCTTGTCCAGGCGGGCGCGGTGGAGCGCCTGGAGCTTCCGGAAGTTGGCGCCCATGGCCTGGAGAAGCCGCTCCTCCTGAGAACCATCGCCACCAGCACTCGGCTCATCAACGACCTCGAGCCCGGCGGCGGCAAGCACCTCCACGTCGAACACCTCGCCCTCAACGGGCGCCCTGGAGCTCGACGACCCTGGGAGGTGGACGAAAAGGTCGTGCTCACCCTCAGGTACCTGCCGGACCCAGAGGCAGTAGAGGAGGAAGGTTGGTCATCAACCACCTCCTCCTCGGCAGCGCCCATGTCGGCCTCCCCGGCAGGCCCCTTGCCGGGCTCCCCGGCAGACCCCTTGGCGGCGTCCTCAGCAGCGCCCTTGGCGGCCTCCTCGGCGGCGATCTTCTCGGCCTCCGCCACGGCATTCTTGGCGACGTCCTCGATGATGGTGTCGATGTCCTCTGGGTTCGCCGAAGGGGGATCTAGACACCAGGAAGGGGATGAGGCTGGGCCATGACCAGGGGTCGGAAAGAAGAAAAAGCAAACAGAAACGGAAGGCGAGTGGCTTACCCGTGCTGGGCTAGGAAGAAGAGGTCCCATCCCCGCCATCATTTGGCGACGAGGAAAAGCCACCAGCGCCCGAGTTTGCCTCCTCTTCCTCCTCCGTGTGCATGGGCTCGATGCTTGGCGCCCTTGCCGGGGACGCCCCTCGGGGCGGCGTGGTCGATGGGGGAGGCGTGTTGGGGGTAGCCCTCTGTGGCTCCTCCTGCTGTTGTTCTCCTCCTGCGATCACGGCAAGGTCAGTGCCAACTGATCATACCCCGAACACACGTTGGCGAAGGGCTAGTGATGAACTCATGCTGGGGGCTGGGCCGGGGGCTGCTGTCTGGACTGCTCAACACCACCAACGATGTGCCGTATGCGCCAGCCGGGGGCTGGCCGCTCGTCGAGGTCCTGGCCCTCTTCACCCTCTGGGCCAGCGTCTCCACGTCCCTGCAAAAATGAAAATTATTCAAGATAAGCGGCACAGTTTGAGGAAACAAAGATGACAGGAGGGGGGAAGGGAACAAGAAGCTTACTCCTCCTCCTCCTCCTCCTCTGCTGCCTTCCTCCTCCTCCTTGGGCTAAGGGACCCGAAGTCGAAGGTGACCTCTGCATCGTTGTCGGTGTCAAAACCGGCGGATCTCGGGTAGGGGGTCCCGAACTGTGCGTCTAAGGCGGATAGTAACAGGAGGCAAGGGAAACAATGTTTACCCAGGTTCGGGCCCTCACGGTGGAGGTAATACCCTACTTCCTGCTTGATTGATCTTGATGATATGAGTAGTACAAGAGTTGATCTACCACGAGATCATAGAGGCTAAACCCTAGAAGCTAGCCTATGGTATGATTCTTGTTGTCCTATGGACTAAACCCTCCAGTTTATATAGACACCGGAGGGGGCTAGGGTTACACAGAGACTGTTGCAAAGGGAGGAGATCTACATATCCGTATCGCCAAGCTTGCCTTCCATGCCAGGGAGAGTCCCATCCGGACACGATACGAGGTCTTCAATCTTTTATCTTCATAGTCCAACAGTCTGGCTAAAGGATATAGTCCGGCTGTCCGGATACCCCCTAATCCAGGACTCCCTCAGTAGCCCCTGAACCAGACTTCAATGACGATGAGTCCGGCGCGCAGATTGTCGTCGACATTGCAAGGCAGGTTCCTCCTCCGAATACTCCATAGAAGATCTTGAACACAAGGATATTGTCCAGCTCTGCAAAACAAGTTCAACATACCACTGTAGAGAGAATAATATTTCCACCAATCTAATGTGCTGACATACTCGATATTATGACATCATACTACGGCCCGGTCATTATTCGAGCCATTTTTCTCAACTGGTCTTGGCGCATATCGCGAGGCGGTTTCCTTGGCACGTCTTGTCGAAGCAGAGATCGTGTCCCCTTATTACGGGATTCTCATCAATACGGACGTGGGTAACCCAACCGCGCCATCAATTATGGCGCTTGGGAAACAAGCGAGTTTACCAGGCTAGTGGAGGTGTATAGTTTCGTCCACCTTCATAAAGGGATAAGAGTTCACCTTTTTTTCACCCACGCCTTCTTCCTCCTTGCTTATCCATTCTCGTGCACTCGAGCTCCAACGCCCAAGTTCGCACCTTTCTCCTCACACCGCTCCAACCATGTCCGGAGCGGGGGAGAAGTGGATGAAATCCTTCGTCACGGAGGAGGACATCAGTAAGCTGCGGGGAGCCGGATACTTAGCCGCGGATATCGCGCACCGGCTGCCCGATGAGGGGCGGATCGTCCCTACCCAGGAACCTTACGAGAGGGTAGTTTTCCTCACCCACTTCGTCCGCGGACTGGGATTCCCCCTTCAGCCGTTCGTCCGTGGCCTCATGTTCTACTACGGGCTGGACTTCCATGATCTGGCCCCAAACTTCATCCTCAATATCTCGGTGTTTATCGTCGTGTGCGAGGCCTTCCTCCGCGTCCAGCCCCACTTCGGCCTGTGGCTGAAGACCTTCAATGTCAAGCTGAAGGTTGTAGTCGGCCAGCAAGCGGAATGCGGAGGCGCCATGGTGGGCAAAATGCCCAATGTCACATGGCTCGAGAGCTCCTATGTGGAGACCATAAAGGGGTGGCAGTCGGGGTGGTTCTACATCACCGAGCGGCGCGACACCAACTGGGTGGCGGCCCCCGAGTTCCGATCCAGAATCTCCACGCGGCTTACCTCCTGGAAAGAGAAGGGCCTGTCCTGGGGTTCATCGGTAGAGCTGGCCGGACTCCAGAAATGTATCCGAACATGATAAGCAAGAAACTCAAGCTTGTCAACGTGGCCCAGGTCATGCTCTTCCACCGGATCCTCCCGTGTCAACAACGAGCGTTTAATTTATGGGAGTTCGACCCGGCCCAGCACCAGACTCTGTGCGAGCTTTTTGACACGACACAGAAGGATGTCTGGAGGGTGCTGTTCAAGGGCGCCGAGGTCCCTCCCTCCCTTACCGAGGACCGCGGACTTAGCGCGAAGCGCCCTGCGAATCCGGTAAGTCTCCTAAACTTTGTAGGATGTTTACTTTCCCCAGCTTAATCGTATGCGAGATCTGAGTTCCCATGCCTTTAACAGGACTGGGAGGAGACAGCGGAGCAGATCAACTGCCCGGCGCCCCTGCCCGAAGATCCAGCCGACGCTCTCCTAACGGAGATGCTGACTCCGACACCCTATGAGGTGTCGGAGAAGAAGGCCAAGAAGAAGGCCGCGGGGACTCGAAAGAGTTCTCGCCGTCAGGTGGTATCAGACTCATCGTCCGATAACTCCGAGACGCTCTCCTCCCATGAAGACGAGGAGGAGGAAGATGAAGATTCTCCCCCTCTAGCCGGGGGAGGCAAGCAAAGGAAGGCCGCCCCAACCGGGGAGGCCGGAGGGTCCAAGAAGGGAAGGACTCTCCTTCCGGACTGCTCCACGACCGCCGCTCACAGCGAAGATGAGTGGTTGACCAGGGACAAGCCCTTGGCAAAGTCGTAAGTATTCAGATACCAGAGTAACTCATGGTATGCTTTTATTGCACTGCTTCTCCTTACGCCAAATGTAATTATGCAGTCCTCCTCAAGCCCGCATCGACATATCTTCGTCGGACGGTTCTTTGGACCCATCAGCTATGAGTAGCGGTTCACTCCCGACCGCCTCCACCCCTCGCCCTACGGACAACGTTGAGGTGTTGTCTCAAAGGGCACCAAGCCGAGGAGAGGTAGTCCTGGAGGCGCCTCAAGGCGACCTTTCGGACCCTGGGCGCAGAGGGAGCAAGACTCCCATGGGCTCCAAGTTCGGCCCTCAGCCGAACACCGCACCGGAACCACCAGTGGTCCCGGACTCCGGCAGGCAACCCCTGCTAAGAGGGGCAAGCCGCCCGTGCCGGTGACCCCTGTCCATCCAGAGGCACCGGACAACTTGCTGGAAGTGCTTCGCAACACTTCCATCGACGAAGAGCACCGCACGATCATGAGTGCGGTGATCAAGAAGGTTCAGTCCGCCAAAAGTGGACTGACTGTAGCCTGTGCCAGCCTCTTAACAGGCTTTGAGGTGAGTAATCGAAATATAGGAAAATATTACCGCATAGACAGTAGCCCCTGATGCTCTGTTCGGCGTTCTAAAAGAAAAGCCGAATAGAGGATCAAAGAATAACTACAGGAGTCCAATCCAGATGTGTCCATATGCGTATGTAGGCTTCACTGCTTGCCACTGCCGCACTTACTGCGGAGGTCGCCGCACTGAAGCAGAACCTCGAGCGGTCCGAGGAAGAACTCGGCCGTGCCAAGAAGCAGCTCGAGGAGAACAAAGGTAAGAAATACCTTGTCTATATATAAAAAAGTAAAAATATGGTTGCAAGATAATAGGATCATCATGAACGTGTCAGGGACCATGACCGAAGTGGCCACCCTGAAGTAGGTGCTGTCCGAGGCCGAAAACAAAGCGGCCAAGGAACTCCTTGAGCGAGAAAGGCAATAAGCCCGAGTAGGCGAGGTGAAGCAAGAGCTCCAGGCGCTCATGAAGAAGCACGAGTCCTTGGGGCTTGACTCGAAGACACGAGAGTCCGAGCTTGCCAAGGCCCTCGAAAGCGCAAAACATGCCAAGGCCGAAGCCCAAAAGGCCCTCCAGGAGAATGAGGCAGTGAAGAAGATAGCGGCGGGTAAGGCATTCATTATGCAAAGCAAGCATGTGAAAGAAAATTTCTATTCACTTACCCGAGTTCGGAGCTCTCCAGGGGCGTTCGCAGATCTGCCCCGCAGTGTGTCTGATGCCGCGAAGTTCTACCGGGCCGAGGAGGGGAGCTCGATGGAGAAGGTGTTCTGGTCTCAGTATACTAGGAACGAGCACCCGATGCCCATGAGCGACCAGCTAAAGCAAGTGGTCGAGCTCCACAAGGTGGCCGAGCAGGCCATGAAGGGCCTTATAGTCCGGATGTGGCCTAGCGACGCCCTTCCCAACAGCTACTTTGGTTGGTGAGGCGGCTTCTAGACACCTGCCCACGGCTGGAAGTCATAAAGCAGTCCGCCTGCATCGAAGGTGCACGCAGGGCTTTTGCCCGTGCAAAGGTGCACTGGGCCAAGATGGACGCCGAGAAGCTGGTGAAGGAGGGGCCGCCGCAGGGCAAGGAGCATCACCACCCCGAAATGTATTATGAGGGTGTCCTGAAGGGTGCCCGTCTTGTGGCGAACGAGTGTTCCAAAGATGTAATTTTTGAATGAACATGCTCATGTGATCCTGTATTATGAAAACTAGTTCATGTGAGTTATACAACGCTTTTGTATTTAAAATATTGCCTTCTGTGCGGCTGTTTATAAAATCTGAGAGTTGGCCAGTCGTCGGCTTCTGCCCCCATGTAGCTAGTGTTGGGGTGTTCAGGATAAATCTGAGCAATCTTTTTCCCATTTTTGGGTCCATCGAGGGAGGTGCTCAGCACAACGAACAAGGCAATCAGACTATAATGCTTTATCACTCTCACTTAGCCATAAAACTATACAATTTTAAATTTCGGCGAAGCCCCTAATATTCGGAAGGCCGAATTTGGAGCGCTATACACGCCAAAGTCGTACAAGGCTGACTCCTCGCCCGAAGCGGAAAAAGTCTTTAGGGACTTGAGACCTCTCGAACAGCGACCAACTCTCGCCTTATCATGACAGTCAGTTTTAGCTTTCTCTACTGAGGTGCTCGTCCGGAAGAACCGGGGCACAATCGCAGTAGCTCTCCCAGTGCTACCTTAGCTGATATAGCAGAACGTAAGGTACCAAAACATGGGAGCCGGGCAAACCCAACTTTTGACCCAAGACATGATTCGGAGCTGATGCATATAGTGCTATAAGTTCGGGGTGCCGCACTGTCGAATGTGTTCGGACTTCTCACGCCGTATTATGGGGTATACGGAAGCCCCTAGCGTACTGGTCGTACCAGAGTGTACGGGTGCTGATTGCCATAAATGAACATATATATAAAGAAGAATATAGAATGCGAGAATAGCCTAGTGCTATGCATTGTTTATTCAAAAAATGCGTCAAAGCATACGGATACAAGTAGTGAGGTAAGCAAAAAATAGGACTATTTGACATGTCCCATCCAAGGGCAAGCTGCGGACTGGTATCTTAAAGCAGGTATTTCGTTATCAGAGACCACCTGGGGATTCCATTAGATGACGTAGCTTCCTGCCTCTTTGGATGTTGTATCATGTGTCCGACAATCGTGCTACCGGATAGGTCTTCCAGAGAGTAAAAGCCTGAAAGGGAGAGAATAATAAAGGTAGTAAGCCCCTAGTGCGGTTGAGCCGCATTGTGGGAAGTGCCATGATCGTGCCCCCGCCTATACCTATGATATTTTCAATGCGTAATTATGTACGCGCTACATGAATTTCGCCGTTCGACTGAGACTTGGGCGGGGGCCGAATTGCTAGGCGAGCTCTGAACGTGCCAGGCGATCCTGTTGCAGATTACTCCAGACGCGCTTGACGGTTTCCGGGGGCTTTATCACCGAACTGGTGGACTGCCTTAAAAGGCTTCTTTGTGCCTCCGCTGCAAGGGCCGCAGTGTGCTCCTCCATACAGAGCGAGCGCTCTATGTTTCCATTGACTGTGATGACCCCCCTAGGTCCTAGCATCTTGAGCTTGAGGTACGCGTAATGCGGTACCGCATTGAATTTTGCAAATGCGGTTCGCCCGAGCAGTGCGTGATAGCCACTGCAGAACGGGACGATATCAAAGATTAACTCCTCGCTTCGGAAGTTGTCCGGAGATCCGAAGACCACTTCCAGTGTGATTGAGCCTATACAATGGGCCTCTACACCTGGGATGACGCCTTTAAAGGTCTTTTTTTGGGTTTGAACCTCGATGGGTCTATACCCATTTTGCGCATTGTATCCTGATAGAGCAGGTTCAGGCTGCTGCCGCCGTCCATAAGGACTCGAGTGAGGTGAAATCCGTCAATGATGGGGTCTAGGACCAATGCGGCAGATCCGCCATGACGGATACTAGTGGGGTGGTCCCTGCGATCGAAGGTGATCGGACAAGAGGACCATGGGTTGAACTTTGGGGTGACGGGCTCCATCGCATATACATCCCTAAGCGCACGCTTTCGTTCCCTCTTGGGGATGTGGGTTGCGTATATCATGTTCACCATCCTCACTTGCGGGGGGAACCTCTTCTGTCCTCCCGTGTTCGGCGGCCGTGGCTCCTCCTCGTCATCGTTGTGCAGCCCCTTGTCCTTGTTTTCGGCGTTTAACTTGACGGCCTGGTTGAACACCCAGCAGTCTCTGTTGGTGTGATTGGCTGGCTTATTGGGGGTGCCGTGTATTTGACATGAGCGATCGAGTATGCGGTCCAAACTGGACGGGCCCGGAGTGCTTCTTTTGAATGGATTTTTCCGCTGACTGGGTTTAGAGCCCCTGAATCCGGCATTGACTGCCGTATCCTTAGTGTTGTCGCTGCTATTGCGGCGCTTGTATTTGCTGCATCGTGGCCTGCCGTTACTGTCCTTGGTATCCGAAGTGCCAAGGTTCCTTGATATGTTATTACTACGAGCCAGCCAGCTATCCTCTCCCATGCAGAAGCGGGTCATGAGTGTCGTGAGTGCTGCCATAGTCTTCGGCTTTTCCTGGCCGAGGTGCTGGGCAAGCCACTCGTCACGGATGTTGTGCTTAAATGCCCCTAAGGCTTATGCATCCGGACAGTCGATAATTTGATTTTTCCTTGGTTAGGAACTGTGTCCAAAATTGCCTGGCCGATTCCCCTTGCTGTTGAATTATGTGGCTCAAGTCATCGGCATCTGGTGGTCGCACATAAGTGCCCTGGAAGTTGTCGAGGAATGTGTCTTCCAGATCATCCCAACAGCCAACGGAGTCTGCTGGCAAGCTGTTCAGCCAATGCCGAGCTGGTCCTTTAAGTTTTAACGGGAGGTACTTGATGGCATGTAGATCGTCGCCGCGGGCCATGTGGATGTGGACGAGGAAGTCCTCGATCCATACCGCGGGATCTGTTGTACCATCATATGATTCGATATTTACAGGTTTAAAACCTTCTAGGAATTCATGCTCCATTACTTCGTCAGTGAAGCATAGGGGGTGTGCCGCGCCTCTGTGTTGGGCTATGTCGGAACGCAGCTCGTATGAGTCTTGCCTGCTGTATTCGGCCCGTCTGGACTTGCTTTTATTGTATCCGGCGGGGCGGTCACCGTCCCTTGTAGGGGCATGGCCTTGTGATCCATAGATCGATCTTGCGTGTTTTGCCCTGTCTTCCAATATGTCTCGCAGGTCTTGCATGTTTCCCGGTGCCTTGGCATTTTTGTTTGAATGGCGGCGGGGCGCAGGCTGATTTTCAGGCCGGACTGCCTCTCTATCTCGGCCACGAGGTGGCCGATCAGCCACATCGTACGCTGGTGATGTAGGTTTCCATGCTTCCTCCTCAAGTCGGGGTAGCAGCCTGTGCTTTGGGTGACCCTTGGAAGGGCGTTCGAGTTCATATTCCTCGGCCGCAAGGACTTCCGTCCATCTATCTCCTATCAGATCCTGATCAGCTCGAAGCTGTTGCTGCTTTTTCTTCAGGCTATTTGCTATGGCTATAAGTCGGCACTTAAAGCGCTCTTGCTCGACGGGATCCTCAGGCACGACAAATTCTTTGTCGTCGAGGCTTGCTTCGTCTTCGGAGAGAGGCATGTAATTGTTGTCCTTCGTTTCTCCCTCTGCTGCTCTCTTAGGAGGGCTGGCTCGTTCATCCTCCGGCTCTAGATCGTGCTAGAGGGGATTGGCGTCATCTTCGGCACTATCCGGAGTACTTTTATCTCCTCTGCCGGTATCACCGCTTTTGCTGTGGCGAGACTTAGGGCGGCACCGCTGTCGTTGGCGCTGGGGTTGCTTCTTGGAGGGGTCGTCCTCCGTCGTCTTGTCGCCATTGCCTTCGTTGGGTGTGTCCACCATATATATATATCGTATGATGAGGTGGCGGTCCAATGCCCCGTGGGCAGTGGTTCTTGTTTGTCTCCTTCGTCGTTGTCCATGCCATCGATGTCTTCGGAGTCGAAGTCGAGCATGTCGGTTAAGTCATCGATAGTGGCTACTAAGTGGGTGGTGGGTGGGGAGTGAATTTCTTCGTCGTCCGCATCCCACTCTAGCCGGACATAGTTCGGCCATGGTTCTCCTGACAGGGAGAGAGATTTTAGTGAGTTTAGTACGTCGCTAAAGGGCGAGTGCTGAAAGATATCCGTGGAGGTGAACTCCATGATCGGCGCCCAATCGGATTCGATAGGTATGGGCGCAGGCGGTTCGGAGTCCGTGGCCGGAGACGAGTCCAGTAGTTCAGCGACCCAGCTCTCGTGAGGGGTAAGGTCAGTATTTGTCTCTATCACCACTGAGGGTGCGGCCTCCAAGGCGGGGTCTATCCGCCCGTCCTCGGATGGCGCAATCTGTTCCGGACTGAAGGACAGAGTGGTTGCCGGCGTGATCTTCCGAACACTGTCCGACAATAGAGCTATATCGTGCTCGTCGTGATCGCGCGGCACACCTGGCATGGGCCCAAATCCGTCGAAGATCAAGTCTCCGCGGATATCGGCAGTGTAATTCAAGTTTCCAAACCTGACCTGATGGCCAGGGGTGTAGCTTTCAATCTGCTCCAGATGGCCAGACAACTTGGCCCGCAGTGCGAAGCCGCCGAATACGAAGATCTGTCCGGGGAGGAAGACCTCACCCTGGACCGCATCATTGTCGATGATCAAAGGGGCCATCGAGCCTTACGGCGACGGCACAGTGGAACTCTCAATGAAAGCACCAATGTCGTTGTCAAAACCGGCGGATCTCGGGTAGGGGGTCCCGAACTTTGCGTCTAAGGTGGATGGTAACAGGAGGCAAGGGCCCTCACGATGGAGGTAATACCCTACTTCCTACTTGATTGATCTAGATGATATGAGTAGTACAAGAGTTGATCTACCACGAGATCGTAGAGGCTAAACCCTAGAAGCTAGCCTATGGTATGATTGTTGTTGTCCTATGGACTAAACCCTCCGGTATATATAGACATCGGAGGGGGCTAGGGTTACACAGAGTCGGTTACAAAGGGAGGAGATCTACATATCCGTATCGCCAAGCTTGCCTTCCACGCTAGGGAGAGTCCCATCCAAACACGAGACGAGGTCTTCAATCTTGTATCTTCATAGTCCAACAGTCCGGCCAAAGGATATAGTCTGGCTGTCCGGATACCCCCTAATCCAGGACTCCCTCAGTCGTCATTTGCCGGAGGAGGGGAAGCTGATGGAGTCCGAGGGTGTTTGGGCGAAGAAGAGGCGGTTGCTCTCTTCTTCACCACAGCGGCCTTCACCGACTTCTTCGTCGCCGCGGCCCTTGTCTAGCGCCCGGACCACTCCTGGGCTTGCCGTGGTTGTACGGCCCTGCCGGGCCAGACCGGATCACCAGACGTGGCCCGCCGCAGGACTCGCCCTCTCCCCGTGGCCGGAGGGTCGATAGCCTCGGCCTCCTCCGACGATGACTCGTCGACCACATCTTTGACGAGAGGAGCCCCGGTGCCGGCGCAGCTGGCCTCCCCAGTGGCCTCCGCCCACTGGGCGAGCTCCTTCTCCTCTGCTTCTGCCGCGGCCTTGTCCTCCATGCCGCCAGTGCTGCCGGCCTCCTTATCGAGCTCTGCCTCCGCCGCCCTAGCGGCGATGTAGTCCAGCTCTGCCTTGGTGGAGTCCTGGACAAGACGCGGCTCGGCGGTGATGTACCCCTCGTGCAAGGTGTCGAAGAACTCCTGCACTTGAATTTCCTCTGGCTTGACCCAGCTCGGGTCAAGACCATGCGCGTTGAAGTCCGGCATCATGGCGTTGATGTCGGTCCGGCGAGAGTTGTTGCTCAGCGGGACCACTCCCGCCGGCAACATAAACAAGGGCCCCTTGGCAACCTTGCTGGCCTTCGTGGCGGCCCTCGCGGCCTTGCTGGACCGCTCGACCTCGCCATGGCAGTTCACGTCAAGCTGGAAGAGCCGTTGGCAGAGATGGGTGTGCCTCATCACCGTGAGGTTATGGTCGAGGCCAGGGCGGAGCCTCATGATGTCGGCAGCATTCATGAAAAGCCAGGCCAGCCTCCCCTTGTTGTGCAGCGGAGCGATTCAGCGGCAGATGAAATGTTCATCCGCCCTGATCATCTCAAGGGTGAGCCCGGCCTCGGTGAGGCGAAGAATCCTGGTGGTGGAGACCGTGAGCTTCGCATCATCGGCATCAACATTGCTCCAGTTACTCTGCCAAACCGGTGGCGCCTGGCGAACCCGGCAGAAATCTTGTGGATCATCCTCCTCAATCCAGCACCACTTGCCCCGCCATTCTTCCCACCTTCGCTTCTGAGCATCCTTCGGGTATGCCCCCTTGGACCATGGGATCCAGGCAACGCAACCAGAAATGGCACCCCCCGGTTGGATTCGAGGGAAGAAGTAGTGGTGGAAGAGCGTCGTGTTGGGATGCACCCCGGCGAAACCCTCGCAGAGGTGCGCAAAGAGAGCCATGCATGCCACGGCATTTGGAGTAAAATCCAGAAGGTGGAAGCCATAGGTGTGCATGACGTCGTTGAAGAAATCAGAGAAGGGGGGCAGAGGCTGCAAGAGAAGTAATCGACAAAGAATGGATACCGATTTGGGCGGCCTCGGTGCAATTGGCGGGGATGACACGCGTGGCTGGATGCCCCGTCGTCTCCCCCCCCCCCCCCCCCGCCCCCCGTCTTTCACCCCCATAGGGGCTTGAAGCAGTCCCGGAGTTCAAACACGTCGACCGTCGAGGGGAAGTAGGCGAGTTGCGTCTGTCGCACCGCTTGCTCACTCTTCGGCGGCTCTGTCGCCCCGGCATCTTTGGCCACTCCCTTTCCCTTGGTGGATTTGGGAGCCGTGGCAGCTGCAAGAAGCGAAGGGCGAGGGACAGGGACTATGCAGCAGCAGAGGGCAGAGGCGAAAGCTTGCAAAGGAAGGAGAAGGAGGCAGCGACTCTGAGATTGGAGGAGACGCGGGAAGGGGGGTAAAGTGAGCAGCGCGCCCGTGGTTATCCCTTTTCACGGGGAAGGCGCGAGCCGCCTCCTTTCCCATTAACTCCGATGTGACGCATGTGTGTAGGAACCACATTGCGCATGACCCCCACGTCACGCACGGCCCCCCATGTCGCACGTTCAACGCGGGTTGGTGGGAAGCGCAGCGGACGAAAAATTACTACGGTAAAAAGCCCGCCCCGCCTGGCCCAACAACGTGTCGCGCTTATGTGTGGCCTAGGCCCGGGGGCTCCTGTCGGTGTACTAAAGTAGGGGCACTCCTTTGTACCCCTTTACTTGTGCACGGACAGTCGGAGCCGCGCCCACGGCCACGCTAAGCACGACAGAGGGGGGAAATCAGGAAGAAGCCAATGCACAGGACGGCCAAGGCAATGCCAAGGCCAGAAACACAAGACAACAAAGGGGCGAGGAGGAGTCCCCCCGGCAAGGCCCTTGCCGGGGCGGCCTCCGCGGCCCCGGCATGAGCCTTACCGGGGCGGCCTCCGCGGCCCCGGCATGAGCCTTGCCGGGGCAACTTGCGCAACACCAACAGAGCGAGCCACCCTTGAGCCCACGGGTTCCAACCCAACCAACTACGTTGGGGCCAGGGCTCGGGAGGAACCTCCGTCGTGGCATGCGGATCTTTGTCAACACCATAAATATATGATATCAGATGAAGATTAGAAGATGACGACCTTTGGCGAGATCCCCGCCAAGGAAATCCACAAGACCCCCGGCAAGCGTCTTGCCTGGGACGACTGTGACGCCACGGCAAGACCCTTGCCGAGCCCCCGGCATGGCCCTTGCCGAGAGGCGCTAGTAGGGCCACTGCCAGGCCTGCACCAGCCAAGGCTCCACCACCATTCGCATGCAGCTGCCAGCCCAACCAGCTGGGCAGGCACCTGCATGGCAATATGCAGCTCCTAGGCCAAATCAGCAAGCACCTGCATGGTGGCATGCAGATCTTCATGAAGGCCCTACCACTGCACCACCTCAGCCGCCTGCATGCCTACATGGCACAACATGCATCGCTGGCTTGGGCGCGTGTCGAAGCGAGGCGGGGCGGCGACGGACGGACCAGGCCTCGTTCCCATCCCCGATAAAGCTAATGGACACCTAAGTAGCGCATTTTATGCGCTGTGTCCCGTAATGCCGGGCGATAAGCTCGCGCACTCTATGCCTTTCCACCTCCTGTGTGCCACTATGGCAACCCCTTTTCGACTATAAAAGGAGGCCCGGCACATACTGGAGAGGGATTCGGCTTTTTGAAGCTACACAGCCTCCGTAGCTAGTTGGAAAGCTCAAGAACACTGAATACATCCACCTAATCAGGACTAGAGTTTTACGCATCCTCGCGGCCCGAACTTGGGTAAACGATCCTTGTGCTGGCTCCTGGACCTACTCTTCTCACAACCCCGCGCCCACAGACCGTAGAAGGGATTCCAGTGATCCCATAGGTGGCGTTCCCACCGACACCTTGCCTGTTGGATGTAGTTGCTCTGTGGCCTTCTCTAAGTACCTGATCACACATAGGGTCTCCGCTTGAGGTAGTAGCCATGTCTCATATGTGGAATGTGTTAGTTCGGAGAGGAGCGAGTTCACCTTAGTTTCGATAACCCTTGCTCGAGCTCCAGTCATTGGTCCATGTGGTGTCGTAGGAGACGAAGGTAAGTCCACAGGGATGATCGTAGTATGCTCCGCATCAGGAGGTAAGGAACTGCCATCCAGCTCTGCACTTGATTCACCTTTTGTTTCGAGTAGTCTTGCAACACCACCACCTGTTATACTATCTGATATGTCGCAAGCTATTGATGATGCTACTTCTGCTATGAATGATGCTATTGGTGATGCTAGTACTCTACTTAATGAAACTTTGCCACCAGGTGAATTTCTTGATGAACAACTTGCGAAAGCTAAAGAACTTGAAACTATTGAAACTGATGAAAATTATGATTCAACTATTAGGCCTAGCTCTCCTAGAATTGAAATGCCTAAGATACCTAAGGGTTATGTTATGGATGGGGAGATAGCTAGAGAATTTTTTGCTTGTAATGATAAATATGATGTCAAGAAACTATTGAGTAAGTTGGAAAAAAACTATGATGGAGAGAATGAAATATGATCCTAAATTTATTACTTCTCCTATATTTGTTACTAATAAGGATTATGAATTCTTTGTCGATCCTGGGTTAATTACTTTGGTTGAATCTGATCCTTTTCATGGTTATGAAACTGAAACTATTGTGGCACATCGCTACTACTATATCCTTAAGTTGTTTCCTTTCTCATTAAAGGGTGTGATACGTCTCCAACTTATCTATAATTTTTTATTGTTCCATGTTGTTATATTTCCATTTGATAGCAACTTTATATCAATTTTTGGTACTAACCAATTGACATAGTACCCAGTGCTAGTTGCTGTTTTTTGCTTGTTTTTTTTACTTCGCAGAAAATCAACACCAAACAGAGTTCAAACGCAGCGTAACTTTTTGGAGAATTTTTCTGGGGCATAAGACACAGGATGGGTCAAAGAAGTACCAGAGGGGTGCCCCGAGAGGGGCACAACCCACAAGGGCCCTGGTGGGTTGTGCCCAACTCAGTGGCCTCCCGCGCCGCCTCTTTGCTCTATAAATACCCCAATATTCCAGAAACCCTAGGGGAGTTGACGAAAATCAATTCCAACCGCAGCAAGTTCCAGAAACCACATATCCAATCTCGACACCATCACGAAGGGGTTCATCCTCCTCATTGGTGCCTCTCCGATGATGCGTGAGTAGTTCATTGTAGACCTACGGGTCCATAGTTAGTAGCTAGATGGCTTCCTCTCTCTCTTTTGATTCTCAATACAATTGTCTCTTGGAGATCTATTTGATGTAACTCTTTTTGCGGTGTGTTTGTTGGGATCCGATGAACTTTGAGTTTATGATTAGATATATGTTTTTATCCATGAAAGTTATTTGAGTCTTTTGATCTCTTATATGCATGATTACTTATAGCCTCGTATTTCTTCTTTGAATCTTTGTTTTAGATAGGCCGACTAGATCGAATTTTCTTGGCATGGGAAGTGGTGCTTTGTGATGGGGTCGATCTTACGGTGCTTGATCCCAGTGATAGAAGGGGAAACGACACATATGTATCATTGCCATTAAGGATAACAAGATGGGGTCTATTTCTATATAAATAGATCTTGTCACCATCATGTCATCGTTCTTATTGCATTACTCCATTTCTCCCTAAACTTAATACACTGGATGCATGCTGGATAGCGGTCGATGTGTGGAGTAATAGTAGTAGAAGCAGGCAGGAGTCGGTCTACTAATCTTGGATGTGATGCCTATATAATGATAATTGCTTGGATATTGTCATGATTATTTTATGTTCTATCAATTGCCCAACAGTAATTTGTTTACCCGTCGTATGGTATTTTTCTCGAGAGAAGCCACTAGTGAAATCTACGGGCCCCAGGTCTCTTCTTTATCATATTTGCCTTCAAGATCTATTTTTCTTTGCTTTTATTTTCATATCTATTAATCTAAAAGTACAAAAATACCTTGCTGCAATTTATTGTTATTCATTTTATCTCGCATTCCCGCGAGATCTATTTATCCAATATACTACAAATTTTACTTATCTTTTTACCCGGGAGGGATTGACAACCCCTCTTTACGTCGGGTTGCAACTATTTGTTCTTTGTGTGCAGGTACCATTCACGTAGTGTTGCGCGGTTCTCCTACTGGTTCGATAACCTTGATCTCATCACTGAGGGAGATACCTACCGTAGCTGTGCCGGATCATCCTTTCCTCTTTGGGGAAATACCGACATAGTTCATGCCGCATCAGGGTGATGCTAAGAAATGGTTTAATACTCATGCTCCTGTTTGTGTGTGTAGTCCCTAGGATATTATATATTACTTATCTAAAAAATATTTTCTTCTCATAAGAAACAAGCTGCATTACAGGAAATATTTAACTTTGTGCAAATTGGAGAAGATATTATCCCTCAAGCTTGGGGGAGGCTTCTCCGGTTACTTAATGCTTTGCCTGATCATTCTCTTAAGAAAAACTAAATACTTGGTATCTTTTATAATGGACTGACCGATGGTTCTAGGGACTACCTAGATAGTTGTGCTAGTTGTGTTTTCAGGGAACAAACTTTTGAAAAGGCTAAAGAACGGTTGAATAATATATTAAGAAATGCTAATGATTGGACACTTCCTAGACCACCACCTAAAACAACTCCGAAGTAAAGAGGTATTCTATTCCTCAGCCTAGAAGATATGCAAGAGTCAAGGAAATATATAAAAGAAAGGGTATTAAAACTGAAGATTTTAAGAATTTACCCCAATTGAATAAATACATGTAAATTCTCTTTATATATTTGATGAAGGAGTATTCCTTATAATAAATCTGCTACTCAATGCCTAGAAGAATTTGATAAGTACATTGTTAAGCAAGAAAACTCAATATGTATATTAAGAATCAATTGAAACGGAATCTATTTTGATTGATAACTTGAGTGACTTGATGTTTATAATTGCTAATGATGTTAAAGTTTTGGGTAAACGTGCATCCATGGTTCATACTCAGTTAGAACAAGTTGCCAAGTCACAAAATGATTTGCTTAATGAGATGAATAATAAAATAAATGATCATGTTGTTAGAGTAATGAGTAGAGGAGTTAGAATGACTCAGGAGCCACTTATCCTGAAGGTCATCCCAAGAGAACTGAGCAAGATTCTCAGAGAATTAATATGGATGCACATAGTTCATCTAAGAAGAAAAAGGAAAAGAAAATTGATAGAACTGTGCATGCTTCTAGTGAAACTGTGGCAGAAAAACCTTCCGAGAATTGTAATGATGTTTCTATTTCTGATGTTGAGACGCAATCTGGTAATGAACATCCACCTAGTGATAATGATAATGATGATGTTCATGTTATTGCTCAACCAGATAATGATAAAGAACCTGATAATGATGTTGAAATAGAACATGTTGTTGATCTTGATAACCCACCACCTAAAAATAAAATATATGATAAAACATATTTCATTGCTAAAAAACATGGTAAATAAAGAGAACCATGGGTTAAAAAACCCATGCCTTTTCCTACTAAGCTTCAAAAAAATAAGGATGGGGAGGATTTTGAGTGCTTTGTTGAAATACTTCGACCTATGTTTTTGCGCACTTGTTTGACTAATATTTTGAAAATGGCTCCATATGCTAAGTATATGAAAGATATTGTCACTAATAAATGAAAGATACCTGAAGCTAAAATTTCCACCATGCTTGCAAATTATTCTTTTAAAGGTGGAGTACTTAAGAAGCTAGGCGATCCAGGAATACCTACTATACCATGCTCCATTAAAAAAAGTTATGTCAAAACCGCTTTATGTGATTTGGGAGCAGATGTAAGTGTTTTGGCTTTCTATTTATATAGAAGACTTGATTTGAATAAACTCACACCTACTGAAATCTCTTCGCAAATGGTTGATAAATCAACTGCTATACCTATCGGTATTTCTGAGGATGTGCCTGTTGTAGTTGCAAATGTTACTATCTTAACAGACTTTGTTATACTTGATATGCACGAGGATGATAACATGTCTATTATACTTGGTAGACCCTTTTTGAATACTACAGGTGTTGTTATTGATTGCAACAAAATCAAGATCACTTTTCATGTCAATGGTAATGAGCACACGGTATATTTTCCGAAAATCAACTTCAAGTTAATGGTATAAATTGCATTGAAAAGGTTTCAACAATCACTATTGGAGGTTTTAAATTCCCTCTTCCTACCGTCAAAAAGAAATATCAAACTCTTATTGTTGGGTAAATGCATATCCCCATTGAAATTGGCAGCGGTGTAAGAGTAAGAAACAATTAAAAATTATAGACAAGTTGAAGACATATCACTCAACAATAAAAGCAAATAACATGAAAGTAAATAGAAAGGCCATTCGCAGAGGGAAGCTGAGATTTGCAGTGGTGCCAGAGCTCAGAGCTTGAAACACAGATGAATACAATTTTGAGTGGTGTGATTTTCCTATCAACGTCACATCTTCAGTCTGACTGTGACTCTACATTCATAATAAGACCGAACTAAAATAAATAAAAGAATAAAACTAATTGCAGCGGCATTGGAGGTGTCTTGCGGCGGGAAGCGGCCCCTCTCTCGTGCCTTGTGTGCCATTGGACCACTGACTGGCGGCGATGACATCGTCTTGCGCTGGCATTCGCTTCCTCCTGGATGTTGGCCCAAGCTTCAAGGAAAGCCAGAATGTTCTGGACTTTGGTCTCCAGGAGCCAGCTAACCAGCAAGAGGCAGTGACTGTCGGCGCTACAAGGAAACAATCGATTGAGCTGAGCCATGCGCTGAGAGGGTACCAGCACCGGCCCGGGGACATGTCACTACTGCAGGATGGTCCAAACGCGACACTATGATCAGAGAACCTTCGACGCAACTATGTGCGATGCCATATTCGCAAACGGTGGTGTATAAAAACCATCAAAAAAGGTGCAAAACATTTGCGATGACGGATGCATCAAACACGGTTCAGATTTTAGTTGTGTGTGCAATGCAGGGCATATGGTTCAGTTCAGTTAACTGTTTGGGATGAGGAGGAACAAAAGAAACGGACAACCAGATGAAGGTGTGTGCGATATACATCATACGGTTCACTAGGATGAACTGTGTGTGCTTAGGCAACACAATGGAAAGGTTCAACTGAACAAGATGTGTGTGATACATGGCAAATAGATCCATAATCAGAAATGTGTGCGAAGACCAATAATAACACAGACGATTGCTACTAATAAGCCGTGTGATTTGCTCTGTCTACAGAAGAATAACAAGTATATTAACTAAAATAAACATCCAATTACCTAAGTGACTATACAGATCATTCGCACACACCTCAATAAACAATTGCATGCATTCTAAAGTAGGAGAAACGATCGTCTAGTCATCTACTTCTTGTGACGCTCCCGAGACTGCTCTATGGCACATGTAGAAAAGGGGGCAACGGTCCAGGGCAATATTCACATTAGTCCCAGTTCAGTCACGAACTGGGACTAATGTGAGCATTGGTCCCGGTTCATGCGGCTAAGGCATTAGTCCCGGTTCACCTGAGCCCTTTAGTCCCGGTTTAAGACACGAACCGAGACTAAAGGGTGCGATGCCCTTTAGTCCCGGTTTGTATCTCAAACTGGGACTAAAGATTAGACCTTTAGTCCCGATTTGAGAACGAACCGGGACTAAAGGGTGCGATGCCCTTTAGTACCAGTTTGTGTCTCGAACCGGGACTAAAGGTCCCATTTTCAAACTCCACCCCCCCTGTGGACCGCCTTTTCAATTTTAGAAAAAACAAAAGAAAATGATGGAAATGTCAAAAAATTAAAATAAAATAAGTTTCCCATGTGATATGTGGTCTAGTTGTTGGGAAAATTTACAAATATGAATTTAGACTTTATTTGCAAAATCTCTCTGGAATTTGTAAAATGGGCATAACTTTTGCATACGAACTCGGATGAAAAAGCTTTTTATATGAAAAATCATCTACTCGAAAAGTTACATCCGAATTTAACTGGGGGAACCCCATTAAACATTTTCAAAATCCTCAAAAACCTAACAGAAAAAAAGTTACGGGGCTTTTAAGATCCAGAGTGGAAAAATCGAAAAAAATTCAAACTTACTAGTGGCGCATCATTTGCTAGGTGCGCCACTAGTAACAGAAAAAAATGTAGTTTCAATTTTTTTTTGGAAAAAATGTGGTCAAATCTGGTCAAACAGTGGTCAAACTGTGGTCAAACAATGGTCAAACTAATTATTCTAGAATATTAGTGTTACTAAATAATTATTTCAGTTATTTCGAATTTTGGTCAAATCTGGTCAAAATGTGGTCAAAATTTTGTCAAACTGTGGTCAAACAATGGTCAAACTAATTATTCAAGAAATATTAGTGTTACTAAATAATTATTGTTTTTTAAAACAATAGTTTCAAACTCAAACAGTGAAATGTGTCACTTCATGCTCAAGAAAAATTCCTGAAGGTTAATAGGATTGACATCTTACTATTGTCAGGAAAACAACAAGTGCAGACTTGGAACGAGGGAGCATAGAGCCCGGAAGTTAAGCGTGCTCAGGCTGGGGGAGTGGAGGATGGGTGACCGTTCGGGAAGTTAGATGATTTGTGATGATGAGGGGTGATTAGAGGATAAGTTGAGCAGTGATGAGGGGTGGTGATTACAGACTAGAGGTTAAAATAATTCAGAAATTTGAAAATCAAACAAATTCAAAAAAAATTCAAAAAAAATTCAAAAAAAAATTTCAAAAAAAATCATAAAATTTCCTTTAGTCCCAGTTGGTGTTACCAACCGGGACTAAAGGTGGAGCTCCACGTGGCCGCGCCCTTTAGTCTCGGTTCCTGTTTGAACCGGGACTAAAGAGGAGAGGCATTAGTACCGACCCTTTAGTCCCGGTTCAAAAACCGGGACTAAAGGGCCTTACAAACCGGGACAAAAGCCCCTTTTTCTACTAGTGTGGCTCGATCCCTCGTATGGGGTAGGAAGAAGACACTTCCTCATGTTAACGATCCGCATGTACATCTCGTAGCTTGTGTACGCGTCCTTGGTCGCGTACTTAACATATTGTTCATCCAGTCTCTCATGCAAGACACTGTGCCAGGCGTTCTTGTCCTTCTTGATCTCATTCTTCATATTCATGTAGTAGGGGTCGATAATGGCTGAGGCGAGGTCAACTAGGGAGTTCATTTTGTTTTTGTCGCTGCCTTAGACCTTGTAGTCATGCTAGATGTTCACAAGATTCGGGCATTTCAAGCCTGAAACCTTGAGCGCTTTTAGATCGTTGGTGGTGTCCACCATAGCGAAACTGTAGTCAGAGCTGTAGATAAACCTAGAGAAACACTCTCAAGGCCTTGTGGCAAGGTGGTAGTGGTAGACGAGGATGTCATGTCAGACGCACAACTGGGCGACGATAACCATCTGATCATGCCCGGCATGACCGATGGTGTACTCGAGGTCGAAGCCGACCACTTGGTACTTGTCCTCGGCAAGGAACTGCTCCATAGTTTGGATGGATCTCTCCACCGAGACCGGATCATTCGTGTACACCACCGAGAGGGCCTTACCCCTCACGTGGGTGTCCACTACATGACGCGTGGTGAACTGCCCGCTGTTGTCGTTGGCGGCCGCTGGGAGCGCCTTTGGAGCCACGGGGAGCGCCATTGGAACCGCTGGATGTCCTCTCTGTGCGTGTCGTCGTGGGTGTGCTTATTGTGTCGTGTGACGCGAGAGGTGAAGGTAAATGGCTGCAGGAATAAATGGGGCCCGGGTGGCCTGGATTCTCTGCGCGTCTGCATGGCAGTTTTTGCAGCGGGTAACTGCATTGTCGCGCTGCGCCTGGCGCAACCGCATGCACACGAACGTGTGTGATCGTGCACCAGCCCCAAAAACTGGCAGCGCGCATGGAGGGACGACGGCAGAGAACCCGGAGGGACGCGAGAGCAGAGCGCGCGCGGCGGGACGCGAGCAGAGCGCGCTACGGCGGCCTAAACCACAAGCAACCACACACATAGAGCAGTTGAACACGCGGGAAATGGTCGCCTACAAGCCGGCTGAGTTGCGTCGCTACGTAGAGAGCGGCTGTGTGCTACTACCTCCGTCTAGTCTATAGTCCCCTTTATATTCTATGCCATACTTTGCCCTCAAATTTACCAAACAAAGTGTTAATGCATGTTATAAATATTATATAATTGGAAACTATGTTCAAATACGAATCCAACTATATAATCTTTGGTGACATGCATTCGTATTTTATTAGTTAAATCATATTTATAAACCAGGACGGGGGTATAGTAGGTAATTAAATTGCAAACATTTTTTTATTAGCCGTATGTGTATGTGGCCTTTCGTCCTCCTCTCGCACGTCTTGTCACCCCGCTGCCGCAGATGGCTTACAACGCAAGCTTGCGCATCGCACGGGGGCTTTCTTTTGGCTAAACGGTGGCGCCAATGAATCGTCGGTGAGCCTGTTCCCGCGCAACCTCGCAGGTTCCCGTGCAAGCTTCCCGCTCGACTCGGTGAAATCCCCCAAAATCCCAATGCTTACCGAGCTGCTATATAAACCCTCACGGCCGGCGAGTCTTGTGTCGCATTTCCCCCTCCCTCCCTGTAGCTTATCTCGTCTTCTTCTCCCACAATCGCCAATGGCACCGGTCCGTCATCGTCGATCAGCCACTCCACCTTCATCAGAGGACAGCTCTAGCTGGGATGCTACACCGCGGCGGTGATGCAGTCCCCGGTGTAGTGTAGTGCGCATGGTGTCCCTGTTGGGTGTGCACGAAACACCCATCGCACGCTCCGCGCTGCTGCCCGTCGGCAGCTTTTGTCGGCCGTCGTTGCTGCCACACCACCGTCGAAAGCCAGGGCCATCGCCTGCTCCGCCTCCGCGGCTCAAAGGCGGGAGGTGGCCGTCGTGGCCGCCAGCCCACTGCCGGCCACCATGGCCATCACCCGCTCCGCCACCACGGCCTGAAGGCGGGAGGCGGAGGTGGATGCCCGCACGTGCGTCAGTGACCTTGCGCGCAACATTGAGTTCCTGCGGGAGGAGGAGGAGCGCCTCGTCTAGCACGCAAAGAGCCTTACCGCCACCATGGCCACGGCACACGCCGCCTCAGACGCGAGGAATCGGGAGATCTATGAGGAGAACCACCGCTTCAAGAGGGGTCGTCTGGAGCAGCACAGGGTGTTCGAGGTGAGCGTCGCTGAAGCTGCAGCAGTGCCAGACACCGTATTGCGGTTGCCCAACTCGTCGGTAGGCTCCTCCTCCGCTGCCTCTTACTGAGCGCGGTTGGCAGAGGAGAGGCAGACGGAAGTAGTACAAAGCCCCTCCGTAGTAGTAGTAGTAGTAGTAGTAGTAGTAGTAGTAGTAGTAGTAGTAGTAGTAGTAGTAGTAGTAGTAGTAGTAGTAGTAGTAGTAGTAGTAGTAGTAGTAGTAGTAGTAGTATTTAGGGGCTATTTTGTTCAGTTCTTCTCACTATAGATGTGGTGGAACTGTACAACGTACTTAAAATTAGCTACTATATATAGTTGAACTAGCTATTTTAGTACGTGGTTGGCAACAATTGGGGAAAAGTTTGGTTGGTTCAGCTGTCGAGTTGAACTGTTTGTATAAATTAAGAATGACTACTTAATCTATGAACAAAATCTATGCTTAATTACTGAATTTTAGTTGCAAAAATTAGATATTGCTAGTGATTTTTAGCTTCATATTTTGACAAATCGCAGTGTTACAAGGTTGACAAATGGCAATGTTACTAGATCAACAAATGTAAATCTTTCTAGTTTGACAAATGGCAACATACCCAATATGATAGATGCAAATCTTACCAAATTGTTTGTAATTGGTTGCACACGGGTCATCCAAAAGAACCGTTTGCGTTGAAGAGATGCACAAATCCTTCTCTCACTTTGCATACGGGTGTTCTATCTAAAACGTTTGCGGTCAAGTGCTGCACAAATCCTTCTCGGCACATTTTCCCTTGGCTTCCTGGGGAAGCTGTCGGTTTGCATACGGGTGTTCTAACTAAAACGTTTGCGATGAGTGTTTTATATTTAAAAACCATTGACATTTTTTTAAAAGAAAATTGTTTGATAAGTTTGTACATTAAGAGAGAAAAACGCAAGTTCGCTCAAATCATATCTTTCATTCAGTCATACTGCAAATTTATATTCATAAGATCGAGATACAGTATTGAACCCAAGAAAAAATATTTCCGGCGGCGGTGGAGGCGGTGTGCTGCACCGTCGTTTTCGTCCTCTGGGACGCCGTTGTTGAAGTCTTCAATGCATCACAGAATGTTCTTCACTTGTAAATCAAACATCATGTCATCGCACGATCGACAGGTGGGGCGCGGGAGGATGGCAGTTGGCGGCGCTGAGAGGTAGCGGTCGACGGCAGCGTCACATGCCGCTGAGGGGGCGCACACACGGGCACGGGCGCGGCGGGTGCAGCCAAACGCACGGGGACCGGCGCCGCGGTGGGTGGAGGGGCGCGCACGGGCGCTGGCGCACGCATGTACACGAGCTCACACAGGTCCGCGAAGACCCCGCTGATGCCCGCGTCTTCCAGCTCTACGATAGTGCTCGGCGGCTGTCCCGTCAATGCTACGGGGATGGTCGCTGGCACGGGCGCGGGGATGGGAGCTAGGACGGGAGTGGGGGCAGCAACCGTCGTGGCCAGCTCGTTTTGGTCCATGTCCATGAGGCCCTATTCCTCCTTATTTTCTATCTCCTCCGGCTCAGAGTCGACTTCACCAAACTTGAAGACTAGTGGCAGATGATCCTTCCGCGCCATGGCGTTGGTGGAGGTCTGCGGGAGGGAGGGGAATGGGAGGCGAATAGTAGGGCCTCTCGTGTTAAGTAGCGGCTCTAGCGTCATTAATGGAGAGGAAGGTGGGTGGACATGGAAGTCAAAGGGCTCGATTCCCAGTGAGCCTGCGTAGTGTATAGCTCGCATGCTTCCCGGTGAGCCTGCGCATTGGAGTACAGCTTGCATGCTCCCAGTCAATTTGTGCACCGGACTGCGCTCGCACGCCTCCCGTTCAGTCAAGGTCAAGCAGCTGTCCGCACGACACCTCCTACAGCCATTAATACCAAGACATGTGGCGTCACGTGAATGGTTAACAGAACGCAGACGGTTTGAATTATACAAACGTTTGAGATATTAAAGTGGCAGCTATTTTTTCAAAATGCCTTTGTTGGATGTTATTCGAGTGCGCCTCCTCTCAAAATGGACACGAAAAATACCACAGCATGTCGGGTGCCATTCCATGATAGCATGCCAAGTTTCATGAATTTTACACGAGTCACTTGTATAGCGACGTGCTACACAAACGGTTTTTAACCCCTTTCCGCGACGGCATTTGGAACCGTCACCAAGTGAGTGTGGGTGATAGGGGGTCCTTAACACACGACCCAGAAACCATCGAGGATAGGCCCTCCTGGGACACCAAATGAGCTCGTGTGCGATCGGGCGAGGCATTGAAACCCAATCATTTCCATAGGTATGTACATCCCACATGGTGAATCCCAGAAAATCATTTCCGCAGGTATGTACATCCCACACGGTGAATCCCAAAAAATCATTTCCGTAGGTATGTACATCCCACACGGCGAATCCTAGAAAAACATTTTCGTAGGTATGTATATCACACACAGTTCTTTGTGTTGAAACGTTTGTGCAAGGTGGCCTAATGCAAATAGTTCGCTGCCGGAAGCCGTGTGTGTCTGTTAGTTGATCGAACACGCCTACTTTCTAGAAACCGTGCGGGTTGTTTGAGTTCATCGCCCACTGTGATGTCTGAGTAACCGCCTGCAATAGAAAACCCCAATAAGCAGGGTAATTAGACTATTATTGTTAATCCATGTACTAATCAAACTAATATTTCTTATAAAGCACGCCAGATATTTCATATTCGTATAAAAGCAACCAGGATTTCATAATCGAATTACATCAGATAGCTTCGGCACTCAGTTACGCCATTACACAACAGCACCAAGTTTCACATGCAGCATCAAAAACCTTTGGAAAGTAGCATCATACACGGTAAATAGACAGATGAATCTCATCAAGGAAACTGCAGAAGTGGAAGGCAAATATTGAGCCTTCAGTGATGTTGAATGTCCTTGCAACTTTAGGCCAGTGGCTATGGATAATTGCCCTCCCGACCTTCATCCTCTTCCGCACGACTTCCATATTGTACCGTGGGTGTTGAATGAATACCTTCCTCGCCTCTTCCATGCATGTGGTTTGAGAGGTAATCATCGGTGGACTGCTTTGAAAAGTACTAAAAACAAAGCTATGCATAAATCGCTGTTGTAAATTTTGAAATGGCGCAAGGGGTAAAAACAAGGTAAAAGAGTTGGTACCATCCTATAGTTGACTAATGTCTTCTTCATTGTGCAAACAAAGATCTTGTTGTTATTCGTCACAAGTTTCCTCATCCTAACAGTCTTTCTGAGTTTGTTGACTTGACTGATATTCATGGACATCTCATTTTCCCATATGCAAAATGGGTCGAACAGTGGATCTAAACCTCTGACAGCAGGACCTACATGTGCAAGACCAAATTGTAAGAAACCTAAATATTAGAATGATTCCTGCAACTGCCCAATCATGTGCTATTACCCAAAGGACCCTACTTGAACAAACCTCGATGGTAAACCGTAGTGTCTCCCATTGTTTCCCTGCAACACGCATAAGGAAGATCTTGATCAGGTTAACTGAGAGTTGCCATACTATCAGTAGAATATGTCTTGAGTACAGACAAATTCGATTGGTGTCACATGCATAAGAATACAAAACTGTACCCACAACAAATGAAAATCAAATTGCAGAACTGAACCAAAGTTAAATGGACAGAAGACCAAATGAACCAAAATAGTTAATTGAGCACGACATTGCAGAATAGAAACATGTACTAGAAGATAAGACAGTTAACAAAACAAAGAATGCTTGAGAACAGTACTAAAAAATGTAGCAATTGTTGGACCAAAGTGTTAACTGAACATTACATTTCAGAGGACCAAGCTGTTAACTGAACATCAGATTTCATATTAACATTATAGAGGACAAATCACTAGAAGGCACTGGCGGTGGCCCCGAGAAAACAACACGAACTATATTTTAAAGTAGACAACCGCGTGGCGGTGTCGACGGTGGCCTCAAAGACGAGGTGCTCCTCCAAGATCTGGCGGTCGACACGCATGGCAGCCATAGCGACCTCGTGCGCGCTTGCGGCCGCATGCTATTGAGCTCCATGTTATACATCATGCAAAATGGCTGCGGGCGGTGCTTAATTGGAGGAGGGGGCAGTGATTTCGGTGGAAGGTGTCGCGCCGTCGGTCGGGGCATGTGGGACGGGAAAGGAGGAGGATGGTGTGGGTGGGGTGTGGATTACCTGACCATATTGACGAGGCCACGCAGCAAGAAGAAGGGTCGGCGGCGAGGAGGCCGCACTGCAAGAAGAAGGGTCACCGGCAAGGAGGTGGCGCTGCAAGAAGAAGGGTCGCCGGCGAGGAGGCGGCGCTGCAAGAAGAAGGGTAGCCGGTGAGGAGGCGGCGCTGCAAGAAGAAGGGTCGCAGGCGAGGAAGCTGAGCTGCCAGTAAGCAGCAGTGAAGGTTTGAACTTGGAAAGCAAGGAGGAACAGTGGAAATGTGGCTTTTGGTAGGAGGGAGGGGGCGGGGAGATAGATATATCCGCGGTGGCAAAAAATTCGCTCGGTGCCGCGAGAAACTGGCGCAAAAGTGTGGTTCAAGCGAGGGTGATGGACTGTAGACGACGAAGCTTCCCGCGTAAGCCCGACAAGACGGTGTGCCAATATATTTTATATTACATCCCACATGATTCTTCACTAGTACGCGTTGATCCTAAACAAATGGTTTTAACCCCTTTCCGCAATGGCATTTGGAACCGTCACCAAGTGAGTGTGTGCGATAGGGTGTCCTTCCCAAACGACCCAGAAACCGTCGTGGATATGGAGTAGTGATCAAAAGGCCTTGAAAAATGTAATCGCACAGCAGCACACACTAAATTCTTTCACACGTGTGGTATCGGTGATTAAGCATTTCTAATGACGCAGTGAAACCATACGTCTGTAGTAAGAAACCGTTTGGGAAATAGTATGTAAGTCACACGGGCCAACATATGAACTGTGTGCGATTTGTGCCCCATCGCGCACGAGTTCTCTGCGTAACCCGTCTGCCATGCTAGACTCCATCGCACACGTTTGCCAACAATTATTGTCTGTGATAATGTTCTATCACAAATGGTTCAGGAGACCCTTCGCACACATACAAGTGCTGTAGACCGTTTGTGATTTATTGGGTATCACCGACGGTTGCCGGAAGAGTGACGTGTGCTTTTCGTTTAGGATCCCAGACATCTCCTGAGAAAATTATGACTGGGATTGTATTTTGCATTGGGCATGGTTTACTCCCAGTTCTCGTATGCGATAACGCGATATCACAAACAGTTCCGGAGACCCTACGCACACATAGTAGCATTGCAAATCGTTTGCTATCTGATGTGTATCACCGAAGGTTCCGCTATGATATGCGTATGCTTTCCGATGTGGATCGCACACACTCATTTAGTTGAACCGTGTGCGGAGCAATTGCCAGGTTGAAACAAAAATATCCCATTTTGAATCGGCACACAAAAAGCAAATTGCCACAATATTCAATTGAACAAATAAACAAATATATCCCATTTTGAATCGGCATGCAAAAGACAAATTCGCCATAATATTCAATTGAACAAATAGTGTCCATAGGAAGAACAATCATCAGATTTCGCAACAATTGCAATTGAACATATGGTAGCTAAATTCCAATGATTTGTCCACACATATATGCATTACATAATTAATCATAGTGTACGAAATACGAAGACCTCGTCAGATGGAAAACAATGGATCCATGCGTTATATGTTTAGCGGCTAACTCTTACTCAATGTTTCAGGAGAAAGCATGTTGAAATCTTCATTATCACCTGTGGGATTGATGTAGTGATCCAGGAAGAAGTCGTTGATAAATCTCCGAACCATCAGCAATTCACCAGTCGGGAGCGGTTCAGGGGTCCTTAGTTTTAAGATGAGCTGCAGTATTTTAAGATCAGAATGTGCCATATGAGTGGAGTAGAAGATATTAATTAAGATAGACTTACTGGTACTAATTCACAAGGATCGTCACAACTATCAGCAGAACTGCAGATGGAGATCATGTGTCTGCAAACACAGTATCCACAAAGGTTGGTCCCGGCTTCTTGCTGAGGACACTAAAATTTTTTGTACAGAATTAGTCATGTATTTGTCCTATTAGGAACAACCTAACGGGTGTTTGTATTATATTTTCTTTGGACAAAATAGAAAGAGGTTTATTTAGAAGCTTCAACATTTGACTAGCGTAAGGAAAGGTATTTGCAGACTGTTGGATAAATTTTTCAAAAATAACGGATTCTGGTGTGTTACCGAAGAAATGATCTCGTGTTGCAATGGTAGTTCCCTCTTGAACAGGTTCCCTGGTTTAGTTTGCCACAATGCGAGCACACTGCATATGATGATGAATTTTGACAACATCAATTATTGAACCAGATATGAATGCAAATTAATTTCAAAATCATAGAATTCAATACCTATCATGAATTGCTGAAGATGTGTGAGATCCTAAGCGTTTGTTGACTCTCTGAGAGAATTGATGTAGTAAACTGTGTTCTTGTTTGGAACAATGAATACCAATATCCAGTGATTGCTACATATTAAGAAAGCCATGAACTTACGAATGATGTCGAAATCTAAAAGACAATCAGTGTGTGTGTGGTTGTTTACTTGACTTACCGTTCATGATATGGCCAGAGAAAAGATTCTGCATGGGACGTGTTTTCAAAGATACGGATGACCGTGTTAACGGCCTAGTCCCGTCGGTCCTTACCATCTAATGTTGTGCGATTTGCTAATGCAGGATCTATGAAATACACACTCTCCCTTTTTCTTCTCTGCGCATTCAATCCCTGAGAGGAATAAAATGCAGTTAGTTGTTTATCATTTACAGCCTTATATGGAGAAGTTGATCAGAGTTTGTTAAGTACTTACAAAATCAGGCATCTAACAAGAGTGGCATCGAGCACGTTGAAGTTGAAGAAGAGATGTAAGTCCTCAAAAGTCACATTGATGGAACCAGCATCGTGTCGGAAATTATCTTTGTTGTAGTGGTCTAGCAAACCATGATGGCCTGCTGAACTTAGATCCTTGCAATATTCGTGGAACTCATCAAAGTATTCGCCAACAAGAAATGGCTGGCCATGGACGTAATAGCATGCTTGAAGTACGTCTGCTTTACTTTTAGCAAGCAACAAACATACTTCTTCATCATCCATGGCATCAGAAATAATATTACTCCTTGATTCGAACAAGCTACTGTTAATTTGGTGTTGGGCGATGAGTGCTTTAAGTAAGAGGCAATCATTCTCTTTACTCTTCACTTTCCCGCCACGCTTCCTCAGGGGTGTAGCCTTTTTGGCCACTTCCTTCTTGGTACTTGAAGCATTTCTGGCAGAACGTCTGGTTGCCTGCAAGGTAAACTGCCGAGCAGACGGTGAAGCTTGGATGGACTGCTTAGCAGAAGGTTTATCTATGCCAGACTACTGAGCTGGCGGTGTTGCTGTGACGGACTGCTGGGCTGTAGGAGCAGAGGCATCAGACTATTGACCATGCCCTGAAGCTATGTTGGGTTTCTGCGTAGGTGATGCCAACTTGTAGGTGTGCTGAGGAGGCCATGCCAACGCGTTGGTTTGCTGAGCAGGAAGTGCTGATGCATTCGTATGCTGATCACGCGCCTGCGGACCGATGGACTGATGAGCAGTCGGTTCTGGACCTACAGACTACTTAGTAGGCGGTTTCGAAGCATCAGACTGCTTAGCAGTCTGTTCCACCAGGTTGGTCTGCTGAGCATGTGCTGCAGCTGGGTCTCCTCCCGCTACTTTAGCGACCGGCATCTGAACCGGTGGTGCGTCATCAGCTGTTGTAGGCCTTGCCACTAGCTACTTTGGGGCAGAGGATGACATGGCCTGTACGCCACAAAGTTGGGCCGGCTGATCACAGGTTGATGCATCAGCCCGCGAGAGTTGCTGTGTCGAGGAGAGTGTCACCGGTTGAGGGGCGACAGTGGTTGCTCTTGGCGGGGCTTCAGGAATCTCATCGATGAACTCTATATCCTTTCATGGCCACTGGATGTGATGTAACAGTGTTTCTCCCAAGGTCCTTTGCTCATTGAAGTCTCCTAGGACATTCTTCAGGGCAAATTCATTGAATCTAGGCTTTACTTCAGTAACGTAGCACTTCACACAGCCCGGCTTCAATGGCACATTGTCCAAGAAGAGGCCATCTTCCAAGAAGGGTGGGCAAACCCAGGCTGTTGCACATTTTAGTGTACCTGGCTTCACGTGCATTTTCAAAGTAATAAGTTCCGTCATCACACCTCTTTGCACGTGCCCACAAGTAGTCTCTGGCACATTCGCCCCTGATTTCACTAAAGGTCGGATTCCCACCCGCCGCTACTTCTTATTTGTCGTCCTGTTCCCATATCAGTTTCATGCCGTAGTATCCTGCCACACACATAAGATGTGGGTGTATGTTCTTCTTCTGAAGTTCCGATTGCTTGAAACTCTTCTCAGCAAACTGTTTAGTTGCCCTGACCCTTTTGAATTATGCCCATTCTGTCTTTGTAATTTGGGGGTATGCGGGGATTGGGTCCTTGCCTTCACTCAAGTACTTCTTGTACAGCACGTGCTTCCAGTTTCTCCAAGCATCCCTAGCCTTCTTCAGTGCAGCGTGTTCCACCTGCATTCTCCACTGCTCTGGAACGTTGAAGTGATCCATGATCTCCTGGACTATCCTTCGCTGTGTTTCTGTGTCAGCCTTCTGAAACCCCGACAGATTAAATGTTGAGCCTTGCCCTGCCAACAAATCCACACACGCTCCTGAACCTCATGCGTGCTTTATCTGGTTTAGTTGGAGCCCAGGACTTTAAATCAATCTCGGTTACTTCATATACACCTTTAGACTGGTGTTTGGGCTTCCTTGGAGCGTTCCTCCGTGTCCTGACCGGAAGGGTAATTGTTGCAGCTCTATCCCGTTCAAGACTACTTGATCCCTCGCAATCTTTTGAAGAACTAGGGTTGAATGAGTGATGTAGCTGCTACTCGGCATCTACAGAGAACACATGTGAAACTCAGGAAGGAGGATAAGCATAAAACTAACAACTTGGTATCAAGCTTTCTAAACATGCCATGCAATAATTTAGAAAATGACGGCTAATTTGTTAAGTTTGTGTGACTTGGGCGCCCACGATCTGTAAATAGGCAGTAACTTATTGGAACAAATACAGCTTATATGTAGTAAGGAAGGTAGATAATGAACATATGTACGCTCTTCGTTATTTTATAGCCAATTTGGGAACATACGGAATGAAATTGGAAGACGGATTGCGAGGAAATATGCCTCACCGCGATGCAGAGCAGTAACTAACATGCTTCTTAATGCAAACCCGGCCGGACCACAGGAGAGGCGAGGGTTACTACATTGATATGCTCGAGGGTAGATGGCGAGCAAACAAAGACGGCGAGGCGCGGGCCATCGCGTGTTGGGAATGGCAGTGCAGGTAGGCTTGACGCCGAAGAGCGGGCACACGGCCGGGGTGAGCACGGTGGTGCCGGAGAGGGTTCTGATGTGGATCTGGGGGAGGGGGGAGCTGGCGAAGGAGATTTGGTGGACTAGTTGAGTGAAAAACAGGTGAACGATGGGGGTGTTGGGGACTCCGGGTGTTGGCGGCCTAGGTGAAAAGGGTGAAAAATATCCCAGGCGCCGTGCGCGCGGAAAGGCCTATGCAAACGGTTGCCTCTAAGCGCTCGTGTGCACAAATAGAATAATTTCGTTTGAAATGAAGATGTACTAATTTTGAAATGAAGACATGAGCTCATCGTTTCGCCTCTAAATTCTTCCCACGTAAACCAATCACAATTTTACCATGGGTTTGATTTGCTGGAGCATTTCAGGTCTCGTCTGCTATATGTAAGACAGTTTTTGGCATTTACCGTGCATGTTGGCATATAAATCAATTCCTAGCAGGACTGCATTTCCCGTAGAAAGGGATGAGGATCGCCGTTCGATCTGGGAGCATCCAATGGTGCAGACGTATGATCCGTGGGGTTTGGGTTCTGGCCAATCAGAACGCACGACTCAGATCGCGCAAGCAGCAAGGGGGGGCATCAGCCACGGTTTGGCAGGCACACGGCTTTCGTGTGTGAACCGTGCGCTATTTGAAAACATTTCTTCTGGGAGGGGCTATTTGAAAACATGTACATGTCTTGTCGAAAGGGATGAGGATCGCCGTTCGATCAAGGAGAATCCAACGGTGTAGACGTACGATCCGTGGGGTTTGGGTTTTGGCCAATCAGAAAGCTGACTCAGATCGCGCGCGTGGCAGAGGGGTGGGGCTGCATTGGCCATGGTTTAGTGGACACACGGATTTCGTGAGTGAACCGTGTGCTCTTTGAAAACATTTACATTACCTAACATTATATTTTTGTTCGAATGAAAACATGAGTTCATCGTTTCGCCTCTGTAAGTGCATCTAGTGCCACCCCTAGTTGGTTTTGGAGTATTGACGACAAACCTGGTTGAGGTTCTAATGTGTTTGTGAGAATTGCAGGATGACACAGGTAGTAGTCCCTCATTGATTCGGTATACCTACCGGAGATGACCCCTAAAAATGTGTGAAAACATTGAAGTCAATGGTGGTATGTGAAGATGCCAGGCCCGATAAGTGTCATCTCTGTCCCTGGCGACAAGAAAGATGCTCTTATCTGTGCCGACAAGATCAACCGGGAAGCAGCAGCCGCAACGGATCGCGAGACACATGCCGCTGAAGCTCCCGGGGGGAAGAAGAAGACCAAGTCCGGCAAGAGTTCTGATGCCCACTCCGGCAAGCGCACCTCTTCGGAGTGCTGCGCTACCGTCGAGGACGCACCATTGAGCTCCACCGGCAAGAGTAAGAAGACAATGGCAGCTCCGCCAGCGACCAAGAAGGTGTCCGCCAAGGAGGACGACACTGGTGGTACTTCCACCATCAGTGCCACTCTCGACCCTAAATAGGAAAGCGCGCTCATTGCTTTCCTGCGGGCGAATGTCGATGTGTTTGCGTGGCAACCGTCTGACATCCCCAGTGTTCCCAGGAAAGTAATTGAGCACCACCTTGACGTATGTCCTCATGCGCGGCCGGTCAAGCAGAAACTCAGAAAGCAAGCAGTGGAGCGCCAAGAATTCATCACAGAAGAGATCAAGAAGTTGGAAGCACCAGGCCTCGTCAGAGGAGTGCTCCATCCTACGTGGTTGGCCAATCCTGTAGTCGTGCGCAAGGCAAACGGGAAATGGAGGCTTTGTATCGACTTTAGTTATGTCAATAAAGCTTGTCCCAAAGACCCATTTCCCTTGCCGCGCATTGACCAGATTGTTGACTCCACGGCCGGATGTGATTTGCTTTCATTTCTTGACGCATACTCAGGATATCATCAGATCTTCATGGCAGAAGAGGATGAGGAGAAAACCGCATTCATCACTCCCTGTGGCACGTACTGTTTCATACGGATGCCTTTTGGTTTAAAGAATGCTGGTTCAACATTTGCAAGGGTAGTCCATACTGCTTTTGAGCCACAAATACACAGAAATGTGGAAGCCTACATGGATGATATAGTGGTCAAGAGCAGGGACAAAGCAACTCTGATTCAAGATTTAGAAGAGACTTTTGCAAATCTGCGCAAGATCAGCCTCAAGCTCAACCCCGAGAAGTGCGTGTTTGGAGTCACTTCCGGCAAGCTTCTCGGGTTCTTCGTGTCTCAGCGGGGAATTGAAGCCAATCCCGACAAGATCAAGGCCATTGAGCAAATTGAAGCACCGAAGCGCGTCAAGGATGTACGGAGACTTGCCGGCTGCGTGGCGGCTCTCAGCAGGTTTATCTCTAAGTCTGTTGAGCGCGCCCTGCCGTTTTTCAAAATATTGAAAAAGGCAGGTCCAATGAAATGGACTCCGGAAGCGGAGGTTGCGCTGCAGGACTTGAAGAGATACCTATCCTCCACTCCAATACTTGTCGCACCTAAGCCACAAGAGAAGTTGCTGCTGTATCTAGCGGCAACCAATCAAGTGGTTAGTGCTGCATTAGTAGCGGAGAGGGAGGCTGATGATGAGCCAGCAACCACGGCAAGCGCATCCAGCGACAAGAAGGAGGCTTCCCCGACAAGCTCTGGTCCCGACAATGATGGATCTGCGCAGGAGCGTGAGGAGATACAGAAGAGAATGGTGCAGCGCCCAGTTTACTTTGTCAGTTCCCTTTTGCAGGGGGCTAGGTCAAGGTACTCTGGTGTGCAGAAATTGCTTTTCGGCCTTCTTATGGCCTCGAGAAAGCTGCGCCATTACTTCCAAGCACATGAGATCACAGTTGTCACTCGTTTTCCGCTGAAGAGGATACTGCAAAATCCAGAAGCAACAGGCAGGATTGTTGAGTGGGCACTGGAACTGCCAAGCTTTGGCCTCAAGTTTGAGAGCACTTCAACTATCCAAAGCAGAGCATTGGCAGAATTCATAGCAGAGTGGACGCCAACACCAGATGAAGAAATTCCAGAGACGAGCATCCCCGTCAAAGAAGCAAGCAAAGAGTGGCTGATGTACTTTGATGGTGCTTTCTCGCTGCAAGGCGCCGGTGCTGGCGTGCTGCTTGTCGCACCCACCGGGGAGCACCTCAAGTACGTAGTCCAGATGCACTTTCCCAAGGAGCAAGCAACAAACAATACTGCAGAGTATGAAGGATTGCTTGCCGGTCTCAGGATCGCGGCAGACCTTGGGATCAAGAAGCTCATTGTCAGGGGTGACTCGCAGCTGTCGTCCGCCAAGTGAATAAGAATTATCAGAGTCCGTTGATGGAAGCTTACGTTGATGAAGTGAGGAAGCTAGAAGAGCGCTTTGTCGGCCTACAGATGGAACATGTTCCAAGAGCTCAGAACGACATTGCCGACGGCCTGTCAAAGTGCGCAGCATTTAAGTTACCTGTGGAACCAGGGATCTTTCTGCTCAAGCAGACTCAACCGTCTGTTACGCCATCAACTGGACAGAGCAAGAAGAGGAAGTTGATTTCTGGTGACTATCTTCCGGCAGAGCTTCCCGAAGCCGCCACCAAGAAGGTCCCCAAGATCAACGCCAAGAGTGTTGAGGAGCAGTGTGCTCCGACAAGCCCCAGGGTTTGTTTCGTCGAAGCAGACGCTCCCGACAAGTTTTGCTCCGACAAGCTTGCCGGGGAACGTCAAGCTCCGGCTGAGCCGCACGTTCTCGCCGTAGAAGCGGATGTTCCCGCAGCAGCAGATATGCCTTTAGTCCTTGTTGTCGAGCCGCAAGCTCCAGCATGGGCACAGCAGATTGTCCGTTTCCTTCAGACAGGAGCACTTCCCGAAGAGCAAGAAGAAGCGGAAAGAGTAGCCCGGCAGTCAAGTATGTACCAGTTTGTCGACAGCACACTGTACAGAAGAGGACGCAACGGTGTGAAATTGAAGTGTATTCACCGGGAAGACAGACAAAAGATGTTGGCAGAGATACATGGAGGCATATGAGGTCACCACATTGGCGCCAGAGCACTTGCCAGCAAAGCGTTCCGGCAAGGTTTCTTTTGGCCGACAGCCCTCCAGGATGCAACTGCACAAGTAACCAAGTGTGAAGCGTGCCAGTTCCATTCCAAGCAGATACACCAGCCAGCTCAAACTCTCCAGACGATCCCTTTATCCTGGCCATTTTCGGTCTGGGGGCTTGACATCCTCGGCCCCTTCCCCCGAGCAGTCGGGGGATTTGAGTACTTGTACGTCGCAATCGACAAGTTCACAAAGTGGCCGAAAGTGGAAGCAGTGAGGAAGGTGACAACACAGTCAGCAGTCAAGTTCTTCAGGTCGATTGTTTGCCACTTCGGGATCCCTAACAGGATCATCACCGACAACGGTACGCAATTCACGAGCCGCACCTTCATGCAGTACGTCCAAGATCTTGGCGCCAAGGTCTGCTTCGCTTCTGTTGCTCACCCCAGGAGCAACGGTCAAGCGGAGAGGGCAAATGCTGAAGTGCTGCGTGGACTCAAGACCAGGACTTTCGACAGGCTGCACGGGTGCGGAAGAAACTTGATTGAGGAGCTGCCGGTGGTTCTTTGGTCGATCAGGACGACACCAAATCGAGCCACTGGCCAGACACCTTTCGCTCTTGTCTATGGAGCAGAGGCAGTTCTCCCCATGGAACTCGTATACGGGTCGCCTCGAGTGCTCGCTTATGATGAGCTTGAGCAAGAGCAGCTGCGACAAGATGATGCGCTGCTCCTTGAGGAAGACCGTCTTTAGGCTGCTGTGCGAGCTGCTCGCTACCAGCAAGCTTTGCACCGCTACCATAGCCGCAAAGTTAACGCCAGAAGTCTCGAGGAAGGTGACCTTGTTCTTCGGCGCGTTCATTCCGCCAAGAATTCCAACAAGTTGACGCCGAAGTGGGAAGGCCCTTATCGGGTGAAACGAGTCACTAGGCCTGGCGCTGTCCGCCCTGAGACCGAAGATGGCATTCCAGTGAGTAACTCCTGGAACATTGAGCATCTTCGTAAGTTTTACCCATAAGGCGCGGTTGCCGGACCCTACTCCGGCAACCATCTTTTGTACAAGTCTTGCCGCTGTTGCATGTAATCCTTTGTACAAAGCCAGGCGCAGACCCTGTGCATAAATAAAGCTCATGTGCTCCGCACATCTCGTCAATTTCATGCTTTTTTGCATGAGTTATCTGACACTTTGTGCAGCGCCAAACCCCGGTAAGCAACAACGAGCCATAAGGCTCCATATCATTATTATCTCTTCTCTCTTTTCTCAAAGAAAGGAAGGGTCCTCTCGCCCACAAGTTTGCCGGGGGGAAGGAGAAGATAATGGTGTGGACCAGGCATCGTTCAAGAAAGTTTCGCCTTGCCGGGAAGCAAAAGACAGAAAAGCTAAGTTGCCAAAGTTTGAGCAATCAGATTTTTTAAAATTTTAAGTTATCTTCCTTGAACGACCATGCTTTGTATGGAAAACCTGTGCGCGAAGGAACCAGCTCGTGGCTAGTTGCGCCCTTACTTTGTTTCGAGTCCGCTCAACAACTTAAGTGAGCTGCGACTAGTCGCGACAAGGTTTCTTGTCGGTAACAGCACCGCCAGCAGGCTGCTGACGTCCCGCACTCAGCGCTCGCGGCAAAGGTGCCTACGCCGGCAAGTTCCCTAAAAGCGTAGGGCAAAAACATACAAAGGAAGGAATCAAGTAAAGGGAATAACATTGCAATCACTACCAAAAATAAAGTTATATATTACAAGATAGCTTGTCGCGGCTCTAATAGACTGTTTTCGTAACATGACCAGCAGCGGCAAGAAAAGAAGAAAATAGGCGGCCTAGTCCACGCGGTCGCCCTCAATCCTCTTGATCCCACTCACCTTGTCCACAATGGGTGCGACAAGGTCCTTGAGCGCCTCCAGATCAGCTTCCGCCGGCAGGGATCTGAGGACGTTGGTGAGGTTGAGACCCGGGTTGCGGAAGGCCACCTTCACCAACACCTTCTGAAGAGCTCCTGCGCAGATCTTGCGCGACTCGTCGGCCAGCTGCTTTGGGATCCTCTCCCGGAGTCGCTGAAGGGCCGTCGCCACGCCTTTGAAGAACAGAGTGAGCTTCGCGCTAGATGGGAGGGTCTCATCGGAGGGATACCCGAGATCCTCCATCCCCAGTTGCGCCAGCTCCTTGTCGATGTTTGCGGCAGCATTCACAAGACCCTCCGTCCACTGCTCCACGGTTTCTATAAAATCGTTCTGGGTGGCGGCAATGCTCTCCAGCAGCGCCTTGTCGGCCTTGATCTACTTCTTCAGGGCCGCCTCCTGCTCCCTGGCGCCGTCCAGCGTCTTGGTCAAAGCAGCCAGCTTCAGCTCAAGATCAGCGTTGGAATCCTTGGCGGCGCTAAGCTCCTTGACTTTCTCGGCGAGACGACCCTGCAACTCGCCAAAGGTGTAGGCGTCCTTCTCGCACTCATGCTTGAGCGCGGCAAGCTCTTCACCGCTCGCCTTGTGATCAGTCTCCAGCTGCGCCACCTTCATCTCCAGCTCCTTCTTGGCGGCCTCGGCAGCTGCGGCAGCGTCCTTTGCTTCCTTGAGAGCTCCGCTGAGTGTTTGCTCGCGCGCAGCAAGCTCCTCTTCGTGGCTGTCCAGGCTGACCTTCAGCTGCGCCAACTCGCCCTGCCGCGCAGATAGCTCCTCGGCGGCAAGACGCTGTTGCTCTGCAACTTCTGCCTTCTCGAGGATGAAGGCCTTCTGCGCCTCATCGAGCTGCACACGCTCCGCCGCCAGCGACCGAAGAGCTGCCTGGTTGAGACCTCGGAGCTCCTCCGCGCGCTTCTCCATGTCCACCCCCGCCTTCGCGACAAGCGCTTCGCGGGACTCCAGTTTGGCTTGTCGAGCGCGGTAGAGCGACACCAGCTTCCGGAGCAGCCGCTCCTCCTCAGACTCGCCGCTGCTGCTTGGCTCGTCGGCCAGCGTCAGCCCAGCGGAGGCAAGCACCTCCATGTCAAAGCTTTCTCCTTCGACTGGCGCCCTGGACGTTGACGCCCAGGGGAGGTTGATGAAGACGCCATCGCCGGCCTTCAAGTATACACCTGGCTGGGGCTCATCGGAGCCTGACGCTGCGGGAGCGGCGGGAGAATCGGCGGTCGGTGTAGCGCCTGTCGCTCCTGCGGCCTCAGGGTCGTCAGTGCGATCGCCAGACCCCTCGTCAGCTGCTGCGGCGGCAGCCTTGACAGCCTCTTCGCCGGCGGGATCATCAGCGCCGGCCGCTTCTTCGGTGGCGGCGGCATCATCAACAGCAACCTCGGTCTCCATCGGCTCCGCAGTAGATGGATCTGATGGCCGGAAAAGGAAGAAAAGTCAAGCAAATATCCAAAAAGAAGATCAAAAGAAGAAGAACCCAAGGGAAGTTTCGAAGCAAGAGGTTTACATGCCCCGGGCTCGGCAGTGGTGGTCTCCACCACCGGAGGACCGCTGGTGTTGTCCCTTGCCGGAGACTCCTCCCTTGCTGGAGAGCTCCCCCTTGCCGGAGAGCTCTCCCTTGTCGGACGATCCTCCCTCGCCGGAGAACTCTCCCTTGGCGGCGTAGTCGAAGCAGGTGGCATGTCAGGGGTGGCCTCCGGACGCTCCTGATGGGGCTGCTCTGCTCCTACACAAGCCAACAGTCAGATATCAGCAAACAAAGAGTATCCATGCGCGCCTAACAGCGGGAAGCAAACCATATACTTACGCCAGGGGCTGCGCTGGGGGCTGCTCTGAAGAGCAGCTGCCGGGTCCGGCAAATTTGTCTCGGGCGCACCCCCTGCTAACACGGTGGGATCGTCCTCGATGACAATCACCGGGACCTTGGCTCTCTTTGCCGCTCTCTGGGCCAGAGTCCTAAAAAAAGGATAAGTTCAAAGTAAAGCAAATGAGATACAAGACAAGACAGCAAGTACTGAAGACATACAAGTACAACAAGAATCTTACTCTTCTTCTTCCTCGTCGGAGCTGAGCACGGAGAAGTCAAAGCCTGGCCCACCTCCGGCGCGAGGAGGCGAAGGAGTAGGATCCCTTGGCCGCTTGGCGGGAGCTGGAGCGGCGGACCGGGAGGACCCCGCTCCAGTTGTCGCTGCAGCGTGAGGTGCTTCCGCGGCAACAGAACTTGCCGTGGTGGAGCGTGTCGTGCGGCGCGGCGGGGGTTGACTCGTCCGCCGCTCCGCTACATCCCCGGCCTTGCGAAGACGCCTTCTTGGTGGAGCCGGGGGCTCTGCTTGTGGAGCCGGGGGCTCTGCTTGCGGCAAGCTGCCCGAAGACGAAGAGGAAGAGGAGCCGATCTCCAACGAGCCGCTCGTATCCTCGGCGGGCCCGCTCGGCCCGACGTCATGCCCGGCGGACTTCTCCTCGCCGGCAAGTTCCTCTCGCTCGGCAAGGCTTGCCGCCTCTGCTGCCTCTGCCTCCTCCACGGTGAACCCAAACTCGCCCGCAGCTGCGGCTGCCGCCGCCTCTTCCAGTCTGGTGGCGATGCGCTTGAGCTCCTCGTCGGTGGTGTCCCGGGTGAGGCCCCTCTGCTCATCGGTGTCGATCGGCACTTCTACCAAGTTATCAAAGAACGCCCGCACGACATCATCTGCAGGCTCTATCCAGGCTGGATCAATTCCATGCAAGTCGCACAGCGGCATCATTGCACGGATGCGGTCGAGCGAGGAGTTGTTGCACAGCGGAACGACGCCCCTCGGCAACCTGAACACTTCGGGATGATGTGGGTCGTACTTAAACAGCTCCTGGAGCATCGCGTTGAGCTCCAGGACAGTGAAGTTGAAGTTGAGGCCCGGCCGCAGCCTCATGATATCCGCCGCGTTCTGGAACTCCCAGGCGGGTCTCCTCCTCTCCTGCAGGGGGGCAATGCGGCGGCGAAGGAAATCTGCGCCAACCGCTCCCACAGTGAGCCCGGCAAGCCTGAGGCGTAGGATCTGGGCGACGGCAATCTTCAGTCTGTCGTCTTCCGAGGCCAAGCTACTCCAATCACTGCCGCGCACTACTGGAGTTTGGCACTGGGCAGTAAACGGCTGCGGGTTCTCCTCGACAATCAGGCACCAGTCCACCCTCCACTCCTCCCACTTGCTGCGGAACTCTCCATTCAGATAAGCATCCTTCTTGCCGGCTTTTGAGATCCAGGCGATTCCGCCGGATAAGGGATCTCCTTTCTCAACTCGAGGCGAAAAGAAGTGGCGGAAAAGGGCTACGTTTGGATGGACTCCGACAAAGTTTTCGCAGAGATGTGCGAAAACTGCCATGGTCAGGACAGCATTGGGGGTGAAGTCAAGGAGGCGGAGCCCATAGGTGTTCATGACGTCGCAGAAAAATTCAGAAAAGGGCGGGCAGAGCCCATAGTAGAAGAACAAGGCGAAGAAAGGGTACCCAGTGGGAGCCTTTTCCCAAGCAGCGGCTAGGAGTACCTTCGTGCGCGGATGCGCTCGCGTCCCCGTCGACCAGAAGAGATAGTAGTACTCCTTCAGCTCTTCCGCGGCAAGCCTAGGAGGGAAGATTGCCCGCTCCTTTCGCAGCGCCGCGAGCCGCTGCGCCTCGTCCGACTTCACCTTCTCGGCTTTCGGAGCCATGGAGGGAGTGGTGAGGGAGGACGACGGCGTTGGTGGTGCTGGTGGCGATGGGGGGCGGAGCGCTGCTCTCTTTCGGCTTTGAGAAGAAGGGGAGCGGCGGAGATTTTCGAGTCTGGAGTAGCAACGGGCGGATGGGCGGTCTGCCCCTGTTTCCCCTGCTTATAAGGAGGGAGGGGGCGGACGTTCCATCTTTCCGAATAAAGAAACCACCCACGATCTCTCCCACGACGCCGCAATCAACGCGTGCCATTCGGGGAGGGCGCGGTGGATACGGAGTAAGATACGGCGTAATCCAGGCCGCGCGTGCCCGTGCCCTGCTTTGGGCCTAGCCCAACAGCACTTGGCACCGTGTGTGGCACAGGCCCGGGGACTCCTGTCGGTGTACTAGAGTAGGGGTACCCTCGTATCCCGAACTTGTGCACGGGCAGTCGTAGCGTCCCGCAGCAAGGCTTGCCAGGTGACCGCCAAGGACCTACTTGGTTCCTTTGGAGCCATTCAAGAACAAAGTATTCAAGCCAAGGAGACAAGGCCCCGGCAAGAGGAGCTTGCCGGGAAGGCCACTCAAGGCACAAGACCCCGGCAAGAGGAGCTTGCCGGGAAGGCCAACCAAGGCATCTCAAGGCACTTACCACGACGCACCACGCGTCCCGGCAAGACCCGGCGAGCGACAAGCTCCCGTACGCGACAAGACAACGGCCGCGGCAAGGCGTTTGCCGCGGCTAGCAACCACTCTATACCCGCGCTCCAGCACACCCACCAACGTGTCGCTCTGAGACCCTTCCAGGCGTACGTGGCGGGAGGCTGTGCAGCCAGGGGTGCACTGTGGCAAGCGGCGCTGACAAGATCGCCATCGTGGCGAGCGGTGGCGTCCCTGACGGTCCCTTTTCTGCACTGTTTGGGCGACGTAGATAGGCATTTAATGCCCTTGTCCCCTGCCGTTAGGGTTAGGTATGATACACTGTGTAGGTAGTTGTACCTACCGCAGCACCTTTTCCATTTTTGCCCTTGCCTACGTTGCCACCTGTTGGAGACCCCTTGAGCATATAAAAGGAGGCCCATGCACAACGTAGGGGGGGAAGAGGAACAAAAGAACGCTCGGTCTCGTTAGCTGCTTGTGTGTACTGTAGCACTCAGCGCTCCCGAGCAAGAACCCAATACAAACCACAGATGTAGCAGTAGGAGTATTATCTCTCCGGAGAGCTCCGAAGCTGGGTAAACCGCTCGTGTGCTCCGCCTCGATCTGCTCTTCATGCGACCTCCGCCCCCCGCCGAACCGAAAGGGGCTCCGTCCCCATAGGTGCTCGTGGAGGCAGTTTCCCCGACACAAGGCACGTATTGTATTGTTGCCATCGAGGATAACAAGATGGGGTTTTTATCATATTGCATGAAACTATCCCTCTACATCATGTCATGTTGCTTAAGGCGTTACTCTGTTTTTAACTTAATACTCTAGATGCATGCTGGATAGCGGTCGATGAGTGGAGTAATAGTAGTAGATGCAGGCAGGAGTCGGTCTACTTGTCTCAAACGTGATGCCTATATACATGATCATACCTAGATATTCGCATAACTAAGCTCAATTCTGTCAATTGCTCAACAGTAATTTGTTCACCCAACATAGAATACTTATGCTCTTGAGAGAAGCCACTAGTGAAACCTATGGCCCCGGGGTCTATTCTCATCATATCAATCTCCATCACTTTAATCTTGCTTGCTTTTCACTTTGCTTTTTTACTTTTCACTTTGCATCTCTATACCAAAAATACCAAAAATATTATCTCTATCAGATCTCACTCCCGTAAGTGACCGTGAAGGGATTGACAACCCCTAATCGCGTTGGTTGCATTGAGCTATTGTTTTGTGCAGGTATGAGGGACTTGAGCGTAGCCTCCTACTAGATTGATACCTTGGTTCTCAAAAACTGAGGGAAATACTTACGCTACTTTGCTGCATCATCCTCTCCTCTTCGGGGAAATCCAACGCAGTGCTCAAGAGGTAGCAATATTCCATAAGGAAACATTGAGTTTAGGATCAAGCATCTGCATACATTCATATGGAGGGATGATAGGACACGGGGAAAAGACAAGTCACCAAGGTCGAAATTTTTTGGTCACTTTGGGCTTATTTACGGGTCAATTCATTGTTACTCAAATTTTGTTATGTAGTGAGAAAGGTAAAATTTGTGATGTACATAGCACTATCTTTTTCATTTTTATTAAAAGTAGTGTGCCTGAAATCACAGTATAATTCCATTTTGCCAACCATTCATTGTGCTATATTTTCTGCTAGCCGTGCTTATGTCTTTAATATGGAAGTCTGACCAGTTTCTTCCTTATTCGGTTGTCTCCAAGCAAAGTACATTTGAGGTCACAATAAATTAGATTTACTTGCACTTTTACCTCATAGTGACAAAAAGGTTCCTGCTGCCATTGTATTCCCATTTCATTTAAAATATTCAGGTCTGGGTACCTACTTTATTATACTGTGAATCTTGATAGATATTTTTCCGACATAAAAATACTCCCTTCGTTTTTGTATATAAGTCTTTTTACAGATTTCAATATGGACTATATACGGAGCAAAATGAGTGAATCTACACTAAACTATGTCTATATACATCCATATGTACTTCATATTACAACTCTAAAAGGACTTATATTTAAGAAAGGAGGGAGTATTCATGTTCAGTTCTGTCGGGGAAGCTGACTCCGCGAGCACCTATGGGGACGGAGCCCCTTTTTGGTTCGGCGGGGGGCGGAGTTCGCGCAAAGAGCGGATCGAGGCGAGGCACACGAGGGGTTTTACCCAGCTTCGGAGCTCTACGGAGAGATAATACTCCTACTGCTGCTTTGTGGATTGTATTGAGTTCTTGCTCGGGAGCGCTGAGTGCTACAGTACACACCAGCAGCTAACGAGACCGAGCGGGAGTGTTCTACTGTTCGTCCTCCCCCTCTACGTTGTGCATGGGCCTCCTTTTATATGCTCAAGGGGTCTCCAACAGGTGGCAACGTAGGCAAGGGCAAAAATGGAAAGGTGCTGCGGTAGGTACAGGTACCTACACAGTGTATCATACCTAACCCTAACGGCAGGGGACAAAGGCATTAAATGCCTATCTACATCGCTCAAACAGTGCAGAAAAGGGGCCGTCAGGGGCGCCACCGCTCGCCACGATGGCGATCTTGTCAGCGCCGCTTGCCATAGTGTACCCCTGGCTGCACAGCCTCCCGCCACGTACGCCTGGAAGGGTCCCAGAGCGACACGTAGGTGGGTGTGCTGGAGCGCAGGTATAGAGTGGTTGCTTGCCGCGGCAAGCGCCATGCCGCGGCCGTTGTCTTGTCGCGTCCGGAAGCTTGTCGCTCACCGGACCCCGCCGGAACGCGTGGCGCGTCGCGGCAAGTTTCTTGAGATGCCTTGGTTGGCCTCCCCGGCAAGCTCCTCTTGCCGGGGTCTTGTGCCTTGAGTGGCCTTCCCGGCAAGCTCCTCTTGCCGGGGACTTGTCTCCTTGGCTTAAATACCTTGTTCTTGAATGGCTCAAAAGGAACCATAGAGGGCCTTGGCGGTCGCCCGGCAAGCCTTGCCGCGGGACGCTACGACTGCCCGTGCACAAGTTCGGGATACTAGGGTACCCCTACTCTAGTACACCGACAGGAGCCCCCGGGCCTGGGCCATACACGGTGCCGAGCACTGTTGGGCCAGGCCCAAAACAGGGCACGGGCACGCGCGGCTTGGATCACGCTGTATCTTACTCCGCATCCACCGCGCCCTCCCCGAACGGCACGCGTCGATTGCGGCGTCGTGGGAGAGGCCGTGGGTGGTTTATTTATTTGGAAAGGCGGAACGTCCGCCCCCCTCCCCTCCTATAAGCAGGGGAATCAGGGGCAGGGGCACGGTTTTCGAGGCGCCCACTCCCCACGATCACGGGGTGAGGAGAGGTCGCCTCATCTGTCGCCTCTGTTCTGCACGCCTGCCACGCGGCTTCCATGCGCTTGGGGCGGCGAACGGTGGAGGCTGGGAACCGGGCCGTCGTGGGTCGAGGCAGAGGGCCGGTCCTAGTTCCCTGCTCCTTCTGTGTCTTGATTAGCTGAGTGGGGCGGCCGAGCCCCCACCCCGCCTCTTTATAAGGAGCGGGGAGGGAACGGAGGTCCGCATTCCTTCATCTCCTCTTTCCTTCAGCTTCTGCTCCCCTCTCTCTCATTTGCCATGGAGAAAGGGAATCCCGGTCCTTCAACGGTGGCGGCGAGGGTCGCCGCTAGGCTACGCGTCCTTCCCTCTCCCGCACCCGTGGTGGCAGAGCCAGCCGCAAGGGGAAGAGGGAGGGGGCGAGGCCGTGGGCGAGGTCGAGGGCGAGGCCGAGGCGCTCAGGGAAGAGGTGGACGGGGCAGCTCGCCGGCCTCGCCTCCGCCAGCGGTTCGTCGTCCCATGGCGGACCATATTGGCGACGACCCTTGTGAGTTCTTTGTCAGGCTGCGTCGGCCGCCTCGTCGTCGACTTCGTCTCCCGACTCCATTTGCGAGCGAGATGGAGTTGGATCCGCCCGAGACACTGAGGTTGCACATGAGGGGCTGTGGAATCAGCGGTACGCGAGTCCGCGTTGATTTCCCGGCCCCTAATGTGATGTATCTTGGTCGAGGGTGGAAGACGTTCGCCCGCATCCATAGCTTGACGGCGGGGCTCACCCTCCATTGTAAGCTGATGGAGGGCGGTCTCCTCTCCGTCAAGGTCTTTGGGTGCTTCGGGACTCGGGCAAGGTGCTGCGTGGAGAGCTCCTCCGATAGCGAAGACTCCTCCTCGGGCAGGAGTGACGAGGAGGACAGCGACAGCGACGACGAGGGTAGCGGGCGGCAGGATGACGGGTCCGACTAGGTGTCGGGCGCCGCTCCGTGCGGCACCGGCGACCCCATCATCCGTGTCGCCGGCTCCTTGAGCTTCTCGGGGTCGTCTCCTTTGGCGGCTGGCGTAGGGAGGCTGCGGAAGAGGAAGAGGGCAGGCGGCAAGGCCGTCAACTCGGAGTATGAGGGCACGACGCCCTCGACAGCGTGCTGACGTCCTGCCGCCTCATCTTCGAGCCCTGCCTCCGGCGCCGCCATCACCATCCCGCCTTCGGACGACCGCCGAGATGTTCTCTTGGTGTCTTCTGCCACCCGTAGCTTGCCTAGGCGCCCCTTTTGCCCTTTTCGCCTCCTTGACCTATCTCCTGAAGAGAGAGACAAGAAAGGGATTACGGGCACCTTATCTCTTTTTAATTTGTAAGCTCTCGGGCCTTAGCTGCATTTAAAACTTGTAATCCCATTATTCATGTTTTTCATTCTCTATGGACTGTACATGAGTGGAATGTTTTTTTATTAAAAGGGGATGCTTGCCGGGTCACTTGTCTTGTGGGTGGAACCCACGCCAAGGAGCAAATCCTTAATATCTTTAAGATAGACACTTTTTTCCCGACAGCAAGCCCTGCTGTCTTCCCACGTCGCTCAACCTTTCTCACGCTCTTGGCGGAGGCAGGGAGGAGGCGGGTTCAGGCTCCTCGTTTCGTCCCTTCGCTGCCGCCACTATGACAAAACCTGGCCCCGGGAACGAGCCCTAGGGCCTAGAGTTAAGGGAGCACGGTAGCTTTCAGGAAGAAACGAGGTTTCGCATACCTCAGTCCATAAGAGAATGCATGATAAGGGATGAAAAACTTATCTGAGATTGCAGCCCCCGGCAACTCTGGCTCGCCGTGGGCTAATCTTTGCACTTGCAGCCCCCGGCAACACTGGCTTGCCGGGGTCCAGATGTTGGTCCGTCCTTCCTCTCCTTTTCGTCCTCAAGCGGTCCGGTCAGGATATGCGAGCCCTGCGAACCAAGGGAAACGAAAGAACGGCAAAGGGACGCACACTCGACCTCTAAGTTAGGGGTTAGCCACTGCTAAACACTGTCAACCCTAACCAAGGATGAGACTCGACTCAGCATGCATGCTATAACTTAGGGCGCCAGCGCTTCACTTGTGCTCAGGGTCTGCGCCTGGCTTTGTACAAAGGATTACATGCAACATCGACAAGACTTGTACAAAAAGGTGGTTGCCGGACGGGGTCCGACAACCGCGCCTTATGGGTAAAACTTACAAAGATGCTCGATGTTCCAGGAGTTGCTCACCGGAATGCCATCTTCGGTCTCAAGGCGGACAGCGCCAGGCCTAGTGACTCGTTTCACCCGGTAAGGGCCTTCCCACTTCGGCGTCAACTTGTTGGAATTCTTGGCGGAATGAACGCGCCGAAGAACAAGGTCGCCTTCCTCGAGACTTCTGGCGTTAACTTTGCGGCTATGGTAGCGGCGCAAAGCTTGCTGGTAGCGAGCAGCTCGCACAGTAGCCTGAAGACGATCTTCCTCAAGGAGCAGCGCGTCATCTTGTCGCAGCTGCTCTTGCTCAAGATCATCATAAGCGAGCACTCGAGGTGACTCGTATACGAGTTTCGTGGGGATAACTGCCTCTGCTTCATAGACTAGAGCAAAAGGTGTCTGACCAGTGGCTCGATTTGGCATCGTCCTGATCGACCAAAGAACCACCGGTAGCTCCTCGATCCAGTTTCTTCCGCACTTGTGCAGCCTGTCGAAAGTCCTGGTCTTGAGTCCATGCAACACTTCAGCATTTGCCCTCTCCGCTTGACCGTTGCTCCTGGGGTGAGCAACAGAAGCGAAGCAGACCTTGGCACCAAGATCTTGTACGTACTGCATGAAGGTGCGGCTCGTGAATTGTGTACCGTTGTCGGCGATGATCCTGTTAGGGATCCCGAAGCGGCAAACAATCGACCTGAAGAACTTGACTGCTGACTGTGCTGTCACCTTCCTCACTGGTTCCACTTCTGGCCACTTTGTGAACTTGTCGATTGCGACGTACAAGTACTCAAAGCCCCCGACTGCTCGGGGGAAGGGGCCGAGGATGTCGATCCCCCAGACCGAAAATGGCCAGGATAAAGGGATCGTCTGGAGAGCTTGAGCTGGCTAGTGTATCTGCTTGGAATGGAACTGGCATGCTTCACACTTGGTTACTTGTGCAGTTGCATCCTGGAGGGCTGTCGGCCAAAAGAAACCTTGCTGGAAAGCTTTGCCGGCAAGTGCTCTTGCGCCAATGTGGTGACCACATATGCCTCCATGTATCTCTGCCAACAGCTTCTGTCCATCTTCCCGGTGAATACACTTCAATTTCACACCGTTGAGTCTTCTTCTGTACAGTGCGTTGTCGACGAACTGGTACATGCTTGACTGTCGGGCTACTCTTTCCGCTTCTTCTGACTCTTCGGGAAGTTCTAATGTCTGGAGGAAACGGACGATCTGTTGTGCCCATGCTGGAGCTTGTGGCTCGACAACAAGGACTAAAGCCATATCTGCTGCTGCGAGAACATCCGCTTCTACGGCGAGAACCTGCGGCTCAGCCGGAGCTTGATGTTCCCCGGCAAGCTTGCCGGAGCAAAACTTGTCGGGAGCGTCTGCTTCAACGAAACAAACCCTGGGGCTTGTCGGAGCAGAGTGCTCCTCAGCACTCTTGGCGTTGATCTTGGGGACCTTCTTGGCGGCGGCTTCGGGAAGCTCTGCCGGAAAATAGTCACCAGAAATCAACTTCCTCTTCTTGCTCTGTCCAGTTGATGGTGTCACAGACGGTTGAGTCAGCTTGAGCACAAAGATCCCTGGTTCCACAGGTAACTTAAGTGCTGCGCACTTTGACAGGTCGTCAGCAATGTCGTTCTGAGCTCTTGCAACATGTTCCATCTGTAGGCCGACAAAGCGCTCTTCTAGCTTCCTCACTTCATCAACGTAAGCTTCCATCAACGGACTTTGATAATTCTTGTTCACTTGGCGGACGACAAGCTGTGAGTCACCCCTGACAATGAGCTGCTTGATCCCAAGGTCTGCCGCGATCCTGAGACCGGCAAGCAATCCTTCATACTCTGCAGTATTGTTTGTTGCTTGCTCCTTGGGAAAGTGCATCTGGACTACGTACTTGAGGTGCTCCCCGGTGGGTGCGACAAGCAGCACGCCAGCACCGGCGCCTTGCAGCGAGAAAGCACCATCAAAGTACATCAGCCACTCTTTGCTTGCTTCCTTGACGGGGATGCTTGTTTCTGGAATTTCTTCATCTGGTGTTGGCGTCCACTCTGCTATGAATTCTGCCAATGCTCTGCTTTGGATAGTTGAAGTGCTCTCAAACTTGAGGCCAAAGCTTGACAGTTCCAGTGCCCACTCAACAATCCTGCCTGTTGCTTCTGGATTCTGCAGTATCCTCTTCAGCGGAAAGCGAGTGACAACTGTGATCTCATGTGCTTGGAAGTAATGGCGCAGCTTTCTCGAGGCCATGAGAAGCCGAAAAGCAATTTCTGCACACCAGAGTACCTTGACCTAGCCCCCTGCAGAAGGGAACTGACAAAGTAGACTGGGCGCTGCACCATTCTCCTCTACTGTATCTCTTCGCACATCTGCGCAGACCCATCTTTGTCGGGACCAGAGCTTGTCGGGGAAGCCCCCTGCTTGTCGCTGGATGTGCCTACCGCGGTTGCGGGCTCATCATCAGCCTCCCTCTCCGCTACTAACGCAGCACTAACCACTTGATTGGTTGCCGCCAGATACGGCAGTAACTTCTCTTGTGGCTTAGGTGCGACAAGTACTGGAGTGGAGGACATGTATCTCTTCAAGTCCCGCAGCGCAGCCTCCGCTTCTGGAGTCCATTTCATTGGACCTGCCTTTTTCCAAATTTTGAAAAACGGCAGGGCGCGCTCAGCAGACTTAGAGATAAACCTGCTGAGAGCCGCCACGCAGCCAGCAAGTTTCCCCACATCCTTGACGCGCTTCGGTGCTTCGATCTGCTCAATGGCCTTGATCTTGTCGGGATTGGCTTCAATTCCCCGCTGAGACACGAAGAACCCGAGAAGCTTGCCGGAAGGGATTCCAAACACGCACTTCTCGGGGTTGAGCTTGAGGCTGATCTTGCGCAGATTTGCAAAAGTCTCTTCTAGATCTTGAATCAGAGTTGCTTTGTCCCTGCTCTTGACCACTATGTCATCCATGTAGGCTTCCACATTTCTGTGTATTTGCGGTTCAAAAGCAGTATGGACTACTCTTGCAAATGTTGAACCAGCATTCTTCAAACCAAAAGGCATCCGTACGAAACAGTACGTGCCACATGGAGTGATGAATGCGGTCTTCTCCTCATCTTCTTCCGCCATGAAGATCTGATGATATCCTGAGTATGTGTCAAGAAATGAAAGCAAGTCACATCCGGCCGTGGAGTCAACAATCTGGTCGATGCGCGGCAAGGGAAATGGATCTTTGGGACAAGCTTTGTTAACATCGATAAAGTCGATACAAACCCTCCATTTCCCGTTTGCCTTGCGCACGACTACAGGATTGGCCAACCACATGGGATGGAGCACTCCTCTGACAAGGCCTGCCGCTTCCAACCTCTTGATCTCTTCTGCGATGAATTCTTGGTGCTCCACTGCTTGTTTCCTGACTTTCTGCTTGACGGGCCACGCATGAGGACAGACGGCAAGGTGGTGCTCAATTACTTTCCTGGGAACACCGGGGATGTCAGACGGTTGCCATGCAAACACGTCGACGTTCGCCCGCAGGAAAGAAATAAGCGCGCTTTCCTATTTAGGGTCGAGAGTGGCACTGATGGTGAAAGTACCACCAGTGCCGTCCTCCTTGGCGGACACCTTCTTGGTCGCTGGCGGAGCTGCCATTGTCTTCTTACACTTGCCGGTGGAGCTCGATGGTGCGTCCTCGACGGTAGCGCAGCACTCCGAAGAGGTGCGCTTGCCGGAGTGGGCATCAGAACTCTTGCCGGACTTGGTCTTCTTCTTCCCCCCGGGAGCTTCAGCGGCAAGTGTCTCGCGATCCGCCGTGGCTGCTGCTTCCCGGTAGATCTTGTCGGCACAGATAAGAGCATCTTTCTTGTCGCCAGGGACAGAGATGACACTTATCGCGCCTGGCATCTTCAGCATGTTGTATGCGTAGTGAGAGGCCGCCATGAACTTGGCGAGCGCTGGACGACCGAGAATTCCATTGTAAGGCAATCGAAAATCGGCAACGTCAAAAGTGATCCTCTCAGTCCTGAAGTTTAGCTCGCTGCCAAATGTCACCGGCAGCGTGATCTTTCCCTTCGGCTTGCTCCTTCTCGGGTTGATTCCTTGGAATGTGCCGGTCTCTTCGAGCTCGCTGTCAGGGACTTTGAGTTTCCGGAGCACCGCGGAGGAGATTAGGTTCAAGCCGGCCCCGCCGTCAACTAGCATCTTAGTGACCTTGAGGTTGCGGATAGTTGGTGAAACTAACATCGGCAAGCACCCGACCGCAGTTGTGCGATCAGGGTGGTCCTCAATATCAAAGATGATAGGTGTGCTGGACCATTTCAGAAGCTTGCGTGACTCAACGGGTGGTTCTGCCGCATTGACTTCCCGCACCCACTGCTTGAGTTGGCGGTGTGAAGTATGCAGAGAAGCACCGCCGTCAACACACAAGACCTCTGTGGCTTTCTGAAACTCCTGCTCACTGGTCTCGTCATCATCCATGTCTTCGTCGTCGTCGTCTTCATCCTTGTCGCGGCCGCGGGGAGGTCTGTCTCCTTGCCGCTGCGTGGCCTTGCCACGGCGTCCTCCCCGGCCGGTGCGCTTCGTACCGGATCCTCCAGCACCTCCTTGGGCCTTCTCCTTGTTGCGTCGCTCGTACTCGGCCTTTTGCAGCTCGACAAGCTGCTCGACCTTCTTACAGCTCTGGAGGTCATGGCCCTTGGTGCGGTGGATCTTGTAGTACTGTTTGTTGGTGCCTTCCTGCTTGTCGGCGGCCGCCATAGCCTGGCAGTTGGCGCATGCGGCAACCTCCTTGCCGGAGCTACCATCTTTGGTTTCTTGGCGCCACCGTCGTTGCCGGACTGCTCAACAACTAGCACACCTTTGCCTTTCCTCTTCCTGTTGTTCCGCCGCCGGTTTTTATTTGCCGGGGCAGCATCCTCGCTGTCAGATCCTCCCGTTCCTGTATTCTCTCCGGGGAGTTTCCACCCTTCTTCAGCACGTGCACACCTGTCGGCCAGAGCATATAGCTCACTGACGTCTCTGATCTTGCACATCGCCATCTCCTCCCGCATCCTGCGGTTACGCACGTTCTGATGGAACGCGCTGATGACCGTGGCAGGGTGGACATCTGGGATGTTGCGTTGCACTTGGCTGAATCTCTGGATGTACTTGCGCAGGGGCTCTCCTTCCTTCTGGGCAAGCAGGTGAAGGTCACTCTCCTGGCCATGAGGTTTGTGGCCGCCCGTAAAGGCGCCGACAAACTGATGGCATAGGTCTGCCCAGGAAGATATGGAGTTTTCCGGCAAGTGCATGAGCCAGGACCTGACGTTGGGTTTGAGCACCAGCGGGAAGTAGTTGGCAAGGATCTTGTCATCTCGCCCCCCAGCAGCCTGCACCGCGATGGTGTAGATGCTGAGGAACTTTGACGGATGCAACCTGCCGTCGTACTTCTCCGGTACGTCTGGCTTGAAATTCTTCGTGCTAGGCCACTGGACTTGCTGCAGCTCACGGGTAGACGCAGGGCAACCTACCGCATACGGCAGGTCGCCTGGTTCCCCTGGCGCATGCATGTCGACAGTGGGCCCAGCGCGCCGGTCTGATTGACGCCGCGTTTCTCTTCGGCGCTCGATGCGAGTACGAGCGTCTTCTTGTTGTCGTTCGTGAAGAACTTGGCGCTGATCGCGGCGAGCTCGCGGATCTAATGAAGCGGTGGAGTCGCTGTCGCGCTGGACCCGGCGAGTCGGCGATCTTGGCCTTCGAGGCGGAGAGTGCACGGTGGTTGCACCCCCACCGGTTTTGTCGCCATCGGCTCGCACCTGGCTGGCTTGCCGCGGCTGCGATGTGGTCGGCTGCCGTGGAGTGTCACCGTTGGCGAAGCCGATGAGGCTCTGAATGGTGGCCCTCCAGTCGTCGATCTTGTCTGGCGTTGGAGGGAAGTCTAGGAGCAGTTGAGCTCGCGCCAAAGCTTCTGCTGGAGTGGCGGGTAGCGGTGGCGAACGGTGCGAGGAGCGGGATATGCTCGGACTTCCAACGATGTTAGAAGGAGCAGTATTCCGTCCAGGCGACCGTGCCTCGCTCACGCCAACACGTTGGCGTGCATGCTGGCCTGGAGCATCTCGAGATCCGCCAGCTCGATTTGGGTCCAGCGAGCGTATGGTATCGTGAGTACCACGACACTGCCGGTCCCGCGCTTCCTGAGATGGGCGCGGAGCATCCATGGACGCCCGGTCGTCGTGGGAGCCTACTACATCGCCGATGGGCAGCGCAGCCTTGTCCTTGGACCTGGCGGCATCGTGGGCTCCTTCGTCGACGCCCGTTCTTCCGCCGGCGTCCTCCCCACCAGCCGTTTGCTCCGGCGGCGGTGGGTTCGACGCGGACGGAGCAGCCGCTTCTGAAGCCTTCTTCTTCGGCGGCATGTCGATGAAGTCGATGAAGATCTAGCTCGTGTGAACGCCAGATCAGGTTCACACAACCTCGACGCCCCCTACCTGGCGCGCCAAAGATGTCGGGGAAGCTGACTCCGCGAGCACCTATGGGGACGGAGCCCCTTTTCAGTTCGGCGGGGGGCGGAGGTCGCGCAAAGAGCGGATCGAGCCGAGGCACACGAGGGGTTTTACCCAGCTTCGGAGCTCTCCGGAGAGATAATACTCCTACTGCTGCTTTGTGGATTGTATTGAGTTCTTGCTCGGGAGCGCTGAGTGCTACAGTACACACAGGCAGCTAACGAGACCGAGCGGGAGTGTTCTACTGTTCGTCCTCCCCCTCTACGTTGTGCATGGGCCTCCTTTTATATGCTCAAGGGGTCTCCAACAGGTGGCAACGTAGGCAAGGGCAAAAATGGAAAGGTGCTGCGGTAGGTACAGGTACCTACACAGTGTATCATACCTAACCCTGACGGCAGGGGACAAAGGCATTAAATGCCTATCTACATCGCTCAAACAGTGCAGAAAAGGGGTCGTCAGGGGCGCCACCGCTCGCCACGATGGCGATCTTGTCAGCGCCGCTTGCCACAGTGTACCCCTGGCTGCACAGCCTCCCACCACATACGCCTGGAAGGGTCCCAGAGCGACACGTAGGTGGGTGTGCTGGAGCGCAGGTACAGAGTGGTTGCTTGCCGCGGCAAGCGCCTTGCCGCGGCCTCTTGTCGCGTCCGGAAGCTTGTCGCTCACCGGACCTCGCCGGGACGCGTGGCGCGTCGCGGCAAGTTTCTTGAGATGCCTTGGTTGGCCTCCCCGGCAAGCTCCTCTTGCCGGGGTCTTGTGCCTTGAGTGGCCTTCCCGGCAAGCTCCTCTTGCCGGGGACTTGTCTCCTTGGCTTAAATACTTTGTTCTTGAATGGCTCAAAAGGAACCATGGAGGGCCTTGGCGGTCGCCCGGCAAGCCTTGCCGCGGGACGCTGCGACTGCCCGTGCACAAGTTCGGGATACTAGGGTACCCCTACTCTAGTACACCGACAAGTTCCAGCCATTTTTGTCTGTACACGTAGTTGGAAAATTATTTTTCTTCCTATTATATAAATTATTTCTCACCTCTGCTGATAAATTTAGACCATGTTGATCTGTGAGGATCAGTCAAATTTATAGACGTTCAGTTTCGTAGTGGTAAAATATGGTACAAGAAGTGCCAATCGAAGTTTGGACAGTACTTTGGACCATTCTAGGTTTTGGTTTTCCATTTACTCATTAAGTAATTTTTCTGCTTTAGGTTTGTCGTGCATTGGGCATTCTGTTCTTATAATACAAATTTATTGGGTGTATATCGTTCCAAAGCAAAAAAGAGCTCAAGTTACATGTGAAGGAAGGCTATTATTTTGAGTGTACATGAGTTTAGTATAACCATCATGTTAAGATATTCAAGTTAATGTGTTTTTTCAGGAGACCCAATTGTAGATTCATCTGATTCTATTAAGTCAGCTATTGGTTTTCTTTGAGCCATGTACTTGATTATGTATAGTTTGGATCAGAATGCACAATCTTATCTGTATCTTGAATACCATATGCACATTTTTTAACCAAAAAACCGTAGAACGATTGTTCTACGGTAAATATATTAAAAACATAAAATATGTACAAGAGTCCCAAACATTACAACCAGCTTAACCTAGCCAAATCTAGTTTTAGTGAAACCTTGACGCAACATGGGAATTAAGTTAAAAACTGATCAATCCAGCTAGAAAGCCTATCTGAAAACTAGTCCTTGATCATGTGCTTAATCAGAAGCATGTCCATTCGAAAGGAAGCTCTCCAAGAGAGGACTGAAGTAGGAGTAGCCCTGAAAATAACTCCATTTCGCTGCATCTAAATGTTCCAGCAGCCCATAATGATAACTTCCATAGCAATGGGGGTGGAGAGGGCTTGAATGGAGAGCCTCACCTCATCAAAAACTGAAATGCCCCTGTTTCTCTGACCAAGAATAGTACTCCTGCAGTTGAGTGCAAAATCATAGTCCCAAAAGAGATGCAATGAAGTTACCATGGTGCGTGTTTGACAAACCATACATTCATAGGAAGGTAGGTAAAATGATTTCCGTTGAAGAAAATTCCTTGAGTCCACTCTGTCATGTAGTAGAAGCCAAAAGAAAATTTTGCATCTGAGCATAGCAGCACTTCTCCATATTTGCTTGAAGATGGGAGGAGCCAGTTCCCCTTCAATCAATTCTCTGTACATATTGATGGAAGGGTAAGATGTGCCCCAGGGTAAATCCGTTTATCAGGTGTAGAAGTGTGCATAGACTATTGTACCGCCATCTAAAGATCCTGAAGCTGCTGGTAGGCCTGGACTGTTAAAGGTGTATGGAAATTGCTCACCAAATCATCAGACTGAAAGAATTCTTGTGCAGGCACCAATTCATTTTGGGTGAATGAATAGAGTTCAGGATATTTGTCTTTAAGAGCTCCATGCCCCCAGTTATCCTGCCAAAAGATAATGGTATCTCCCTGTCCAAGTTGGCCTTTGGCTACCATTTTGAATTGAGGCATGAGTTTCAGACTACTTTTCCACCAGAAAGAGCCCACAGATCGACTAGTGAGCACACCTCCAAGGTAGTAGGGTTCCCAGATTAACTTCACCCATGGCAGATCCTCATGGTTGAGAAATTTATGAAGGTGTTTCATGAGGAGACACTTGTTATGAATAGCAATGTTGAGCACTCCAAGACCCCCCATGATCCTTGGGGACACAAACTTTTCCCATGAAATCAGGGTTGTGCCTCTATCTTCCATGCCATATTTTCTCGAGAAACAATGTCTTAGGAACTTGTTGATCTGCTCTACGATGACCAATGGTAAATCCAGAGTGCTCATGAAGAAAGTAGGCAAGCTAGTGAAAACTGACTTGATAAGTGTGAGCTTATCCCCATAAGACAAAAGTGTAGAGCAGCCAGAGAGTCTCCTATCAATTCTCTTGAGGACTGGAGCAAAATCTTCCAATTTTGGTTTAGTAAGACTGAAGGGCAATCCAAGATATGTAAAAGGAAAACCTCCAGTGACACAACCTAGCCTGCTTGCTAAGGCTTGCAATTTTGAAGGGCTGGTATAAATTGGAACCATGACAGATTTCTCATAGTTGACCCTCAGACCAGTAAAAATAGAGAAGTGGAGGAGCAGGCTTTTCAATTGCTCAATCTGTGTTTCACTTGCAGGCATGATAATAACTGTATCATCAGCATACTGAATAACCAGGAAATCAGGGCAAGGATGATGCTCCAAGGATTTCCTTATCAAGTTGTTATGCATGGCTTCATTGAGAATTGATTGCAAGATGTTTGCTGCCAAAACAAAGAACAAGGGGGATACAGGATCACCCTGTCTGACCCCTCTTTTGCACAAAAACTGCTTCCCGGGAACTCCATTGAGAAGAACAGAAGAATACACAGAGGAAAAAATCATGTTCATCCACATTAGCCACCTTGTACCAAAACCTCTAGCAGTGAGAATATTCTTGATTGTTCGATGCTCGATGAGGTCAAAAGCTGTCTCAAAATCCAGCTTGATTACAATAACTTCCTTCCCAGAGTATTTGCATTGATTGATCTATTCATATGTCCAATCTAGATAATCCTGAATGGTTCTTTATTTGAAGAAGCCATATTGATTGGTATGAACAAGTTTCAGAATAACTGTTTGCAGCCTGTTTGCTAGCAGCTTGGTGATGATTTTGATTGAGTAGTTCAAAAGAGAAATAGGTCTGAAGTCATTGGAGGTCATTGGAGCATCCTTTTTGGGTATGAGAGTGATGAATGAAGATTTGATGCTCTCCAAGCTAATTCTGCCATGATAAAAGTCCTCAATCAATGCATAGAAATCTGAAGCAATAATATCACAGCAATGCTTCACAAAGTTGGTGTTGAAGCCATCTGGCCCAGGAGCTTTTGTTAGGAGGGAGCTCTTTGATTACATTATCAATCTCTTCTTTGGAAAAAGAAATTTCCAGCATGGAAAAATCCACATCTGTATGAAGTAAACTCTCTAAATTTAGAGGATTGAAAGTTGGGACAGAAGTGTTCAGCTTCTTCTTGAAAGCATGATGGAGAATATTTGCTTTAGATCTATGATCTTTGAAAGAATTCCCCAACTCATCGTGAAGGCAATCAATAGGATTCACTCTGTATTTAATTGTGGCCTTGGCTTTAAAATACTGAGAATTAGCCTCCCCAAACTTTACCCATCGAATAGTGGCCCTCTGCTGCCAGTAAATTTTCTTAAGTTGTAGCAGATGCATGAGATGCTGCTTTAGAAAATTCCTTCCATTGCTTTCAACATTAGTCAGACTCCTGAAATCTTCAATTGTGTCAAAGAACAAAATTACCTCATTGGTTGCCCTGATTGTGCTGCTCAACCTAGAGATGCTTCTTGCCCAAATCTTCAGAGATTTTCTAAGTCTCTTGAATTTGGTTGTAATTCTCTTTGCACTGTCTTGAATATGTAGAGGACTCTCCCAATTTTGCTTGACTATGTCTTCGAATCCCTGAATTTACAGCCAATAATTCTCAAATCTGAAGGTATTTTCCTTGGGAATATGAGTGCCAATCTGAATTAAGCAAGGGATATGATCTGATACTAGTTTAGCCAAAGGAAGAACAACAGTGTGTGGATATTGGGAAGTCCAGGCCTCAAATGTAAAAACCCAATCTAGTTTTTCCAGAAGAGGAGCAGTTTGCATGTTAGTCCAAGTGAAGCTCCTCCCTTTTAGAGGAGTTTCCACCAAAGCAAGGGCATTAATAGCCTCATTGAATCTCAGCATATCAGAGAAGTTGCCACCAGATCTGCTCCTGTTGCTGGGGTACCTGATGTAATTGAAGTCCCCCATGATAATCCATTGCATGTCATCAGGCATGTAAATGTGCTTAAACCAGTCTAAAAACCTTTCTCTTGCCTCTCCTTGGCAGGGACCATATATGTTGGTGAGAATCCACACCTCTCCAGACATTTTGGAAACAAATTTAATGGATATAGAGAAATCATTAGAGAACACGGTTTCTCCATCAAACAGGCTACCATTCCAAGCCACTAGTAGGCCACCAGAGGCACCGACAGAAGGGAGGCAATCAAATTTATTGATCCTGTTGGGACAAAAATTCTTAAGATATCTCTGATCAAAAGATTCTTTTTTGGTTTCCTAGAGGCAAATAAAGTCTGCATTGGCCTCCCCAATTTTATTTCTTAAAGCAAGCCATTTACCACTGTCATTGAGTCCTCTAATATTCTAGTTGACAATATTCCAGTTTCTATTCATGTAAACAAAACAATAAGCTCTGGATCTGGTATAAAAAACTTGCAAGAGAAGCCACTATCTATGCCACTTGCATAAACAAGCACATCACATGTTCTCAGATAGCCGGGAAGGAACAAGCCCACATAATACAGAGATAAATACAAGCAGAACCAGTACACCAAAGGAGTGCAAACAAGTCTCAGTTGGGAAAAAGATCCTGATATACATTCCACTCTGACAAAACCTCCCACAGAGCAACAAAGTACCCACATGTAACAAAGAGTCCACTTCTACTTTTGTCCATCTTACACATGATAAAGAACAGAAAGATACTGCTAGAACTGAAGAAACTGGGATCTCCTAGGGCTTGAAGATAGGATTCTTCTTGGACACCCCTTTGCTGGCTTGCTTGTTTTCCTTCTTCTTTTTCTGCTGGTGCAGCATCTCCTCAGTGCAGACCTTAACAGCAGCCTTGCAAAAGGAGACATAGAGATTTTTAACAACCCTGGTTGACAATGCAGGAGGAGAAGAAGAATAGGGAAAGCAGAGTTTATCCTGACAAGAGTGTCTCTTAAACCCCTTATTAATTTCCTGAAGCCCGAAACTTCTTCTCGCCTTAGTTTCCACCACAGGGGCTTTGTCCTTTCTCTTTCTATGAGCATGTGCCACAGATGTACTTGCTGCAGGTCGAGCTGGAGCTGCTTCAATTTCCTTAGCCTGAGGAGTAGAGATATTGATTTTAGAGGAAACTTCCTATTCAGCAAGAACATGATTGCAAATGACCCTTTCATCAGAAATGCATTTTTCAGGTAACACAAAGGGGATAGTGGTTTGATTATTTGAGCCCTCAAGAATATAGGTCCATAACTGAGAAACTAAAAGTACTTTGTCCCATTCAAAGTTATCGGGAGTTAAAAGAGCCACAATAATAAACTTGCACCATTCAGGTGGTACCTGCACTACCTTGTCAGATGGAGCAGCAGGTGCAAAGTGCTTGTTCCAGAGATCCATTCCTTCCTTTGAGAGGTAATCCACATCTTGGCCTGCAGAGGCATCATGAGGAAACAGAAGCTTAAGATGAGGATCCAAACTGTCCTCTATGTGGGATGCACCAGCAGCAGAAAGAGACTTGAAAACTGGATATGGAAAACCAGGGGGAGCGCTCAAGCTGGTATCTTTAGAGAAACTATTACCTTCAGATATAGCTGCTGCAGGAAGCTCTGGTAGCTGTTGAGAAGAGAAGGGCGCAGTGTTCAACAGAGAATTGTTCTCATGCAGCAGAGGAGGAGTATTTTGAACAGTCTGAACAGGAGATTGTATTCTAGGAATGATAGGAGCATCTGCATCCACATGTTTCGGGTTTGAATCATCCACAGGCAGCCCTTGCAACGTTTCCACCACTGCAGGCAGCACAAGTAATTCATGAAGCAATCTAGGGTCAACAACTGCAATTGGAACCTCTGGCAGCAGCCCACCAGCAACAGCGGCAGTATCTTCTGCAGCAACATAGATTCTACCTAACTTTAATCCTAAAATATGAAGACAACCATAAGGTGTGCCACCATCCCCAATCAAACCGTAACAATTTCAATCTTCATTCTAAAGGAAATATACCCTAGAGGCAATAATAAAGTTTTTATTTATATTTCCTTATATCATGATAAATGTTTATTATTCATGCTAGAATTGTATTAACCATAAACTTAGTACATGTGTGAATACATAGACAAACAGAGTGTCACTAGTATGCCTCTACTTGACTAGCTCGTTAATCAAATATGGTTAAGTTTCCTAGCCATGAACAAGAGTTGTCATTTGATGAACAGGATCACATCATTAGAGAATGATGTGATTGACTTGACCCATCCATTAGCTTTGCATGTTGATCGTTTAGTTTGTTGCTATTGCTTTCTTCATAACTTATACATGTTCCTATGACTATGAGATTATGCAACTCCCGAATACCGGAGGAACACTTAGTGTGCTATCAAACGTCACAACGTAACTGGGTGATTATAAAGATGCTCTACAGGTGTCTCCTATGGTATTTGTTGAGTTCGCATAGATCGAGATTAGGATTTGTCACTCCGATTGTCGGAGAGGTATCTCTGGGCCCTCTCGGTAATGCACATCACAATAGGCCTTGCAAGCAATGTGACTAATGAGTTTGTTACAGGATGATGCATTACGGAATGAGTAAACAGACTTGCTGGTAACGAGATTGAACTAGGTATTGAGATACCGACGATCGAATCTCGGGCAAGTAACATACCGATGGCAAAGGGAACAACGTTTGTTGTTATGCTGTTTGACCGATAAAGATCTTTGTAGAATATGTAGGAACCAATATGAGCATCCAGGTTCCGCTATTGGTTCTTGACCGGAGATGATTCTCGATCATGTCTACATAGTTCTCGAACCCGTAGGGTCCGCGCGCTTAACATTCGATGATGATCGGTATTATGAGTTTATGTGTTTTGATTTACGAAGGTTGTTCAGAGTCCCGGATATGATCATGGACATGATGACGAGTCTCGAAATGGTCGAGACATAAAGATCGATATATTGGAAGGCTATGTTTGGACATCGGAATGGTTCTGGGTGAGCTCGGGCATTTACCGAAGTACTGGGGGTTACCGGAACCCCCCGGGAGTTTATGGGCCTTATTGGGCCTTAGTGGAGAGAGAGAGGGGTGGCTATGGCAGGCCTCGCGCCCCTCCCCCTTGGGTCCGAATTGGACTAGGGAAGGGGGCGGCGCCCCCTTTCCTTCTCCCTCTCTCCTCCTTCCTTCCTCTCCTACTCCAACTTGGGAAGGGGGAATCCTACTCCCACCGAGAGTAGGACTCCCCCCTTGGTCATGCCATGAGAGGGCCAGCCCTCCCCTCCTTCACTCCTTTATATACGGGGGAGGGGGCACCCTATAGACATACAAGTTGATTGTTTAGCCGTGTGCGGTGCCCCCCTCCATAGATTTCCACCTCGGTCATATCGTTGCAGTGCTTAGGCGAAGCCCTGTGCCGGTAGCTTCATCATCACCGTCACCACGTCGTCGTGCTGATGAAACTCTCCCTCGACCTCAGCTGGATCTGGAGTTCGTGGGACGTCACCGAGCTGAACGTGTGCAGATCGCGGAGGTACCGTACCTTTGGTGCTAGGATCGGTCGGATCATGAAGACGTACGACTATATCAACCGTGTTATCATAACGCTTCCGCTTTCGGTCTATGTGGGTACGTGGACAACACTCTCCCCTCTCGTTGCTATGCATCACCTAGATGGATCTTGCATGTGCGTAGGATTTTTTTTGAAATTACTGTGTTGCCCAACAGTGGCATTCAAGCCAGGTCTATGCGTAGATGTTATATGCACGAGTAAAACACAAAGAGTTGTGGGCGCTAATAGTCATATTGCTTACCAACATGTAATACTTTGATTCGGCGGTATTGTTGGATGAAGCGGCTCAGACCGACATTACGCGTACGCTTACGCGAGACTGGTTCTACTGACGTGCTTCGCACACAGGTGGCTAGTAGGTGTCTGTTTCTCCAACTTTAGTTGAATCGAGTGTGACTACGCCTGGTCCTTGTTGAAGGTTAAAACAGCAAACTTGACGAAAAATCGTTGTGGTTTTGATGCGTAGGTAAGAACGGTACTTGCTAAGCCCGTAGTAGCCACGTAAAATTTGCAACAACAAAGTAGAGGACGTCTAACTTGTTTTTGCAGGGCATGTTGTGATGTGATATGGTTAAGACGTGATTAGATAAATTGTTGTATGAGATGATCAAGTTTTGTAACACAGTTATCGGCAACTGGCAGGAGCCATATGGTTGTCGCTTTATTGTATGAAATGCAACCGCCATGTAATTGCTTTACTTTATCACTAAGCAGTAGCGATAGTCGTAGAAGCAATAGTTGGCGAGACGACAACGATGCTTTGATGGAGATCAAAGTGTCAAGCCGGTGACGATGGTGATCATGACGGTGCTTTGGAGACGGAGATCAAAGGCACAAGATGATGATGGCCATATCATATCACTTATATTGATTGCATATGATGTTTATCCTTTATGCATCTTATTTTGCTTAGTTCGGCGGTAGCATTATAAGATGATCTCTCACTAAATTTCAAGGTATAAGTGTTCTCCCTGAGTATGCACCGTTGCTACAGTTCGTCGTGCCGAGACACCACATGATGATCAGGTGTGATAAGCTCTACGTTCACATACAACGGGTGCAAGCCAGTTTTGCACACGCAGAATACTCGGGTTAAACTTGACGAGCCTAGGATATGCAGATATGGCCTCGGAACACTGAGACCGAAAGGTCGAGCATGAATCATATAGTAGATATGATCAACATAGTGATGTTCACCATTGAAAACTACTCCATGTCACGCGATGATCGGACATGGTTTAGTTGATATGGATCACGTGATCACTTTGATGATTAGAGGGATGTCTATCTAAGTGGGAGTTCTTAAGTAATATGATTAATTGAACTTCAATTTATCATGAACTTAGTACCTGATAGTATTTTGCATGTCTATGTTGTTGTAGATAGATGGCCCGTGTTGTTGTTCCGTTGAATTTTAATGCGTTCCTAGAGAAAGCTAAGTTGAAAAATGATGGTAGCAATTACACGGACTAGGTCCGTAATTTGAGGATTATCCTCATTGCTGCACAGAAGAATTACGTCCTAAAAGCACCGCTAGGTGACAAACCCACTGCAGGAGCAACACCAGATGTTATGAACGTCTGGCAGAGCAAAGCTGATAACTACTGGATAGTTTAGTGTGCCATGCTTTATGGCTTAGAAGCGGGACTTCAACGACGTTTTGAACATCATGGATCATATGAGATGTTCCAAGAGTTGAAGTTATTATTTCAAGCAAATGCCCCGATTGAGAGATATGAAGTCTCCAACAAGTTCTACAGCTGTAAGATGGAGGAGAATAGTTATGTCAGTGAACATATACTTAGAATGTCTGGGTACCACAACCACTAGGCTCAACTGGGAGTTAATCTTCCTGATGATAGTGTCATTGATAGAGTTCTTCAATCACTGCCACCAAGCTACAAGAGCTTCGTGATGAACTATAATATGCAATGGATGGATAAGACAATTCCCGAGCTCTTCGCGATGCTAAAGGCTGCGGAGGTAGAAATCAAGAAAGTGCATCAAGTGTTGATGGTCAACAAGACCACCAGTTTCAAGAAAAAGGGTAAAGGAAGAAGGGGAACTTCAAGAAGAACGACAAGCAAGTTGCTGCTCAAGTGAAGAAGCCCAAGTCTGGACCTAACCCTGAGACTGAGTGCTTCTACTGCAAAGGGACTGGTCACTGGAAGCGGATTTGCCCCAAGTATTTGGCGGAGAAGAAGGATGGCAAAGTGAAAGGTATATTTGATATAGATGTTATTGATGTGTACCTTACTAATGATCGCAGTAGCGCCTGGGTATTTGATACTGGTTCTGTTGCTAATATTTGCAACTCGAAACAAGGGCTACGGATTAAGCGAAGATTGGCTAAGGACGAGGTAACGATGCGCGTGGGAAATGCTCCCAAACTCGATGTGATCGCTGTCGGCACGCTACCTCTACATCTACCTTCGGGATTAGTTTTATACCTAAATAATTGTTATTTGGTGCCAGCGTTGAGCATGAACATTATATCTGGATCTTGTTTGATGCGAGACGGTTATTCATTTAAATCGGAGAATAATGGTTGTTCTATTTGTATGAGTAATATCTTTTATGGTCATGCAACCTTGATGAGTGGTCTACTTTTACTAAATCTTGATAGTAGTGATACACATGTTCATAGTATTGAAGCCAAAAGATATAAGTTTAATAATAATAGTGCAACTTATTTGTGGCACTGCCGTTTAGGTCATATTGGTGTAAAGCGCATGAAGAAACTCCATGCTGATGGGCTTTTGGAATCACTTGATGCTTGCGAACCATGCCTCATGGGCAAGATAACTAAGACTCTATTCTCCGAAACAATGGAGCGAGCAACAGACTTGTTGGAAATAATACATACTGATGTATGCGGTCCGATGAGTGTTGATGCTCGTGGCGGGTATCGTTATTTTCTTACCTCCACAGATGATTTGACTAGAGATGGGTATATCTACTTGATGAAACATAAGTTTGAAACATTTGAAAAGTTCAAAGAATTTCAGAGTAAGTGGAAAATCATCATAACAAGAAAATAAAGTTTCTATAGTCTGATCATGGAGGAGAATATTTGAGTTACGAGTTTGGTCTTCATTTGAAACAATGCGGAATAGTTCGCAACTCACGCCACCCGGAACACCACAGCGTAATGGTGTGTCGGAAAGGCGTAATTGTACTTTATTAGATATGGTGCGATCTATGATGTCTCATACTGATTTACCGCTATCGTTTTGGGGTTATGCTTTAGAGACGGCTGCATTCACGTTAAATAGGGCACCATCTAAATCCGTTGAGACGACACCTTATGAACTATGGTTTGGCAAGAAACCCAAGTTGTCGTTTCTTAAAGTTTTGGGTTGCGATGCTTATGTGAAAAAGATTCAACCTAATAAGCTCGAACCCAAATCAGAGAAATGTGTCTTCATAGGATACCCAAAGGGGACTGTTGGGTACACCTTCTATCAAAGATCCGAAGGCAAGATATTTGTTGCTAGGAATGGATCGTTTCTAGAGAAAGAGTTTCTCTCGAAAGAAGTGAGTAGGAGGAAAGTAGAACTTGATAAGGTAACTGTACCTGCTCCCTTATTGGAAAGTAGTTCATCACAAAAATCAGTTCCAGTGATTCCTACACCAGTAAGTGAGGAAGCTAATGATGATGATCATGAAACTTCTGATCAAGTTACCACCAAACCCCATAGGTCCACCAGAGTAAGATCCGCACCAGAGTGGTACGGTAATCCTATTCTGGAGGTCATGTTACTTGACCATGATGAACCTACGAACTATGAGGAAGCAATGATGAACCCAGATTCCGCAAAATGGCTTGAGGCCATGAAATCTGAGATGGAATCCATGTATGAGAACAAAGAGTGGACTTTGGTTGACTTGCCCGATGATCGGCAAGCAATAGAGAATAAATGGATCTTCAGGAAGAAGACTGACGCTGACTGTAATGTTACTTTCTACAAAGCTCGACTTGTTGCGAAAGGTTTTCGACAAGTTCAAGGAGTTGACCCGTAGCGATGCCTAAGTCCGTCTGAATCATGTTAGCAATTGCCGCATTTTATGATTATGAAATTTGGCAAATGGATGTCAAAACTGCATTCCTTAATGGATATCTTAAAGAAGAGTTGTATATGATGCAACCAGAAGGTTTTGTCAATCCAAAAGGTGCTAACAAAGTGTGTAAGCTCCAGCGATCCATTTATGGACTGGTGCAAGCATCTCGGAGTTGGAATATACGCTTTGATAGTGTGATCAAAGCATATGGTTTTATACATACTTTTGGAGAAGCCTGTATTTACAAGAAAGTGAGTGGGAGCTCTTTAGCATTTCTGATATTATATGTGGATGACATATTGTTGATCGGAAATGATACTGTATTTCTGAATGGCATAAAAGGATACTTGAATAAGAATCTTTCAATGAAAGACCTCAGTGAAGTTGTTTATATATTGGGCATCAAGATCTATAAAGATAGATCAAGACGCTTAATTGGACTTTCACAAAGCACATACCTTGATAAAGTTTTGAAGAAGTTCAAAATGGATCAAGCAAAGAAAGGGTTCTTGCCTATGTTATAAGGTGTGAAATTGAGTCAGACTCAATGCCCGACCACTACAGAAGATAGAGAGAAAATGAAAGTCATTCCCTATGCTTCAGCCATAGGTTCTATCATGTATGCAATGCTGTGTACCAGACCTGATGTGTGCCTTGCTATTAGTTTAGCAGGGAGGTACCAAAGTAATCCAGGAGTGGATCATTGGACAGCGGTCAAGAACATCCTGAAATACCTAAAAGGACTAAGGATATGTTTCTCGTTTATGGAGGTGACAAAGAGCTCATCGTATACTGTTACGTCGATGCAAGCTTTGACACTGATCCGGATGACTCTAAGTCACAAACCGGATGCATATTTTTATTGAAAGGTGGAGCTGTTAGTTGGTGCAGTTCCAAGCAGAACGTCGTGGTGGGATCTACGTGTGAAGCGGAGTACATAGCTGCTTCGGAAGTAGCAAATGAAGGAGTCTGGATGAAGGAGTTCATATCCGATCTAGGTGTCATACCTAGTGCATCGGGTCCAATGAAAATCTTTTGTGACAATACTGGTGCAATTGCCTTGGCAAAGGAATCCAGATTTCACAAGAGAACCAAGCATATCAAGAGACGCTTCAATTCCATCCGTGATCAAGTCAAGGAAGGAGACAAAGAGATTTGCAAGATACATACGGATCTAAATGTTGCAGACCCATTGACTAAGCCTCTCTCACGAGAAAAACATGATCAACACCAAGACTCCATGGGTGTCAGAATCATTACAATGTAATCTAGATTATTGACTCTAGTGCAAGTGGGAGACTGAAGGAAATATGCCCTTGAGGCAATAATAAAGTTGTTATTTATATTTCCTTATATCATGATAAATGTTTATTATTCATGCTAGAATTGTATTAACCGGAAACTTAGTACATGTGTGAATACATACACAAACAGAGTGTCACTAGTATGCCTCTACTTGACTAGCTCGTTAATCAAAGATGGCTAAGTTTCCTAGCCATGGACAAGAGTTGTCATTTGATGAATGGGATCACATCATTTGAGAATGATGTGATTGACTTGACCCATCCATTAGCTTAGCACGATGATCGTTTAGTTTTTTGCTATTGCTTTCTTCATAACTTATACATGTTCCTATGACTATGAGACTATGCAACTCCCGAATACCGGAGGAACACTTAGTGTGTTATCAAATGTCATAACGTAACTGGGTGATTATAAAGATGCTCTACAGGTGTCTCTGATGGTATTTGTTGAGTTGCCATAGATCGAGATTAGGATTTGTCACTCCGATTGTCGGAGAGGCATCTCTAGGACCTCTCGGTAATGCAAATCACTATAAGCCTTGCAAGCAATGTGACTAATGAGTTGGTTACGGGATGATGCATTACGGAACGAGTAAAGAGACTTGCCGGTAACGAGATTGAACTAGGTATTGAGATACCGATGATCGAATCTCGGGCAAGTAACATACCGATGACAAAGGGAACAACATATGTTGTTATGTGGTTTGACCGATAAAGATATTCGTAGAATATGTAGGAACCAATATGAGCATCCAGGTTCCGCTATGGGTTATTGACCGGAGATGAGTCTCGGTCATGTCTAAATAGTTCTCGAACCCGTAGGGTCCGCATGCTTAACGTTTGATGACGATCAGTATTATTAGTTTCTGTGTTTTGATGTACCGAAGGTTATCCGGAGTCCCGGATGTGATCACGGACATGACGAGGAGTCTCGAAATGGTCGAAATGTAAAGATCGATACATTGGAAGGCTATGTTTGGACATCGGAATGGTTCCGGGTGAGTTCGGACATTTACCGGAGTACCAGGGGGTTACCGGAACCCCCCGGGGAATGTATGGGCCTTATTGGGCCTTAGTGGAGAGAGAGAGAGCGGGGCGGCTAGGGCAGGCCGCGTCCCCCTCCCCTTGGGTCTGAATTGGACTAGGGAAGGGGTCGGCGCCCCCCTTTCCTTCTCCCTCTCTCCTCCTTCCTTCCTCTCCTACTCCAACTTGGGAAGGGGGAATCCTACTCCCACCGGGAGTAGGACTCCCCCCTTGGGCACGCCATGAGAGGGCCGACCCTCCCCCTCCTCCACTCCTTTATATATGGGGGAGGGGGCACCCCATAGACACACAAGTTGGTTGTTTAGCAGTGTGCGGTGCCCCCTCCATAGATTTCCACCTCGGTCATTCGTTGCAGTGCTTAGGTGAAGCCCTGCGCCAGTAGCTTCATCATCACCGTCACCACGCCGCCGTGCTGACCAAACTCTCCCTCGACCTCAGCTGGATCTAGAGTTCATGGGACGTCACCGAGCTGAATGTGTGCAGATCGCGGAGGTGCCATACCTTCGGTGCTAGAACCGGTCAGATCGTGAAGACGTACGACTACATTAACCGCGTTGTCGTCACGCTTCCGCTATCTGTCTACGAGGGCCGGCCTTCCGCTATCACCTAGATGGAGCTTGCGTGTGCGTAGGAATTTTTTTGAAATTACTGCGTTCCCCAACACATTCATGGTCCGGAACAACAAATTAGTAGTACTGATGCAATTCCCTCTAAATAATACAATGGGAGAAATGGTAGGAATATAAGAATTCATTTTCTCCCTATAGGCTACTCATATAATAATTCATGTTCCTTAAGGACAACAAAAGTAAAATGTTACATGTTTTAAGAAGTTTTCTTTGAAAAGTGCTCCATCCATTCACAAATGTAAGATGTTCTAACCTTTATCCGAATCAGATGTATATAGACACTCTAACTTTTATCTGAAGCAGATGTATATAGGCACGTTTAGTCTATTTGTTTACTCATTTCAGTCTGTATGTAGTTCATATTGAAATATCCAAAACATCTTATATTTTGTAGACAGAGGGAGTTCATACTAAGTTTCTCTATATTTTAGTCCCTACATAAATTTTTCTTAAATAAACTTTATTCAAGTATTTAGCATTTGTGTTCTTAAAAAATTGTCTAGCCCATGCAGTCAGCACGGGTCGATGACTAGTTTTACCTGAGTTGGCTCCAAAACGACCTATACTTAGCTTTGTTTCCTCCAAAGTGACTTAAGTTAGCTCTAAGTAAGCTCTAATATGCTAAGTTAGCTCTAATATGCTTGTTACCTAGGGTAGCTCAATAATGACCTATACTTAGCTTATTTATGTCAAAAACGACATAGTTAGCTTACTTAGGTAAAAAATGGCATAATAACCTTGATAACCTCATAAATGTCATATACTTAGCTTGTTTTCCTCCAAAATGACATAATAAGCTTACTTAGCTCCAAAATGATCCATTATACCTGAGTTAGCTCTAAAATGACCTATACTTAGCTTTATTTCCTCCAAAATGACCTAAGTTAGCTCTAATATGCTAAGTTAGCTGTAATATGCTTAGTTACCTAGGTTAGCCCAATAATGACCTATACTTAGCTTACTTATGTCAAAAATAGAATAATTAGCTTACTTAGGTCAAAAATGGCATCATAACCTTGGTAACCTCATAAATGGCATATACTTCTTCTTCTCTAACTTTCTTATTTCCCATTTTGCAGATTTGATTCACTTCACAGAAGCTTGCATTGATGGATTGCTTGTGTTTACTTTCTTTTTTAGTTTGTATCGATGAACAATGTGGAACTTGCTACCTATATATGGATGAAACTATGTATGTATGGATGAAACTATGCATGTATGGGTGAAATTTATGTGTTGGATATCATATACAGAAAAATAGAGTAAGTCTAGTCTGTGAAAACACTTCAGTAAAAAATTATATGGACATCAGTCCAAGTACTTTTTTTTCAAAATCGTTCAAAATTACTCTACAAAAATAGCTCAGTACAAATACACACATACATCAGTATGAGTACTTTATTTTTCAGACAGGAAAACAGTAGTATCCGTCTTGCCGTATTCACAATTACTCTTAAATGGTTGCGAAGTAGAGAAAACGTTCAACATGACTAAGTTTCACATTTCTAATAGCTAACCAACGGTTTAGTAGTTGCCCCATTTCGACAAACTTTTTAAAAAAATCGCGTTCGAAATCAAATTTGACCGTATTTGAATTCGAGTTTAAACCGTAAGGAATTAGAAAAATATTTATATACGAAAAGGTTGCGCATTTTCCATAGTTTTCCAACGCCGTACCATTTGCGTCAACCAGACAAACCGTCTGCAAAAAAACGCGAAAATATGTTTCGCCCAGAATTTCACCGTTTTCCAAATTACATTTAAATCGTATAGAATTTTAAAAAACATTAGATATATGGAAGAAGCGGATTTTCATCAGATTTCCAACGCCATCTTCTCTGCTCAATTCCAACAAACTGTTTGGAAATTAAGTCCAAAATATGATTTGCGTTTTCGGTTTCGAAAAAAATGAGTTTTTCAAAACTGCTCTTAAACCATAATTTTTTTGCAAAAAAAATTATAGGATTGTAATGTAGATGTCAAGATCTTTTCAACGGTATATTACACACCCTGTTTCGACAAAAAAATTGAAAAAAAAGTTGAACTAAAGAAGACGATTTTCAACGAAAAATGAAAGCATCAGTTCAACCGCTCGAATTCATCAGTTCAAGTAGGATAACAGAATAATATTCTGTTGCACGAAACAGAATAGCCCATATATATATATATATATATATATATATATATATATATATATATATATCATATATATCATATACGTATATCATATATTTGTTGTGAATATAAAAAAAAACAGTACAGTAAGAGGCAATATAGGCACTTCGCCGTCTGCCACCGACGGCAAAGGGCTCTTTGTCGTCTGTCGTTGACGGCAAAGGTGACACGTGGCAGCTACCTATGCGACCTGGGAGCACTGGGTATGAGCAATTTTGTTACTTTGTCGCCGGTGGAAGACGGCAAAGGCGGCTGGTTCTTTGCCATCTGCTAGCAGACGGCAAAGAAAAAGAGCGGCAAACGGCAAAGACCGGGCAGGAGTAACATTAACCACTGGTCTACTGACGTCAGTAAGAAGATGGCAAAGGGGAGGCCATGTTTGACGTCAGCCAGCTGACGGCAAAGTCTACCGTTAACCACCTAACATGGCTAACGTCTATTCTTTGCCATCTGTTTGGCTAGGAAACCTGATGACAAAGGTCTTTGCCGTACGCTATGTGAAAACAGACGACAAAGAAGCTCATTACCATAACTTTCAGTGCCAGAAAAGTTTGCCATCTACGGCAGACGGCAAAGACCTTTGCCGTCTGCTTTTTGGTCCTTTACCGTCTACCATGGCAGACGGCAAATCAGTTGATTCTTGTAGTAGAAGCGTGTGATGTGAAAATGGGTCTCGGGTTCCCACCGCACTATTTATAGATGGGAGTGCAAAAGTCGAGGCATCGTGGCGCTTTTTCAAGGATACCCCCCAGATCTCGCGATAAGATATTTTTTTTGACCTAGGTCAAACCCTAGCAGTTTATGTGATATTTTCCATAATGTGGTTATTTAGCTGATGGCCATTGTATCCCGGTGACTGGAGACCACGTGGTGGTGGGTCTCACTGTCGGGAGTAGCGCCGGAGTGGGTGACGAAGATTGATGAGGCGACAGAGGCGGGGCCTTCTTCAGTTACAAGTCACACATGTTGTGGCTGTCAAGATCTATGGTGCACATAATCCACCTCATGCAGTTGTTCGCTAACGTCTGGCTGAACCAGTTCAAGCAGTATTCTCGGCCATGACGTGGTGCCTCCCTGGACTCGCAACTTGCCGAGTGCACCGCGCTGCAATACCCAGAAGTGCATCCGCGCCGGCGGCAAGCACAACGACCCCGATGACATGTGAGCCGCCGGGGCGAGGAGCCTACCTCCACACCACTGCCTAAGGTGAGGGGCTCCCCAGAACTGCTGCTCCATTACGCTCCTCTCTTGAGGTATTTGTTCTCCGGCCTGAGAATGATTGTTCGGCTCCTGCACATAGTTCTCTGTTTGTTCCATTGACAGTCAGCTTATATTGATGGTCACTTTTAAAACTTGGACTGTGAGCATTCCAAAATATCACGCGAAAGATGGGTATAATAACCACAAATGGATAAACAGTAAAGTTTGATTTGATGCTATAACGCTTGACCTCGCCACTGGACAACATCTTGCCGGACCTCCCACCGTAGACCTCCATCTTCTCTGCCGATGTAGGGGCACCGTCCCATGTCCCCACCCAAGAGGGCTCTAACCCTCTCGGCAACAATGCACAATGCAGTTGCAGGCGCAGACGCCAGATTCGCTCAGCCGCGGAAGCCGCTGTCCCATACCGAAGATGTGCAGACATGTTTTGGATTATGATTGTGCAAAGGCATATGGCACACAATTGTGGTCTGCAATTTTTTTACCAAAATACTGAACTTGTTCTGATTTTACCAGAATACTAATATGGACATTCATGCTATTGCAGAATTTTTCGAAAAGGAAAGCTTTAGGCCGAAAGTTCTTCCATTAACATTCTGCATGTGCTGCTATAGATTGGTCCTTGCAGCTGATGAAGGCAACAACCATTGGAGGCACAAAATTGTGGAGCTTAAGATTCGCCCAGAATTTCACCGTTTTCCAAATTACATTTAAATCGTATAGAATTTTAAAAAACATTATATATATGGAAGAAGCGGATTTTCATCAGATTTCCAATGCCATCTTATTTTCTCAATTCCGACAAACCGTTTGGAAATTAAGTCCAAAATACGATTCGCGTTTTCGGTTTTGAAAAAAAAATGGTTTTTTCAAAACTGCTCCTAAACTATATTTTTTTGCAAAAACAAATTATATGATTGTAATGTAGATGTCAAGATCTTTTCAACGATATATTACACGCCCCGTTTCGATAAAAAAAATTGCAAAAAAATTGAACTAAAGAAGACGATTTTCAACGGAAAATGAAAGCATCAGTTCAACCGCTCGAATTCATCAGTTCAAGTAGGGTAACAGAAATTCTTTAATGCACCGTGTAAAATATATATAACGTATGAAATATATATAGGTCGCGCTATTCTTCACCCCCTCTCTATTTTGACTTTAATGCACCGTATTTTTAGGTTTCGTAAATTTTGTCTTATTTCATACGTAAAAGGAGAACGTAAGAAAATATGTATTCGCCGTAAAAAATATTTTATGTTACGTAAAATTATGAATGTAAAAACATAGTGTAAAACGTACATAAAATGTGATTTTCCTGGTCTTATAACATATATTTTTGTTTTTATACCAAATTTTACATATTGAATCAATATGCATGTAATTATTTATATTCTAAACGTAATTTATTTAGGAAGCGATCGTAAGATTATCTGGATGAATAATAATTAATTCTGCACCCTGGGTGATGAATAGTAACACTATATATATATATAGGACAAGACTATTCGAAAATTGGCAATGACTCCTAAGTGCATATGCATTCATTGTCTAAATACACATTTTAAAAAACACCACGTCCCCTGCTAGTAACACAATATTATTTTGTTACTCTCAGCCCCTTATAGCCCGACCCATTTTCCATGCCCGAAACAGTCCCACTTCCCAGCTCCGCCCCTGCTTCCACCCGACGCGGCACAGCCCCCTGCTTCCACCAGTCGCTGGCTCCGCCCCCCTGCTTCAACCTGACATGGCGCCGCCCCCTGCTTCCACCTGCCACCGGCTCCGCCCCCTTGCTTCCATTCACTGCCGCGCCGCCCCCTTGCTTCCATTCGCTGTCGCGCTGCCCCTTGCTTCCACCCGCCGCCGGCGCCGCCCCTGCCTCCACACGCCGCCACCGGCCCTCCTGCTTCCAACCCCCGCCGACGAGGGCCACCCCAGCGCCACCAATCGCCGCGACCAGCCTTCCCTACCACCCTCTTGGCAAACTGCCCCCACCCTCGCAGCAGACCATCACATCACGTCGCCGCATCCGGTGGCCACAGCGCGCCGTCCAACTCGGTAGTCCAACTGCTTGCTCCACGGTCTGTCGCTCAAGGCGCTGTGTGCAGGCCACCCCGTGCTACGCCCTGGATCCGGCTCGATTTTCTCCATCCAACTCATCTCCATTTCGATCAAGCTCAGCTCCATCCAGCTCTCTACCAACGGTTATGCTACATTTTTTAAATCGGATGCGGTTTGTGCTTGCTGGATGCTGCAACACTTGCGCTCTTGATCATGGGCATGGTGCTAGTAATTGGTCTAGAGTTCTTGGGCCTGCTATGTAGCATGTGCGCTGCAACAATCAATCAAGAAAAGCAGACATGGAGCAGGATAGTAGGTGTATGCCATAGATGATGCTGAACTTGTGTGGCTGTTGTAGATGAACTTAGTTGAACTTGGTTAGTTGCTCAAGGAATTCCCTAGGGATCTCAAGTCCCTCAAGAGAGCATAGCTCCTCTGCTTCTATGTCGCCCGACTGGACGCATCCATGAAATTTTTTCAACAAGTAAAGCCGAGTATTGCAAGAGTGTGCTTTTGTGCTTACAGTTTTATGTCGGCCCGGCCGGACGCATCCCTGCAATTTGTTCAACAAGTAAAGCCGAGTATTGCAAGAGGTGTGCTTTTGTGCTTAAAGTTTTCATACTATTTAACCCCGGGATAGTACTGTCACCATCCCGGACCGTTCAACAACACAGCGCCAAGTCGTTCGACCCCGCAGCTCTACCACCATTTGCATCTCCAACTTTCATCATGAGGCTCTGGAGGTTTAGATTTTTCAGTGTATGTTTTATATGCTTTTCAATTCACCTACTTAACAATTGCAAGTCCAGTTTCCTCCTTGTTTCCATGTTCCTCCTGTAGCACAACAGGATCAAAAGAAGCATATGTTCTTTTCTATTCTTGCAAATGAAGCTCAACTTCTGTTCTGTTAGAACTTACTTGGCATAAAAAAGTATTTGTTCTACTGTAAAAAACATAAATGAAATGTCTTGGTGCATGATCAAAGGTGCATCTGGAAGCATCCCCATGTCAATTGCAAAAGGTTTCTAGGATGTGACATCCATACTTTTGGTTATGAACTAATGATGTATTAGTGCATAAACTGTAGAGCACATATGTTGTTTCTTCCCAAGCTACTCTAGATTAGAACGAGGCAAAGGTACGTAGTTTCTCAATAGTCTGGTCCTCCTCACCAGAAGTTATGCAGTACACATCTTTTTAAAACCAACGTTTTAAAAGTTTCTTTTTGAACTTCTACCAGTTAATATACATGAACTTGATTATCTTTTTAACATGTACTTATATCAGCTTCATTAGATTTTGTGTTTGTGCTTGTAACACAATCAGTTCAGCTCTTGATAGACCACATGTTCAAGTTTACTAGTAGTAATAAATGATGGTAGCAGTACTAGTATTTACAAATTTGTAACGTAAGAACTAAGCTTGCATCTTGTTACTTCTATGGAGGCACTAACCTCGTATTTTTCTTGGACCATACACTGACCTGAGAATTAGACATGGTGCTCAGTGTATTCTCTCAATCTTGGTTGTTCTTGCAGTGCTGATAAGCTTGACATCTTTGATGAATCCAGCCCGAACTGAAGCTTTTCGGCGAGCTGGGGCTGGGCTAACCACAAGGCAATGCTGTCGTGGAGGGTGCTCAACGGCCACCGAGCATGGCGCGAGCCTTTTCGACCCCATTTCCTAAGCACCCGCGTGCCGGCGACCCCAAGCTCCTCGTTCAGCTGTTTCCTCTCCCTCACAACACCCAAGTTCAACAACCACACCCTCCACCGTCCATGGTTCACCGCTGCCCCCACGCAACCTGCCGCTACAGGATCCCCTGCAAAAGATAGCCCCATGGCGTGGTGGTGGTCGAGTACTACATCTCTGCAAGCTCAGAGTCGGGAAACAGATAAGTTCAACAAAACTTAAATAAACTATCAAAAAACATGAGTTTTTATACATTTTAGAACATTGGACAAGGACCAAGCACATATCTTCTTTGTTCCTAGCTATGGCGCATTCGCAAAATAAAAATCAAACAGTATTCAACATTGTCTTTCGGTTAAACAAAGTTATCCTTGTACACTACATAACAACATTGTTATTTTGTGGATTGTGTGTGCAGTGGTGCTGGACCCCACCTGTTTCACTTGTGGATGACTTTTGTCAATCGATCCATCATCCTCGCTTCAAAGGTACATATCCACTAGCTTATCCGAATTACTAGGAATTGCTTCCAGGATTGTATCTGCTTTTTGACAGTTTTAATAAGAAGACCTCCTAATTCAATAGTTGGGCGAGAGTTCACGCAAATGTCACCAATATTAAGGACAACTTAAACTGTATATACGCGTGGTACAGCGAGGTAGGTTGTCTCTCTGCAATGTCATCTAAAGCGTACACCTAGTGTGTCTCGGTCTGTTTGTTGTAATATAATCACATAGATGTTCTCCCAAATCTTAACACATGTACTGGCTGAGGGAGTCCTGGATTAGGGGGTGTTCGGGTAGCCGGACTATACCTCCGTCGGACTCCTGGACTATGAAGATACAAGATTGAAGACTTCGTCCCCTGTCCGGAAGGGACTTTCCTTGGCGTGGAAGGCAAGCTAGGCGATGCGGATATTCAAGATCTCCTGCCAATGTAATCGACTCTGTGTAACCCTAACCCTATCCGGTGTCTATATAAACCGGAGGGTTGTAGTCTGTAGGACAGAACCATCATCATACACAATCATACCATAGGCTAGTTTCTAGGGTTTAGCCTCCTTGATCTCGTGGTAGATCTACTCTTGTACTACCCATATCATCAATATTAATCAAGCAGGAGTAGGGTATTACCTCCATCGAGAGGGCCCGAACCTGGGTAAAAACATCGTGTCCCTTGTCTCCTGTTACCATCCGGCCTTGACGCATAGTTCGGGACCCCCTACCCGAGATCCGCCGGTTTTGACACCGACATTGGTGCTTTCATTGAGAGTTCCTCTGTGTCGTCGCCTTTAGGCCCGATGGCTCCTCTGATCATCAACAACGATGAGGTCCAGGGTGAGACTTTTCTCCCCGGACAGATCTTCGTTTTCGGTGGCTTCGCTCTGTGGGCCAATTCGCTTGGTCATGTGGAGCAGATCGAAAGCTACGCCCCTGGCCATCAAGTCAGGTTTGGAAACTTGAACTACATGGCTGATATCCGCGGAGACTTGATCTTCGATGGGTTCGAGCCACAGCCAAGCGCGCCGCACTATCTCGAGGGGCATGATCTACCTCTGCCTCCGAACAGTGTCCTGGAGGCCGCATACGCACCGATTCCGACCCTTAACTCGGAGCCCGTTGCACCAAGCGAGGATGAACGGTTGGACGTCACCTCGAGGGCTGCGATCTCAATGGCGATCGAGCCGAACGCCAGCCCCGCACTCTGCGTGACCCGTGACCCCGAGGGTCCGGACTCCTCCCCGGACTCCGAACCCCCCGCGCCCCTGCCGGTCGAATCCGATTGGGCGCCGATAATGGAGTTCACCGCCGCGGACATCTTTCAGCACTCGCCTTTTGGCAACATCATGAATTCTCTCAAGTCTCTCTCTTTATCAGGAGAGCCCTGGCCAGATTACGGTCAGCGAGGATGGGATACGGACGATGAAGAAATTCAAAGCCCACCCACCACCCACTTGGTAGCCACTATCGACGATTTAACCGACATGCTTGACTTCGGCTCCGAAGACTTCGACGGTATGGACGACGAGGTAGGAGAAGAACAGGAACCAGCACCTGTAGGGCACTGGACAGCCACCTCGTCATATGACATATATATGGTGGATACTCCAAAAGATGGAGATGGCGAGGAAACAACGGGGGATGACACCTCCAAGAAACAGCCAAAGTGTCGGTGTCAGCGGCGCCGCTCTAAATCCCGCCAGAGTAAAAACGGTGATCCCGGCACCGGAGATAATAGTACCCCGGATAGCGCCGAAGAACACCATCCCCAGCAAGATTCGGCGCAGGAAAATGGAGAAGCCAGCCCTCATGAGAGAGCGACAGACCGAGAGGTTGAGGATGATAACTATATGCCTCCCTCCGAAGACGAGGCCAGCCTCAATGACGACGAATTCGTCGTACCATCAGACCCCACCGAACAAGAGCATTTCAAACGCAGGCTTTTAGCCACGGCGAACAGCCTCAAGAAAAAGCAGCAACAGCTTAGAGCTGATCAAGATCTGCTAGCTGATAGATGGACTGAAGTCCTTGCGGCTGAAGAGTACGAACTCGAACGCCCCTCCAAGAGCTACCCAAAGCGCAGGCCGCTACCCCGATCAGAGGAGGAAGCGCCTACATCACCAGCGCACGACATGGAAGACCGGCCACCTCGCGGCCGCGACAGAGAGGCCTCTCGGCCCTCCACACAAACCATGCCCCGACGCCGCTCACCTAAGGCACGGGAAAACGCGCCAGACCTGCGAGATGTACTGGAGGATAAGGCAAGGCAAACAAGATCGATCTACGGATCGCGCAGGCACCCTACGACACGTCACGATGATCTTCACTCCGGATACAACAAATCCGGCAGGGCCGAACACAACAGACATAGCTCTTCCGAGCTGCGTCGAGATATAGCCCAGTACAGGGACGCCGCACACCCATTATGCTTCACAGATGAAGTAATGGATCATAAAATCCCACAGGGTTTCAAACCCGTAAACATCGAATCATACGATGGCACTACAGACCCGGCGGTATGGATCGAGGATTATCTCCTTCACATCCACATGGCACGTGGCGATGATCTACACGCCATCAAATACCTCCCGCTCAAACTCAAAGGACCGGCCCGGCATTGGCTTAACAACCTGCCAGCGGACTCAATCGGTTCTTGGGAGGACCTGGAAGCCGCATTCCTCGACAACTTCCAGGGCACTTATGTGCGACCGCCGGACGCCGACGACCTAAGCCACATAATTCAGCAGCCAGAAGAATCGGCCAGGCAATTCTGGACACGGTTCCTAACAAAGAAAAACCAGATAGTCGACTGTCCGGACGCAGAGGCCCTAGCAGCCTTCAAGCATAACATCCGCGACGAGTGGCTTGCCCGACACCTGGGACAAGAAAAGCCGAAATCTATGGCAGCCCTCACGACACTCATGACCCGCTTTTGCGCGGGCGAAGATAGCTGGCTAGCTCGCAGCAACAACTTATCAAAGAACCCTGGTAATTCGGATACCAAGGACAAAAGTGGCAGGACACGTCGAAATAAGAAAAAGCGCCGCGTTAGCAGCGACAGCAATGAAGATACGGCAGTCAACGCCGGATTTAGAGGCTATAAATCCGGTCAGCGAAAAAAGCCATTTAAAAAGAATACTCAGGGCCCGTCCTGTTTGGACCGAATACTCGACCGCTTGTGCCAGATCCATGGTACCCCCGAAAGGCCAGCCAATCACACCAACAGGGACTGTTGGGTGTTCAAGCAGGCGGGCAAGTTAAGAGCCGAAAATAAATACAAGGGGCTACATAGCGACGACGAAGAAGAGCCCAGGCCGCCGAACAACAATGGACAGAAGGGGTTTCCCCCACAAGTGCGGACGGTGAACATGATATATGCAACCCACATTCCTAAGAGGGAACGGAAGCGTGCGCTACGGGACGTATACGCGATGGAGCTAGTCGCCCCAAAGTTCAACACATGGTCCTCCTGTCCGATCACCTTCGATCGAAGGGACCACCCCACTAGCATACGTCATGGCGGCTTTGCCGCATTGGTTCTCGACCCAATCATCGACGACTTTCACCTCACAAGAGTCCTCATGGACGGCGGCAGTAGCCTGAACCTGCTTTACCAGGACACAGTGCGGAAAATGGGCATAGATCCCTCAAGGATTAAGCCCACAAAAATGACCTTTAAAGGCGTTATACCAGGTGTAGAAGCCAATTGTACAGGCTCCATAACACTTGATGTGGTCTTCGGATCTCTGGATAACTTCCGAAGCAAAGAGTTAATCTTCGACATAGTCCCGTTTCGAAGTGGCTATCACGCCCTGCTCGGGCGAACCGCATTCACAAAGTTCAATGCGGTGCCGCACTACGCATATCTCAAGCTCAAGATGCCAGGCCCTCGAGGAGTAATTACGGTCAACGGAAACACCGAACGCTCCCTCCGTACGGAGGAGCACACAGCGGCTCTCGCAGCGGAAGTACAAAGCAGCTTTTTCAGGCAACTCTCCAGTCCGGCCGTTAAAAAGCCGGACACTGCCAAGCGCGCCCGGAGTAACCTACAACAAGACCGCCTGGCACGTTCTGAGCAGGCGTAGCAATGCGGCCCCAACCCTAGACATCACGACATAGCAAGGCTAGTACCTCGCGTACATAATTACGCTCTTGAAATACCATGGGCACAGGGGAAGGGGCACAGTAACGGCATGCCCGAAATACGGCCTAAAACGTACTAGGGGCTGCCAGATTCTTTTTCTTTTCAGGACTCCACACTTTGGACGACCTGTTCGGCAATTCGACTGCCGCACAAACGCTACAAGATCCAGGAAAGCAGACAAAGCTACGCCGCATTATGGAACTCTCAGGTGGTCTCTGTTACGAGCGGTATATCTGTTTCGAATACAATTCGGCGGCCTGCCCCTGGTCAGGACATGTTAAATAGTCTAATATCTTTTGCTTATCACACTACTTGTATCGTTCGGCTTTGATAAATAGCCTCTTTATAAACAATGCATAGCTTTTTATCTATTTTTTGCATTATCCTATTTTAATATATGTTTATTAAATAACATGATCGCACCCGTACACCATGGTACGGCAAACACGCCAGGGGCTTCAGTACCCTTCGATCTGGTGTGAGAAGTCCGTACACTTTCACAAGTGCGGCACCCCGAACTTATAGCACTATATGCATCGGCTCCGAATCATGATTTGGGTCAATAGTTGGGTTTGCCCGGCTCCTATGTTTTGGTGCCTTACGTTCCGCTATATCGGCTAAGGTAGCACTAGGAGAACCACTGCAATCGTGCCCCGGTTCAGCTGGGTTAAGCACCTCAGTGGAGAAAGCTAAAACTGACTGTCATGATAGGGCGAGAGACCGGTCGCTGTTCGAGAGGTTTTTCGAGTCCCTAAAGACTTATGCCGCTTCGAGCGAGGAGCTGGCTTTGTCCAGCCAAAGGTGTGGATAGCGCCCCGAATTCGGTCTTCCGAACTAGGGGCTTCGCCGAAATTTAAAATTATAAAGTTCTATGGCTAAGTGAGAGTGTTCAAGCATTATAGTCCGATTGCCTGGTTCGTTGTGCTGAGCGCCTCCCTCGAAGGACCCAACCATGGGAAAAAGAGCGCTCAGGTTTATCCCGAACACCCCAGCACTAGCGGCATGGGGGCAGAAGCCGACGACTGGCCATCTCTCAATTTTTGATAACCGGCCGCACAGAAAATAATATTTTAAATACAATAAGCATTGCTTAGCGCACATGAACAAGTTTTCAGCACACAGGATAAACATGAGCGAGTTCATTCAAAAATTACATCTTTGGTACATTCATCCGCAATAAGGCGGGCACCTGCAAGAACATCCTTGTAATAGTTCTCGAGCTTGCGATGCTCCTTCCCCTGCGGTGGCCCGTCCTTCACCAGCTTCTCACCGTCAAGCTTACCCCAGTGCACCTTTGCACGGGCAAGGGCCCTCCGGGCACCTTCGATGCAGACGGAACGCTTGATGACCTCAAGCCGGGGACAAGCCTCCACTAGCCGCCGCACCAGCCCGAAGTAGCTCCCAGGCAGGGCTTCTACGGGCCACAGCCAAACTATGAAGCCCTTCATGGCTTGTTCGACCGCCTTGTGGAGCTCGACCAGCTGTTTCAATTGGTCGCTCAAGGGCACAGGGTGTCCGGCCTCAGAATACTGAGACCAGAACACACTCTCTGTCGAGCTGCCCTCTTCAGCTCGGTAGAATGCGGCGGTGTCGAATACGCTGCGGGGAAGATCTGCGAACGCCCCTGGAGAACTCCAGATTCGGGTAAGTGACAAGTAGTTTACTTTTATATTTCTACTTTGCATTAAGAATGCCTTACCCGCTGCTATCTTTTTCATCTCCTCCAATTCTTGGAGGGCCTTTTTGGCTTCGGCCTTGGCACCCTTGGCGGTCTCAAGGGCCGACGTGAGCTCAGATGCTTGCGCCTTTGACTCAAGCTCCAAGCTCTCATGTTTCTTCATGAGAGCCTGCAGCTCTTGCTGCACCTCACCAACCTGAGCCCCAAGTCTTTCTCGCTCGGTGCGCTCCTCGGCCGTTTTCTTTTCGGCCTCAAATAGCGCCTGCTTGAGGGTCGCCACCTTAGTTGTGGCCCCTACAATAAGCAGTACGATCCTGTTATTCTTTGCAATCACGCCTCTCTATAGGCACCTTTTTTAGGGTATTTCTTACCTTCTTTTTCCTCGAGCTGCCGTTTGGCCAGGCCGAGCTCTTGCTCGGTCCGCCCGAGGTCCTTTTTTAGGACATCCACCTGTGCAGTCAGTGTGGCGGTGGATAGCAGCGAAGCCTGCATACGCATATTGACTCTTTATTGTTAGACTCCTGCGAAAACTAATAGATCCTCTATTTGGCTTTTCTTTCCGAACGCCAAACAGAGCATCAGGGGCTACTGTCTATGCGGTACTATCTTGACATATTTTAACTTACCTCGAAGCCTGTCAGAAGGCTAGCGCAAGCTTCAGTCAGTCCGCTCTTGGCGGATTGAACCTTTTGGATCACCGTACTCACAATAGTACGGTGCCCCTTGTCGATGGAGGCGCCGTCAAGCACCTCCAGCAGATGGTCCAGCGACTCCGGTTGGACGGAGGTCGCTGGCTTAGAAGGCTTGCTCCTTTTGGAAGGAGTTCGCCTACCGCGGCTCGGAACTGTTGAAGATTCTGGCGCGGGGTCCGGCACAAAGCCGGACTTGGAGCCCTGGGGGGTCTTGTCCCCTTCATTCCTGGAGTCTGGGAGGTTGCCTTGCGTCTCCTTCGAGACCACCTCTTCCTGCCCTGGGGCTTGTCGCGACGCCACTTCGGCGTCATCCGTGGTGCGGGGGGGAGACAGCGGGTGGAACGGAGTTCACGTCCGATGAGTCCAGGGAGCCACCCGACGATTCGTTGTATTCGGCCTGGGGCGGGCTGCATGTTCACATTTGACATTAAGGGAAGCTGCGCAACGAAGGAACATCATGAGTTACTCTGATGTCCGAACTTACGATTTTGTCGGACGCTTGGCCCTGTTCGGCCACTCCTCTTCGCTCTCTTCGGCGTCATGGGAGTCGTCTGGCGGAGGGGTCTTCCTTTTCCTAAACCCCTCGGCCTCCCCTGATGGGGCGGCCTTCCTCTTCTCTTCTCCCTCCGCTGAGGGGGAGAGCTTTCTTCTTCCTCCTCGTTTTCACGAGAGGAGGGCGTCTCGGACTCGTCAGATGATGAGTCCGACACCACCAAGTTACGGGCACTCTTTCGAGTCCCGGTGGTCTTCTTCTTCTTGACCTTCCTCTCTGGCACCACATATGGTGCCGGAGTCAGCAGCCTCACCAGGAGAGCTGGGGCTGGGTCTTCGGGAAGGGGAGCCGGACAGTTAATTGGTCCGGATATCGCCTGCCATGCCTGTCAAAGGTAAGGGAGTTTAGATCCCGCATAGAGTTAATCTATGAAAAAGAGCTTAATAATCCTGTCAAAGGCATAGATAGCTTACCTCGCTAGCGTGACGCTACGTGCTGTATCCGCGATCCTCGGAAGCGGATGCGGGGGCCTCGGCGCCTTTGATCAGCACCTTCCAGACGTCTTCATACGACGTGTCGAAGAGCCTGGTGAGGGTTCGGTGTTGCGCCGGGTCGAACTCCCACAAATTGAAATCCCGTTGTTGGCACGGGAGGATCAGACGAACGAGCATGACCTGGACTATATTAACAAGCCGGATTGGCTTGTTTATCAGGGACTGGATGCAGGTCTTCAGTCCGGTCACCTCTTCCTCGTTGCCCCACGACAGGCCCATCTCTTTCCAGGACATAAGCCGCGTGGGGGGTCCGGATCTAAACTCGGGGGCTGCGACCCATTCCGGATCGCGTGGCTCGGTGATGTAATACCACCCGGCTTGCCACCCCTTTAGGGTCTCCACAAAGGAGCCCTCGAACCAGAGGACGTTGGCTATCTTGCCAGCCATAGCGCCTCCGCATGCCGCTTGGCTGCCGTGCACCACCTTGGGCTTGACGTTGAAGGTCTTGAGCCAAAGGCCGAAATTGGGGCGGACGCGGAGGAAGGCCTCACACACGACGATAAACGCCGAGATGTTGAGGATGAAGTTCGGGGCCAGATCGTGGAAATCTAGGCCATAGTAGAACATGAGTCCTCGGACGAATGGGTGGAGTGGAGAACCCAGTCCGCGGAGGAAGTGGGGAAGGAAAACTACCCTCTCATGGGGCCTTGGGGTGGGGAGAAGCTGCCCCTTCTCGAGAAGCCGGTGCAGGATGTCCTTGGACAGGTATCCGGCCTTCCTTAGCTTTTTTACTTGAACCTCCGTGACGGAGGAGACCATCCACTTGCCTCCCGCTCCGGACATTCCTGGAGAAGGTTGAGGTGGGAAGAGCGGGCTTGGGCGCTGGAGCTTGAGTGCGCGAGAGATGGATTGGCAAAGGAGGAAGAAGGCGTAGGTAAAAAGGTGGATCCTTATCCCCTTATATGGGCGGATGCGGTTATGCGTCCCCACCTACCTAATAAAACTCGCTTGCCTCCCAAGCGCCGTGGTAAATGGCGCGGTTGGGTTACCCACGTCCGTATTGATGAAAATCCCGTAAAAGGGGCACACGATCTCTGCTTTGACAAGACGTGCCAAGGAAACCGCCTCGCTAAACGTGCTGAGGTGGAAAAGTGAAAACAATTTGTATAAAGAGCTTGGTCGTGGTGTGATGACGCACTGCGAAATACGTCAGCAGATTTGATTGGTGTTAATATTATTCTTTCTATGGCAATATGTGGAAACTTATTTTGCAGAGCCGGACACTATTCTTTGGTGTTCACAATCTTCTTGAAGAACTTGGAGGAGGAACCCGCCTTGCAATGCCGAAGACAATCTGCGCGCCGGACTCGTCGTCATTGAAGCCTGGTTCAGGGGCTACTGAGGGTGTCCTGGATTAGGGGGTGTTCGGGTAGCCGAACTATACCTCCGCCGGACTCCTGGACTATGAAGATACAAGATTGAAGACTTCGTCCCGTGTCCGGATGTAACGCCCCAGATGTAACTTGCCATATTTGTAATCCAACTCTTGCCATTTCCGGCTATGTGCTATGATATTTCCCTCAATGGTTGGGTTCTCTCCATTTTGCATTTTGGTCATGTCATGCATTTCATATCATGTCATCATGTGCATCGCATTTGCATACGTGTTCGTCTCATAAATCCGAGCATCTTTCCCGTTGTCCGTTTCGCAATCCGGCGCTCCTATGTCCCCCGGCGTCCCCTTTTACGTTTCTTCGTGAGCGGGTATTAAACTTTTTCGGAATGGACCGAGGTTTAACATGTGGCCTCGGTATAGCACCGGTAGACCGTCTGTCAAGTTTCGGGTCAATCGGAGTTCGTTTGGTACTCCAACGGTTAACCGGGTAACCGTGAAGGTCTCGTGTGTGTTGCAGCCCAACACCCCTTCAAAACAGCCCAATAACCCATCTAAGACACTCCCATGTCCTCCGCCGTTCGATCACGATCGCGTGGCCGAAAACCGCTCTCCATTTGGAGCTTCCTAGCTCCTCCTATCTATAAAAAGGCCTCCCCCTCCTCAAATCCGGGTCAAAACACCTCAAACCCTAGCATTTTTCCCTCCGCGCCGCCGGACGTGTCCGTCCGCCGCCGGACACGCCAGCGCCGCCAACCGCAGCCAGCCCGGGGCCGCCACGTGGTGCCCCGCGCCCCACATCGCCGCGGCCCGCCCGACCCGCTCCTGGCCCCCGCGGGCCCAGGCCGCCGCCGCCGCTCCCGCCCGTCCGCCCGCGCCCGTAGCGCGCCTCCCGCGCCTCCCGCGCCGAGTCGCCATCGCCTCCGCCCGCCGGCGTCGTGCCCCGCCGCCTCCGTCGCCCTTCGCCGCCGTCCCGCCGCGCCGGACTCCGCCCGGCGAGCCGCGCCGCCCCCTCGCCTCCCCTCGCCGCCCCGCGGCCAGATCCGGGCGGGCCCCGCCCGGATCCGGCCGGGCCCGACTCCGCCGCCGCCTCCCCGGTCGTCTCCGGCGAGCCGCCGCCCGTCTCGGTTCGCGCGCCGCCGGAACCCTAGATCCGGAGGTCTATTTTTTTCACTAAGTCCCAGTATTTTCATCATCATCATGCCATGTTCCCAGTGCCATAACTTTGCATCCGTAGCTCCGTTTCACGCGTTTTATATGTCAAATTGTTCGTCTCGAAGATTACATCATTTTGTTCCATTGCATCATTTTCATTTGAGGTCATCTTGATGCCCGAAATGCTGTTATAAGAGGGGCTAGTTGATGTTAGTTGCTGGATCTTATCTGAACATGCATTTTTGTCATTTTTGCCATGATTGATGTGTACCTCCTATGAAGTTGAGTCCTACATGTGTTTTGTAATATGCCATGTTACCTTTCCAGAGGATTTTGCCATGTATTTTTGTGATCTATGTGATGACTAGCACAAGCATGCAAACTAGGTCACCTGATGTTGCTGATTTCAGAGACTTAGTGATTTCACCAAGTCCCTGACTGCTGTTATTTTTATGCCATGTGTTCATATTGTTTCCGAGAGATCTATGCATAATTTGAGCATGATCACTAAGGGTGTTTTGAACTTGAGTATTTGCTTAATCCATCCGTGCCTTTGTTTGCAATTATGGAGTGCCATAGCTTGAGTCAATCGAGCTCTACTTTTGCTTCAAAATGTTGCTGGCAGATTGTTTACATGTTATTCGATTTTGCCAAGCTTGGTGTAGTTGATCCTTGCATGATATGATGTTATTCTTGCCATGCCTAGTTACTATGCCATGTCTTATTGATGTATGTATGCTTAGTTTATCTAGAATTGCTCTGTAGTGAGTGCATCGAGCTCACGAACATGCCTAGTCGTTAGTAGTTTTCTGACATGTCCAGTTTTCTGCTAAGTCTGAAACCTGTAACGAAACTTGCTTAATTGTCATGGGTGTAATCTTATTTTCTGATCCTTTTTGGCTTATGGTCAGTAAGGGACTTTTGTCAAGTGCTTTGAGTAGATTCATGCCAAGCCTTATTTTGCTATGTTCTGTTCTTGTAGCATGTTGTTTCATTGCTCTGAACATGTCATCCTGATGTTAGTTTCTGCTATGTTGTTATTTTCACTAAGTCTGTGAACCTGTTATCTTGTGCACTTTTGCCATGCTTGTTTGGACCTGTTATGATGTGATTTAGCCGTAGCTCAGTGTTCATATTTTGTCGAGCATCTTGAGTAGATTACTAGCATATGCTTTGTTGCCATGTTTGGGTGCAGTAGCTTAATTATTTGTTGCTTGCTAAGTAGCATCATGCTGTTAATGGCAGATTCGTGTCATTCTTGTATTGCTTGCCATTTGCAAACCGTGCATCCGATTCCGGTGTATTTTATATCGATTTCAACCAAAATCACCTCATCTATCCAGTGGCATGCTTGGTTTGCCAAGATTATGCCCTGTTCATCCTTGCCCTTCCGGAGCATGCATACGCATTGCATATCACCTCTCACATATCATGCCATGTTTTGCATCATGTTGCTTGCGCATTGCATCGTGGTTGATATTGGTTCCTTTGCTTGTTCCCTTGTCTTGGGTAGAGCCGGGAGACGAGTACGTGAACGAGGATTCCGTTGAGAACGCTTTCGAGGACCAAGCTTTCGACAACTCTGAGACTCTTGCAGGCAAGATGACCATACCCTCGAAATCACTTCTATCTTTGCTTGCTAGATTGCTCGCTCTTTTGCTATGCCTATTCTGCGATACCTACCACTCGCTATATCATGCCTCCTATATTGCCATGTCAGCCCCTAACCATCCATGTCCTAGCAAAACGTTGATTGGCTATGTTACCGCTTTGCTCAGCCCCTCTTATAGCGTTGCTAGTTGCAGGTGAAGATGAAGTTTGTTCCTTGTTGGAACATGGACTTGTTGTTCCTTGTTGGAACATGTTTACTTGTTGGGATATCACAATACCGCTTATTTAATTAATGCATCTATATACTTGGTGAAGGGTGGAAGGCTCGGCCTTATGCCTGGTGTTTTGTTCCACTCTTGCCACCCTAGCTTCCGTCATACCGGTGTTATGTTCCCGGAGTTTGCGTTCCTTACACGGTTGGGTGATTTATGGGACCCCCTTGACAGTTCGCTTTGAATGAGACTTTTCCAGCAAGGCCCAACATTGGTTTTACCATTTGCCACCACCTACCCCTTTTTCCCCCCGGGTTTTCGCGAGCCCGAGGGTCATCTTTATTTTAGCCCCCCCGGGCCAGTGCTTCTCTAAGTGCTGGTTCGAACCGAGCAACCTGTGGGGCCACCTCGTGGCAACTCGAGGCCTGGTTTTACTCGTAGCTTGACTTATCCAGATGTGCCCTGAGACCGAGATATGTGCAGCTCCTATCAGGATTTGTCGGCACAATCGGGCGGTTTTGCTGGACTTGTTTTATTGCTGTCGAAATGTCTTGTAGTCCGGGATTCCGAGATTGATCGGGTCTTCCCGGTAGAAGGAATATCCTTCGTTGACCGTGAGAGCTTATCATGGGCTAAGTTGGGACACCCCTGCAGGGTATTATCTTTCGGAAGCCGTGCCCGCGGTTATGAGGCAGATGGAAATTTGTTGATGTCCGGTTGTAGAAAACCCGAAGTTGACCTTAACTAAAACACATCAACCGCGTGTGTAACCGTGATGGTCTCTTCTCGGCGGGGTCCGGGAAGTGAACACGGTGTTGGAGTAATGTCTGACGTAGGTCGTTTCAGGATCACTTCTTGATCACTTCTAGCTTCACGACCGTGCTTTGCCTTCTCTTCTCGCTCTCTTTTGCGCTGTAGCCACCATATGCTAGTCGCTTGCTGCAGCTCCACCTCACAAACCCCTTTCCCACCTTTAAGCTTAAATAGTCTTGATCTCGCGGGTGTGAGATTGCTGAGTCCCCGTGACTCACAGATATTATCACCACAGTTGCAGGTACCAACGATGTCAGTGCAGATGACGCGACCGAGCTCACTTGGGAGTTCGACGAGGAACGTGGTCGTTACTATGTTTCTTTTCCAGATGATCTATAGTGGAGCCCAGTTGGGTGATCCGGGGATCTGTTAGCATTTGGGGTAGTCTTCTTTCATTTTGGTACCGTAGTCGGACCTTGAGTGTAATCTGTATGATGGATGTTATTTATGTACTTGTGTGAAGTGGCGATTGTAAGCCAACTATGTATCTTTCCCCTTTATTTATTACATGGATTGCGTGAAGATTACCTCACTTGCGACATTGCTTTCAATGCGGTTATGCCTCTAAGTCGTGCCTCGACACGTGGGAGATATAGCCGCATCGAGGGCGTTACACCGGAAGGGACTTTCCTTGGCGTGGAAGGCAAGCTAGGCGATGCGGATATTCAAGATCCCCTGCCAATGTAACCAACTCTGTGTAACCCTAACCCTATCCGGTGTCTATATAAACCGGAGGGTTGTAGTCCGTAGGACAGAACCATCATCATACACAATCATACCATAGGCTAGCTTCTAGGGTTTAGCCTCCTTGATCTCGTGGTAGATCTACTCTTGTACTACCCATATCATCAATATTAATCAAGCGGGAGTAGGGTATTACCTCCATCGAGAGGGCCCGAACCTCGGTAAAAACATCGTGTCCCTTGTCTCCTGTTACCGTCCGGCCTTGACGCACAGTTCGGGACCCCCTACCCGAGATCCGCCGGTTTTGACACCGACACTGGCAGTTGCATGTGCTTGTCTAGTTTAATGTATATCATGAGATACCTGCAGCTTGTTTGCAAAGTTTGAGTAGGCAATTGAATTTTTTATTTAGTGGCGCAATATCGTCTTCCATGTAACTCAACATGCAAAGTTACTTATGGCATCTAATTACATAGCAAAACACGTTATGTCTTTTAGGGTGACCGTATAGACAATTGTGGTATAAGCGTATTTAATCCATGGATAGACATTATTATACCAGGGAATGTGGATGATTTAAGAATTCATGTCTATAACCTTTTATTTCGTTCTTACCACTCTCCGCCTTCATTTTTCAATAACCGAGCTTATTTGACAGCATGCTAATGGAACATGGCAAACACCATGAGCAATCTGCTATCAGTAAGAAGTTGATTTGGTAGATTGTACAAATGAGCCAGCAAAAAAGTTTGCCTCAAATGTCATTAAGTGTATATCCTTTGGGAATCCTGTAAAGCAAATCCCTCCCTGTTTTGCTGTCAGTGTTGTCTAATTTCTTATCTCTGTGACTATTAGAGAACAATGTAGTGTTTCCTGTCAACTACTACTGGTTGGCCAGTTTCCAGTTTTGACCTGGTTGAACTTTTGATAGAGCATCGGCTCGTTGTTAGTTCTAGTGCGCTCAAGCATAAGGAGGGATTGACCTGTTATCGATGGATCACTATTGATAACTTAACTTATTATGTTAGTTCTAGTGCGGCGCTAGCGAAGGTACAAATGTACTGAATGTTCACACCTTTAATTATTTTCATTTTGTGAACAAACATCAATTCAGTATGAAAAAGGAACATAATAAGTTAACTTTGCAAGTGCATCAGTTCACCTTGAACAAATTACAGAAGTGCACCATCAAGTTTTCCATTCAGTTCGCTTATAAAAAACACAAAGTTGGCTGTGTAAAGAAAACAGGAGAACCAATGTCAACCTAGAAGTTCAGTAGGTAACTCCACACAAGTGCACTTGTTAGAAAATTTTGGGTTTCCTATATTTTAGACTGCAGAAATTTTGAGTTTGCTATGTTTGCATTACTTAACGTGTATGTATGATGTATTAAATTCCAGTGCGAAATTCGTTTAGTTCAGTACAATTTGTACTATAAAAATACAAAACAGCAAGGGCTCAGAAACCAATTTTCCAATATGGACGAGGTGATTTGGTGCTCGGGCTCAGATGAGCCCGAAATATGAGCTTTCTGCTGGTGCATTGGGATCGTAGAAAGTCTGACACGCGTGACAGCATTGCAGTAGGGAAATTTTAGTATACATGATCTATACACCCTCCTACAGTGCGCTCTTGTGGGACTTTTCCATAGCTCGCGGTGTCCATCTGTTAGGAGTGGTCCGTGGGCCATGGAACAAAACGCTAGAGAAATAGGTCCAGATCGTCTCGACAAACCTGAGCTATACCCAACTAGCACGGACGACAGTGGACGGCGGCCGACAAATAGTGAGGTACCTCATGCGTATAGCATGTGCGACGGCCGCTCCTTATGCCAACAGTGAGGGAGTCCTGGACTAAGGGGTCCTCGGGCGTCCGGCCTGTTAGCCATGGACCGGACTGATGGGCTGTGAAGATGCGAAGGCCGAAGACTGCACCCGTGTCCGGATGAGACTCTCCTTTGCGTGGAAGGCAAGCTTGGCGACCAAATATGTAGATTCCCTTCTTTGTAACCAACCTTGTGTAACCCTAGATCCTCCTGGTGTCTATATAAACCGGAGGACTTAGTCCGGAGAAGATAGATTCATTACCATAGTCATACAAGCTAGACCTCTAGGGTTTAGCCATTACGATCTCGTGGTAGATCAACTCTTGTAATACTCATATTCATCAAGATCAATCAAGCAGGAATTAGGGTATTACCTCCATAGAGAGGGCCCGAACCTAGGTAAACATTGTGTCCCCTGTCTCCTGTTACCATCGACATTAGACCACAGTTCGGGACCCCCTACCCGAGATCCGCCGGTTTTGACACCGACATTGGTGCTTTCATTGAGAGTTCCACTATGCCGTCGACGACAGGATTGATGACTCGCCTTGTCCTTAAAGACAATACCACCGCTAGAGGAGGACTGGCCCCAGGCCAAACTCTCCGGCTGGGCGGCTTTACCATGATCGCTTGTTCGGCCGTTAAGCCAACGATGACCTCTCGGGCCATCGAAAATCCCCTTCGTATCGACTCCAAACACTCCAAGCAGATGGATCCTGCGGAGTTCTCGTCTTGAAACGAGCTCCTTGATCGCATCGCCGCCCTGGGAATCGCCACAGATTACGATCGGATCAGGCTTAAACCCTACCAAAGAGAAATTAAGTCTCCACCAGTCACCCACCAGATAGCGGTAGTCGAGGAGCAAGATGGCGACTCTTCCCCCATAGTGAAGACGGAATATGTTCGGATCGCCGACCCTGCAGGGCTGGATACCCACCAGTGAAAGGACGTGACCGGCCTTCCGAACATAGAATCGGACGGTGGGCACAAACAATCAGAAGATACTCCGGAGCCCGGACTATTAAGTCTGGAAAATCTTCAGACTCCGGATCATCGATCGGGTCAAGGTCCGGATCCAATTCCACACACCCACCCAGACATAAGCACTCTTATGAGCATCCAACAGCAGCCTCTGGAACCGGTCCACCACTTCTAGGCCAGATTCCTCCTTGTCAAGGACAAGGTTAAAGATTGCCGCGACGAGGACGCGATATCAGCGTTCTACAACAATTGCACGGACGTAGGAATCCTCAACGCCATGAATCGCCACCGCATACTACACTTCGCTGACTTGGCAACTATCGTACAGAAGTACAACGCAATGGAAAGCGTCTAGAAAGCTCAGGCAGCTTGCTGGGAGCCGTCGGTCCAAACTCAGCCTCTTGTCTAGGCGAAAAGGGCGCATCCCTGTGACATGCCCAGTCCAATAGCCAAGAAATATAAACCCATTACGCGCACGGAACCGTTCTGGAGGGATGGCTCGATGGCCCATGCAAAATACACACAACACCGGATACCATATCAACCCACAACCCTAGAGCATGTTGGATACTCCGGCAGGTAGCCAAGAGCGGCTAGGACATCCTTACCAAAAAACGCCCCAGAGAAACACCCTCCAGAAGACGACGACCCCAGAGTATTGATGGTCTTCGAGACATTCGCTTCAAACAATAAGCGCAAAAGGGCACTCCGCGACCTCGCCGAAGTCTGTCAAATCGCCGCTATAAACCCTTGGAACAACACGACCATAACCTTTAATGCCGGTGACGAACCAAAATACAGGACAGTCCGAGCGCCAGCCGCATTAGTCCTCAGTCCCATCATGGACGGCTTTCGACTCACCAAGGTCCTCATGGACAGCGGCAGCGGACTAAACCTCATCTACGAGGATACACTCCACAAAATGGAAATAGACAAGAGCCGCATCGAGCAAAGCAGCACGACCTTTCGAGGAATCATTCCCAGTCGGGAGGCGCGGTGTGCGGGAAAAATCACACTCGACGTGGTATTCGGCACGCCGGAGAATTATCGGTCCGAAGAAATAACCTTCGAAGTGGGTCCTTTCAGCAGTGGATATCACGCCCTGTTGGGGCGAGATGCTTTTACACGCTTCCAAGCTATACCTCATTACGGGTACATGAAGCTCAAAATTCCCGGGCCCAACGGCATAATCACTCTTGTCAGTGATCCGGACATAGCACTCCATGCTGAAAACAAAACCGCATCCCTGGCCCTTGAGGCATTATCGGAAGCCCTCGCGGCCGAAGAATTAACCGCACTGCGCTCGATGGTGGATAGGGACGATGTGATCTTAGACAAACGAACCAGATCCACCTCCAAACTGGCAGAAGAAATTGTCAAATTCCAGGTCCACCCAACGGACCCCAAGAAGACAGCATCTATTGAAGCACAACTAGACCCAACGGCCGACGCCGCGCTACGGGATTTCCTTCGCGAAAACTGGGATATATTCGCCTGGCACCCTTCTGATATGCCTGAAATCCCACGCAAGCTGGCCGAACATAGCCTCAATATATTAAAGGGATACAAACCAGTCAAACAACCACTGCGGCGCTTTTCTGAACCAAAACGCCAAGCTATGGGGGAGGAGCTAGCCAATCTAATTGAGGTTGGATTCATTAGAGAAATAAAACATCCGGACTAGCTGGCAAACCTGGCGATGGTACCAAAGAAGGACAAATCCTGGCGCCTGTGCGTCGATTTTAAAGACCTCAATAAGGCTTGCCCTAAGGATCCCTTCCCCCTCCCCCGCATTGATCAAATCATTGATGTTACCGCAGGACACGACTCATTGTGTTTCCTTGATGCATATTCCGGATACCATCAAATCAAAATGAAGGAGTCTGATCAAGCTGCAACAGCATTCATTACCCCATATGGGCCATTCTGCTTCAACACCATGCCCTTCGGGCTCAAGAACGCCGGTGCCACATACCAACGCATGATTCAAACATGCCTAGAGAAGCAGATCGGCAAGACAGTTGAAGCTTATGTGGACGACGTCGTCATCAAAACTAGGCACGTCGAAACACTAATAGATGATTTACGTCTCACAATCAACAACCTCCGTGCACACGACATTAAGCTCAATCTAAAAAAGTGCATTTTCGGCGTCCCCGCTGGAAAACCGCTGGGCTTCATCATTTCCAATAGATGAATCCGAGCCAAAATCCAAGCCCTGTCACAATTGGCTACGCCAACAGACCTTAAACAAGTCCAAAAACTCGCGGGTTGCGTGGCAGCTCTAAGACGCTTTATCTCCAGATTGGGAGAAAAGGCACTGCCACTCTATCGCCTTCTACGGCAAACCGATCACTTCGAGTGGACGGACGCGGCAACAGCCGGACTGTAAGAAATAAAAACCCTTCTAGCAAGCAACCCAATCCTGGCCGCGCCAAATGTCGGCGAACCCATGTTACTATACATATCGGCAACACATCAGGTGGTGAGCGTCGTGCTCGTCGTTGAACGAGAACAGGACGGATACAAATTCTTGCTTCATAAGCTAGTATACTACGTATTCACTGTCCTTACACCATGCAAATCCCGGTACCCCCATTATCAAAAGATAGCATACGCGGTCTTCATGGCATCCCGAAAGCTACGACGCTACTTCCAGGAGTGTTCGATCACGGTGGCTTCTGAAGTACCATTCAACGACATAATAAACAACCGCGATGCCACGGGTCGAATTGCCAAATGGGCCATTGAGCTCCTTCCATTTGATATTACATACAAACCACGTCCAGCTATTAAATCCCAAGTGCTGGCTGACTTCATCGTCGAATGGACAGAGGCCGAACTTCCTAAAGAGTATGTCACATATTCCAATTGGGTTATGTATTTTGATGGCTCCAAAATGCTGGCAAGACTAGGAGCGGGCGTCATTTTAACGTCTCCTGCTGGAGACGTCGTTCAGTACGTACTCCAAATACTATACACAGACTCCAACAACGCAGGCGAATACGAGGCCTTATTGCATGGTCTCCGGATGGCTGTCTCCATGGGCATACAACGCCTAGAAGTGCGCGGGGACTCAAACCTTGCAATATCTCAAATAAACAGAGATTTGAATGCCAAAGACCCAAAGATAGCGGCTTATCATAATGCCGTCCTAAAAATGTCGGCTCGGTTTGAGGGGCTCCGGTTCCATCATGTGGCCCGTGAAAGTAATCAAGCGACGGACGTTCTCGCTCGTTTTGGCGCCAAGCGCGACCCCGTCCCACCTAATATATTTCTGGAAAGGCTTTTTAAGCCATCCGTGGTGTGGCAAGGGGAAAGCGGCAACACTATTCCGGATCCGAGCACAACCCCATATGTCGAACACACAGATATCATCGGCGGCTCAGCCACCGAAATAACACCATCGACCCATCTCATTATGGCAGTCAACGCCCCATGGACCGAACCTTTCCTGGCCTACCTTAATAGGAAAGAACTTCTTGAGGATCAGAATGAGGCCCGCCGCATTGTCCGGCGTTCGAAGGCCTACAAGGTTCATGGCGGAGAGCTCTATAAGAAAAGCGCTACCAGAGTGCTTCAAAGGTGTATCTCCGAGGAGGAGGGGCGGCAGCTCCTGGCTGAGATTCATGCCGGTCTCGGCGGGCACCACGCCGCAGCTTGGGTCCTTGTTAACAAGGCCTTCCGTACAGGATTCTATTGGCTGACGGCCCGAGCAGATGCACAGGACCTTGTCCAACGTTGCGTCGGATGCCAACTCTTCGCCAACCAAAGCCACATGCCCCCACTGCCCTACAAACAATCCGCATCACTTGGCCTTTTGCGGTCTGGGGACTAGATATGGTTGGACCCCTTAAAGGAGGAAGCCATAAGAAAAAATATCTGCTGGTCATGGTGGATAAATTCACTAAGTGGATAGAGGCCAAATCAGTTAAAACGGCCGAGTCCGGACCGGTGATAGACTTCATATCCGGCGTCGTGCACCATTATGGTGTTCCGCACAGTATCATCACCGATAACGGCTCCAACTTCAGAGCCGACGAAGTGAAAACCTGGTGCGCTAATCTGGGAATTAAGCTCGATTACGCCTCTGTCTATCATCCACAGACAAATGGTCAAGTCGAAAGAGCCAATGGTCTTATTATGAGCAGCATTAAGCCTAGACTAGTGCGGTCTTTGAAAGAATCAGACAAGCATTGGGTTGAGGAGCTCGACTCCGTACACTGGGGGCTGCGGACCACGCCCAATGGCACTACTTGATACACACCTTTCTTCATGGTGTACGGCGCAGAGTGCTACCCTGCGACATTATTCATGACTCACCTCGAGTGCGCATGTACGAAGAGAGAGAGGCCGAGCTCGATCGGCAGGACAGCCTAGATGCCCTGGAGGAGGAGCGCTATGTCGCAAAAGCCTGTTCTGCATTTTATCAACAACAGGCTCGCAGGTATCAAAGCAGAGAAGTGCGAGCCAAAACATATAACATCGGCGAACTCGTTCTACGCCTGCCGGAGAAGAAAAAGGACAAACTCAAGCCCAAGTGGGAGGGTCCCTTCATCATCGACGAAGTTCTCACCAGAGGGGCGTACTGCTTGCGTGATGCGTCCGACAATCGGCTAGAGCCGAACCCCTGGAACGCGGCCAGACACAACCCGTCGAACCTTTTTCCTGATACAAAATAAACATAGGAGTCACAGTTGGACGCGACTGCTAAAAAGATCATAGTTGCGAACCCATACCTCTTTAAGGAAGGCCCGACTGTATCTCTGTTTGCCTTCCTCTTCGAAGTCCTGCACGGCGCGGGAGCCGCTCACTTCGGAGACTCACTTTGGAGATGCCCCTGGGGCAGCACGACGCGCTGAACGCCTCCCCTTCTGAGCACAGGATGGTGCAGTGGGTGAGGAAGAATGAGAAAAACCCTCTTGGACAAAGTGTCTCCTGATTACTTACATGAGAAGCGGGGAGAAGACCGGGATAGTCGGCGATGATGGCCACCTCTGTGCCGTCATAGCTCGTTTGGTAAAACGTCCCATTCTCAAGCACCACAAATATATCCGGATCCTCTTCGAATCCGGGGTCAAGGTCCCGATTGTGGCCCTCGGGCTGCGGGGCGGGGCTGTGAAGCCCCTCGGAAATCTTTCGCCAGTGTTGTTATAAATTGACGGGTTAATATTTATTGAACGAAGCTCAGGGAGTGGAATGAGTAGAGCAGAAGAGTTGGGGGCTTACCCAGCTAGGAGAAATGTACATGGAATATCCTTCTCTGTGCGTGATGCGCAGGAACTCCTCTTCTTCACCCTTGAATAGTTCGGCCAATATTTTGGCTAGGGCGGTAGGGGTGTCCGGACCTTTCCTGCCGCAGCGGGAGGCGTCATCTTCCCCATTGTAGTTCCACATGGGGAATCCTCTGTATTGGGATGGTTGGACCCCCCGCACTATGGTGATCGCCATCACTTCGACTATCGTATATCCGGACTGGGCAAGCGTCCTGATCTTGCTCAGGAGTTGGCGAACTTCCGCACTATCTTCCTCCTCGAGGCTCCGAGGGCGCCAGCTGTGCCGTTTCTTCATAGGAACACTTGTAAACTCGGGGAGACCCCTCCGGACAGGATCTGGAAGTACGACGTCCTCAATGTAAAACCATTCAGAGGTCCACTCTTCAGAAGCTTTCTTCGGTGTGCCGGATAGGTATCCGGTCTCAGCAATGCGCCATATTTCGGTCCCGCCCACTTCAAATATCGATCCCTCGTGGTTGCATGGGACAAGACAAAATAACCTTCTCCACAGATCAAAATGGGCCTCACAACCCAGGAATAATTCGCATAAAGCGACATAACCCACAATGTGCAGGATGGAGGCTAGGGGTAAAATTGTGCAGCTGGAGGTCATAGTACTGCAGAAGCTCTTGGAGGAATGGGTGAATTGGAAATCCCACGCCCCTTAGCAGATAGGGGACGAAGCACACTCGTTCCCCCGCAGATGGATTGGGGAAATCCTCCGCCTGGGTTTTGCCGTTGAAGGAAGCCAACCCTGCTCGAACAGTGACCAGATCCGCAGGGGGAGAAATCCCTACGTTTGCAACTTCGCCAATTGACTGTGGGACACAGAGCACATCTCCCACTCGCCTTTCTCTGGGTCGGAATGGGAGGAGGAGCTGGGAACGCTAGCCATATTGGAATGGTCTTTCCTGGCAATCTCTGAGGATTTTCTCCGCGTGGTGTCGAATGGATCTGAGACCCAATCTCTTTAAATGGATGCTCTTTCTTGCATGGCCGGGGTGTTATATGCAAAAAATACCCTAACCTTCCACATTCATTCGACACATGGAAGCCGAAGTCATCGATGCACAGAAGCCTAGGGGTGCGGCATTGAATCAAAAGTCGAATACATTACTTGGAAGTCGTCGGAGGAGGAACCCGCCTTGCAATGCCGAAGACAATCTGCGCACCGAACACCTCGTCATTGAAGCCTGGTTCAAGGGCTACTAAGGGAGTCCTGGACTAAGGGGTCCTTGGGCGTCCGGCCTGTTAGCCATGGGCCGGACTGATGCGTTGTGAAGATGCAAAGGCCGAAGACTGCACCCGTGTCTGGATGGGACTCTCCTTGGCGTGGAAGGCAAGCTTGGTGACCAAATATGTAGATTCCCTTCTTTGTAACCGACCTTGTGTAACCCTAGATCCTCCCGGTGTCTATATAAACCGGAGGACTTAATCCGGAGAAGATAGATTCATTACCATAGTCATACAAGCTAGACCTCTAGGGTTTAGCCATTACGATCTCGTGGTAGATCAACTCTTGTAATACTCATATTCCTCAAGATCAATTAAGCAGGAAGTAGGGTATTACCTCCATAGAGAGGGCCCGAATCTGGGTAAACATTGTGTCCCATGTCTCCTATCACCATCGACCTTAGACGCACAGTTCGGGACCCCCTACCCGAGATCCGCCGGTTTTGACACCGACAAACGGCGTGGCGATGGAAGCTGACGGGCTGGAATTCCTCCTAGATCCAGTAGACCGGTGAGTTCCCCTAAGCCAGCACTGCTCCCTTATATTCTAATTTCTCTACAAACTTATTCCCCTGCGATCCACGGAATCCACCCCTGCCCCCGCCGCCGGTGACTCATTTCCTGCCTGGCAGGTTTCCACTTAGGGAGGAGTTTGCGTACAGTTTGGAACACCCAAATCCCGATGCCTTTAGCACTGCTGGTGCACCCCGAGGTCGAACTCCGGGCCTGGCTGTGGGGGACTGCAGACCTAGGATATCCGTATGTGAGGTCCGGCGAAGGAAGAATGCTTCACCGACACGGTCTGCACAGTCCACTGGGAAGGTGAATCCGGAAGTAGGGTGGATGAAGAGGTAATGCAGGAACAGTTCTTCCCAGTTCAATGTGGCAATTATTTTTGCTAGCGAACTAAAGATGCTCACAAGGCAGTGACGCATTTGATGTTCAGCACTAATCCAGTGTGTTGGCGTACTATGCTGAATGTTTTAGATTAGGTGATTTCTGTACAATTGGATTGCTCACGCACTGTTCGAATTAAACCATAGGTGTGGTCAAATTCAGGTTGAGACTGGAGAGTGCACCGCCTGATAGGAACCTGAAACAATCTAACCGCAAATTTCTAGAAGAGCCTACTAACACTGGTGAAATCAGAACATGGTCTATGTTTTGACCCATTCGCTGAGGTGTATGACTTTTACAAGTTGTATTCGTGGGAGGTTGACTTTGGGGGTATGGCAAGAGTAGACTGAACGCTGAGAGGACCAAATCATTGCAGGAGATCGTGTGCGACTGTTCAGTGAGACATAATGTTTTGATGCTAATTTTCGTTTTGACAAATAGTGTTATAAGCAGAGGAGTACCATTGATTACTTATTTTGTGTTCTCAGTTACTCTTGTGAGCACAAGTTCAGTGTCTTTCAGTTCTAGTTTTTTCAAACTGAGAAGATTATACCTCATGTTCTTCATGGCCGCTGAGATTTGGAAATCTTGGTTTTTCTTCTTGCTCTTCAGTTTCTTTGCTAATCCGGCGTGTATGCCTACGTAAATGCAATCTGGGTAGCGCACTAGATGCTCAACGCAATTCTACTGTAAAATTTAGTACCATTTGGAGTCGTGCAGTTGAGTTTGGATCATACCAAAGGCAAATCATGTATTTCCCTTTCTCTTGTTATTTAGTAGCACTTACTGTTGGGCATATGGCATTGACAGGCTTTAGTGTTAGCATATTCATTGTTAACTTCTTGTGTGATAATTCCTTTTCCCAGAAATGTTGATTGGGGATTATGTGCACTATATTAGCTAGTGCTGCTTATTAAGGCAGCTGAGCTGGATGTCTTCTGCAAACTCCCATGTTGATCACTTCCAGGCCACACTTGAATTAACTAGTGATCAATTGTTTCGTTGTTATTCAGGAAGCATATCTTAAGTGAAAAGAGGCATGGACAAGCTCCATATATTTTTAGTCTGACAAAACAACTTAGAAGGAATACTGAAATAATAGCTTTTGAGGTATCACAACCATTCATTCTGATATGATAGCTTCTGAGTTATTTGTGTTGAATATATGGTTTGTACATGTTTATTGTATAGTCCGGCCCACCTCCTAGTCTTTGTATAGTTGAGGTCGAGGCCCAACTTGTACTCCATATATACGTGCGCTATGCACCGATCAATACATCGAGTAGCATTGCCCAAATGTTCGTTTACAACATGGTATCAGAGCTACGATCCTAAACCCTAACTACAGCCGCCGCCGCTGCCGCGATCCCATCGCCGCCGCCGCCGCCACTTCGGGCCGCCACCGCCGCCGCGTCTCCACGCCGCCGCGCCGCCGCCCCCTGTGTGCCGCCGCCGCCTCGCGCTTCCGCCCGCAACCCCGCAACGCCGCCACCCGCCGCGCCGCCTACCGCTAACCGCCGCGCCGCCACACGCGCCGCCGCACTCCCCTCTGACCATGGCCTCCCCCGGTTCCTCCGGTACTACCCGCAGCTGCCGCACCAACCCCTTCGAAGGCCCCGATCCCGTCGTCATCCGCGATCTCAACATCCTCGCTCCGGTTCCTGTTGTCCTCGATCATCTCACCTCCACCTACTATGCCTGGAAGACGTACTTCTCCCTTGTGTTCCGTGAGTACAATCTATGGGATCACATCGATGGCTCCGTGGACTCCCGCTTCATGGAGGACGACGAGGAGTGGACGTCCATCGACGCCACCCTCATCCGCTGGTTCTACACCACCATCTCGAAGGACCTCTTCCACACGGTGGTCTCCGCCGGGGATGACGCTCACGCCGTTTGGACTAAACTCAACGGCCTCTTCACCGACAACACGCTCCAACGCAAGGTTTTCTTGCACGATGAGTTTTTTGGGTGCCAGCAGCTTGACTCGTCGGTGGACGATTATTGCATGCGCCTCAAGAAGCTCGTCGACGAGCTCTGTGACCTTAGCGAGAAGGTCTCCGACGAGCTTCTCCTCAGCACTCTCATGGCCGGCCTGAACGAGGACTTCGGGAACGCCGCCTCCAACATCCCCCTCATCACCAACCCGACCTTCCCCAAGATCGTCGCCTACCTGAAGCTGGAGGAGAGGAGGATGCGGATGCCGCGCACCCGGTCCACCCACACGGCCCTCACCGCCGGGACCCGTGGCGGTGCGCCGCCCACCGCTCCGGCTCCCCCGCGACGGCTCGCCCAGGGGCCCTTCCATGCGCCGCCGCCACCCGGGTTCCCCTACCCCGTGCCGCCGCAGGCCCCCCCCGCCGCCCCCCGCCGAGCAGCAGCAGCGCCAGGGCGGGCGTCGCGGCCGAGGAGGCCGCAAGCAGCACAACAGCCGGCTGCCCAGGGCGGGGCGCCGCGCCCGCCGCAGCACCAGCTCCCGCCGGTGCCCTGGCAGGCCGGCCGGAACCCCTGGATGGGGGTGGTTCACGCATACTCCATGCCGATCCCACGTGCCCCCATCCCTGGTGTCTTTGGCGCCCGTTCAGCCCCTCATCAGGCTATGTACGCGGCCCCTCAGGCGTATCCGCCGGCGCCGCTCTACGGCCCCTCAGCGGCCTATGGCCTGCCCTCGGCCGGTGGGTTCACGGCGCCGCCACCGCAGCCTCTGCCGTCGGCCCCGGCCCTCCCGCCGGCGCCCTGGGACCCCGCGCTGTTAGCGGCCCTCCACACCGCCCCCACGCCACAGCAGTACACTGGCGGTGGCGACTGGTACATGGACACCGGAGCCACGGCTCACATGGCTGCCAACCCCGGTAACCTTACCGCTCATCCCGTTCGCACTGCTGCTCGCATTACCGTGGGCGACGGCTCTTCCATGCCCATCATTCATGTCGGCCATGCTGCTTTTCCTTCTAACTCCCTTCCATTATATCTTTCTAATGTTCTTGTTTCCCCTGACATAATTAAAAATCTAGTTTCTATTCGTTCTCTTACACGTGAAAATCCTGTCGCCGTTGAATTTGACATGTTTGGCTTTTCTGTTAAGGATGCCCGTACCCGGATGGTGCTCCACCGATGTGACAGCCCCGACGAGCTCTACCCGGTCCACTCATCCACATCATCCGTCGCTGCACCCATGGTGCTCTCCGCCGGAGTGGACCTTTGGCACGCCCGTCTCGATCATCCCAACACCGCCACCCTTCGTCATATTCTTCGTAGTTTTTCATTCACGTGTAATAAGATCGACGATCACACTTGTCATGCTTGTCGTCTCGGCAAACATACTCGTTTACCCTTTAGCACTTCCTCGCATGTTGCTTCATACCCATTTGAGTTGATACATAGTGATGTTTGGACATCTCCTGTTGCTAGTAACACGGGCTATCTTTATTATCTTGTTATTCTTGATGATTTTTCGCACTATGTGTGGACCTTCCCGTTGCGGCGAAAGTCGGATTCTGTTGCCACTCTCACCGCTTTCTACTCCTATGTCGCCACGCAGTTTGGTCGCCCCATTCATGCGTTGCAAACAGACAACGGAAGGAGTTTGATAATCTTGCGATCCGCAACCTTCTTGCCACACACGGCACGATTTTTTGTCTTACTTGCCCGTACACTTCGCAACAAAATGGCCGCGATGAGCGTGTGCTTCGCACTCTTAATGACTGCGTTCACACTCTCCTCTTTCACGCCAACGTGCCACCACGTTTCTGGCCCGACGCGCTCGCCACCGCATCACTACTTCTCAACATCCGTCCCTGTCGCACTCGCGGGAACTTTGCTCCTCATCATCTCTTGTTCGGCACGCCACCCTCCTACACCGAGCTCCGCATCTTTGGTTGCTTGTGCTACCCTCGCATCGCTTCCACTACTCCTCATAAGCTCGCACCACGGTCCGTGGCCTGCATTTTTCTTGGCTATCCCCCCAACACCAAAGGCTACTGCTGCTATGATCCTATCTCCCATCGGGTCATCACTTCCCGACATGTTTACTTTGATGAGATGGTTTTTCCGTTTCAGCAGGTACCTTCGGATGTTGCGGCCTTGCCCGCTCCTGGCGACGGCCGCTCGAGTGCTTCTCTCGGGCCGCCTCCTGGCTTTGAGGGTGCCTCCCGTGCCCCGGGTCGAGTTCCTCCCCGGTTGGCTCCATTAGGGCTGCACCCCTCCCGGCGCCTGCGACGCCCCTCGCGCCGTCCTCGGCGCGGGACTCCTCGGTGCCCCCCGCGCCCTCCCCGGCCGCCTCGCCCGCGGCGACCTCGCCGGCGGCCTCTCCCGCGGCGGCCTCGCCTGCGACATCAGCGGCGGCGGGCTCTTCTTCGTCATCGCCCGTCGCCCCGGACTCGCTGCCTCGCCCGATGACTCGCTCTCGGGCCGGTACCTTCCGCCCGAGTACGTGGTACACGAGCGATGAGTATCTTCTCGCTGCTTCCGTCTCTGAGCCGTCCCCTCTCCCATCGTCAGCTCGAGCCACCCTTCGGGACCCTCATTGGCTCGCTGCGATGCAGGAAGAGTTCGATGCGCTCCAACGGAACCGCACCTGGCAGCTTGTCCCTCGACCACCTCGTGCCAACGCCATCACGGGGAAGTGGGTCTTTCGGCATAAGACTCATCTAGACGGGACTCTCGAGCGCTACAAAGCTCGCTGGGTGGTTCGAGGCTTCCGGCAACATGCGGGCGTGGACTTCACCGACACCTTTGCTCCGGTTGTTAAACCGGGCACGATCCGCACCGTGCTTCAGCTGGCCGTCTCCCGAGCTTGGCCTGTGCGTCAGTTGGACGTCTCCAACGCCTTCTTGCACGGCCACCTCGCCGAGCAGGTGTTCTGTGAGCAGCCCACCGGCTTCGTCGACGCCACACAGCCGGATCATGTGTGCTTGCTCTCCCTTTCGCTTTACGGGTTGAAGCAGGCGCCTCGGGCCTGGTACCGGCGCATCACTGGCTTCCTGCAGATGCTCGGATTTACGTCAACCCGCTCCGATGCGTCCCTCTTCATGTATCATCACGGGGTTGACACGGCCTACTTCTTGCTCTACATCGACGACATCATCCTGACGGCATCCACTGTCGCACTTCTCCAGCGGCTTACTGCTCGTCTTCGCGATGAGTTTGCCCTGAAGGATTTGGGGCCCCTTCACTACTTCCTCGGCATTGAGGTGGTTCGACGGCCAGATGGGTTCTTTCTGCACCAGCAGCGTTACGCCCATGAGCTTCTCGATCGTGCCGGCATGCTTAATTGCAAGCCTGCTCCCACGCCTGTTGACACCAAGGCCAAGGTTTCAGCTCTGGAGGGCTCTCCCGCATCCGACGCGGCCTTCTATCGCTCCATTGTGGGTGCCTTGCAGTACCTCACTCTGACGCGCCCCGACTTGCAGTATGCCGTCCAGCAGGTCTGCCTTCACATGCATGCTCTGCGTGATTCTCACTAGACCTTGGTGAAGCGTATCCTCCGTTACATACGCGGCACCCCGTCCATGGGACTTACACTGACGGCCTCCGCCTCCACCGACCTCGTCGCCTACTCTGATGCGGACTGGGCTGGCTGCCCGGACACACGGCGCTCCACTTCGGGGTATTGTGTCTACCTTGGGCCGTCCCTGATCTCTTGGTCTTCCAAGCGACAGCCCACAGTCTCTCGCTCGAGTGCCGAGCCAGAGTATCGGGCAGTGGCTAACGCCGTTGGTGAATGCTCTTGGCTTCGTCAGCTGCTCCAGGAGTTGCTTTGTGATGTTCACAAGGCCACGCTCGTCTACTGCGACAACATCTCCGCCGTGTACCTCTCCGCCAACCCGGTCCATCATCGACAAACAAAGCACATTGAGCTCGACATACACTTCGTTCGCGAGCAGGTGGCCCTTGGACGCATCCGGGTCCTCCACGTCCCGACGGCGCAACAATTTGCCGATGTTATGACAAAAGGACTGCCTACTTCTGTTTTCGAGGAGTTCAGGTCCAGTCTTTGCGTCTCCGGCGACGCTTCGACTGTGGGAGGGTGTTGAATATATGGTTTGTACATGTCTATTGTATAGTCCGGCCCACCTCCTAGTCTTTGTATAGTTGAGGTCGAGGCCCAACTTGTACTCCATATATACGTGCGCTATGCACCGATCAATACATCGAGTAGCATTGCCCAAATATTCGTTTACAACAATTTGGATGAGCTTTGGTGACCTTACCAGTGCAGACCTTCCAGCCAGATTTGGAACCATGTGTCGGTGCTTGTGCTGCTGATTTTGTTTATTTCACTATAAAGTTGAAGCTTTTACTCTCCATGTATAATCTTTGTGACTGATGTTATGCATGCACTGTATAGTATTGTAGAAGGAGAAGTTTAAAGAAAGCTTTTATAACATGCTGCAGGAACATCACCTTGTGCATTGCAAGAAGCTTGACCCATTGTATTCTTTATGATGTTGATATGTGTGTTTTTATGAACTGTATTGTTTTATGAACTGAAAGTCACTGTTTGTCTGTTTGGCATGTGTGTTTGTAACATTGTTCACAATGTGTGTCCTATATGTTTATTGTATCCCTCATGATGTGGTCTGCTTTGTGAACATGGTGGTTCTTAGATGGGCACATCGTCAGTTATTCGTTCAGCTGTTTGCCACAGATGTTCAATTTGTTGAACGTACATATCTTGTTTTGCTATTCCTATCTTCTCTAGCCTTGTATAGCTGACTTCTAGAGATATGGTAGGATTAGTTTTCTTGTCACGCAAGACATCCTGTGTATATATTGTAACCTATTCCATGGAATACAATGAGTTGCATCCTACACCTTTCTACATGGTATCAATTTACCCTACGATCCTCATCGCTTCCGCCCTGTGCTGCCGCATCTCCCTGTAGCCGCCGCCGCGCCACCTCAACCCTAGGCCGCCGCCGCATCTCCCGCATCCGCAGCCACCGCAACTCACCCAACCCTGCCGCCGCCGCTTCTCTCCCGTAGCAGCCGCCGCACCCCTCCCAAACCCTAAACCCGCTGCGGCCTCTCCTTGCAGCCGCCACCCTCCCTTCCCCTCCCAGACCCTAAACCCGCCGCTGCCTCTCCTCGCAGCCGCCACCCTCCCTTCCCCTCCCATGCAGCCGCTGCCATCTTCTCCCTCCACCACCTCCCAAAACCCTAACCACACCACGCTCCTCCCCCACCATGTCTCGCTCCAAGGCCGACCCCTCTGACGCCAGCTCCTTTGCCGGTGCCATGTTCACCTCGGATCGTCTCAATGAGCTCCACATCAAGGATCATGTGCCCGTCATCCTCGACCTTGACTCGCCGTCCTACAACGCATGGCGCACCTACTTCACGCTTTTGTTCCGCTCCTACCGTCTCATCGAGCACGTTGATGGGAGCGTCAACTTCCACAACATGAAGGACGACGACGAGTGGCTTGCCGTGGATGCTTGCATTGTCAAGTGGCTCTTCCTCACCATCTCTTCAGGCCTCTTCAACATGGTGAAGTCCTGTGACCCCTCGGCGTACACCATGTGGACACAGCTGTGCGATCTCTTCCTCGACAATCAGCTCCAACACCGTGTCTTCCTCCAAGGTGAATTCTTCACTGTGCAGCAAAACGATCTTTCGATCGATGAGTATTGCACGCGGCTGAGGGATCTCGCCGACGAGCTACGCGACGTCGGCATGAACATCGACGACTTTGTCCTTCTCACCAACCTCCTTCGGGGCCTCCACCCCGACCTCGGCCAGTCCGCCGCCAACCTCTCCCTCGTCACGTGATACGTCCATTTTGCATCATGCTTTTATATCGATATGTATTGCATTATGGGCTATTATTACACGTTATGTCACAAGATTTATGCCTATTCTCTCTTATTTTACAAGGTTTACATAAGGAGGGAGAATGCCGGCAGTTGGAATTCTAGGCTGGAAAAGGAGCAAATATTAGAGACCTATTCTGCAGAACTCCAAAAGTCATGAAACTCCACGGAAGTCATTTTTGGAAATAATAAAAAATATCCAGCGGAAGAAGTTCACCAGAGGGGGCCCACCTATCCACGAGGGTGGGGGCGCGCCCTACCCCCAGGGCGCGCCCCCCTACCTCGTGGGCCCCCTGTTGGCTCTCCGATGCCCATCTTCTGCTATATGAGGTCTTCAGATGAGAAAAAAAATCATAAGCAACCTTTTGGGACGAAACTACGCCGCCACAAGGCGGAACCAATCTAGGGCTCCGGCAGAGTTGTTCTGCCGGGGACACTTCCCTCCGGGAGGGAGAAATCATCGCCATCGTCATCACCAACACTCCTCTCATCGGGAGAGGGCAATCTCCATCAACATCTTCACCAGCACCATCTCCTCTCAAAACCCTAGTTCATCTCTTGTATCCAATTCTTGTCTCCAAGTCCGGGATTGGTACTAGTAGGTTGCTAGTAGCGTTGATTACTCCTTGTAGTTGATGCTAGTTGGTTTATTTGGTGGAAGATCATATGTTCAGATCCTTTATGCATATTAATACCCCTCTGATTATGAACATGAATATGCTTTGTGAGTAGTTACGTTTGTTCCCGAGGACATGGGAGAAGTCTTGCTATTAGTAGTCATGTGAATTTGGTATTCGTTCGATATTTTGATGAGATGTATGTTGTCTAGCCCCTAGTGGTGTTATGTGAACGTCGACTACATAACACTTCACCATTATTTGGGCCTAGAGGAAGGCATTGGGAAGTAATAAGTAGATGATGGGTTGCTAGAGTGACAGAAGCTTAAACCCTAGTTTATGCGTTGCTTCGTAAGGGGCTGATTTGGATCCACATGTTTCATGCTATGGTTAGGTTTACCTTAATACTTTTGTTGTAGTTGCGTGCAATATAGGTTAATCATAAGTGGGATGCTTGTTCAAGTAAGAACATCACCTAAGGACCGTTCCACCCACATATCAAATTATTAAAGTACCGAACGCAAATCATATGAACGTGATGAAAACTAGCTTGACGATATTCCCATGTGTCCTCGGGAGCGCTTTTCCTTATATAAGAGTTTTTCCAGTCTTGTCCTTTGCTACAAAAATGATTGGGCCACCTTGCTGCACTTTATTTACTTTTGTTACTTGTTGCTCGTTACAAATTATCTTATCACAAAACTATCTGTCACCACTTATTTCAGTACTTGCAGAGAATACCTTGCTGAAAACTGCTTATCATTTCCTTCTGCTCCTCGTTGGGTTCGACACTCTTACTTATCGAAAGGACTACGATAGATCCCCTATACTTGTGGTTCATCAAGACTCTTTTCTGGCGCCGTTGCCGGGGAGTGAAGCGCCTTTGGTAGGTGGAATTTGGTAAGGAAAAAATTATATAGTGTGCTGAAATTTACTGTCACTTGTTACTATGGAAAGTAATACTCTGAGGGGCTTGTTCGGGGTATCTTCACCCCGACCAGTAGAGCAAAGAGTTGCTCCTCAACCTACTTAACCTACTGAAAATGAAAATATTCCTTTTGAAGTTCCTTTGGGTATGATGGAAAAACTGCCAGCTAATGCTTTTACAGGAGATGGAACAAAGCATCCTGATGAACATCTACTCTATGTGGATGAAGTTTGTGGATTATTTAAGCTTGCAGGTATACCCGATGATATTGTTAAGAAGAAGGTCTTCCCTTTATATTTGAAGGGAGATGCATCGACATGGTATAGGCTATGTGATGATACGGGATTATGGAACTATAAATGAATGAAGCTGGAATTTCATCAAAAATATTATCCTATGCATCTTGTTCATCGTGATCGCAATTATATATATAATTTTTGGCCTCGCGAAGGAGAAAGCATCGGTCAAGCTTGGGGGAGGCTTAAATCAATGTTATATTCATGCCCCAATCATGAGCTCCCAAGAGAAATAATTCTTCGAAGTTTTTATGCTCGGCTTTCTCATAATAATCAAACCATGCTCGATACTTCTTGTGCTGGCTCTTTTATGATGAAGACTATTGAATTCAAAATGAACTTATTGGATAGAATTAAACGCAACTCTGGAGATTGGGATCTCGAGAAAGGTAAGGAGTGAGGTATGACGCCTAAGTTTGATTGTGTTAAGTCTTTTATGGATACTGATGTTTTCCGTAAGTTTAGCACTAAATATGGACTTGACTCTGAGATAGTAGCTTCTTTCTTTGAATCTTTTGCTACTTATGTTGATCTCCCCAAGGAGAAGTGTTTTAAATGTCATCCTCCCATAGAAGTAAAAGTAGGTGCACCTATTAAAGTAGAAGAAAAGACTGTCACTTATAATGATCCTATTGTTCCTACTTCTTATGTTGAGAAACCACCTTTCCCTGTTAGAATAAAGGATCATGCTAAAGCTTCAACTGTGGTTCGTAAAAGTAATATTAGAACTTATACACCACCTGAGCAAGTTAAAGTTGAACCTAGTATTGTTATTGTTAAAGATCTCTTGGCTGATAATATTGATGGGCAAGTTATTCATTTCTGCGGTGAAGCCGCTAGAATTGCCAAACCTGTGCTAAAGATAAACATAGACCGGTGGTAGGCTTGCCTGTTATTTGTGTTAAAATAGGAGATCATTGTTATCGTGGCTTATGTGATATGGGTGCTAGTGCTAGTGTTATACCTATTACCTTATATGAAGAAATTAAGCATGAAATTGCACCTGCTGAATTAGAAGATATAGATGTCACAATTAAACTTGCCAATAGAGATATTATATCAGCAGTGGGAATTGTTAGAGATGTTGAAGTCTTGTGTGGGAAAACTAAATATCCTTCTGATTTCCTTGTTCTTGGTTCCCCACAAGATAGCTTTTGTCCCATTATATTTGGTAGACCCTTCTTGAACACTGTTAATGCTAAGATAGACTGCGAAAAGAATGTTGTTACAATTGGTTTAGGTGATATGATTCATGAGTTTAATTTCTCTAAATTTAGTAAACAACATCGTGAAGAATAATTACCTAGTAAGGATGAAACTATTGGTCTTGCTTCTATTGCCGTACCTCCTAGTGATCCTTTAGAACAATATTTGCTAGACCATGAAAATGATATGTTTATGAATGAAAGTAGGGAAATAGATGAAGTATTCTTTAAGTAGGAACCTATTCTGAAACACAATTTGCCTGTTGAAATCTTAGGGGATCCTCCTCCACCCAAGGGTGATCCCGTGTTTGAACTTAAACCGTTGCCTGATAATCTCAAATATGCGTATCTTGATGAAAAAAAGATATATCCTGTTATTATTAGTGCTAACCTTTTAGAGCATGAAGAAGAAAGATTATTGAAAACTTTGAAGAAGCACCGTGCTGCTATTGGATATACTCTTGATGATCTTAAGGGCATTAGTCCCATGCTATGTCAACATAAAATAAATTTGGAAGATGATGCCAAACCAGTCCGTGATCATCAACGAAGGCTTAATCCTAAGATGAAAGAAGTGGTAAGAAAAGAAATACTAAAGCTTCTGGAGGCAGGTATAATTTATCTCGTTGCTGATAGTCAGTGGGTAAGTCCTATCCATTGTGTCCCTAAGAAGGGATGTGTTATTGTTGTTCCTAATGATAAAGATGAATTGATTCCACAAAGAATTATTACAGGTTATAGGATGGTAATTGATTTTCGTAAATTAAATAAAGCTACTAAAAAGGATCATTACCCCTTACCTTTTATCGATCAATTGCTATAAAGAATATGCAAACATACACACTACTGCTCTCTAGATGGTTATTCTGGTTTCTCTCAAATACCTGTGTCGGCTAAAGATCAATCAAAGACTATTTTTACATGCCCTTTTTTGGTACTTTTGCTTATAGACGTATGCCTTTTGGTTTATGTAATGCACCTGCTACCTTTCGAAGATGCATGATGGCTATATTCTTTGACTTTTGTGAAAAGATTTGTGAGATTTTCGTGGACGACTTTTCCGTCTATGGATCCTCTTTTGATGATTGCTTGAGCAATCTTGATCGAGTTTTGCAGAGATGTGAAGAAACTAATCTTGTCTTGAATTGGGAAAAGTGCCACTTTATGGTTAATGAAGGTATTGTCTTGGGGCATAAAGTTTCTGAAAGAGGTATTGAAGTTGATAAAGCCAAGGTTGATGCTATTGAAAAGATTCCATGTCCCAAGGACATCAAAGGTATAAGAAGTTTCCTTGGTCACGCCGGATTTTATAGGAGGTTCATTAAGGACTTCTCAAAAATTTCTTGGCCTCTGGCTAATTTATTACAAAAAGATATACCATTTGTCTTTGATGATGATTGTGTAGAAGCATTTGAAATACTTAAGAAAGCATTGATCTCTGAACCTATTGTTCAGCCACCTGATTGGAATTTACCCTTTGAAATTATGTGTGATGCTAGTGATTATGCTGTAGGTGCTGTTCTAGGGCAAAGAGTTGATAAGAAATTAAATGTTATCCATTATGCTAGTAAAACTTTAGACAATGCTCAAAGAAATTATGCTACTATTGAAAAGGAATTCTTAGCAGTTGTATTTGATTGTGATAAGTTCAGACCTTATATTGTTGATTCTAAAGTAACTATTCACACTGATCATGCTGCTATTAAATACCTGATGGAAAAGAAAGATGCTAAACCTAGACTTATTACATGGGTTCTCTTGCTACAAGAATTTGATTTGCATATTGTTGATAGAAAAGGAGCTGAGAACCCCGTTGCAGACAACTTGTCTAGGTTAGAAAATGTTCTTGATGACCCACTACCTATTGATGATAGCTTTCCTGATGAACAATTAAATGTTATAAGTACTTCTCGTAGTACTCCATGGTATGCTGATTATGCTAATTACATTGTTGCTAAATTCATACCACCTAGCTTCACATACCGGCAAAAGAATTTTTTTTCTATGATTTGATACATTACTTTTGGGATGACCCACATCTTTATAAATAAGGAGTAGATGGTGTTATTAGACGTTGTGTACCTGCGCGTGAACAGGAACAGATCCTATGCAAGTTCCACTCCAAAGCTTATGGAGGACACCATGCTGGAGATAGAACTGCACATAAGGTATTGCAATCCGGTTTTTATTACCTACTCTCTTCAAGGATGCCCGTAAGTTTGTCTTGTCTTGTGATGAATGTCAAACAATTGGTAATATCAGTAGACGTCAAGAAATGCCTATGAATTATTCACTTGTTATTGAACCATTTGATGTTTGGGCTTTGATTATATGGGACCTTTTCCTGCCTCTAATGGATATACACATATTTTAGTTGCTGTTGATTATGTTACTAAGTGGGTAGAAGCTATTCCAACTAGTAGTGCTGATCATAACACTTCTATTAAAATGCTTAAGGAAGTTATTTTTCCGAGGTTTGGAGTCCCTAGATATTTAATGACTGATGGTGGTTCACATTTCATTCATGGTGCTTTCTGTAAAATGCTTGCTAAGTATGATGTTAATCATAGAATTGCATCTCCTTATCACCCAAAGTCTAGTGGCCAAGTAGAATTGAGTAATAGAGAGCTCAAACTAATTTTGCAAAAGATTGTCAATAGGTCTAGAAAGAATTGGTCCAAGAAACTTGATGATGCATTATGGGCTTATAGAACTGCATATAAAAATCCTATGGGTATGTATCCATATAAAATGGTTTATGGAAAAACATGTCACTTACCTCTCAAACTAGAACATAAGGCTTATTGGGCTATTAAAGAGCTCAATTATGATTTCAAACTTGCCGGTGAGAAGAGGTTATTTGATATTAGCTCACTTGATGAATGGAGAACCCAAGCTTATGAAAATGCCATGTTATTTAAAGAAAAAGTTAAAAGATGGCATGATAAAAGGATACAAAAGCGTGAGTTTAACGTAGGTGATTATGTATTGCTATAAAACTCTCGTTTAAGATTTTTTGCAGGAAAACTTCTCTCTAAATGGGAAGGCCCTTACGTTATCGAGGAGGTCTATCGTTCCGGTGCCATAAAAATCAACAATTTCGAAGGCACAAATCCGAAGGTGGTAAACGGTCAAAGAATTAAACATTATATCCAAGGTAATCCTATAAATGTTGAAACCAATATTGTTAAAACCGTAACCCCGGAGGAATACATAAGGGACACTTTCCAGAACGTTTCAGACTCCGAAAAGGAATAGGTATGTGGTATGGTAAGTAAACCGACTCCAAAACAATTTTTAAGGCAATATTTCTCCGTTTTGGAATATTTAGAAAAATAGAAAAATAAGTAGCAGTCCGGGAAGGACACGAGGGCCCCATGAGGGTGGAGGGCGCGCCCTACCCCCTGGGCGCGCCCCCCTACCTCGTGAGCACCTTGTGTGCCTTCCAGACTCCGTTTTCTTGCACAATACGTATTTTGGCCGGTAAAAATTCGTTATATAATCTCCCGAAGGTTTTGATTCCTGCATCACGCAAATATACTCTGTTTTTGTTTCGAGCTGTTGCTGCTGCAGATTAGAGCAAGATGTCTTCTCAAGAGTCAGTCAGGGAGAGACGGGTGTCTCATCCGGCATGGGAACCAAGGGCAAACAGCAATGCTGACCACTTTGGGCCAGCAACGGAGGAAGAGATGGAAGCTGAGTTAATGAGGGTAGATGCCATGGAGGATCAAGAAGTCACTTCTCGCCTCTGAGCTGGGTTCACAATGGGGGAACTACAGAGCTCAGCTATTCCAAACTCGGTTATCCCTTCCAATGTTAGTTTTCTTTCTTATGAAAATATGAAGAGGAGTGTCACTTGTTCTCCGGCAGCTATGAAACACCCTTGGGTGCAAGGAGCTTTAGCCATTACAGGAAAGCTTCGTAAGGAAATAACGGACCTCAAGCAGCATGTCAACAAGCTCGAGGAGGAGAATCGTATCCTGAGAGGAATCATCGCCAAGAATATTACACCAACAACAAAGAAGGAGGCATAATCACATGGGTATGGGCACTCCCCTTAGCAACTGCCAAGCTTGGGGGAGGTGCCCCGGTATCGTATCACAATCACAACTCCTATCTTTACCGTTTTTCTTAGTTTGATCCTATTAGTAGTATTTTGATCTAGTAGAATAAAGTTTATGGCATGATCTAGTTTTGAGTTTTGCTTTATGATCTCTCTATGTAATCGAGTCCGTGAGCTATATAATAAAGATTAATGTTGAGTCAAGGGCTTGATTCTTTTGCTATGATCTTGAGTGAATAAAAGAAAAGAGAAAAGAATAAAAAGAAACAAAGAGTTCATATTGATCTTATTGAGAGTAATGAGTTCACATAGAAAGAGTATGATGATTAAAAGTTGTTGGGAGTTGGCAGACATAGTTTTTGGTCATCGTTGCAATTAATAGGAAGTAATAAGGAAAGTGATGAGGACATCAATACCATTGTTACACCCACAGCCCCTGCTGCTATACATACTGGACCAATTACTAGAGCTCGCGCACGCCAATTGAATTATCAGGTACTTTCGTTTCTTGGTAATGATTCTAATGTTCATGAGAATATGATGCTGCCTAAATTGGATACATTTGTTTTGCTTACAAATGAAGGGCCTAGCTTGGAGAAGGATGATCATTGGAGCAAGAACAAGCATGCAGTTGATGGCATGCGCAAGGGAGACAAGAACAGAGTTTCAAGTGATGATTTCAGGACTTTGAAGCCACCATAATGAGTGCATGAAGCCTTGGACAAAATATACAATATGCCACTTCATAATTTTCGTCCAGAGGCTATTCTAGGTGCTGCGTCACCTTCTTTTTGGGCCAGGCCCATGTAATTTCGAAATACTACAATATAGGCTGTTTTTAGAGTCCGTATGTGTGGGGAAACAAGAGTTAGGGTGGGTTTCGGACCCCTCCTCCAAGGGCCACGAAATTCCCCCCCTCTTCCTCCATATATACATCCCCTAGGGCATCGTTTAGACTTCGGGTTTTGTTTAGATTAAAAGTTCGCCATAGCTGCAACTTCGCGTACTTCGTTTGTGTTCAACGACCAGACCAAGGCGTCACAGAACCCCACCTTGATCAATAAAGCTTTCCTCTTATATTCGCAATATCCAGATTGCAATCTTAGTTTCTTGCTTGTTCTTCGTTTGCCTGCAGGAAACAGGCCTTCGTGGTCAGGTTGATTGTGCTCCGGCGTGGTCAATAACCTCTCGGAGTTGGTTTAGCGATTGCTAAGGCGCGACGTCCTCACACGTTCGTAGTTGGATCGTCAAAGTCGACTTCCTCCCAAACGATAGCCACCATCTCATCGAAAGACGGGACACCTTTGCCTCTATCAAGTGGTATCAGATTTCCAGGTTGCTCGGTGAGATTTTACAGTTTTTCGTAGTTTAGATCGAGTCTGTTCTTCATACCTATAGTCCACGAAAAAGCCAAAAAAATTAGGGTTAGTTCATCCCATCCGAACCAATCTGAGCCTTTGCATAATCTTTTCTGTATTTGCTTTGTTGAATTTGCGGTTGCATCGTCATGTCAAGTTGTTGGTCTTAGCGTCTAGTCCTTTAGAGTTTCGAGTTCTGTTCACAGGTTGTCACATCGCCGCTGCCATATATCACCACCGCATCATCATCATCGCTGCTGCCATATACCACCACCGCACCAACTTCATCACCGCTGCCATATACCACCACCACATATTCATCGCCAATCCGAGTCCATATACGCCACCACATATCCGCCGCCATCACGCCAATCCGATTCCACCTACAACATATATCCGCCACCAGTCCGAGTTCCACCAGATTCATCACCGCCACCAGTCCGAGTTCCACCAGATTCCTCTCCGCCACCAGTCCTATTCCGAGTCCAGTATTTTGTTACTCTGTTTTAGATTTCCAGATCACGCCATACTTTGAGTCGTGACAGAGAAGGACTCCCCAACTTTCGTGCTACCCGTAGAAGAAAAATAGTTCTAGTTTAAAAAAAAACTAAGTCTGGAAAATTCTGGCTAGGCAGTTTTTAGGACATTTGTAGACTTTTTCGAAAAAAAATGTTGCGGAGCAAAAAAAAGAGGAAAAAGTGAAAAAAAATTCAGAGTGTGCTCCTCCCTTGTTTACGTGCAACGCCGTGATTTTGTTAGTGTTCTAGGCTCGCGTCTCTAATACGGTCTAGCCTAGGACCAGCACAGTACCGTCGTTGAGCGTTTATTCAACTTTGCATCTCTGAATTGATTATTGCTGACCCTTTTTGCTACCATACTATAAGCCTTCCCAGCTCCACATACATCTACGTCGTGCGTTTGACTCTCCCTGGCAATCGCTCTATCCAAACTTTTGAGAGTTTTGACTACATCGGTTGCCGATCACCGCCTGCTGCTGGGTAAGAACTGGTAAGAATTTGAGAGTTGCTTGACGGATTTGTGACTGTCCACCACACCACCACCACCACTTCCTAGTAGTCTGTCGAATCATATTCTTGTGTGTTTCTATTGCTGCTAACCATGGCAGGATCACAAGCCGACGAGACTGACTGGGAGAACATGACAAACAAAGCGTTACATGATAAGTTTCAACAAATGATGGGTGGACAGGTGGAAGATGTGCTAAATAGATTTGAAGAGGCCATGGAGAAGATAGATGGCATTGAGAAGGCGTTCGAAACAAAGCTCGATAACAAGTTTAATGAATTGCTCGCGCGTCTACCATCACCACCACCGGCTGCACCTAACGCACCTCTACAACAACAACAACGACTACCTCCACATCGCAAAACAGCCCTCCACCGAGCGACCCGTGTCCCTCTTCAGCCTGGCCAAGCTGCTGGTGCTTCTGTTGATACTTCTGTGGCTCCTGCTGCTGATGTGGGGGAGGATGATTATGTGGGAGATTACGAGGATGAGGTTGATCAACATCAGAACTACGTGCAACCACCAGCACCACAACCACCAGGTCATCCACATGCAAATAATGGCAATGTTAGGGCTCCCCCTCAGGTACGAGATCATGACCATCTCCCTAAACTGAAATTGACTATTCCACCATTTGAGGGTAGATATGTTCCTGATATATATCTTACTTGGGAGTTAGAAACTGAACAACGATTTACATGTTTACAATATCCTGAGGAGAGACGTGTTCCTGCTGCTATTTGTGCTTTCACTAGCTTTGCATGTGTTTGGTGGTCTGAACATTGTAGATTATATCCTGTTCCAGCTACTTGGGCTGCTTTGAAAACTGCTATGCGTACTCGTTGGGTTCCACCATATTATCAACGTGAATTACTTCAAAAATTGCAGCGCTTAAGACAAGGAAAAAAATTCGGTAGAAGAATATTATCAGGAATTACAAACTGGCTTGATTAGATGTGGTATTGTTGAGGAGAATGAAGCTATGCTTGCACGTTTTCTGGGTGGATTAAATAGAGAGATTCAGACCATTCTAGACTATAAGGATTATAATAATATCACTCGTTTATTCCATCTTGCTTGTAAAGCTGGACGTGAAGTGCAGGATCGACAGGCATTGGCGCGAACTAACTTTTTTGCAGGTCGACCTTCATCATGGACACCACGTGCATCATCTACTTCCACACGTTCTGCTACACCGGCACCTCCGTCGGCTGCCACCTCCAACCTTGATACAATAAAGCAGGCACAATCACCACTATCTGCCAAGAGCACATCTTCTGGGCCTGCAAAGAGCTCTTCTTCATCCATGGCATCAACAGGGCAAACACATGATATTATTTGTCGACGTTGCAAGGGTGGAGGTCATTATGCGAGAGAATGCCCATCTAAGCGTGTGATGATTGTTACTGAGGATGGTGGGTATGAGTCCGCTAGTGACTATGATGAGGAGACTTTGGCTCTTATTACACATGAAGAACACGGCGGAGATGATTCTGATCATGAGACGCAATACATGGCTGCTGAAGATGCTGACAGGTATGAATGTTTAGTTGCTCAACGTGTTTTGAGTGTGCAGGTTACACAAGCTGAGCAAAATCAGAGGCATAATTTGTTCCATACAAAGGGAGTTGTGAAGGAACGTTCTATTCGCGTCATCATAGATGGAGGGAGCTGCAACAACTTGGCTAGCATGGAGATGGTGGAGAAGCTATCTCTCACCACAAGACCACATCCACATCCTTACTACATCCAATGGTTCAACAACAGCGGCAAGGTTAAGGTAACACGTATTGTTCGTGTGCATTTTAGTATCTCTACATATGCTGATTATGTTGATTGTGATGTGGTACCTATGCAAGCATGTCCCTTATTACTTGATAGACCATGGCAATTTGATAAAAATTATGTACACCATGGTAGAAACAATCAGTATACTCTTGTTCATAAGGATAAAAATATTACTTTGCTTCCTATGACTCCTGATTCCATTTTGAAAGATGATATTAATAGAGCTAATAAAGCAAAACAGGAGAAAAATAAGAGTGAAAATCAGATTGTGGCAAAAGAATTTGAGCAACAAATGAAGCCTAATAATAAACCATCTAGTGTTGCCTCTGAAGTTAAATTGAAAAGTGCATGTTTACTTGCCACCAAATCTGATATTGATGAGCTAGATTCTAGCAAATCTGTTTGCTATGCTTTTGTGTGCAAAGAGGCATTATTTTCATTCGAGGACGTGCCTTCCTCTTTGCCCCCTGCTGTCACTAACATTTTGCAGGAGTTCGCTGACGTCTTCCCACAAGACGTGCCACTGGGATTACCACCTATTCGAGGGATTGAGCATCAAATTGACTTAATTCCCGGTGCATCGCTACCCAACCGTTCACCATACCGTACCAATCCAGAGGAGACGAAGGAGATTATGCGTCAAGTACAGGAGCTGCTCGACAAAGGTTATATACGCGAATCTCTTAGTCCTTGTGTTGTTCCTATTATACTAGTGCCTAAAAAGGATGGTACATCGCGTATGTGTGTTGATTGTAGAGGCATTAATAATATTACTATTCGTTATCGTCATCCTATTCCTAGGCTAGATGATATGCTTGATGAATTGAGTGGCTCTACAATATTCTCCAAAGTTGATTTGCGTAGTGGATACCATCAAATTCGTATGAAATTGGGAGATGCATGGAAAACAGCATTTAAAACTAAGTTTGGTTTATATGAGTGGTTAGTCATGCCTTTTGGGTTAACTAATGCACCTAGTACTTTCATGAGACTAATGAACGAAGTTTTACGTGCTTCCATTGGACGATTTGTTTTGATGATATACTGATTTATAGCAAATCTTTGGAAGAACATTTGGAACATTTACGTGTTGTTTTTAATGCTCTAGGTGATGCACGTTTGTTTGGTAACCTTGGGAAGTGCACCTTTTGCACCGACCGAGTGTCTTTTCTTGGCTATGTTGTTACTCCACAGGGAATTGAAGTTGATAAAGCCAAGATTGAAGCTATTGAGAGTTGGCCGCAGCCCAAAATGGTCACACAAGTGAGGAGTTTTCTTGGACTCGCTGGTTTCTATAGGCGTTTTGTGAGAGACTTTAGCACCATTGCTGCACCTCTCAATGAGCTTACAAAGAAGGATGTGCCTTTTGTTTGGGGTACCGCACACGAAGAAGCCTTCACGGTATTGAAAGATAAGTTGACACATGCTCCTTTACTTCAACTTCCTGATTTTAATAAGACTTTTGAGCTTGAATGTGATGCTAGTGGAATTGGATTGGGAGGTGTGTTATTACAAGATGGCAAACCTGTTGCATACTTTTCTGAAAAATTGAGTGGGCCTAGTCTGAACTATTCTACTTATGATAAAGAATTATATGCTCTTGTTCGGACCTTAGAAACATGGCAACATTATTTATGGCCCAAAGAATTTGTTATACATTCTGATCATGAATCTTTGAAACACATTAGAAGTCAAGCTAAACTGAACCGTAGACATGCTAAATGGGTTGAATTCATTGAGACTTTCCCTTATGTCATTAAACACAAGAAGGGTAAAGAAAATGTTATTGCTGATGCATTGTCTCGTCGTTATACTATGCTTTCACAACTTGACTTTAAAATATTTGGTTTGGAGACCATCAAAGATCAATGTGTGCATGATGCTGAATTTAAAGATGTATTGCAGAATTGTAAAGAAGGAAGAACATGGAACAAGTTCGTCGCTAACGATGGATTTGTGTTTCGTGCTAACAAGCTATGCATTCCAGCTAGCTCCGTTCGTCTTTTGTTGTTGCAGGAGGCGCATGGAGGAGGACTAATGGGACACTTTGGCATGAAGAAGACGGAGGATATACTTGCTACACATTTCTTTTGGCCAAAGATGAGACGGGATGTTGAGCGTTTTGTTGCTCGCTGCACTACATGTCAAAAAGCTAAGTCACGACTCAATCCTCATGGTTCATATATGCCTTTGCCTGTACCTAGTGTTCCTTGGGAGGATATATCTATGGACTTTGTTTTAGGTTTACCTCGAACAAAGAAGGGGAGGGATAGTATATTTGTTGTCGTGGATAGATCTCGAAAATGGCACACTTTATACCATGTCATAAAAGCGATGATGCTGTTAATGTTGCTGATTTGTTCTTTCGTGAAATTATTTGCTTGCATGGTGTGCCAAATACTATTGTTTCAGATCGTGATACTAAATTTCTTAGCCACTTTTGGAGATGTTTATGGGATAAGTTGGGGACTAAACTGCTTTTTAGTACTACTTGTCACCCCCAAACTGATGGACAAACTGAAGTAGTCAATAGAACATTGTCTACTATGCTTAGGGCTGTTTTGAAGAATAATAAGAAAATGTGGGAAGAATGCTTGCCTCATATTGAATTTGCTTATAATCGTTCATTGCATTCTACTACTAAGATGTGCCCTTTTGAAATTGTGTATGGTTTACTACCTCGTGCACCTATTGATTTGTTGCCTCTTCCATCTTCGGAGAAGGTTAATTTTGATGCTAAAGAACGTGCTGAATTGATTTTAAAAATGCATGAGTTAACTAAGGAAAACATTGAGCGTATGAATGCTAAATATAAACTTGCTGGAGATAAGGGTAGAAAATAAGTTGTGTTTGCACCTGGAGATCTTGTTTGGTTACATTTGCGTAAGGATAGATTTCCTAATTTGCGCAAATCAAAGCTAATGCCACGTGTTGATGGTCCTTTTAAGGTGTTAGAGAAAATAAATGATAATGCATATAAACTTGAGTTGCCTGCAGATTTTGGGGTTAGTCCCACTTTTAACATTGCAGATTTGAAGCCTTATTTGGGTGAGGAAGATGAGCTTCCGTCGAGGACGACTTCATTTCAAGAAGGGGAGGATGATGAGGACATCAATACCATTGTTACACCCACTGACCCTGCTGCTATACATACTGGACCAATTACTAGAGCTCGCGCACGCCAATTGAATTATCAGGTACTTTCGTTTCTTGGTAATGATTCTAATGTTCATGAGAATATGATGCTGCCTAAATTGGATACATTTGTTTTGCTTACAAATGAAGGGCCTAGCTTGGAGAAGGATGATCATTGGAGCAAGAACAAGCATGGAGTTGATGGCATGCGCAAGGGAGACAAGAACAGAGTTTCAAGTGATGATTTCAGGACTTTGAAGCCACCATAATGAGTGCATGAAGCCTTGGACGAAATATACAAGATGCCACTTCATAATTTTCGTCCAGAGGCTATTCTAGGTGCCGCGTCACCTTCTTTTTGGGCCAGGCCCATGTAATTTCGAAATACTTCAATATAGGCTGTTTTTAGAGTCCGTATGTGTGGGGAAACAAGAGTTAGGGTGGGTTTCGGACCCCTCCTCCAAGGGCCACGAAATTCCCCCCCCCCCCCTCTTCCTCCATATATACAGCCCCTAGGGCATCATTTAGACTTTGGGTTTTGTTTAGATTAAAAGTTTGCCATAGCTACAACTTCGCGTACTTCGTTTGTGTTCAACGACCAGACCAAGGCGTCACAGAACCCCACCTTGATCGATAAAGCTTTCCTCTTATATTCGCAATATCCATATTGCAATCTTAGTTTCTTGCTTGTTCTTCGTTTGCCTGCAGGAAACAGACCTTCGTGGTCAGGTTTATCGTGCTCCGGCGTGGTTAATAACCTCTCGGAGTTGGTTTAGCGATTGCTAAGGCGCGACGTCCTCTCACGTTCGTAGTCGGATCGTCAAAGTCGACTTCCTCCAAAATGATAGCCACCATCTCATCGAAAGACGGGACACCTTTGCCTCTATCAGAAAGAGGGGTTCACATATAAATATACTATTATTGACATCTTTCATGATTGGGAGCACTCATTAAAATATGACACGCTAAAGAGTTGATGTTGGACAAGGAAGACAACGTAATGGGTTATGTTTTCTTATGTCTGAGATAAAGTATGTTGTCATGGATCATCCAACATGTTGAGCTTGCCTTTCCCCCTCATGATAGCCAAATTCTCAGCACCAAGTAGAGGTACTACTTGTGCTTCCAAAAACCCTTAAACCAGTTTTGCCATGAGAGTCCACTATACCTACCTATGGATTGAGTAAGATCCTTCAAGTAAGTTGTCATTGGTGCAAAACAATAAAAATTGCTCTAAATATGTATGATTGATTGGTGTGGGAGAAATAAGCTTTATACGATCTTGTTATATGGAAGAAATAAAAACGACAGACTGCATAATAAAGGTTCATACCACAAGTGGCAATATAAAGTGACGTTCTTTCGCATTGAGATTTTGTGCATCCAACCATAAAAGCACATGGCAACCTCTGCTTCCCTCTGCGAAGGGCCTATCTTTGATTATTATCTTCTACCTTATGCAAGAGTCATGGTGATATTCACCTTTCCTTTTTCATTTTATCCTTTGGCAAGCACAGTATGTTGGGAAGATCCTGATAGATATATCTAATTGGATGTAGGGGAGCATGAGTTATTATTGTTGACATTACCCTTGAGGTAAAAGGTTGGGAGGCGAAACTATAAGCCCCTATCTTTCTCTGTGTCCGATTAAAACTCTGTAACCACGAGTATCGTGTGAGTGTTAGCAATTATGAAAGACTAAATGATAGTTGAGTATGTGGACTTGCTTTTAAGCTCTAACATAGACTCTTTCTGATGTTATGATAAATTGCAATTGCTTCAATGACTGAGATTATAGTTTGTTGGTTCCCAATAAAGTTTATGTTTCGTACTTTTGCATTGTGAATGGATTATTACTTGAGCATAAGAAATCATATGACAAAATCTATATATGTGCCTGTTATAAGAATAATCATGATGCCTTCATGTCCGTATTTTATTTTTTATCGACGCCTCTACATCTAAACATGGGGACATATTTATTGTTATCGGCTTTCGCTTGAGGACAAGCGAGGTCTAAGCTTGGGGGAGTTGATACGTCCATTTTGCATCATGCTTTTATATCGATATTTATTGCATTATGGGTTGTTATTACACGTTATGTCACAATACTTATGCCTATTCTCTCTTATTTTACAAGGTTTACATAAGGAGGGAGAATGCCGGTAGTTGGAATTCTGGGCTGGAAAAGGAGCAAATTTTAGAGACCTATTCTGCACAACTCCAAAAGTCCTGAAACTCCACCAAAAGTCATTTTTGGAAATAATAAAAAATATCCAGCAGAAGAAGTTCACCAGAGGGGGCCCACCTGTCCACGAGGGTGGGGGCGCGCCCTACCCCCCAGGGCGCGCCCCCTACCTCGTGGGCCCTCTGTTGGCTCTCCGATGCCCATCTTCTGCTATATGAGATCTTCCAACGAGAAAAAAAATCATAAGCAACCTTTCGGGACGAAACTCCGCCTCCACGAGGCGGAACCTTGGTAGAACCAATCTAGGGCTCCGGCAGAGCTGTTCTGCCGGGGACACTTCCCTCCGGGAGGGGGAAATCATCGCCATCATCATCACCAACGCTCCTCTCATCGGGAGAGGGAAATCTCCATCAACATCTTCACCAGCACCATCTCCTCTCAAAACCCTAGTTCATCTCTTGTATCCGATTCTTGTCTCCAAGTCCAGGATTGGTACTAGTAGGTTGCTAGTAGTGTTGATTACTCCTTGTAGTTGATGCTAGTTGGTTTATTTGGTGGAAGATCATATGTTCAGATCCTTTATGCATATTAATACCCCTCTGATTATGAACATGAATATGCTTTGTGAGTAGTTACGTTTGTTCCTGAGGACATGGGAGAAGTCTTGCTATTAGTAGTCATGTGAATTTGGTATTCGTTCGATATTTTGATGAGATGTATGTTGTCTAGCCTCTAGTGGTGTTATGTGTACATCGACTACATAACACTTCACCATTATTTGGGCCTATAGGAAGGCATTGGGAAGTAATAAGTAGATGATGGGTTGCTAGAGTGACAGAAGCTTAAACCCTAGTTTATGCGTTGCTTCGTAAGGGGCTGATTTGGATCCACATGTTTCATGCTATGGTTAGGTTTACCTTAATACTTTTGTTGTAGTTGCGTGCAATATAGGTTAATCATAAGTGGGATGCTTGTTCAAGTAAGAACAACACCTAAGAACCGGTCCACCCACATATCAAATTATCAAAGTACCGAACGCAAATCATATGAACGTGATGAAAACTAGCTTGACGATATTCCCATGTGTCCTCGGGAGCGCTTTTCCTTATATAAGAGTTTGTCCGGGCTTGTCCTTTGCTACAAAAAGGATTGGGCCACCTTGCTGCACTTTATTTACTTTTGTTACTTGTTGCTCGTTACAAATTATCTTATCACAAAACTATCTGTCACCACTTATTTCAGTACTTGCAGAGAATACCTTGCTGAAAACTGCTTATCATTTCCTTCTGCTCCTCGTTGGGTTCGACACTCTTACTTATCGAAAGGACTACGATAGATCCCCTATACTTGTGGGTCATCATCATGCCGACGTGCACGAAGGCAGTCACGTACCTTCGTATGGAGGAGAAGCGCCTCCGCCACTCCTCCCGGCAGGCCACCCACGCTGCTCTTCACGTTGGCCTCGCCACCGGCCACGGTGCTTCCCCAACTCTGCCGGGGCCGCGCGCGTCTGCTCCTGCCCCGCCACCCGTGCATGCATCCTCCGGCGGCCGTAAGCAGAAGGGTCGCAGGGGCCGGGGCCGCAACTCCAACACGACGTCGCGCCCTCCCGCGCTCGCGACGGCTGCTCCTCCTCCGCCTTGGCTCTCGGGGTATAACCCATGTACGGGTGTCGTGCATGCCTACTCTATGCCCGTTCCCCACCCACCGGCTCTGGGTATTCTCGGACCACGGTCGACTCCTCCTCAAGCGTTGCTGACCATGCCGGTTCCCGCTGCGTACGGCACCGCTGCGGCCTATGGTGGCCCATTGGCCTACGGTGGTCCCTCGGCGTACGGGGGCCCTCCGGGCTATGGTGCATATGGCGGCGCTCCTCCTGTCTACGACCTAGCGCTCCTCTTCGCTCTCCATGTTGCACCCTCGCCGAGCACCTACAACGGAGGCGACGATTGGTACATGGACACCGGTGCTGCTGCTCACATGGCCTCTAACCCCGGTATCTTATCTCGTGCCTCTCCCTATCCCTTCTCCTCGCGCATCATGGTTGGTGATGGGAGCTCTCTTCCCATCACTCATCATGGTTCATCCTCCCTTCCTTTACCCTCTTCTTCTTTAACTCTCAATAATGTGCTCGTTTCACCATCCTTAATTAAAAACCTCTATTCTGTTCGTACTCTTACTCGTGAAAATCCTGTCACTGTTGAGTTTGACGCTCTCGGTTTTTTTGTTAAGGAGGCTCACTCCCGGAGGGTTCTGCACCGATGTGACTCTCCCGATGATCTCTACCCATGCGGTGCTTCTACACGCGGCGGCCCGGTTGCACTTCATACCGATGTTTCACTTTGGCACGCTCATCTCGGTCATCCCGGCGCCGACGCTCTCCATAAAATTTTGAGCACTTTACCCTTTTCATGTAATAAATCAGCGGCTCACACTTGTCATGCTCGCCGCATAGTAAAACACGTTCTTCTACCATTTTCTTCATCTTCATCAATTGCTACTTTTCCCTTTGATGTTATTCATTGTGATGTTTGGACATCTCCAGTGTCGGATTTCGGGTTTCGGCAGACCCTTAAGGTTCGAACTCTGGGGTGCGCGCGGAGATTATGCCCTCTACCTCTCCATCTCTCAAGGATCTAACTACTGAAAGAACAGCACAAGAGACACATAGTTTATACTAGTTCGGGCCACCATTGCGGTGTAATATCCTACTCTAGTTTGTGGTGGGTGGATTGCCTCTTGGGCTGGAGATGATGGACAATACAGGGAAGGGCAGCCTCGCGAGGGTCTGCTCTTGGCTAGGGGGGATGAACTGCTAGGAGGAGTTCGACCACCCTTCTCTCTCTCTCTCTCTCTCTCTCTCTCTCTCTCTCTCTCTCTCTCTCTCTCTCTCTCTCTTACTCAGATTCTAGGTTCTGCTTGCCTGATCGCTAGATACCGAATTGTTGTCCTCCCTACCCTGGGGGTGGCTAGTCCTACTTATAGGCAAAGGCCCTGGGCCTCTTCCCAAATATTGAGCGGGAAGGGCGCCAACAATTGGCCAATTCGAAGGGGAACATTTGGTACACTTATCCTGACTAAAGTTGGTCCTCGCCTGCCAAAGGCCCTGTGGTGACGCCGTTCTGGGCTCCACGATGACCTCCTTCCCACCGTTGGACTGGTCTTGGTCTCGTTGCACCGAAATGGATGCCTTTGCTTGATCCTCTCTCCTGCGCTTGCCCCCTTTGCACCAAAGAGGAAAGGGAGTACACTGCGCGGGCTGGCGCCCGCCTGGCGCCGTTGGTCGTCATGGCTTGCGTCACGGGCACCTCGTGAGGTACCCCGCCTTGATCTCTCCGCCTCCTCGTGAGCAAGCTTGACGAGGCCGCGCCTGAGGGAGCGCTGTGTCGTCCGCCCCACGAGGCTTGGCCCCTCGCGAGGGTCTTGGGTCTTGTGTTGATGAAGCTGGGCCGTGCTGGGCCCCCTTTGAGCCACGCCGCAGGCCGCAGGCAGGCAAGTCTGGGGACCCCCGTTCCCACAACGCCGACAGTAGCCCCGGGGCCCAAGGCGCGCATGGACTTGGCCGGGCTGAGAGGCGAAAGGACAAGGGCGAAGCGCCGCGGGCCCTAACAGCCTGCGGCCTTGGGCGCCGCGTGGCGGTTGATTGGACGTGGGCGTCTCCGCTTTCCCACGACGCCTTGGCAACTGCGTGACTTGACTAGTCCCTGCACGCATAGATACGGGTCATTATTACCTAAGATCGTGGTGCTCGGCGGTTGGTTTTCTCCGGCTATAAGTACGGGGCCGCGCGAGCCCCGCCAGTCCACCCCTTCCTGCTTCTCTTCTTCTTCTTTTTGGCCTCGCCGCTCTCATTGCTCTGAAGAGGTTCTCAGCCGCGGAGAAGGGAAAGGCCTGCCGGGCAGAGCCCGACTCTCCACCGGCCAAGCGCGGCCGGGGTCGTCCCCGCAAGCATCCCGCGGTCCCCATCGCGGCTTCCCGTGGCCACAGGGGTGGTTCCCCGTGCGGTGGTGAGCGCTCGGCTGCCAAGGGGAGGCAGGCCATGACTGCGCGGCCCCCCAGGCCGCCCTTCCGCTTGGCGGAGGTGCTGCTGGAGTTCGTCGTGTGGTCGGCGGACCCGACCAACACCTGGCTCCAGCTCCCCCGCTTCTTCATCGGCGAGCTGCCGGCCAGCGCCCGGTGTGGCTTCTGGCTCCAGGCTGATGGTTGTTGCAGCAGGGCCTCCTGGGTCTCGCTTGAGGTCTCCCCTTCTGGAAACGGGGCCCTGACTCGTGGCTGGCAAACGTTTGCCCGCGTGCGCGGCCTGAGTCAGCGGTGCACCCTGCACTTCAAGTTTGACGGCGACGGCACCCTCTATGTGAGGGTGTTCGGGGAAGATGGTCGTCGCGCTGGATGCTGCCCCGAGGGCGACGACCACGGCCAGGGGCTTCGCCCCGACGACGAGGGAGGAGACAGCGCCCGCGCGGATGGCGGCGCTCGATGCTCCCCAAGCTTCACCAACTCTTCTTCAGGCGACTCCTCCAGCGGTGGCCGCAGCCAGCCCCCACACCCTCGCGCTTGCTTGGGGGGCGGCGACTCGTCCGCCCGTCGTCGCGCCCCGGTGAAGCGCGAGAGGGAGTCCGCCTGAGCCCTGGAGGCATCCCCGGTCGCCCCGGCTGGCCGGAGCAAGGCGAGCCGCACCGGGCTCGTCCTTTCTTTCCTTTTGTTTCCTGCGTAAAAGAGAACAGCTGTGTGGAGCCCCGTGGGGGCGTGTTGGAGGTTATTGCCGTGAACAACTACCTTGACTTAGCTTTCGCGCTTTTCAGCTGTGTGTCTGCACGTAAATAGTTCCCGGCCCCAGCCGTGGGGGGCGACCGACCCAGGCCCTGTGCGTGTGTCGCGGTGCCCGAGGGGCACGGACTGGAGGGGTGCTCCTGTAATGGACCCGGGTCGCGAAACCTTAGGACGATTAGGACAGGAACCCTCGTGAGGGCGTTTGGCTGCCCCGCTCGGGAGACTTTTTGCAAGAGGAATCAAAACGGGGGGGGGGGTGAAAACCAACAAAATATAAACCAAAGACGGCAATAATTTCAATAAAACTTCAACTACGAACAAAGCGAACCAACTGCAGAAAGCAAATGAAAAAGCCGCGTCCGGCACCTAATCTAGTCTTCGACGTCTTCTCACCAGCGCGGAGCTAAGTGCTGCCACTGGGCGTGGGAGGGAGCCCCAGGGCCTGAGGCCGGCGCTCCTGAGACTCCGGGGCGTGTACAGCCCCACTCATTATTACGTGAGAGTGTCACGGGCGGCGAGCTTCACAGGCGTTGGCCTTCTTCACAGGCTCTGGGCCTTTCTTCTTGGGGTAACGAGCTTCACAGGCACTTGCCTTCTTCACAGGCTCTGGGCCTTTTCCAAAAAGGGTTGATCTTCACAGGCGTTCGCCTTCTTCACGGGCTCAGGGCCTTTTCCAAAAAGGGTTAATCTTCACAGGCATTCGCCTTCTTCAAAGGCTCAGGGCCTTTTCCAAAAAGGGTTGACCTTTACAGGCGTTCGCCTTCTTCACAGGCTCAGGGCCTTTTCCAAAAAGGGTTAATCTTCACAGGCGTTCGCCTTCTTCGCAGGCTCAGGGCCTTTTCCAAAAAGGGTTGATCTTCACAGGCGTTCGCCTTCTTCACAGGCTCAAGGCCTTTTCCAAAAAGGGTTAATCTTCACAGGCGTTCGCCTTCTTCACAGGCTCAGGGCCTTTTAGGGGTAGAACCTCCGGAGGTGTTGGATGTTCCACGCATTATGGATCGGCTCCCCTTCCTGAGTCTCCAAGCGCACGGAGCCTGGCCTGGAAACATGAACAACCTTGAACGGGCCCTCCCACATGGGAGAGAGCTTGTGTAGCCCTTCCCTGGAGAGAACCCGTCTGAGCACGAGATCTCCTACCTCGAGGGTCCTGGGGCGGATGCTGCGGCAGTGATTTCGCCGCAGCGCCTGCTGGTACCTCGCCGCTTGCAGCGCGGCTTATCGGCGGCGTTCCTCCCCCAGCACGAGGTCCATCCCCCGCATGGCGTCCTGTTGCGCCTCATCGAAAGCTAGGACCCGCGCGGAGCGATGTCTGACCTCGTGAGGGAGGACTGCTTCGGCTCCGTAGACCAGGAAGAACGGGGTCTCCCCGGTTGGTTTGGTCGCGGTCGTGCGGATGGACCACAACACGGACTGGAGCTCATCGTACCAACCTCTGCCGCAGGTCTCCAGCTTCTTCTTGAATGTCCTTGTCTTGAGGCCCCTCAGGACCTCCGCGTTGGCTCGTTCGGCCTGGCCGTTGCTTCGCGGGTGCGCCACCGAAGCGTAGCATATCTGCGTTCCAAGGTTAGCACAGTATGTTTTGAAGAGGTTACTGGTAAACTGCGAACCGTTGTCTGTGATGATGCGGTTCGGCACCCCGAACCGGCTCACGATGCCCCTGATGAACCTGACCGCGGAACCCGCGGGGATGGTGCGGACAGCCTCCACATCTGCCCACTTGCTGAATTTGTCAATGGCGACGTAGAGGTAGCGGTAGCCCCCTAGCGCCCGAGGGAACGGGCCCAGAATGTCCAGCCCCCAAACTGCAAATGGCCACGAAAGGGGTATAGTCTGCAGGCCTCCCACCGGCTGATGGATCTGTTTGGCGTGAAATTGGCAGGCTTCACAAACCTTTACTAGTTCGACAGCGTCGTTGAGTGCGGTGGGCCAGTAGAACCCGCTGCGAAATGCCTTGCCAACAAGGGTCCGTGATGACGAGTGATGCCCACAGTCCCCGCCGTGTATGTCCTCCAGCAGTTCCTTTCCTTGCTCCCTGGAAATGCAACGCAGGGATACGTCATTCGGTCGCTTCCGGTATAGCTCTCCATCCCTGATGCAGTATGCCGTAGCTTGCCGCGCCACACACTCCGCCTCTTCCTCCTTCTCCGGCAGGGCCCCTTGCGTTAAATAACTCCGGAGTTCCGTGATCCAGCACTCCTCTTGAGGTTCCATAGTCAGGAGCAGGCATGCCCCTGAGGCAGGGCCGCAGGACGGGGCTCCTGAGGCAGGCGGCTGGGGGAGTTCCTCCCGAGGCTGAGCAGTATTTGATAATGTCGGCTGGGCCGAGGGCTTGAAGAGCCTCTCTTCAAAGACGCCAGGCTCCTGAGGTAACCGCCTGGATGCCCGTCCGGCGATGTCATCGGCTTCCTGATTGGTGCCGCGCGGCACATGCTTCAATTCCAACCCCCAGAACTGCTTTTCCATCCTGCAAACCTCCGCTAGATAGGCCTCCATGTGCTCATCCTTCGGCTCATACACCTTGTTGGAGAAGTTGACAAGGAGCTGCGAATCGCCCTTGACAGTGAGGCGCTTCACCCCCAGTGCTGTTGCGGCCTTCAACCCTGCTATCAGACCCTCATATTCCGCTATGTTGTTGGAGACCTTTTCGCCTTGCTGGAAACAGAGTTGTACGGCGTAGTAGAGCTTGTCCTGAGTGGGCGATATCAGCACCGCACCAGCCCCAGCGCCGTGCCTGGAGAACGCCCCATCGAAGTACATGACCCAGCCTTCTGGCGCCTCACTCCCTGGGGAGAGGGATCGATCCTCGTTGTCCTTGAGGCCTGGCACCTCCGTCCATTCCACCACGAAATCCGCTAACACTGCTCCTTTGATGACACGGGTCGTGCTGAACTCGAGTTGAAACGCCTGCAGTTCTATGTTCCACTCGGCGACCCTTCCGTCTGAGTTGGGGCTCCTGAGCACTCTCTCCAAGGGGTATGACGAGACGGCCTTGATGGGGTGACCCTGGAAGTAGTGACGCAGCTTGCGTGAGGCCACCAGTAGCGCGAGGAGGAGCTTCTGAGGCATAGGGTACCGTGCCCTTGCATCCCGTAACACCGTGCTGACAAAGTAGACTGGATGCTGAACCAAGCCGAGAGCATCAGCGTCCGTGGCACCCTCCTGAGGCAAGGGCGCCTCGCGAGGTGACATGACTTCGGGAGGCGGCCCGTCCAGGCGAGTGGCCTCTCCTGCTTCTGGTGCGCTCTTCAGCGGCTGATCCTCCTCAGCCACGGTTACGTCTCCTGTGGGCCTTCCCTGTTTCTGCTTCGTCTTGTCCCGAGCTGCCGATGTGGCTTTGATTTGGCGCTCCTCCCTGACCGCCACCAGGGCTGCGCTGGCGGAGTAGGGTGTGGCAGCGAGGTAGAGCAGCAGGGGCTCTCGAGGGCGCGGAGCCACCATGACTGGGGGGCTGGTCAGGTACCTCTTGAGATCTTGAAACGCCTTATCTGCCTCTTCAGTCCATTCAAAAGGCCCCTTCTTCTTCATTAGCTGGAAGAAAGGCAGCGCTCGCTCCCCCAGTTTGGAGATGAAGCGCCCTAGCGCGGTCACGCGCCCGGTGAGCTTCTGCATTTCTCTGAGGGTTTTCGGCGGGCTCATGTCCTCGACCGCCTTGACCTTCTCCGGGTTAGCCTTGATGCCTCGGTGGGACACAAGAAAGCCCAAGAGCTTGCCTGAGGGGACCCCGAACACACACTTCTCTGGGTTGAGCCGTAGGCTCACTGCGTCGAGGCTCGCGAAGGTCTCCTCCAGGTCTTGTATCAGGGTCTTGGCCTCCCGAGACTTCACCACAATGTCGTCAATGTAAGCTTCGACATTCTTCCCGAGCTGCGGGCCCAAGGTGATGTGCATCAGCCACTGAAAGGTCGCCCCTGCATTACGCAGCCCAAATGGCATGCATGTATAGCAGTACACCCCGCATGGGGTTAAGAAGGCGGTCTTCTCGACGTCTTCTACCGCCATCTTGATCTGGTGATACCCAGAGAAGGCGTCCAGGAAGCAGAGCAAGTCGCACTCCGCGGTGGAATCGACGATCTGGTCGATGCGGGGGAGCGGGAACGGATCTTGCGGGCATGCCTTGTTGAGGTTGGTGAAGTTGACACACATGCGCTCCTTTCCTCCTTTCTTGGGCACAACGACAGGGTTGGCCAACCAGTCCGGGTATCGAACCTCGCGAATGACCCCTGCGACCTCTAACTTGCGGGTTTCTTGGACGATGAAGGCCTGCTTCTCTGCGGATTGCCGCCTGGCTTTCTGCTTCACGGGTGCACGTTTGGGCATACGTTGAGGTGATGCTCGATGATGCTCCGGGGGATCCCTGCCAACTGATCAGGCTCCCAAGCGAATACCTTCTTATTTGCGCGCAGGAACCTGATCAGGGCATCCTCCAGCTCATGCTCGAGGTTGGCGCCTATGGTGAAAGTGCCACTGGAGGACCCGTCCTCGTCGACAGGTATCTGCTTGGTTTCTGCCTTGTCCTGGGTGAACAACTGCTTCTTCTTGGCCGGCGCAGCCCCCTTGGGCTCGGGGGTCCCTGCCCCGGCGGGCTGTGCCGACGCCGCCGTCTTGAAGGCAAGCTTGAGTACCCGCAGGGCGTCCCCAGTGTCCCCATGCACGGTGAGGACACCGCTGCTTCCGGTCATCTTCATGAGGTTATACGCCGGGTGCGTGGCGGCCATGAACTGGGCCAGCGCTGGGTACCCAAGGATGGCGTTGTAAGGGAGGCCGATGGGGGCGATGTCGAAGTCGACCATCTCCGTGCAGAAGTTGTTGTAGGTGCCGAAGGTTACTGGGAGCCGGATCTGTCCCAAGGAGCTGGATGACCCGCCCCCAACACCCGAGAAAGAACAACTGGGTTGCAGCCGTTCCAGGGGTATGCGGAGGAGATTGAAGGTCTCGACCGAGAGCACACTGAGGCCCGCGCCGCTGTCGACGAGGGTTCTGGTGATGGCTACCTGGCAGATGGTGGGGGTGCACAACATGGGGAGTGCGCCCGAGCCGGCCAAGTTGGCGGGGTGGTCCTCCGAGCTGAAGGTCAGACCGACCTCACGTGCCATCTGGGCCGAGGGAGCCCCCTGCCGTGCGGAAACGGCGCCGACCTAACGGACAAACGGCTTGACGTGGCGACTTGTGGGCGGCGCCTGCGAGCCGCCCAGGAGGGCCGCGATGACCGGTGGTGTTGATGTGCGGTGCGGTCACCCCACCGCATAGGCAGACGCTGGGGTAGCGCTTGCTGCTCGTTCCCCGCCGGGCCGGTGGCGGCGTTGACAGCGGGCGACGGGGAACGACGAGGACGCCCACCGACGGGGGCCATCTAGGCGACACGGGAAGCGATGGCGGCCCGGCGCTCGGCGCGGGCCTGACGAGCGTCAGACATGGACGCGACGGTCGGCGGAGAGCGGAGCAGTGGAAGACAAATTCCGGCGCACCCCTACCTGGCGCGCCAAATGTCGGATTTTGGGTTCCGGCAGACCCTTAAGGTACGAACTCTGGGGTGCGCGCGGAGATTATGCCCTCTACCTCTCCGTCTCGCAAGGATCTAACTACTGAAAGAATAGCACAAGAGACACAGAGTTTATACTAGTTCAGGCCACCATTGCGGTGTAATACCCTACTCTAGTTTGTGGTGGGTGGATTGCCTCTTGGGCTGGAGATGATGGACAATACAGGGAAGGGCAGCCTCGCGAGGGTCTGCTCTTGGCTAGGGGGGATGAACTGCTAGGAGGAGTTCGACCACCCTTCTCTCTCTCTCTCTCTCTCTCTCTCTCTCTCTCTCTCTCTCTCTCTCTCTCTCTCTCTCTCTCTCTCTCTCTCTCTCTCTCTCTCTCTCTCTCTCTCTCTCTCTCTCTCTCTCTCTCTCTCTTACTCAGATTCTAGGTTCTGCTTGCGTGATCGCTAGATACCGAATTGTTGTCCTCCCTACCCTGGGGGTGGCTAGTCCTATTTATAGGCAAAGGCCCTGGGCCTCTTCCCAAATATTGAGCGGGAAGGGCGCCAACAATTGGTCAATTCGAAGGGGAACATCTGGTACACTTATCCTGACTAAAGTTGGTCCTCGCCTGCCAAAGGCCCTGTGGTGACGCCGTTCTGGGCTCCACGATGACCTCCTTCCCACCGTTGGACTGGTCTTGGTCTCGTTGCACCGAAATGGATGCCTTTGCTTGATCCTCTCGCCTGCGCTTTCCCCCTTTGCACCAAAGAGGAAAGGGAGTACACTGCGCGGGCTGGCGCCCGCCTGGCGCCCTTGGTCGTCATGGCTTGCGTCACGGGCACCTCGCGAGGTACTCCGCCTTGATCTCTCCGCCTCCTCGTGAGCCAACTTGACGAGGCCGCGCCTGAGGGAGCGCTGTGTCGTCCGCCCCGCGAGGCTTGGCCCCTTGCGAGGGTCTTGGGTCTTGTGTTGATGAAGCTGGGCCGTGCTGGGCCCCCTTTGAGCCACGCCGCAGGCCGCAGGGAGGCAAGTCTGGGGACCCCCGTTCCCAGAACGCCGACATCCAGTGCCTAGCAATTCAGGTTTATCATATTACCTTGTGATTTTAGATGAATTTTCTCACTTCACTTGGACTTTTCCATTATGCCGAAAATCCGACGTCGCCTCCACTCTCCACTCCTTTATGCCTACGTGAACACCCAATTTCATCGCACCATTACTCATCTTCAAACCGATAACGGAAAAGAATTTGATAACCTCGCCATTCGACATCTTCTTTCCACTCATGGCACCATATTTCGCTTAACCTGTCCATACACATCACAACAAAACGGACGTGCCAAACGTGTTCTCCGCACCCTCAATGAGAGTGTCCGTGATTTGCTCTTTCATGCACACATGCCGCCTCGCTTTTGGCCCGATGCTCTCGCCACCGCCACTCTCCTTCTCAACATCCGGCCTTGCAAACCACGCTGGAACTATACCCCTCATCATCTTTTGTTCGGGTCTCCTCCATCCTATGACGATCTTCACGTCTTTGGTTGCTTGTGTTATCCCAATATCACCGCTACCATGCCACACAAACTTGCACCATGCTCTCTCGCTTATGTCTTTCTTGGCTATCAACCCAACACCAAAGGCTTTCGCTGCTTCGACCTGGTCTCTCGTCGTGTGCTCGTCTCGCGGCATGTTTACTTTGATGAAGTTGTTTTTCCCTTTCACCAGGTTTCGCCGACGGCAGCCCCGTCCTCGGCCACTCCCACCCGGCAGCCTCGGGGAGCCCTTGCTCTTCCCTCGCCGCGCGCCTCCTCCTTTGGCGGGCCCTTCTGGTTTCTCGACGGGGCCTCTCTCGCCGGCTCAGGAGGAGCCAGCCTCGCCTCGGCAAGCGTCAGCACCAGCATCTGCTGGCCTCGCCTCATCAGCTGGGTCATCGGCCGCGACTCCGCCCATGCAAGTTGCGGCCTCACCCGCCGAGGCGTCCTCGCTGCCACCCGCGGCTTCGCCCACGGCTCTGTCGCCATCGTCGTTGCTGCCACCCGCGGCCTCGCCCGCGGCTCTGTCATCGTTGAAGGTGCTGCCACCCGCGGCCTCGCCCACGGCTTCGTCGCCCTCATCATCCGCGGCTTCGGCTGCGGTCATGCCGTCGTCATCGGCGGTCTCGTTTCCGGCCTCGACCACCGCCTCGTCACCCGCGGCTGTCACCGCGGCCCCGTCTTCACCCGAGGCTGCGGCTCCTCCTCGACGTCGGGCTCGGCCCCTGTGACGCCCGGATAATTAAGTTACAGTAATTTCCTGCTAATGATGCCACATCACTTAGATTTCTGTTGCTAATCTCGCGCTAGTTCGAAACCGATTCAAATTCAAATTCAAAATCAAGCAAACAATAAAAGTTTTCAAATATTAAAACTAAAATGTTCGGAGTGAACCAAATATTGCATAGATTATTATGGTGGAGAAACCACACCTTTATAAAATAATTAAATACTATAGGATGAATAAAACAGCAGTAAAACAACTATTTAATTACCTTTTGTAATTAATAAAATGTCAAACTAATTTATTTGAGGATTAGACTTTTTGTGACTATGAACTAAGTTGAAATACTAATTTAGATGCTACATGTTTATTTTACTAAAACTAAAATAATAGGAAACAAAACTAAAAAAAAAGAAAAGGTAAAATAAATAAAAGGTAAAACAAAAGAAAAGAAAAGGGACCCCCACTGGGCCAACCGGCCCAGCTGACAGCCAAGGCCAGGCCAACTGGCCCAGCCCGCACCCCCACTCATCCCCAACCTCCTGCTACAGGGAGGCAGGGGATCGTGGCGGACATCGGACCGGCCATGGCCGCGCCATGGCGCGTGCCGGCCATCCCCTGGTCCCCTTGGAGTATAAGGCCGAGCCCCCAACCCCCCCAGCGAACCCTAGCCCTCAATCCCTCTTCCCCGCGCCGCTTCCTTCTCTCCCGAGCAAAGCCGTCGCCGCCGCTCACTATAGCCATGGCCACCGGCCAACCCTTGCCGACCCGAGGTGTCCAGGAGGACCCTCATCTTCAACCACGTCGCATGCGCCCCTGGATCAAGGCGGGGGAACCACCGAACGTCTCCTTCGATCCGCTCTTCTCCGCCTCGGCCACCGCGACGTCGTCGTCGATCTGCCGCACCGCGACCTCCCGGGCCTCCCCGTGCTGCTACTCGACAACGCTGTGAGCCGCCGGTGCCGTGCACCCCCTACCCCTCTCCCTCTCGCCCTATAGCTCGCCCGCATAGCTCCACCGTCGCCGCCGTTTGTATTCGTCGCCAGCATGGTCTCCATCGATCAGTTGGTCCTGTGCGTCGCCGATAGCCTCACTAGTCCCCCGTGAAACAAATGCAACGATCAAATTGATCGATTTCGGACCGAAGCACTACCCCCATCGAACCAATGCTAGTGCCGCCGCCGGACGGCGAAGTTGCTGTTGAATCCGACCACCCCACAGCCTTGTGCGGGCGCCCCTGGATGCGCTCGGACAAGGGCTGCTCCCTAGTGCGCTCGGCTCGACCTACTGCCGCCTATAGTGCCGCTCCGGCGAGCGTCCGCCGCTGCTTGCAAAATCCCGTGGCCGCGCCCGGAGCTCCGCTCCCTTGTGCCTGCCTCGCTCATGCCATGCCCATGCTCGCCAACCGCCGCTGCGCCCGTTGCCCCTACGCTCGCGTGTTCCGCCCGCGGCCCTGCTCGCTTGCTGTTGCGTTCTGCTGCTACGCCGCATCGCTTGCTGCTTGCCGATGCTGTTGCTGCCTCCCTGTCCTGCCGCCCCCACTGCTGCACGCCGCGCTCGGCCGCGCCTCAGGCCACTCTCTGGCCGCGGCGACGCGCGCGCCCGCGCCTCCCCAACGCGCTCCCCGCGACTGCATCGCCCGCGCCACACCACTGCCAATGCTTCGCCTGTACTACTCCTGCTAGCAAATGTAGCTGCTGGCTAACTTTTCAATTTCTACAATAACTAACCCTCTAGATAGCCCCTAGACAGCGCCTAAACGACTGTTAACAGGAGCAAAAATATTATGAGAAGGTAGTATACTTGGCAAACTCCATTTTATCCCACTGGACCAAATCCATTTGATGCATGTATTAAATCCTATAAATTTCACAAAATGCTATCTTTTGTTAACAGAAAACAGTTTTAACCTCTTGCACCGTGTGTGTTGCGTGCTGTGTGTGTGTCGTGTGTGTGGCTGGCCCTTGTTAGTACTAGGTTTAGCTAGTAGTATTAATTAGTGCTAAGTTAGCCTAATAGTAGATGACATGTAGGCCCCCAATTAAATAAGTTAGGTTTATTTAATTTTTAGGTAAATAGTCCATGACATGTGGGTCACAGCTCTCTCTTTTGACTAGTCAAATTTACTTGGTCAACTTGAATTAAAAGTAATTTAGAAAATCTAGAATATTTATTAAAACTTTGAAGAATCATATAAAATAATCCGTAACTCGGATAAAAATAATTTATATATGAAAGTTGCTCAGAACGACGAGACGAACCCGGATACGCAGCCCGCTCGTCCGCCACACCCCCCTAACCTATCGAACTCGCAACTTTCCCCCTCCGGCTCCTCTGCCCGAAAACACAAAACACCGGGAATCCTTTCCCGGATGTTTCCCCCCTTTCATGGTATCACCTAGTACTGCGTTAGGGCACGCCTAGCACCGCGTATTGCCATGTTATGCCTTGTGTTGCTTAGATTGCTCTGTTATTTATTGTGTTTCCCCTCCGTTACTTCTTTTCGGTAGACCCCGAGGCTGCTGGCGACCCCCAGTTCGACTACGGTGTTGACGACACGTCCTCCTTGCCAGAGCAACCAGGCAAGCCCCCCCTTGATCACCAGATATCGCCTACTCTCCTCTATACTGCTTGCATTAGAGTAGTGTAGCATGTTACTGCTTTCGTTATTCCTATCCTGATGCATAGCCTGTTTTTGATACTGCTGTTGATACCTTTACCTGCAATCCTACTGCTTAGTATAGGATGCTAGTGTTCTATCAGTGGCCCTACACTCTTGTACGTCTGCCATGCTATACTACTGGGCCGTGATCACTCGGGGGTGATCACGGGCATACTATATACTTTACACTGTTACATTACATGTGATACTGTTCGGAGATGGGGGCTGAAGGGGCAGGTGGCTCCATCCCGGTAGAGGTGGGCCTGGGTTCCCGACGGCCCCCGACTGTTACTTTGTGGCGGAGCGACAGGGCAGATTTAGACCACCTAGAAGAGAGGTGGGCCTGGCCCTAGTCAGTGTTCGCGATCCTTAACACGCTTAACGAGATTTGGGTATTTGATCTGAGTCTGGCCATTTGGTCTATACGCACTAACCACCTACGCGGGAGTAGTTATGGGTATCCCGACGTCGTGGTATCAGCCGAAGCACTTCGTGACGTCAGCGACTGAGCGGCGCGCGCCGGGTTGGACCGCGTAACGTGACTTCCTTTGAAATGGAGGTTGCTAGGTCTGCTCTCCGGCCGCGTACGCAACGTGCAGGTGTGCTCAGGGCGATGGGCCCAGACCCCTCCGCGCATAGGTTTAGACCGGCGTGCTGACCGCTCTGTTGTGCCTAGGTGGGGCTGCGACGTGTTGATCTTCCGAGGCCGGGCATGACCCAGGAAAGTGTGTCCGGCCAAATGGGATCAAGCGTGTTGGGCTATGTGGTGCACCCCTGCAGGGAAGTTTATCTATTCGAATAGCCGTGTCCCTCGGTAAAAGGACGACCCGGAGTTGTACCTTGACCTTATGACAACTAGAACCGGATACTTAATAAAACACACCCTTCCAAGTGCCAGATACAACCCGGTGATTGCTCTCCAACAGGGCATCGAGGAGGGGATCGCCGGGTAGGATTATGCTATACGATGCTACTTGGAGGACTTCAGTCTACTCTCTTCTACATGCTGCAAGACGGAGGCTGCCAGAAGCGTAGTATTCGACAGGATTAGCTATCCCCCTCTTATTCTGGCATTCTGCAGTTCGGTCCACTGATATGACCCCCTTTACACATATATCCATGCATATGTAGTGTAGCTCCTTGCTTGCGAGTACTTTGGATGAGTACTCACGGTTGCTTTCTCCCCCTTTTCCCCCCTTTCCTTTCTTCTGGTTGTCACAACCAGATGTTGGAGCCCAGGATCCAGACGCCACCGTCGACGACGACTCCTACTACACTGGAGGTGCCTACTGTTACGTGCAGCCCGCTGACGACGACCAGGAGTAGTTTAGGAGGATCCCAGGCAGGAGGCCTGCGCCTCTTTCGATCTGTATCCCAGTTTGTGCTAGCCTTCTTAAGGCAAACTTGTTTAACTTATGTCTGTACTCAGATATTGTTGCTTCCGCTGACTCGTCTATGATCGAGCACTTGTATTCGAGCCCTCGAGGCCCCTGGCTTTTATTATGATGCTTGTATGACTTATTTTTATTTGTAGAGTTGTGTTGTGATATCTTCCCGTGAGTCCCTGATCTTGATCATACACATTTGCGTGCATGATTAGTGTACGATTGAATCGGGGGCGTCACAGCCCCCGCCTCCGCCGCCTCATTATTCTATGGTGACACGTGCCAAGGACGAGATTCGGCAACCGAACCCTCGTTATCATAACCTAAGTGTCACGGTCATCTCTCCCGTACCGCGCTCGGTGCGCTCTATGTTGAGTGATCCGCATTGGCTGGCAGCCATGCGCTCTGAGTATGATGCCCTCGTTGCGAACCAGACTTGGACGTTGGTCCCTCGTCCCCTGGAGCTAACATCATCACCGGCAAGTGGGAATTTTGGCATAAGTTTCTTCCAGATGGCTCTTTGGACAGGTACAAGGCCCGTTGGGTTGTTCGCGGCTTTGCACAATGTGCCGAAGTTGATTTCTCGGAGACCTTCTCTCTGGTTGTCAAACCCGCCACGATTCGTGTTGTTCTTCAGCTTGCTGCATCTCGTCATTGGCCTGTTCATCAGCTCGACATCAACAATGCTTTTCTTTATGGTCATCTCAGGAGCTTGTTCTCTGTCAGTAGCCTACTGGTTTTGTTGATCCCACTCGGCCTGATGATGTCTACTTGCTCTCATGGTCTCTATATGGTCTGAAACAGGCGCCCTGTGCTTGGTATCAACGCATTGCAGCATTCATCACTGCTCTTGGGTTTCGCAGCACCACCTCAGACACGTCGCTATTTGTGCTTCATCGAGCTGATCATGTCGTCATGCTTCTCTTGTATGTTGACGATATTGTCATCACCGCCTCTCGCGGGGATCTACTTCGCGACATCATCGGTCGTCTTGGTTCTGAGTTCGGGCTGAAGGACTTGGGCGCATTGCACTTCTTCCTCGGCATTAATGTGCGACGTGATGCATCCGGATTCTTTCTTCATCAAGGACAGTATGCTCTTGATCTCCTGGATCATGTTGGTATGACCGACTGCAAGCCTGCTGCCACTCCTGCCGAGGCCAAGCCGAAGCTGCTACTGCCGGGCAACCTACCACTGATGCCGCTCTCTACCGCAGTATTGTTGGTGCTCTTCAGTACCTCACGCTCACCATACCAGACATTTAATTTGCGGTGCAGCAAGTTTGCTTGCATATGCACTCGCCCCGTGATGTTCGCTGGTCTCTGGTCAAGCACATTCTTTGGTATATTCGTGGCACACCGACCTTCGGACTTCGTCTTCGCGCCTCCGCCTCCACTGAGTTGCTTGCTTACACTAATGCGGATTGGTCCGGCTGTCCTGACACTCGACGATCCACGTCCGGATATTGTGTCTTCTTCGGTGACTCTCTCATCTCTTGGTCCTCCAAGCGGTAGCCCACCGTCTCCTGCTCGAGTGCTGAGGCCGAGTACCGTGTCGTCGCCAATGTTGTTGCCGAGACATGTTGGCTCCGTTAGCTACTTGGTGTACTTCGGGTTCCAATCCCGAAAGCTACGGTGGTTTTTTGTGATAATGTTTCGGCCACCTACCTCGCGGCCAACCCAGTGCAACACAAGCGCACCAAGCATATTGAACTTGATGTTCACTTTGTCCGCGAGAAGGTATAGTTGGGTCAGCTTCGTGTTCTTCATGTACCGACCACCCAGCAGTTTGCCGACATTATGACCAAGGGGCTTCCAACGGCTGCATTCCAGGAGTTTCGTTGCAGTCTTTGCACCGCCGACACCGACGCTTCGACTGCCGGGGGGGGGGGTGTTGAATGTGACATATCTTGTATTGCTATTCCTATCTTCTCTAGCCTTGTATAGCTGACTTCTAGACATATGATAGGATTAGTTTCCTTGTCACACAAGACATCTTGTGTATATATTGTAACCTACTCCATGGAATACAATGAGTTGCATCCTACACCTTTCTACACAATTGAGTGCTGGTGTTTTCAGTTAGGAATGCTTCAGTGTGGGAATCTGAGGATTCAGTGTGGCTGTTGTGCAGAGTACTTGGGTTCAAACTGAAGTTGTTCACACTGAATTTAGTATGCAACCAGGTTGGTGTATCCACGTGATTGTGGGATTGATTCAAACAGCACACATATGCTCCAATGAATTGAAATTTTGTCAACCGATCAGGGGGGTAGCACCTGCCGCTGTTGGGTGGCAGCGAGACTAGTTTGGACTCAGGGGAAAAGGTTGAGAACGAGGAGGATGGGTTAGGGATTTCCTTATCCACTTGGGGCTAGGTGGCCGTTATCTCAGGCTGAAGGAAGCAGAACAGGCCAGCTCAGAAACTATGTAGACCGTCCAGGAACCTAATGTGCCGGCATGTCCGAGACTTGGGGAAGACAGTTAATGTGTGGGGGGCGGTTTGAATACGAGCTAGATACATCTGACACATACATGAAGTAATATGAGAACTACATAGATCCCAATGTGGGCATGTGGTGAGGATTGCAGGTCTAGCTGAGCTCGGGCTCAGAAACCAATTTTCCAGTACAACAAGCAATTCTTTTGAGTGTTTTTACACAACCAATGATGTTGGTATTTCATTTCCAAGGATGCAGTACTCTGGTATAGCAATTCAGTAACTAGAAAGAAGATACATCAGTACAAAGTAGTAGTACTGATCATTACGACTTACACGATACTAGTACGATCAGTACTATATAGAGCCAAGCTTCACTATGGATATTACTGACCATATGAATTTATTAGAATAATTTAATGTTTTGTAGCTCACCTCTAATTTGTTTCTCTCTACTGCTCTTTTCTCTCACTATTTTGTTTCTCTCTGTACTGCAGCACAAGGGAGGTTTGGACAGACACTGATCACTAGCCCACAATGACGCCGCCGATCACTTGCACGAAGGACACTAGCAGGTTGAGGATGAAGTACATGACGCAGACAATGAGGACGACCAAAACATGGAATCCATACACATATCACCAACTGCAAATTCAAATTTTCTGTCTATGATAATTTGATTGCTACTTCTTAAAGAAAGTGTACATAACAGTTATATGTTTATGCAAGAAAGGAAAATTTGTTTGAATTAACAACATTGATCAGTACGAATCAAAAACAATGATCGGTTCGATAGTGCTCTCTCCTGCCTATTTTGGTTGATGCCACGAATAGTGAAAAAATTGTATGGGAATGTTTAATTATTACTAGCATGTAATTTCAAAAAATAAAACATGGTCGGTTTGTCTATGAAATTTGAGTAAGTCCGTCTATGGACCCGACAAAAATATGCTCAAAGAAAAAACTCAACACATTTATTCGGATAAAAGTTTATTTTATACACAAACCATGCAGGTTCGATGATGATGATGCCATAAGTTCGGACAAGAAACAAATATGAATTTAAAACCAAAAACTTTCGCTTCTATAAGTTCAAGTGCACATCCATACACGGTAATTCAAGTTGGTAAAAGTTCAAGTCGCATAACAAAAGAAGTCCAGAAGATCATTGCAAGAAATGTGACTTAAAAAAGAAACACAGAAAAAATTATTTTTATATAAAAAATATCATTCAGTTCAACGATATAAAATGATGCAAGTTCGGGGACGATGATATCGTAAATCGTTGAAAAGTTATGAGGAAAACCATACAGGAAAATAGAGTAAGTCTAGTCTGTGAAAACACTTCAGTACAAAATTATATGGACATCAGTCCAAGTACTTTTTTTTCAGAATCATTCAAAATTACTCTACAAAAATAGCTCAGTATAAATACACACATACATCAGTACGAGTACTCTGTTTTTCAGACAGGAAAACGGTAGTATCCGTCTTGCTGTATCCACAATTACTGTTAAATGCTTGCCAAGTAGAGAAAACGTTCAACATGACTAAGTTTCGCATTTCTGATAGCTATCCAACCCATTTCGACAAACTTTTTAAAAAAATCACGTTTGAAATCAAATTTCACCGTATTTGAATTCGAGTTTAAACCATAAGGAATTAGAAAAACATTATATACAAAAAAGTTGCGCATTCTCTATAGTTTTCCAACGCCGTACCATTTGCATCAATCCGACAAACCGTCTGCAAAGAAACGCGAAAATATGTTTCACCCAGAATTTCACCGTTTTCCAAACTATATTTAAATCGTATAGAATTTAAAAAAAACATTAGATATATGGAAGAAGCGAATTTTCATCAGATTTCCAACGCCATCTTATTTTCTCAATTCGAACAAACTGTTTGGAAATTAAGTCCAAAATACGATTCGCGTTTTCGGTTTCGAAAAAAAGGGTTCTTTAAAACTGCTCTTAAACCATAATTTTTTTTGCAAAAATAAATTATATGATTGTAATGTAGATGTCAAGATCTTTTCAACGATATATTACACGCCCTGTTTCGACAAAAAAATTGCAAAAAGAATTGAACTAAAGAAGACGATTTTCAACGGAAAATGAAAGCATCAGTTCAACCACTCGAATTCATCAGTACAAGTAGGGTAACAGAATAATATTCTGTTACGCGAAACAGAATAGCCCAGATGTGTATATATATATATATATATATATATATATATATATATATATCATATATTTGTTGTGAATATAACAAAAAACAGTACAATAAGAGGCAATATAGGCACTTCGCCGTTTGCCACCGACGGCAAAGGGCTCTTTGTCGTCTGCCATTGACGGCAAAGGTGACACGTGACAGCTACCTGTGCGACCTGGGAGCACTGGGTATGAGCAATTTTGCTACTTTGTCGCCGGTGGCAGATGGCAAAGGCGGCTGGTTCTTTGCCATCTGCTAGCAGACGACAAAGAAAAAGAGCGGCAGACGGAAAAACCAAGCAGGAGTAACGTTAACCGCTGGTCTGCTGATGTCAGTAAGCAGACGACAAAGGGGATGCCATGTTTGCCGTCAGCTAGCTGACGGCAAAGTCTACCGTTAGCCACCTAACATGGCTAACGTCTATTCTTTGCCGTCCAGTCTATTTGCCGTCTGTTTGGCTAGGAAAGCTGATGACAAAGGTCTTTATCGTACGCTGTGTGAAAACAGACGACGAAGAAGCTCATTACCATAACTTTCAGTGCCAGAAAAGTTTGCCATCTACGGCAGACGGCAAAGACCTTTGCCGTCCGCTCTCTGGTCCTTTACCGTCTACCATGGTAGACGGCAAATCAGTTGATTCTTGTAGTAGAAGCATGTGATGTGAAAATGGGTCTCGTGTTCCCACCGCACTATTTATAGATGGGAGTGCAAAAGTCGAGGCATCGTGGCGCTTTTTCAGGGATAACCCCCCCCCCCCCCAGATCTTGCGATAAGATATTTTTTTGACCTATGTCAAACCCTAGCAGTTTATGTGATATTTTCCATAATGTGGTTATTTAGTTGATGGCCATTGTATCCCGGTGACTAGAGACCACGTGGTGGTGGGTCTCGCTGTCGAGAGTAGCGCCGGAGTGGGTGACGAAGATTGATGAGGCGACAGAGGCGGGGCCTTCTTCAGTTACAAGTCACACATGTTGTGGCTGTCAAGATCTATGGTGCACATAATCCAGCTCATGTAGTTGTTCGCCAACGTCTGGCTGAACTAGTTCAAGCAGTCTTCTCGGCCATGACGTGGTGCCTCCCTGGACTCGCAACTTGCCGAGTGCACCAAGATGCAATACCTAGAAGTGCATCCGCACCGGCGACAAGCACAACGAGCTCGATGACATGTGAGCCGCCGGGGCGAGGAGCCTACCTCCGCACCACTGCCTAAGGTGAGGGGCTCCCCAGAACTGTTGCTCCATTACGCTCCTCTCTTGAGGTATTTGTTCTCCGGCCTGAGAATTATTGTTCGGCTCCTGCACATAGTTCTCTGTTTGTTCCATTGACAGTCAGCTTATATTGATGGTCACTTTTAAAACTTGAACTGTGAGCATTCCAAAACATCACACGAAAGATGGGTATAATAACCACAAATGTATAAATAGTAAAGTTTGATTTGATGCTATAACGCTTGACCTCGCCATTGGACAACATCTTGCCGGACCTCCCACCGTAGACCTCCATCTTCTCTGCCGATGTAGGGGTACCGTCCCATATGTCCCCACCCAAGAGGGCTCTAACCCTCTCGACAACAATGCACAATGCAGTTGCAGGCGCAGACGCCAGATTCGCTCAGCCGCGGAAGCCGCTGTCCCATACCGAAGATGTGCAGGCATGTTTTGGATTATGATTGTGCAAAGGCATATGGCAGACAATTGTGGTCTGCAATTTTTTTACCAAAATACTGAACTTGTTCTGATTCTACCAGAATACTAATGTGGACAATCATGCTATTGCAGAATTTTTCGAAAAGGAAAGCTTTAGGCCGAAAGTTCTTCCATTAACATTCTGCATGTGATGCTATAGATTGGTCCTTGCAGCTGATGAAGGCAACAACCATTGGAGGCACAAAATTGTGGAGATTAAGATTCCCCACCCTTACTTCTGAAGGAAAGCTAAAGTTCGGGGTGCTAATCTCCGAGGATTTACTCAATGGTGAACATTTTTCTTTTGTTTCTCTTGTTCTAATCTCTACCTCAAGATGCAATACTTCTTATTGTACTGCTTGGATTGATCTCCCGATGTAATCATTACTGTTATTTAATATAATAACAATCATATATTTTACATGCAGGAGGGTTTATTTAACACTAACAAGCCTTTTAAGTTGTTATATGGTAATATGGTGATAGGTTGGAATGTTTGATCACCGAGGAATGTAGATTACTATCACATGATATTTTTCCTCTTGATGGTGCTTCCACTGAACGTTATGCACCCCTGTACAACCATATATCTAAGTTTGCATGTTCATTCAGAAGATTATATTGACTATTCAATTCACGGTTCGACCTTTGAATATAGAGTTCTGGCTCAGTAGTTTGGATCTTGATGGACATCTAGACCTGTAGCTGCGTTTTATTTTCTTATCCTTTTTAGAAACTTACAAGCCAACTTGGTGGATTAAACCAGTGTTCTAATTAAATGATAAATTGGGTATAAAGATCTTCTTTTACTGTTATATGACAAAATGAATGAATATGTGATTGCTATCCAGATTAGTTAGGCCATCTTGCAAATAACTATGGGATACATTATTGATATTTTCTTGGGATGGCCAAATAGACATGCATTCTTTGCTAGGTTAAGTTTTGTTATCCTTTGTACTTATTCTCTCAATCTTTGTAGTGAAATAGTACAAGATGAGGAATTGGCTGAACTTGAGAGTTTCAGTTAAGTGCACAGTTAAAGAAAAAATGTAACAACTTAGATGCAGCTCAGAGGTCAAATATCATGATGCAGAGTAGGCACTAAACCTAATCTATCTACTTGATTTTGTTATTGCAGATTAACTATTTATCTTATCTGTACACAACTGATTAGGAAGTATAGTAGTACCTGTGCGTTTAATAGTTGTTAGATTGTTTTTGTGCTTAGTTGAACTGTGTATTGAGACGGGAAGCCAAGTTGTATAATTTGCGGATTCCATTTATCAGACTGGTGTCATTCCTTAATTTTTTATCCCTGGTTATGATTTGGTTCTGATTATATTGTCCCATGGAAAGAGCATTAGAATACGACAAGCAAATAGGCCTTTCGACATTCATGGTGTATATTTTGTTTCACCGAGCCGTGTTGCTTATGATTTTGAATTCAAACGGATCTGCGGCTTCTGTTCACTAAAGAAATAAATGCATGGATAGACAAGGTATGCTCTAAGCCGTTTTTTCCTTAGATGAAAGGAAGGGTTAGTAGTTCTTGTAACTGTCTTTTCTTTTCTTGGTATTCAAACAAGAACAAATCACTGTTGATGTTAAGCTCTCTAGAATCTCATAAATTCTGTTATTCCTCTTAAACTTCTGGTACAAAATTGGAGTTGTAAATTATTTATTCTGGCACAACCAATTGCTGCTTCTTCTGCCTAGCTTGCTTTCGATGAAGTATTCCTGGTCAATAGACTGCACTTGCTTATTCCAAGCACATACAATCCTAAGGATGTCTTGTAAGAAAAGCTTTAACGAAATCACTTTGGTTTGTAAATGTCCTTGAGGATTGAATTAATAGAAACTAGCAATTCTTCTCCCTAAACTGATTCTTGCAAATTTTCTTGCCGAACTACTACATGGTAGTTTTAAAGTAAATACCATTTTTGTTATTTGCTATGTGGTTGCAGCACAATATACCCTTAATAATATTTCTTTTGGATGTCTACACCAGAGCAACCAATTAAGAAAAACCTAGGATCGGTTAGAGACACAGGTTTTGCATATTTCACAAAAGTAAAACATAATTTATTTATTGCCTCTTCTACCGTGAACTTCTGTTGGCTATTACTAAAGAGTGTGCACTTTATTCAGTCCTTTTCCACCAACCAAGTTTCCGAGGAAACACATGAAAACTTTATTACAAGTTTATAACTAAGAATACAATGTTTCTGCTCTCAATTGCTTTAGGAGAATTGACTCCATTATGTCTTGCCATGGATAAAATAGTTATGCTGAACCATGATGTCGTCATACGAACAATGTAGTTTTGAGAGCTAGGTAATGTATACTTCCTAGATGTTCAATCATCTTTTGTAACTTACCTATAGACCTCAGTAGTTTACTTGTTTGTAACTTTGCTCACATACTTCAGTAGTTTAGTGTGAGAAACTAAAGAGGTATGTAGAGAAGTGTTGGGTTAGTGCTTCGGATGACATTTGAAATAAGTAAATAAACACACGAGGTTTGAATTTTATTTTTACTTTTCCAAAGTATGTGGTCCATGCTGATGGGCACAGAGATAATATGATTGATGCTACATTCTTTCTTTGTCCATAGATATAGGTTTGTACACACTGCTGGTCCTGTTATTTTGTTTGAACCTGACTGTTCTGCGTAATCGGTCCCTTTGTCCATAGATCCGGGTGCCACGGTCGAGGCTGGGTGGAGGAGCATGTAGGGGTTGCTTGGTTGTGGAGGAGGGGAAGGGAGTACAGGATGACACGTAGGAGGATGAATCACAGGCGGATGGAGGCCTAGGGAGCACGGGGCGGCAGCTTCGCCCTTGCCACCGTACGGGAAGGGGGGCGTAGCCGGAGCTCTCCATGCGGCTTCTTGAGTGTGGCTGGAGCACGGGCGTCACGACGGGGGATCGGGTGGAGCACGTCTAGGCGTCGATACGAGGGAGCTGGGGCGGGGTGTTGCAAGCCGTTTGTGGGCGCTAAATGAGAAGAGGAGGAGCAACACTGGGTGGTGAGGTAGAAAGGAAGGAGTGGTGATGTGTATAGAAGAGAAGGGACACTGGCGATGAGATATCTCTGTGGGGATTGGGTGCTGCTGCTACAGCTTTTTTTTGTGAATGAGATGTGGTTGTACAGAGATGGCCTGAGCAGGGGAGTAGAAGCTCGCTCATGATTACAAATCTTCTAGACAAGATTATATATCTGCCGGCATTTGAATAAAATAAACATGCATGGACTCTCAAAAGTTTGATTCGTCATCTTGAGTTCTGGACAAAAGCACAACTTTGTTTAAATGGAAACTACATGGCCCAACTTTGTTTTATATCAAATAAATGGAAATACATTTGCACAATGATCGGTTGCTACTACAAAGAATGTGTTAATTAATGGGCAGTGGAATGGGATTAGGCCTCACAATTTACAAACAACTCAGATAGTTGAAGTAACAAAAGTATGTGTCACACTTGGATATGTGGTTGAAAAGAAAACGAATCACTGAAATGCTTCTGCCTCCCAAAGGAGCGTTTCCTGGTTTCCATTGAAGGGAAATGTTTCGAAATACTAGGGTTTTATCGCCGACTATTTTAACTATTGTGTGTATAAAAATGAAAGATGTGCCTCTCATTATGGCCCATATTTGCACGCGGGTAAATGTTTAACTATTGTGTGTAAAAAAATGAGTGATACATCTCTCATTACCTCCCATATTTGCTAGCAGGCTAATGTTTCTAGAGGTGCTATTTTGTAAAACACATGAGGAAAAGATATATGTTTGACACGTTTAGTATCGATCCACTAGAACATTTATACTCTAGTGGAACGTTAAAGAATTGTTTCGCCCGGTTTGAACGGTGAGTATTCTCCGGTACACATTTTAAGACCTTTGACATCAAGTACTCCTACTAACAACATATATTGCTTATGCGGGATGAGTATGAGTTGAAAAAGAAGTTTTTATTATACTTGCTCAAATATCATGCGAATAAAGCTAAAGACAACATTCGTAATATTGTGCGAGAATTTCTGAAGCGCATCAAATAGAGCTTACTTTGTAATGGATATTTAGTTGGATCATCACTCTATATATATGCATCGTCAATTTGCCTTTCTTTCATCAATTTACATTGTAAGTGAAGTGGGCTTCAATTATTACCCGATTGTGCCTGTGTTATCTTGTCTCTACATGTAAAATTTAACATGCATTATGTTAATATAACTAGCAAAATATTTCAAAAGCCTGTGACGACGCATGGGCAATCTACTTCACTTGGTAGTGTTAAATTAACTTATCTAGGACCAGGCTGGTACCTTTATATTATTTTCAGGTTGAAGCAGTTGGATTCACACACTATTGAGGATAATTCTTGTTAAGAAATAAATATGACACATAATGTTGTATTCTGATTTGTTTTGCAGGTTTAGGTATGTATTAGTACATTGATGATACCAACCCTCAAATTAATAATACTAGCCTTGGTTTTATCATACAACGTAATTAATGAGTTCCGTTGCTTATATGAGAATGAGTAATCACATGCTTCTTTTTACTCTGCCATACACATGAAGAACTACAGAGAGGTAAAGAGAGAGATGCTAGCTCATACCTTAGACCGAAGCTGAGTGTAATTTTCATTGTTGTGGCACACTATTTACTGTTGACCTGTATTATCTCTTGCTAGTAAAACAAGTTGCAACACATAGACCATAGGGTTTTCTACTGGTGTGTTGATGGCACAGTTTTTTCCTTTCGATTCTGTAACACAGTTTTGTTTGCAATTTCATTGAAAACATTAAAAAATGCCCGTGGCAACGCACGAGCATTCTACTAATACTAGTAGTAACTAGCTATGTTACCATTTTCATCTCTTTCTTCATTTATTGCATGCTACATCATCTATTTAACCTAGATATGTGTGATGTTACTACCTATGTTAGTCCCACTGTGGGTAGTTTGAGAGGAAGCACGCCCCGCACGAGGGACCCAACGCGCGGCGCTCGCAAGTCCAGTTGTCAGCTGTGCGTCGGCCACACGAACCCAACAACGAGCGAACACAACACAACTGACCACCGGCCCCGCCCCTCGACACGGCCCCAGCATCAGTGGACTTTGTAAAACTGAAGTACTAAACAAATGGCACTGGACGATGGATCCGACTTGCCTGCTCCCTCCCCATGCTCCCATCATCCTACAACTGTCTTTTTTTCTTTTTCCTGTCTAATCTAATCATCTCCCCCTGATTTTAAGGGGGATAGAGCCGGGCCTTATTTTGTTTCAATCAAATCAAGCCACGTACGCGGGAGCACGGATGGGTGCATGCGTTGGGAGCATGCAAGTCTCGTCCCTAGACGACCATGAAGAAAAAACGCAAGTGCACCGAACAACCCGAAGAAAAAATGAGTGAGTGGACGCGACAGTGCGTGGAGGTCAGCCTCGGCACTGCTCGTGCAGGAACCCAACAACTCTCTCCCGTAACCGAAGCGCGACATGGATTGCACGCAGCCCACCGGCCGACGTGTAGGGCCAGCAGCAAACTGGCCCACCCATCATTGTCTGGTAGGAAGATGCGGGTGTGCAGGCGTCGGCTCACCCTGTTTCTCGCATGCATTACATCGCCCCACGCCTGTCTGCCAGTAAGCGCTCACCAAAAACATCCACATAAACACTAACCCAGAGAAAAAACAACAGAAAGTCACTTACACGTAGGACCAACTGCCATTCTGGCCCACTCGTTATTGCATGCACGGGTAGCATCGGGCATGGCTGTGTCGTTCCAGCAGGCTGCCGAGCCAGGAGGAGCCAAGGACGCGCGATGCTACACACGCACGCGGTGCCCAAGGAGAGCTCGCCCGCGACCAAAAAAGCAATGGCCCAGCCAATAGCGCAAGAGGCTGAGCCCATGGGTCATCACCCCCAATGAACTCACTACACGGTGAAAACGACAACGTAGATTTGCAACGACGATCCAATGTTAGGCAGCGAAACAAAGACTGGGTTGAGTAAGATCTAACGGACGAAAACGATGCAAATCGGGGGAGCACCAAGGAGGTGAGTTGCCCAGCCACCTTATAGGTTTAAATTAATATTATTATGTCCTTGCTTGCTACTAATCAATCATATGAGGCATCACTTACATCTTAGGGAGAGAGAAGAAAGAGTGCATCCCTATTAGAGTATTTTACCCGATCATGCTCAATTTTAGAAACGTATCGAGACAATATGAAATTACGAATGTTACAAAAAAGCAGATCAGAAATAATAAGGTGGATGGGCTTGGTAGGTTCGCCCACCCACTCGCACAACAGGCCAATCAGGCCCATCCACTTGCACGGCCCGCACTATGCTTCTTCTTCTCTATCAAGAAATGGTACAGCGTTAAAGCCACCAGATCCCACGGCGCAGAACTACCCAAACCCCAACCAAAATCCACCCCCAAACTAGGTCATCCATGTCTGGCGGCGGGCAAGCAGCGGTCTCGTTCCTGACGAAGGTCGCAAAGGTGGCTGCCGGGTTGGGCTTGACGGCATCTGCCGTCTCCACGTCCCTCTACACGGTGGACGGCGGCCAACGGGCGGTCATCTTCGACCGCTTCCAGGGCGTTCTCCCGGCGGTCGTCTCGGAGGGCACCCACTTCCTCGTCCCCTGGCTCCAGAAGCCCTTCCTCTTCGACATCCGCACGCGCCCGCACAGCTTCTCCTCCACCTCCGGAACCAAGGATCTGCAGATGGTCAGCCTCACGCTCCGCGTCCTCGCCCGCCCCGATGTGGAACGCCTTCCTGAAATCTTCACCAACCTCGGCCTCGACTACGACGACAAGGTGCTCCCCTCCATCGGCAACGAGGTGCTCAAGGCGGTCGTCGCCCAGTTCAACGCAGACCAGCTCCTCACCGACCGTCCCCACGTCTCTGCCCTCGTCCGTGAAGCCCTCGTCCGCCGCGCCGGCGAGTTCAACATCGTGCTCGATGACGTCGCCATCACCCACCTGGCCTACGGGCACGACTTCGCCCAGGCCGTTGAGAAGAAGCAGGTCGCGCAGCAGGAGGCTGAGCGCTCCAGGTTCCTCGTTGCGCGTGCAGAGCAGGAGAGGCGTGCTGCTATCGTTCGCGCGGAGGGAGAGAGCGAGTCCGCACGGCTCATCTCAGATGCCACCGCTCTTGTAGGCAATGGCCTGATCGAGCTCAGGAGGATCGAGGCTGCCAAGGAGATAGCTGGGGTGATTGCGCGCTCACCCAATGTTTCCTACATCCCTTCTGGCAACAACGGCCAGATGCTGCTTGGGCTCAGCACTGCCCGGTGAATGAATTGCCACTTATCTTCCAGTTGGTCACAGTACTTTAGTCACTTGAGATGCCCAATTATCCTTCACTTGATTACAATACTTGAATAACTTCAGATGCTTCGACATAGCAGTATTTTACGATTTTATCGTAGAATGGAGACTTCTATTATGGAGGAGTTATTGAACAAATGTTGTATTTTGGTTGCCAACCTATGCTATATTATGGTCCCTATATTAATGCTTATGATGCGTTCTTTTTATTATTGCAGGGATATGGTCCTCTATGGTTATTGCTCAGAAGCAACTTGGTTTTTGAATTATTGGTTTCATTTGTTGTTTTTTCTGATTAAAGTTCTACGATTGTTTTGTTGATCATATTTGTTATTGCATAGTTTGGTCTGGGTAGCCGTGCAACGCCGCAGCAAAATATTGCACTCTGTTTTGTAAATAGGGGTTTTGTAAATAGGGTGAGCATGCATGAGCTGCATTTGTCAACACTACATCTGCTTGTAGTTAATCTTTTGTTGATTTTTTTGGTTTTACTACTAGTGAAGTATACTAACTAGCTATTTGACCGTGCGTTGCAACGGAAACATAAATATTAGTTATCCGACATATACTTTACCCTCACCGCATTCTAGATTTTGATAGCATGTTATTTAGTTGAGGTTTTGATAAGATTTTGATCCGATTTGGGTATGGACAGTGGAAAACATAAAGTTATGATTGAGTCAAGATTTTGGTAACAGCTGATTTTAATTGTTTTGATTGAGTTAATGCATGACATGGTTTTTGAGAAGTACCGATTTTGTTTTAATTATTTCAAGTTACTTTTTATGTTGGTTTTTATTTTGTGCGGTATTTGTTGAGATCATCAAAACAAACCCAAAAGTAAATCAAAGTGGAGGGGGAGGCTTGAGGGAGGAAAAAACCGGGAAGGAGATGAAGAGGACACTACCAACTCCCTTTTAATGGTAGAGATTATGTACAACAAAGGGTAGCTTGGCCAGGAGTTCTTTTATTTGAGTCTTTGTTAGTTCCATTATGTCCTTGTGCTTCAATTTTGTAAAAATAAAAGAGGTATATGTCACGCCTGCAGTTCAGGTAGCAGCACCTGAACCTGCAGCGGACACCGAGTGCACGAATCGTGCAGTCGCCAGTTGAGTTGGGTTATTGCCTGCGAGTCTTCTGGGCGGAGCCCGTGTAACGCGTGTAAGCCCATGTGGGGCGTGTGTGTGGTGGATACTTAAGCAAACGATGCCACTGTTGGGGGGCAGGAAATGGAAAAGTGAATTGATCTCCTCCCTGTTGCTTCCTCCTCTCACCTACTCCTCTCGTCCTCACCCCCAAACCTCTGCTCCGATCTCGCAAAATCCTACCTTGGGTTCGATCTGTTTTGGAGCGAGACAACGGCGCCGTCGACCAAACCCTCGATCCAGACGCGGCACGTCCTCTCGGCGATGTCAGAGACCACGGATAAACTCCAGGGCCTGCTCGAGTCGGTGATCCGCCGCCTCGACGCGAACCAAACCACTGCCGACGAGCGTTTCCAGGCTCAACTCGTGTTCAACAAGCAAGTCTCTGATGAGCTCAAGAATTTGTCCAAACAAATTGATCTCACCCAGGCAGACGTCGACGAGGCCCGCAAGTCAACGCCAGCCGCCGACGCGGCCGTTGCCGCGAGCACGCTCTCTGTTTCTGGCGTCACGGCAACCACGGGATCCTCCATCCGCGTCCCACCACCGCCGCCAGGGGTCGATCAGCCGCAGGCGCCGCCCCCTCTGCCGATTCGCCCCTCGCCACCACCGCCGCTGTACACGGAGGGTGCGGCCCAGCTGCCATTCGCCCGGTTGGTAAACCACGGGCCACCGCTGCTTCATCCGCACATGCCGATGCCACCAGAGCATGAGCGTGCCGGCGAGTACACCTTCAAGCCTCCGAAGCACGACTTCCCGCGGTTCGATGGCGACGCACCACGGATTTGGCTGGAGCGTTGCACCTCCTATTTTGAGCTCTACCGGGTGCCGCAGCACAGTTGGGTTACCACCGCTTCTCTCTACATGGAAGGACTGGCAGCGATGTGGCTGCAGGCATTTCGTCAAACACATCCCGGGCTTACTTGGCCAACCTTCAGAGCCGCAGTGGAGGAGGAATTTGGACCTGAAGAGTTTGAGGATCAGATTCATAGATTCGTGCAGTTGCGACAAACAGGCACGGTGCAGGAGTATCACCAACAATTCGAGACGTCCATGTATCACTTGCTATCCTTGGACCCCTCTTTGAGCTCAAATTTTTTTGTGTCTCAATTTCTTCTTGGCCTGAAGGATGAACTCAGGCTGGGTGTCAGGCTGCAGTCACCAACCAGTATTACTCGAACAGCAGTGTTCGCTCGGATTCAAGAAGAAGAGTTGGAGAAACAGCGTGTGCCGCGACACCGCACTGCACCAGTGAGCCGACCCCCGCCACCCTTGCCAGCTGCCATCCCAGCGCGCGCCGCTCTTCCACCCCGGGCCGCTGGCGATGACTATGGCCGTGAGCGCCAGCTACGCGATTTCTGACGCGCCAATGGTCTTTGTTTCCGTTGCGGCGACAAATACAGCCGTGAACATCAGTGCAAGCGCACCGGCCATGTTCTCATGATTGAGGTGGGAGATTATGGCGAAATCCTCTCGGACGACACAGTGCACGCACTCCAGCTACTTGACCCACTGGCAGCTCAAGAGCCTGAATGTTGCACGCTCTCGCATCATGCTCTTTCTGGCGAGGAAGCCCCATCCACGATGTGTTTGCGCGCTTAAGTTGGCGATCAAGTCATGCTACTTCTGGTGGACTCAGGGAGCACCCACAGTTTCGTCAGCACTGCCTTCGTCAAGCGCCTCTCCATTGCTCCGGTCACCCTGCCAGCGGTGTCGGTGCGAGTGGCCAACGGCCAGCGACTGCGATGTGACTCCATGGTGCGCCAGCTTGCTTGGCAAGTCCCTGGGCACACGTTTCATACTGACCCGCGCGTCCTGGAGCTCAGTGCGTATGACGATGTATTGGGCATGGACTGGCTCGCGATGCATAGTCCCATGACATGTCATTGGGTGGAAAAGACTATCTCATTTCTTACTAAAGGCAAATTGGTTCAGCTACAAGGGGTCAGGTCTTCTGATCTTCCCCAAATCTCAGAGCTAGACGCCTATGAGCTCCATCGTATGGAAAATTGGTTCAGCTACATTTGGACTGCGGCTCTGGTTACAATCACACCGGTGGAAAAAGAAGCCGCTACACCGGTTCCACCTCAGATTCAGCAAGTGCTCAAGGAGTTCGAAGACATGTTTGCTTAACCAAAGACTCTCCCTCCTCACCGGCAGTATGACCAAGGTCTGAACCTGGAACCCGGAGCAGCACCAGTCAACACAAGACCTTACCGTTATTCCCCAGCACAAAAAAAATGAGATCGAAAAACAGGTGCATCACATGCTCGACGCCGGCGTCATTGTGCATAGCATGAGCGCATATGCTGCCCCGGTGCTGCTTGTGAAGAAGAAGGATGGGAGCTGGCGGTTTTGCATCGATTTCCGCCGCCTCAACAAGATTACAGTCAAGAACAAATTTCCCTTACCAGTGGTGGATGAACTCCTTGACGAGCTCGCGGGCGCAACCTATTTCTCCAAGATAGACCTCCGCTCCGGCTACCATCAAATTCGCATGCGGGAGGAAGATGAAGAAAAAACCGCTTTCAAAACCCATCATGGTCATTTCCACTTCCGAGTCATGCCGTTTGGGTTGTGCAACGCACCGACAACATTCCAATGCCTCATGAATTCCATCTTCTCCAAGTACATTTGGAAGTTTGTCATCATCTTTCTAGATGACATCCTCGTTTTCAGGTTTGACCTGCAGGAACACGAGGAACACCTACGTCTTGTGCTCTCTACCCTGCGCCAACATGAGCTGTACGCCAAGGCCTCCAAGTGCACTTTCGCCCAGCCAAGCATCGACTACTTGGGCCATGTCATTTCCAAGGAGGGTGTCGCCACCGACACGAGCAAGACCAGTGCCATGCTCGAGTGGCCTGTGCCCAGAAATGCCACGGAGCTGCGCGGTTTCCTCGGCCTCACCGGTTATTACCGGAAATTCGTCGCCAACTATGGGATCCTCGCCAAGCCACTCACCCAGCTCCTGACCAAGAAGGGATTCCATTGGGATGACCGCACGCAAGCTGCATTCGACCTCCTCAAGCAAGCAATGGTGCAAACGCCGGTCCTCGCCCTCCCCAACTTCGCGCGGCCATTTGCCATCGAGACGGACGCATGCAACTCTGGAGTGGGCGCCGTGCTCGTCCAAGACAGCCACCCCGTGGCCTATATGAGCAAGGCTTTGGGCGTCAAGAACCAAAAGCTATCAACATACAAGAAGGAGTTCCTCCCGGTCATGATGGCTGTGGACAAGTGGCGGCCATACTTGCAACAGGGACCGTTCGAGATCATCACCGATCACAAGAGCTTGTGCGCACTCGGTGAGCAGCAATTGGACACGGGGCTACAATGCAAGGCCATGTCCAAGATGGTGGGGCTCCAATTCACCTTCCGGTACAAGAAGGGGGTGGACAATGGCGCCGCAGATGCTCTCTCACGAGTCGGTCACCGGCATGCTCTGGATGCCCTCTCGGTGTGCCAGCCACAATGGCTCCAAGAGGTGGCCAACTCCTATGAGACAGACGCCACCACGCAAGAGCTCCTTCAACAGCTGGCAGTCCATAGCCCGGACGATCAAGGACGCACGCTCCGGCAGGGCATCATCCGCCAAGGAGATCATCTCTGGATCGGCACCAACACAGCCCTACAAACCAAGCTCATCGCTGCCTTACATGATAGTGCTCTCGATGGGCACTCCGGCATCGGCGCGACGTACCAGCGGGTGCGCAAACTGTTCACGTGGCCTGGGCTCAAGCGCGCCGTGGAAGACTATGTGCACCAATGCCTCGCTTGTCAGCAGGCCAAGCACGAGCACCGCAACCCCGCCGGCAAGCTGCAGCCACTTCCCATCCCAACCGAACCGTGGCATGATTTGACGATGGATTTCGTCGAGGGCCTTCCAACCTCCGAGGGCTACGACACGATCATGGTGGTAGTGGACCGCCTCACAAAGTTTGCCCACTTCGTGCCCCTTCATCACCCCTTCACCGCGGCGCAAGTGGCTCGCACCTTCTGGGACTCCATCATCAAGCTCCACGGTGTGCCACACTCCATTGTCTCCGAGAGGGACAAGATCTTCACGAGAGCCATGTGGCGCGAACTACTTGCAGCAGCCGGCACCAAGCTCCTCTACACCACCGCCTACCACCCTCAAACCGATGGCCAAAGTGAGCGCGTCAATCAGTGCCTCGAAATGTACCTGCGCTGTGCTGTACAAGATCGTCCCAAGCAATGGCGGAAATGGCTGCCCGCCGCGGAATTTTGGTACAACTCCACCCATCACAACTCTCTCCGGTGTTCTCCCTTCAAGGCGCTCTACGGCACCGAGCCCAATTTTGGAGGACTGCCAGCTTTCAATGACAAGCTCTCCTCCGACGCGGCATCGAGTGACTTCGACTGGGCGGCGCACACGGAGTTGCTCCGGGGACACCTCACCCGCGCCCAAGACCGCTTCAAGAAGCAGGCTGACAAGCAGCGTTCGGAACGCGCCTTCACCATCGGCGATCAACTCCTCCTCAAGCTCCAACCTTACGTGCAGGTCTCCGTCGCGAGCCGCCCCTGCCGGAAGCTGGCGTACAAGTATTTCGGCCCGTTCACCATCCTGGAGTGCATCGGCACCCTCGCCTATCGCCTGGAGCTACCGCCGGACAGCCGCATTCATTCGGTATTCCACGTCTCTCAGTTGAAGCCATTCGTCCCCAACTATTCGCCTGTTTTCTCTGAGCTGCCCAAGATACCGGACTTGACGATGACGCCGCTCGTTCCGGTGGCCATCCAAGAACGCCGCATGGTGAAGAAAGGAGACACCACGCTCATCCAGGTCCGGGTGCAATGGTCCATGCTGCCTGCAGATGCCACCACTTGGGAGGATCACGGCGTCCTTCGTGCCCGTTTTCCTGCAGCCAGCATCTGGGAAGACGCTGCGCCTCAAGGAGGGTCGACTGTCACGCCTGCAGTTCAGGTAGCAGCACCTGAACCTGTAGCGGACACCGAGTGCACGAATCGTGTAGTCACTAGTTGAGTTGGGTCATTGCCTGCGAGTCTTCTAGGCGGAGCCAGTGTAACGCGTGTAAGCCCATGTGGGGCGTGTGTGTGGTAGATACTTAAGCAAACGATGCCACTATTGGGGGGGGGGGGGGCAGGAAATGGAAAAGTGAATTGATCTCCTCCCTATTGCTTCCTCCTCTCACCTACTCCTCTCGTCCTCACCCCCAAACCTCTGCTCCGATCTCTCTCCCCTTTTCGTGGGTATTACAGTATGTTGGCAATATTGGTACTTTCGCATCACCTATCCCTGGCCCTCTATTTGCGCTTTTCCTTTCCATGCCCCCTAGAGTTTGTAGTTTTTTTAGTCTCAACCACAAAAACCAATGTACATACTAGTAACTTGTAACCCTTCTGTTCTACAGTATATTAAATTATCATTAATTTAGTATAACTTTGTTCCGTGAGGGAGACCCCGTGTCATCATATTTGTTCTCTGTGTGGAAGGATTTACATCTCTTTTGAATCTGTATGGGGGTGCACCATAAGCGATCAATTGCAGTCTTTGACCTCGGCAAATGTGGCACTGAGATTTTTAATCTATGTAGTTGCGTTCTCTCTGTCTTTTGAAACCGACGAGTAGTCTATTAAAGTATTAATAGGAGCCGACACATATAACGTGCTAATCTTCTCTGGCGATTCTATTATTCTTTCCATTGATTCACTGGTTTACTGTTTGCATCTCTCCCACTCCCCAAATCATCCCTTGCCTTCTACAAATATGCACATACAAATTCACCTATTTGTTGCCCTAATGGTTGTCGCTGCATCCGACCTCGCAGAGCCCCCGCCATCGCTGGACTGAGCTGCGGCGACCCTGCAACTCATGGATTCGGTGGCGAGGGGGCTGCGCCAGCACCATCTGCAACCTTCAGCGCCCTCCTCCTGTACCATATTATGCCACCAATGGATTCCATGGCGAGGAGCTATGCCAGCACCACGCGCAACCTAGCTCCCCCGCCTTTAGATGCCTCAATCGCAGTGATCAGATTAGATAGTGAGGAGCTACAATGACCCTACCACGGTTGGATTCGATGGCGAGGTTCTGCGCAACCCCTTTTGCAACCGGCTCCGCTGCCCTTGCTCCCTTGCCCATCTTCCAAATTTTGCCTAGATGGAGCCCAATGAAAAGGTGAAGAAAAGATGAGAATTTTTTGTGCCGCATTACTGATTTCATCCAAAAATTGTTGAGAGTTGATGAATTGTGAACATCTGGCATTTGATAAGGTGAGAGGTTCTATAAAAATAAAATCGAACAGGTTGTGTTAAAATTTTCTGCCATGAGACTTTGGACATTGCCATGGTGATTGTAGTCTATTAGAAACAAACAAGTAATTGTGCTTGCTTAATGCTTAGTTCATTACAACGATGACCTGCACAATGTGTAGTACTTTTGACTTTGGTATCCCTTCATTGTTGTTTCAGTGGATGCTAGAAGGAAATAACAGCAATAGCAAAACAAATGCCTAGGATAATATAGCTGACGGACCAAGAATCCAACATGGTACACATGTATACATTCTATGCTTGATGTTTTTATGGCAAAAAATACAAGGTCTGATTAATTTTTCTATACATCATGAATCAGATTCTGTATGATATGCACAATTATAGTTCATTAAGGTACAAAGGAGATTATGGTTGTTCAGTAAACTTATTTACTTTCATGAAGGCCTATAGAAATTTACTAGCTTTTTTATCCATGTTGTGAGTAGCCTTGAATTTGTTGTCCAAGCTTTATTCAATCACATGAATCAGTATGTATTCTTCTACTGTAGTTGATACAATATATCATATTTATTTTAAGTTTCTTTCTCACAACATATGCACGAGGGCCTTAGTATCTTACCATGAGTTCTGCACCTTGATGTAGAAATCCATGAAGGGTGATTCATGCACATCTGAACAACTATGTGCTCCATAATAAGCTAATCATCTATATTCTGAAGATGCATCTGTATTTTCCTTCCAGTTTTCCATCCTGGATGGTTAAACATTGAGATATTAATATCGTGAGATATAATATAATCATGTAAGGTTTGTACATGGTTAATTTTCAAAATTCTAATTCTTTTTAATTAGCTTCAACATGCATGTACATACTATTCTGAACTCTTACTGGCTTCTGTTATTAGAGAATGAATGTAACATATTTTGGTAAGCATGTTTCCCATTCTCTAAAGTTTCATAAAGTACATCTTAGTTTGACTCTTTACAGAGAGACATATGTGTTCTTTCAGAAGGGAGAGAGGTTTAGATGTTCCGTCTTCAACATGTTAGTTGCACGTCGTATAGGGTCATAGAGTATTAATATCTATATTCACTTCATGTTGTATTTGTTTTACATCATTTAGATTATGTTGTAATCTTAAAGTTCACATAATTTATCACTTCATATTTATTTGTTTTGTACCGTGCAGATTATGTATGTGTCCTTCTCAAGTCATTTTATGTGCTAATTCCACTACACAGTCCGGCAGAGATCATTCTCAAACATAGACACATTGCGACGTTGGCGCGGTGTAAAGTCTGCCTAGACGCGGATGAGGATATGGTTCATGCATTGATCAAATGCACACATGCAAAAATATTTTGGAGGGAGGCTAAGGAATGGCTACATATTAAGCTTTCGGATCTCTATACAGATACATGGTCAAGAGATATTCTATGTGACCCAAGGTTTAATGACACAGATCATGGAAAAAATATTATGGTCATGTGGGTTATTTGGATATCCAGGAACAATACTACCCATGACAAGGAAAGTTTGGACCCGATGCAGTCAATGAAAATGAAGGATGCCCTATCGCTACTGGAGTTACCGGGGGAGCATGCTAAAATATTGCCAGGTCACATTACGTGACTTTAGTTTGTCATTATTTTTGCTTTGCATAATCATATAGAGTTGACATGACATTTGTGGCAATGCCACCATTTATCATTATGCACATGTTACGCTAGATCATTGCATACCCTGGTACACTGCCAGAGGCATTCCATTTGTAGTCATCAATTTTTTAAGTTATGAGTAAATAAAAGTGTGAGGTCATTTATAGTGTGCCTCTACCTGTGTGGAATAAAAAGAGAGGCCAAAAAGAGCCCAAGAAAAAGGGACCAAAAAGATCCCACCAAAAAAAGAGAAAAACAGAGAGGGGCACACTACTATCCTCCTCACTTGTGCTTTAGAGTAGCACCATGTACTTGATATAGAGAGTTTTTGTATATTTTGTTTTCATACTAGTGGGATATTTTACATTATAGAACTTGACTTGCATATTCCGATGATGAGCTTCCTCAAATGCTCGAGGTATTGAGTAAACAAGTTGGATGCATACCCACTTAGTTCATATGGAGAGTTTTCATACACTTATAGCTCAACTGCATCTGTTGCCTGGCAATCCCTACTACTCGCACTAATATCGACTGTAAGGTCTCTCAGTTACCTAACAGCCAACTGAATTGGTGTGAGACTTTTTTAGCCTTTTTTCTTCGTATTGATTAAACCTCCATCATCATTCTATTTGCCATCTAAGTGCGAAGACCAAGGCATGTGGCCGGGGCATTAAGAAAAGTGCTGAGTATTTGAAAAGGTGGAATCATGGATTGGGTTATCTGACCAACTCTCTGGGTTGTGTTATGATAAGATTCTTGAATATAATAAAACCTTGAGTGATTGGAACCATGAATGTAATACATACGAGTACTAATTGGTATTACATGAAAACATTGAACCATGAAAAACAAGAGTGATTTTATTTTCACATTTTGATGTTAATTCCTTATTACCAATTATATATTTGCCTTGATCACTTTCGTTATGAGTTCACAACATATTACATCATTTTATCAAGATAATGTTGCACATCAAAAGTTATCCTTGTTTTATAATCTACCTACTCGAGGACGAGTAGAGATTAAGCTTGGGGATGCTGATACCTGTCAAATGTCTCTATAATTTTTGATTGTTTCATGTTGTTCAATTTTGTATACTTTTATACAATTATATATATTATTTTTCTGGACTAAACTATTAATTTAGTGACAAGTGTGAGTTGCTATTTTTTTTGCATGTTTTTGACTTTATAGAAAATCAATATCTATGGAGGTTAAAAAACCCTGAGGATTTAATGCGATTTCTCAGGGCACGAAGGTTCCAGAAAGCACCGGAGGGAAACGAGAGGGGCCACATGGCCACCACATGCCATGGTGGCGCGACCAGGGCCTAGGACGCGCCCCATGGCTTTATGGGCCCCATAGGCATCACCTTAATTACGTCCATTTTTTCATGTGTAAATTCCATATTTCACGAAACCCTTTGCAAGATTTTCTTTGAATTTTTTCTATCGCCGCAAGTTTTTGTTCCGAGGAGACCGAATCCAGAGGCATGTTTTGGCACTCTATCGGTGGGGGAATACACCATGGGAGGCTTCTTCGTCAACCTTGCTGCCTTCATGACCATGTGTGAGTAGAGTCCCCTTAGGACCTTAAGGTCCATAGTAGTAGCTAGATGGTGTTGGAAATATTCCCAAGAGGCAATAATATTGTATTATTATATTGTCATGTTCACAATTAAGAGTTTATATTCTATGCTATAACTGATATGATCCTTGAATATGCAATTTAGTGGAAAACTCATATGCACGTGTGGAATGATATACGGAAAAAATAAGCTGCCTAATCTTGCCTCTAAGACTAGCTCCAGTGTTGTTGGTGATCATATTTTCCGATCTTAGGATATCTTAAGAGTAACGGTAGTCCTAAAACAACATTGAGAGTACGATGTTAGAAGAACGATCATATTGAATTGACCCAAACTTGTTTGTTATACTTTGATATTATGTCGTCAGAAGTCAATTGTTATAACATGGAGTGTTAACGTGTGATTTAGTTCCTTAGACCATGAGAGTATCGTAGTCACTGATCACACAACTAGAATATGAGTATACCCATCATAGGCATTTCCTGACGCCTACTAATATTACCAATTCTTTGACAGTCATCACATGATAAGACAAACTTACGTGCATCCTTGAAGAGAGTAGGCCAATAAAAACCAGATTGTAATACCTTAGGTTCTATCTCCAGGATGGTGTCCTCCATATGCCTCGGAGTGACACTTCCGTAGGATTTGTTCCTGTTCATGCTCAGGTACACAACGTCTAATAATACCATCTACTCATTCTTTATAAAGGTGTGGGTCATCCCAAAAGTAGTGTCTCAGATCAAAGAACAAATTTTTCTTTTGTTGGTATGTAAAACTAGGTGGTATATATTTAGCAACAATATAATTAGCATAGTCTACATACCAAGGAGTATTACGAGAGGAATTTATAACAACTAGTTGTTCATCAGGAAAACTATCATCAATAGGTAGTGGGTCATCAAGAACATTTTCCAACCTAGAGAAGTTATCATCTACGGGATTCTCGGCTCCCTTTCTATAAATAATATGCAAGTCAAATTCTTGAAGCAGAAGAACCCACCTAATTAACCTAGGTTTAGCATCTTTTTTTCATAAGGTATTTAATAGCAGCATGATCGGTGTGAACAATTACTTTGGAATCAACAATGCAAGATCTGAATTTATCACAAGCAAACAGAACTGCTAAAAATTCTTTCTCAATAGTAGCATAATTTCTTTGAGCACTGTCCAGAGTTTTACTAGCATAATGGATAACATTTAATTTCTTATCAACTCCTTATCGTATAACAACACCAACAACTTAATAACTAGCATCACACATAATTTCAAAAGGTAAGTTCCAATCACGTGGTTGAACAATAGGTGCAGAAGTTAAGGCTTTCTTAAGTGTTTCAGAGGCTTCTACACAATCATCATAAAAAACAAATGGAATATCTTTTTTCAAAAGATTGGTAAGAGGCCTAGAAATTTTAGAGAAGTCTTTATTTAACCTCTTATAGAAACCAGCATGACCAAGGAAACTTCTTATACCATTAATATCTTTAGGACATGCATTTTCTCAATTGCATCAACTTTAGCTTTATCTTCTTCAATACCTCGTTCAGAAATTTTATGCCCCAAGACAATACCTTCATTCATCATAAAGTGGCACTTCTTCCAATTCAAGACAAGATTAGTTTGTTCACATCTCTGCAAAACTCGATCAAGGTTGCTTAAGCAATCATCAAAAGAAGTTTCGTAAATTGAAAAATCATCCATGAAAACCTCAACAATCTTTTCACAAAAACTAGAGAGTATAGCAGTCATACATCTTTGAAAAGTAACAGTGAATTACATAAACCAAAATTCATACATCTATAAGCATAAGTTCCAAAAGGACAAGTAAAGGTAGTTTACTCTTGATCTACTAATGATACAGGTATTTGAGAGAAACCAAAATATGCATCAAGAAAGCAAAAGTGTGCATGTTTGGACATTCTTTCTAACATTTGATCAATAAAAGACAAGGGGTAATGATATTTTTGAAGGAAATATGCCCTAGAGGCAATAATAAAGTTATTATTTATTTCCTTAGATCATGATAAATGTTTATTATTCATGCTAGAATTGTATTAACCGGAAACATGAAACATGTGTGAATACATAGACAAACAGAGTGTCACTAGTATGCCTCTACTTGACTAGCTCATTAATCAAAGATGGTTATGTTTCCTAGCCATAGACAAAGAGTTGTCATTTGCTTAACGAGATCACATCATTAGGAGAATGATGTGATTGACTTGACCCATTCCGTTAGCTTAGCACTTGATCGTTTAAGTATGTTGCTATTGCTTTCTTCATGACTTATACATGTTCCTATGACTATGAGATTATGCAACTCCCGTTTATCGGAGGAACACTTTGTGTGCTACCAAACATCACAACATAATGGGTGATTATAAAGGTGCTCTACGGGTGTCTCCGAAGGTACTTGTTTGGTTGGCGTATTTCGAGATTAGGATTTGTCACTCCGATTGTCGGAGAGGTATCTCTGGGCCCACTCGGTAATGCACATCACTTAATCCTTGCAAGCATTGCAACTAATGAGTTAGTTGTGGGATAATGTATTATGGAATGAGTAAAGAGACTTGCCGGTAAGAGATTGAACTAGGTATTGAGATACCGACGATCGAATCTCGGGCAAGTAACATACCGATGACAAAGGGAACAACATATGTTGTTACGCGGTTTGACCGATAAAGATCTTCGTAGAATATTTGAGAGCCAATATGAGCAACCAGGTTCCGCTATTGGTTATTGACCGAAGACATGTCTCGGTCATGTCTACATAGTTCTCGAACCCGTAGGGTCCACACGCTTAAAGTTCGATGACGGTTATATTGTGAGTTTATGTGTTTTGATGTACCGAAGGTAGTTCAGAGTCCCGGATGTGATCACGGACATGACGAGGAGTCTCGAAATGGTCGAGACATGAAGATGATATATTGGACGACTATATTCGGACACCGGAATGGTTCCGGGGGTTATCAGATATATATCGGAGTACCAGGGGGGTTACCGGAACCCCCCCGGAGGCTATTGGGCCTCATGGGCCCAAGTGGTGGAAGAGGAGAGGCGGCCAAGGGGCAGCCGCGCGCCCCTTCCCCCTCAAGTCCGAATTGGACAAGGATGGGGGGGGGCGGCGTTTAGGGGAACGTAGTAATTTCAAAAAAAAATCCTACGCACACGCAAGATCATGGTGATGCATAGCAACGAGAGGGGAGAGTGTTGTCTACATACCCTTGTAGACCGAAAGCGGAAGCGTTATATCAACGCGGTTGATGTAGTCGTACGTCTTCACGATCCGACCGATCCAAGCACCGTTACTCCGGCACCTCCGAGTTCTTGGCACACGTTCAGCTCGATGACGATCCCCGGGCTCCGATCCAGCAAAGCTTCGGGGAGGAGTTCCGTCAGCACGACGACGTGGTGACGATCTTGATGTGTTACCGGCGCAGGGCTTCGCCTAAGCACCGCGACAATATGACCGAGGTGGAATATGGTGGAGGGGGGCACCGCACATGGCTAAGGAACGATCACGTTGATCAATTGTGTGTCCAAGGGGTGCCCCTTTCCTCAGTATATAAAGGATGGAGGAGGAGGAGGCCGGCCAAGCCAATTGGTGCGGCCAAGATATGGAGTCCTACTAGGACTCCAAGTCCTAGTAGGAGTCCACCAAGAGGGGAGGAAGGGAGAAGGAATAGGAGGAGAAGGAGAGGTGGCCGGCCCCCTTTTCCCTAGTCCAATTCGGACTAGAGGGGAGGGGGGGCGAAGCAGCCTTTTTCCTCTTCCCACTAAAGCCCATCAAGGCCCATTACTTCTCCCGTAATCCCGTAACTCCCCGGTACCTCCGAAAATACCCGAACCACTCAGAACCCTTCCGATGTCCGAATATAGTCGTCCAATATATCGATCTTTACGTCTCGACCATTTCGAGACTCCTCGTCATGTCCCCGATCTCTTACGGGACTCCAAACTCCTTCGGTACATAAAAACTCATAAACTCATAATATAACTGTCATCGAAACCTTAAGCGTGCGGACCCTACGGTTCGAGAACAATGTAGACATGACCGAGACACATCTCCGGTCAATAACCAATAGCGGGACCTGGATGCCCATATTGGCTCCTACATATTCTGCGAAGATCTTTATCGGTCAGACCGCATAACAACATACGTTGTTCCCTTTGTCATCGGTATGTTACTTGCCCGAGATTCGATCGTCGGTATCCAATACCTAGTTCAATCTCGTTACCGACAAGTCTCTTTACTCGTTCCGTAATACATCATCCCGCAACTAACTCATTAGTTGCAATGCTTGCAAGGCTTATGTGATGTGCATTACCGAGAGGGCCCAGAGATACCTCTCCGACGATCGGAGTGACAAATCCTAATCTCGAAATACGCCAACCCAACATCTACCTTTGGTGACACCTGTAGTACTCCTTTATAATCACCCAGTTACGTTATGACGTTTGGTAGTACCCAAAGTGTTCCTCCGGCAAACGGGAGTTGCATAATCTCATAGTCATAGGAACATGTATAAGTCATGGATAAAAGCAATAGCAACATACTAAACGATCGGGTGCTAAGCTAATGGAATGGGTCATGTCAATCAGATCATTCAACTAATGATGTGACCTCATTAATCAAATAACAACTCCTTGTTCATGGTTAGGAAACATAACCATCTTTGATTAATGAGCTAGTCAAGTAGAGGCATACTAGTGACACTCTGTTTGTCTATGTATTCACACATGTATTATGTTTCCTGTTAATACAATTCTAGCATGAATAATAAACATTTATCATGAATTAAGGAAATAAATAATAACTTTATTATTGCTTCTAGGGCATATTTCCTTCAGTCTCCCACTTGCACTAGAGTCAATAATCTAGTTCACATCGCCATGTGATTTACCAGTAATAGTTCACATCACCATGTGATTAACACCCATAGTTCACATCGATATGTGACCAACACTCAAAGGGTTTACTAGAGTCACTAATCTAGTTCACATTGCTATGTGATTAACACCCAAAGAGTACTAAGGTGTGATCATGTTTTGCTTGTGAGATAATTTTAGTCCACAGGTCTGTCACATTCAGATCCTTAAGTATTTTGCAAATTTCTATGTCAACAATACTCTGTACGGAGCTACTCTAGCTAATTGCTCCCACTTTCAATATGTATCCAGATTGAGACTTAGAGTCATCTAGATCAGTGTCAAAACTTGCATCGACGTAACCCTTTACGACGAACGTTTTGTCACCTCCATAATCGAGAAACATATCCTTATTCCACTAAGGATAATTTTGACCGCTTGTCCAGCGATCTACTCCTAGATCACTATTGTACTCCCTTGCCAAACTCAGTGGTAGGGTATGCAATAGATCTGGTACACAGCATGGCATACTTTATAGAACCTATGGCTGAGGCATAGGGAATGACTTTCATTCTCTTTCTATCTTCTGCCGTGGTCGGGCTTTGAGTCTTACTCAATTTCACACCTTATGACACAGGCAAGAACTCTTTCTTTGACTGTTCCATTTTGAACTACTTCAAAACTTTTCAAGGTATGTACTCATTGAAAAAACTTATCAAGCGTCTTGATCTACCTCTATAGATCTTGATGCTCAATATGTAAGCAGCTTTACCGAGGTCCTTTCTTTAAAAATCTCCTTTCAAACACTCCTTTATGCTTTGCAGAATAATTCTACATTATTTCCGATCAACAATATGTCATTTACATATACTTATCAGAAATGTTGTAGTGCTCCCACTCACTTTCTTGTAAATACAGGCTTCACCGCAAGTCTGTATAAAACTATATGCTTTGATCAACTCATCAAAGCGTATATTCCAACTCCGAGATGCTTGCACCAGTCCATAGATGGATCGCTGGAGCTTGCACATTTTGTTAGCACCTTTAGGATTGACAAAACCTTCTGGTTGCATCATATACAACTCTTCTTTAATAAATCCATTAAGGAATGCAGTTTTGTTTTATCCGTTTGCCAGATTTCATAAAATGCGGCAATTGCTAACATGATTCGGACAGACTTAAGCATAGATACGAGTGAGAAACTCTCATCGTAGTCAACACCTTGAACTTGTCGAAAACCTTTTGCGACAATTCTAGCTTTGTAGATAGTAACACTATTATCAGCGTCCGTCTTCCTCTTGAAGATCCATTTATTTTCTATGGCTTGCCGATCATCGGGCAAATCCATCAAAGTCCATACTTTGTTCTCATACATGGATCATATCTCAGATTTCATGGCCTCAAACCATTTCGTGGAATCTGGGCTCATCATCGCTTCCTCGTAGTTCGCAAGTTCATCATGGTCTAGTAACATGACTTCCAGAACAGGATTACCGTACTACTATGGTGCGGATCTCACTCTAGTTTACCTACGAGATTCGGTAGTAACTTGATCTGAAGTTACATGATCATCATTAGCTTCCTCACTAATTGGTGTAGTAGTCACAGGAACAGATTTCTGTGATGAACTACTTTCCAATAAGGGAGAAGGTACAATTACCTTATCAAGTTCTACTTTCCTCCCACTCACTTCTTTCGAGAGAAACTCCTTCTCTAGAAAGGATCCATTCTTAGCAACAAATGTCTTGCCTTTGGATCTGTGATAGAAGGTGTACCCAACAATTTCCTTTGGGTATCCTATGAAGACATATTTCTCCGATTTGGGTTTGAGCTTATCAGGATGAAACTTTTTCATATCAGCATCACAACCCCAAACTTTAAGAAACGACAACTTTGGTTTCTTGCTAAACCACAGTTCATATTGTGTCGTCTCAACGGACTTAGATGGTGCCCCTTTTAACGTGAATGCAGCTGTCTCTAATGCATGATCCCAAAACGATATTGGTAAATCGGTAAGAAACATCATAGATTGTACTATATCCAATAAAGTACGGTTATGACATTCGGACACACCATTATGCTGTGGTGTTCCAGGTGGCATGAATTTGTGGAACTATTCCACACGGTTTTAACTGAAGGCCAAAACTCGTAACTCAAATATTTTACCTCTGCGATCATATCGTAGAAACTTTTTATTTTCTTGTTACGATGATTATCTACTTCACTCTGAAATTCTTTGAACTTTTCAAACGTTTCAGACTTATGTTTCATCAAGTAGATATACCCATATCTGCTCAAATCATCCGTGAAGGTCAGAAAATAATGATACTTGTCGCGAGCCTTAATATTCATCGGACCACATACATCAGTATGTATGATTTCCAACAAATCTGTTGCTTGCTTCATTGTTTCGGAGAACGGCGTTTTAGTCATCTTGCCCAAGAGGCATGGTTCGCAAGCATCAAGTGATTCATAATCAAGTGATTCCAAAAGTCCATCAGCATGGAGTTTCTTCATGCGCTTTACATCAATATGACCTAAACGGCAGTGCCACAAATAAGTTGCACTATCATTATTAACTTTGCATCTTTTTGGCTTCAATATTATGAATATGTGTATCACTACGATCGAGATCCAACAAACCAATTTCGTTGGTGTGTATGACCATAGAAGGTTTTATTCATGTAAACAGAACAACAATTGTTCTCTAACTTAAATGAATAACTGTACTGCAATTAACATGGTCAAATCATATTCATGCTCAACGCAAACACCAAATAACACTTATTTAGTTTCAACACTAATCCCGAAAGTATAGGGAGTGTGTGATGATGATCATATCAATCTTGGAACCACTTCCAACACACATCGTCACCTTTGCCCTTTAACTAGTCTTTGTCCATTCTGCAACTCCCGTTTCGAGTTACTAATTTTAGCAACTGAACTAGTACCAAATACTGAGGGGTTGCTATGAACACTAATAAAGTACACATCAATAACATGTATATCAAATATACTTATGTTCACTTTGCCATCCTTCTTATCCGCCAATCACTTGGGGTAGTTCCGCTTCCAGTGACCAGTCCCTTTGCAGTAGAAGCACTTAGTCTCAGGCTTAGGACCAGACTTGGGCTTCTTCACTTGAGCAGCAACTTGCTTGCCGTTCTTCTTGAAGTTCCCCTTCTTTCCTTTTGCCCTTTTCTTGAAACTAGTGATCTTGTCAACCATCAACACTTGATGTTTTTCTTTGATTTCTACCTTCGCCGATTTTAGCATCGCGAAGAGCTTGGGAATATTTTCCGTTATCCCTTGCATATTATAGTTCATCACGAAGTTCTACTAACTTGGTGATGGTGACTAGAGAATTCTGTCAATCACTATTTTATCTGGAAGATTAACTCCCACTTGATTCAAGCGATTGTAGTACTCAGGCTATCTGAGCACATGCTCACTAGTTGAGCGATTCTCCTCCATCTTTTAGCTATAGAACTTGTTGGAGACTTCATATCTCTCAACTCGGGTATTTGCTTGAAATATTAACTTCAACTCCTGGAACATCTCGTATGGTCCATGACGTTCAAAACGTCTTTGAAGTCCCGATTCTAAGCCGTTAAGCATGGTGCACTAAACTATTAAGTAGTCATCATATTGAGCTAGCAAAACGTTCATAACGTCTGCATCTGCTCCTGCAAAAGGTCCGTCACCTAGCGGTGCATCAAGGACAAAATTCTTCTGTGCAGCAATGAGGATAAACCTCAGATTACGGATCCAATCCGCATCATTGCTACTAACATTTTTCAACACAATTTTCTCTAGGAACATATCAAAATAAACACAGGGAAGCAACAATGCGAGCTATTGATCTACAACATAGATATGCTAATACTACCAGGACTAAGTTCATGATAAATTAAAGTTCAATTAATCATTTTACTTAAGAACTCCCACTTAGATAGACATCCCTCTAATCTTCTAAGTGATCACGTGATCCAAATCAACTAAACCATAACCGATCATCACGTGAAATGGAGTAGCTTTCAATGGTGAACATCATTATGTTGATCATATCTACTATATGATTCACGCTCGACCTTTCGGTCTCCGTGTTCCGAGGTCATATCTTATATGCATAGCTCGTCAAGTATAACCTGAGTATTCCGCGTGTGCAACTGTTTTGCACCCGTTGTATTTGAACGTAGAACCTATCACACCCGATCATCACGTGGTGTCTCAGCACGAAGAACTTTTGCAACGGTGCATACTCAGGGAGAACACTTCTTGATAATTTAGTGAGAGATCATCTTATAATGCTACCGTCAATCAAAGCAAGATAAGATGCATAAAAAGATAAACATCACATGCAATCAATATAAGTGATATGATATGGTCATCATCATCTTGTGCTTGTGATCTCCATTCCCGAAGCACCGTCATGATCACCATCGTCACCGGCGCGACACCTTGATCTCCATCGTAGCATCGTTGTCGTCTCGCCAATCTTATGCTTCCACGACTATCACTACCGCTTAGTAATAAAGTAAAGCATTACATCGCGATTGCATTGCATACAATAAAACGACAACCATATGGCTCCTGCCAGTTGCCGATAACTCGGTTACAAAACATGATCATCTCATACAATAAAATTTAGCATCATGTCTTGACCATATCACATCACAACATGCCCTGCAAAAACAAGTTAGACGTCCTCTACTTTGTTGTTGCAAGTTTTACGTGGCTGCTACGGGCTTAAGCAAGAACTCATCTTACCTACGCATCAAAACCACAACGATAGTTTGTCAAATAGACTCCGTTTTAACCTTCTCAAGGACCGGACGTAGCCACACTCGGTTCAACTAAAGTTGGAGAGACAGTCTTCCGCAAGCCATCTATGTGCAAAGCACGTCGAGGGAACCGGTCTCGCGTAAGCGTACGCGTAAGGTTGGTCCGGATCGTCTCGTCCAACAATACCGCTGAACCAAAGTATGACATGTTGGTAGGCAGTATGACTTGTATCGCCCACAACTCACTTGTGTTCTACTCGTGCAAATAACATCAAACCATAAAAACCTAGGCTCGGATGCCACTTTAGGGGAACGTAGTAATTTCAAAAAAAATTCCTACGCACACGCAAGATCATGGTGATGCATAGCAACGAGAGGGGAGAGTGTTGTCTACGATACCCTCGTAGACCGAAAGCGGAAGCGTTATATCAACGCGGTTGATGTAGTCGTACGTCTTCACGATCCGATCGATCCAAGCACCGTTACTCCGGCACCTCCGAGTTCTTGGCACACGTTCAGCTCGATGACGATCCCCGGGCTCCGATCCAGCAAAGCTTCGGGGAGGAGTTCCGTCAGCACGACGGCGTGGTGACGATCTTGATGTGTTACCGGCGCAGGGCTTCGCCTAAGCACCGCGACAATATGACCGAGGTGGAATATGATGGAGGGGGGCACCGCACACGGCTAAGGAACGATCACGTTGATCAATTGTGTGTCCAAGGGGTGCCCCTTGCCTCAGTATATAAAGGATGGAGGAGGAGGAGGCCGGCCAAGCCAATTGGTGCGGCCAAGATATGGAGTCCTACTAGGACTCCAAGTCCTAGTAGGAGTCCACCAAGAGGGGAGGAAGGGAGAAGGAATAAGAGGAGAAGGAGAGGTGGCCGGCCCCCTTTCCCTAGTCCAATTCGGACTAGAGGGGAGGGGGGGCGCAGCAGCCTTTTTCCTCTTCCCACTAAAGCCCATCAAGGCCCATTACTTCTCCCGTAATCCCGTAACTCCCCAGTAGCTCCGAAAATACCCGAACTACTCAGAACCCTTCCGATGTCCGAATATAGTCGTCCAATATATCGATCTTTACGTCTCGACCATTTCGAGACTCCTCGTCATGTCCCCGATCTCATCCGGGACACCGAACTCCTTCGGTACATCAAAACTCATAAACTCATAATATAACTGTCATCGAAACCTTAAGCGTGCGGACCCTACGGTTCGAGAACAATGTAGACATGACCGAGACACATCTCCGGTCAATAACCAATAGCGGGACCTGGATGCCCATATTGGCTCCTACATATTCTGCGAAGATCTTTATCGGTCAGACCGCATAACAACATACGTTGTTCCCTTTGTCATCGGTATGTTACTTGCCCGAGATTCGATCGTCGGTATCCAATACCTAGTTCAATCTCGTTACCGACAAGTCTCTTTACTCGTTCCGTAATACATCATCCCGCAACTAACTCATTAGTTGCAATGCTTGCAAGGCTTATGTGATGTGCATTACCGAGAGGGCCCAGAGATACCTCTCCGACGATCGGAGTGACAAATCCTAATCTCGAAATACGCCAACCCAACATCTACCTTTGGTGACACCTGTAGTACTCCTCTATAATCACCCAGTTACGTTGTGACGTTTGGTAGTACCCAAAGTGTTCCTCCGGCAAACGGGAGTTGCATAATCTCATAGTCATAGGAACATGTATAAGTCATGGATAAAAGCAATAGCAACATACTAAACGATCGGGTGCTAAGCTAATGGAATGGGTCATGTCAATCAGATCATTCAACTAATGATGTGACCTCATTAATCAAATAACAACTCCTTGTTCATGGTTAGGAAACATAACCATCTTTGATTAATGAGCTAGTCAAGTAGAGGCATACTAGTGACACTCTGTTTGTCTATGTATTCACACATGTATTATGTTTCCTGTTAATACAATTCTAGCATGAATAATAAACATTTATCATGAATTAAGGAAATAAATAATAACTTTATTATTGCTTCTAGGGCATATTTCCTTCACGGCGCCCCCCTTTCCTTTCCCCCTCTCTCTCCTTCCCTCTCCTCTCCTACTCCAATATGGAAGGGGGGAGTCCTACTCCCGGTGGGAGTAGGACTCCTCATGGGGCGCACCAAGGGTGGCCGGCCCCCTCCCCCTCCTCCACTCCTTTATATACGGGGAGGGAGGCAACCCCTAGAGACACAACAATTGATCCCTTGGATCTCTTAGCCGTGTGCGGTGCCCCCCTCCACCATAATCCACCTCGGTCATATCGTAGCGGTGCTTAGGCGAAGCCCTGCGTCGGTAGAACATCATCATCGTCACCACACCATCGTGCTAACGGAACTCTCCCTCAAAGGTCGGCTGGATCGGAGTTCGAGGGACGTCATCGAGTTGAACGTGTGCTGAACTCGGAGGCGCTGTGCGTTCGGTACTTGATCGGTCGGATCGTGAAGACGTACGACTACATCAAGCGCGTTGTGCTAACGCTTCCGCTTTCGGTCTATGAGGGTACGTGGACACACTCTCCCCTCTCGTTGTTATGCATCACCATGATCTTGCGTGTGCGTAGGAAAATTTTGAAATTACTACGTTCCCCAAGAGTGGCATCCGAGCCTTGTTTTATGCGTTGATGTTATATGCACGAGTAGAACACAAGTGAGTTGTGGGCGATACAAGTCATACTGCTTACCAGCATGTCACACTTTGGTTCGGCGGTATTGTTGGATGAAGCGTCCCAGACCGACATTATGTGTACGCTTACGCGAGAATGGTTCTACTGACGTGCTTTGCACACAGGTGGCTGGCGGGTGTCAGTTTCTCCAACTTTAGTTGAACTGAGTGTGGATACGCCCAGTCCTTGAGAAGGTTAAAACAACACTAACTTGATGAACTATCATTGTGGTTTTGATGCGTAGGTAAGAACGGTTCTTGCTCAGCCCGTAGCAGCCACTTAAACTTGCAACAACAAAGTAGAGGACGTCTAACTTGTTTTTGTAGGGCATGTTGTGATGTGATATGGTCAAGGCATAATGCTATATTTTATTGTATGAGATGATCATGTTTTGTAACCGAGTTATCGGCAACTGGTAGGAGCCATATGGTTGTCGCTTTATTGTATGCAATGCAATCGCCCTGTAATTGCTTTACTTTATCACTAAGCGGTAGCGATAGTCGTAGAAGCAATAGTTGGCGAGACGACAACGATGCTACGATGGAGATCAAGGTGTCGCGCCGGTGACGATGGTGATCATGACGGTGCTTCGGAGATGGAGATCACAAGCACAAGATGATGATGGCCATATCATATCACTTATATTGATTGCATGTGATGTTTATCTTTTATGCATCTTATCTTGCTTTGATTGACGGTAGCATTATAAGATGTTCTCTCGCTAAATTTCAAGATAAGTGTTCTCCCTGAGTATGCACCGTTGCCAAAGTGCGTCGTGCCCAGACACCACGTGATGATTGGATGTGATAAGCTCTACGTCCATCTACAACGGGTGCAAGCCAATTTTGCACACACAGAATACTTTGGTTAAACCTGACGAGCCTAGCATATGCAGACATGGCCTCGGAACACTGAGACCGAAAGGTCGAGTGTGAATCATATAGTAGATATGATCAACATAGTGATGTTCACCATTGAAAACTACTCCATTTCACGTGATGATCGGTTATGGTTTAGTTGATTTGGATCACATGATCACTTAGATGATTAGAGGGATGTCTATCTAAGTGGGAGTTCTTAAGTAATATGATTAATTGAACTTAAATTTATCATGAACTTAGTACCTGATAGTATTTTTCATGTCTATGTTTGTTGTAGATAGATGGCTAGTGCCGTTGTTCCGTTGAATTTTAATGCGTTCCTTGAGAAAGCAAAGTTGAAAGATAATGGTAGCAATTACACGGACTGGGTCCGTAACTTGAGGATTATCCTCATTGCTGCACAGAAGAATTACGTCCTGGAAGCACCGCTAGGTGCCCAACCTGCTGCAGGAGCAACACCAGATGTTATGAACGTCTGGCAGAGCAAAGCTGATGACTACTTGATAGTTCAGTGTGCCATGCTTTACGGCTTAGAACCGGGACTTCAAGTTTTGAACGTCATGGAGCATATGAGATGTTCTAGGAGTTGAAGTTAATATTTCAAGCAAATGCCCGGATTGAGAGATATGAAGTCTCCAATAAGTTCTACAACTGCAAGATGGAGGAGAATAGTTGTGTCAGTGAGCATATACTCAGAATGTCTGGGTATAACAATCACTTGATTCAACTGGGAGTTAATCTTCTGGATGATAGCGTCATTGACAGAATTCTTCAATCACAGCCACCAAGCTACAAGAGCTTCGTGATGAACTATAACATGCAAGGGATGGATAAGACGATTCCCGAGCTCTTCGCAATGCTAAAGGCTGCGGAGGTAGAAATCAAGAAAGAGCATCAAGTGTTGATGGTCAATAAGACCACCAGTTTCAAGAAAAAGGGCAAAGGGAAGAAGAAGGGGAACTTCAAAAAGAACGACAAACAAGTTGCTGCTTAGGAGAAGAAAACCAAGTCCGGACCTAAGCCTGAGACTGAGTGCTTCTACTGCAAGCACACTGGTCACTGGAAGCGGAACTGCCCCAAGTATTTGATGGATAAGAAGGATGGCAAGGTGAACAAAGGTATATGTGATATACATGTTATTGATGTGTACCTTACCAGAGCTCGCAGTAGCACCTGGGTATTTGATACTGGTTCTGTTGCTAATATTTGCAACTCGAAACAGGGACTATGGATTAAGCGGACACTGGCTAAGGACGAGGTGACGATGCGGGTGGGAAACGGTTCCAAAGTCGATGTGATCGCCGTCGGCACACTACCTCTACATCTACCTTATTTGGTGCCAACGTTAAGCATGAACATTATATCTGGATCTTGTTTGATGCGATACGGTTATTCATTCAAATCAGAGAATAATGGTTGTTATATTTATTTGAGTAATATCCTTTACGGTCATGCACCCTTGAAGAGTGGTCTATTTTTAACGAATCTCGATAGTTGTGATACACATTTTCATAATGTTAAAGCCAAAAGATGCATAGTTGATAATGATAGTGCAACTTATTTGTGGCACTGCCGTTTGGGTCATATTGGTGTAAAGCGCATAAAGAAACTCCATACTGATTGACTTTTGGAATCACTTGGTACTTGCGAACCATGCCTCATGGGCAAGATGACTAAAACGCCGTTCTCCGGAACTATGGAGCGAGCAACTGATTTATTGGAGATCATACATACTGATGTATGTGGTCCAACGAATGTTGAGGCTCGCGGCGGGTATGGTTATTTTCTCACCTTCACAGAAGATTTAAGCAGATATGGGTATATCTACTTAATGAAACATAAGTCTGAAACATTTGAAAAGTTCAAAGAATTTCAGAGTGAAGTTGAAAATCATCGTAACAAGAAAATAAAGTTTCTGCGATCTGATCGTGGAGGAGAATATTTGAGTTACGAGTTTGGTCTACATTTGAAACAATGCGGAATGGTTTCGCAACTCACGCCACCCGGAACACCACAGCGTAATGGTGTGTCCGAACATCGTAATCGTACTTTACTAGATATGGTGCGATCTATGATGTCTCTTACTGATTTACCGCTATCGTTTTGGGGTTATGCTTTAGAGACGGCCGCATTCACGTTAAATAGGGCACCATCAAAATCCGTTGAGACGACGCCTTATGAACTGTGGTTTGGCAAGAAACCAAAGTTGTCGTTTCTTAAAGTTTGGGGCTGCGATGCTTATGTGAAAAAGCTTCAACCTGATAAGATCGAACCCAAATCAGAAAATGTGTCTTCATAGGATACCCAAAGGAAACTGTTGGGTACACCTTCTATCACAGATCTGAAGGCAAGACATTCGTTGCTAAAAATGGATCCTTTCTAGAGAAGGAGTTTCTCTCGAAAGAAATGAGTGGGAGGAAAGTAGAACTTGATGAGGTAACAGTACCTACTCCCTTATTGGAAAATAGTTCATCACAGAAACCGGTTCCTGTGACGTCTACACCAATTAGTGAGGAAGTTAATGATGATGATCATGAAACTTCAGATCAAGTTGTTACTGAACCTCGTAGGTCAACTAGAGTAAGATCTGCACCAGAGTGGTACGGTAATGTGACACCCGGATAATTAAACTACAGTAACCCTTTGCTAATGATGCCACGTCACTTCGATTACTGTTACTAATCTTGCGTTAGTTCGAAAACGATTCAAATTCAAATTCGAAATCAAGTTAAACAACAAAAGTTTCAAACATTAAATCTAAAATGTTCAAAGTGAACCAAATAATGCATAGGTAATTGTGGTGGAGAAACCACACCTTTATAAAATATTTAAATACTATTAAGCGAATAAAACAGTAGCGAAAACTATTAGTTTAATGCCTTTAAATATTAAATAATTACAAACTATTTTAGTTTGTGTAACAAGTTAATGTGGCAGTGACATATTTAGTAACACCAAATTAGGTGCCATTTTGGTATTTTTCCAAAAAAAGTAACTAAAAGAAAACACTAAACAGAAGGTAAATAAAAAACAGGTAAGAGGACCTAATCTACTAGGCACCTTGGCCCATCTGGCCAAATGGCCAAGCCAGCCCACCTAGTTGGCCTATATGGTCCCAGCCGACCGAAACCCTAGCCCTCTCCGCCCACTTCCCCCACTCGTCCCACTCCCCCCTCCTTCTGCGTCCCCTTCCCGATCCAGATCGGGATCGAAGGTGCCCGACCCCGCGCCCCGCCGCTGAGCTCCATCACAGGTTCGCCGGACTGCCGTCGTCGGACCACCGTCACCGGAGCCACCTCGCCGGAGTGCCTCCTCGCCGGATGCCATCGACGCATGCCGCCCCGCCGCTGCTCCTCCCCGTCTTCACTCACTGTCATCCCCGTCCTCCTCCCCGAGCCCACTGCCATGTCCCTGCAACCGCCGATGAGGCACCGCACCTCCCCTTTCGCCCTGTGCCTCCATCGCCGCGTCGGCCTTGCGTCGTTCGCGCCTGCGCTGCGTGCCTTTTGTCCGTCCATCGCGCACACACGCACGCGCCCTGCCCCACCGCGCTCGTCCGCGCTCGCTGTCGCTGCCCATCGCCGCCCGGTGCGCGCCCCGCTGCCGCCACCGCGCCACTGTCCGTCGTCGCTCCAGCCAGCCTGCGCCCTGCTCCGCCCGGCCCCGCAGCTTCGCGCGCCTCGCCCCACGGCCGCCGGTCGTGGCTGGCCCGCGCTCGCTCACGCGCTCCCCTCGCCGTTCGCGACCCGCACGCCCACTCCGCCCCTGTCGCCGCTCGGCCGTCCTTGTTGCCGCTGCACCAGCCACCCTCCTACACTCCCGCCTCCCGCAGCACCCCCCTCGTGCGCTCCGCGTCGGTGCCGCCTTCACCTGCCATCGCTGTGACCACCGCTGCCCTTGCGCCCGCTTGCCGCCGGCCGGTTTCGCCCGCCCCTGGGCGTGCGCCCGTTCGGGCTATGCCCACACCTAGCGCCCGAACCCGCTAGGCCTTTGGGCCCATGACATGAGGGGCCCACGCCCCAGAACGTCTATTAAAAAAGAAAAGGATTAAAAAATTAATAAATAAAAATTAAAATGAATTAATAAAATTATTAATTAATTAATCCAGTTTAATTAATCTAATTAACTAGTTAGTTTAATTAAACAATAATTAGTTTAGCTAACTCCTATTTAATCTAAACAGAGAATGACAGGTGGGTCCTACTGGACCCACACGTTAGTTTGACCAGTCAACACCTATGTTGACCACTGATGTCATGCTGACTCAGCATGCACTATTCTGGATGATGTTGAATTAAATTAATTAAATAAATTCTAAAATGATTTAAAACTTTAGAAAATCATATAAAATAAACCGTAGCTTAGATGAAAATACTTTCTACATGAAAGTTGCTCAAAACGACGAGACAAATCTGGATACGCAGCCCGTTCGTCCGCCACACATCCCTAACCTATCGAACTCGTAACTTTCCCCCTCCGGTTCATCTGTCCAAAAACGCGAAACACCGTGAATACTTTCCCGGATGTTTCCCCCCTTCGCCAGTATCACCTACTACTGCGTTTGGGCACACCTAGCATCACGCTTGGTCATGTCATGCATCGTCATGCATTTGTTTGCATTGTATTTATTGTTTCTTCCCCCTCTTCTCTCGCTAGACATCGAGACCGACGCTGCTGCTACCCAGTACGACTACGGTGTTGACGACCCCTCCTTCTCGGCTGAGCTTCCAGGCAAGCCCCCCCTTGATCACCAGACATCGCCTATTCTTCTCTATACTGCTTGCATTAGAGTAGTGTAGCATGTTACTGCTTTCCGTTAATCCTATTCTGCCACATAGCTTGTCCTTGCTACTACTGTTGTTACCTTTACCTGCAATCCTACATGCTTAGTATAGGATGCTAGTATTCCATCTGTGGCCCTACATTCTTGTCCGTCTGCCTTGCTATACTATCGGGCCGTGATCACTCAGGAGGTGATCACGGGTATATACTTATGTACTTTACATGATACCTATGGTGACTAAAAAGTCGGGCTGACTCGAGGAGTACCCGCGAGTGGATCTTTGTGGCGGAGCGACAGGGCAGATTGAGATCACCTAGGTGAGAGGTGGGCCAGGCCCTGGTCGGCGTTCGCGGTTACTTCATAATAACACGCTTAACGAGATCTTGGTATTTGATCTGAGTTGGGCCGTTGACCTTATATGCACTAACCGCCACGTGGGACAAGATATGGGCAACCGGCGTCGTGGTATCAGCCGAAGCTCTTTTTGACGTCAGCGGCTGAGCGGCGCGTGCCGGATTGGACTGGAATGCCTGCTAGGCTAGGTCTTCTTTCAGCCGCGTACGCAACATGCAGGTGTGCAATGGGCGATGGGCCCAGACCCCTGCGCGCATAGGATTTAGACCGGCGTGCTGACCTCTCTGTTGAGCCTAGGTGGGGCTGCGACATGTTGATCTTCCGGGGCCGGACATGACCCAGGAAAGTGTGCCCGGCCAGAGGGATCGAGCGTGTCGGGTAATGTGGTGCACCCCTGCAGGGAAGTTTATCTATTCGAATAGCCGTGATCTTCGGTAACAGGACGACTTGGAGTTGTACCTTGACCTTATGACAACTAGAACTGGATACTTAATAAAACACACCCTTCCAAGTGCCAGATATAACTCGGTGATCGCTCTCTAACAGGGCGACGAGGAGGGGATCACCGGGTAGGATTATGTTATGCGATGCTACTTGGTGAACTTACCATCTACTCTCTCCTACATGCTGCAAGATGGAGGTGGCCAGAAGCATAGACTTCGATAGGATTAACTATCCCCATCTTATTCTGGCATTCTGCAGTACAGTCCACCGATATAGCCCCTTTACATAGATATCCATGCATATGTAGTGTAGATCCTTGCTTGCAAGTACTTTGGATGAGTACTCACGGTTGCTTTTCTCCCCCTTTTCCCCCTTCCCTTTTTCTCTGGTTGTCGCAACCAGCTGTTGGAGCCCCGGAGCCAGACGCCACCATCGACGATGACTCCTACTACACCGGCGGTGCCTACTACTACGTGCAGGCCACTGACGACGACCAGGAGTAGTTTAGGAGGATCCCAGGCAGGAGGCATGCACCTCTTTCGATCTGTATCCCAGTTTGTGCTAGCCATCTTATGGCACCTTGTTTGCTTTATGTCTGTACTCAGATATTGTTGCTTCCGCTGACTCGTCTATGATCGAGCACTTATATTTGAGCCCTCGAGGCCCCTGGCTTGTATTATGATGCTCGTATGACTTATTTTATTTTTAGAGTTGTGTTGTGATATCTTCCCGTGAGTCCCTGATCTTGATCGTACACGTTTGCGTGTATGATTAGTGTACGATTGAATCGGGGGCGTGACAGGTAATCCTGTTCTGGAGGTTATGTTACTAGACCATGACGAACCTACGAACTATGAAGAAGCAATGGTGAGCCCAGATTCCGCAAAATGGCTTGAGGCCATGAAATCTGAGATGGGATCCATGTATGAGAACAAAGTATGGACTTTGGTTGACTTGCCCGATGATCGGCAAGCCATCGAGAATAAATGGATCTTCAAGAAGAAGACTGACATTGACGGTAATATTGTTGTCTATAAAGCTCGACTTGTTGCAAAAGGTTTTCGACAAGTTTAAGGGATTGACTACAATGAGACCTTCTCACCCGTAGCGATGCTTAAGTCTGTCCGAACCATGTTAGCAATTTCCACATTTTATGATTATGAAATTTGGCAAATGGATGTCAAAACTGCATTCCTGAATGGATTTCTGGAAGAAGAGTTGTATATGATGCAACCGGAAGGTTTTGTCGATCCAAAGGGAACTAACAAAGTGTGCAAGCTCCAGCGATCCACTTATGGACTGGTGCAAGCCTCTTGGAGTTGGAATAAACGTTTTGATAGTGTGATCAAAGCATATGGTTTTATACAGACTTTAGGAGAAGCCTGTATTTACAAGAAAGTGAGTGGGAGTTGTGTAGCATTTCTGATATTATATGTGGATGACATATTGTTGATTGGAAATGATATAGAATTTCTGGATAGCATAAAAGGATATTTGAATAAGAGTTTTTCAATGAAGGACCTCGGTGAAGCTGCTTATATATTGGGCATCAAGGTCTATAGAGATAGATCAAGACGCTTAATTGGACTTTCACAAAGCACATACCTTGACAAAGTTTTGAAGAAGTTCAAAATGGATCAAGCAAAGAAAGGGTTCTTGCCTGTGTTACAAGGTGTGAAGTTGAGTAAGACTCAATGCCCGACCACTGCAGAAGATAGAGAGAAAATGAAAGATGTTCCCTATGCTTCAGCCATAGGCTCTATCATGTATGCAATGTTGTGTACCAGACCTGATGTGTGCCTTGCTATTAGTTTAGCAGGGAGGTACCAAAGTAATCCAGGAGTGGATCACTGGACAGCGGTCAAGAACATCCTGAAATACCTCAAAAGGACTAAGGATATGTTTCTCGTTTATGGAGGTGACAAACAACTCATCATAAATGGTTACGTCGATGCAAGCTTTGACACTGATCCGGACGATTCTAAATCGCAAACCGGATACGTGTTTTTATTGAACGGTGGAGCTGTGAGTTGGTGCAGTTCTAAACAAAGCATCGTAGCGGGATCTACATGTGAAGCGGAGTACATAGCTGCTTCGGAAGCACCAAATGAAGGAGTCTGGATGAAGGAGTTCATATCCGATCTAGGTGTCATACCTAGTGCATCAGGTCCAATGAAAATCTTTTGTGACAATACTGGTGCAATTGCTTTGGCAAAGGAATCCAGATTTCACAAGAGAACCAAGCACATCAAGAGACGCTTCAACTCCATCCGGGATCAAGTCCAGATGGGAGACATAGAGATTTGCAAGATACATACGGATCTGAATGTTGCAGACCCGTTGACTAATCCTCTTCCACGAGCAAAACATGATCAAGACCAAGGCTCCATGGGTGTTAGAATCATTACTATGTAATCTAGATTATTGACTCTAGTGCAAGTGGGAGACTGAAGGAAATATGCCCTAGAGGCAATAATAAAGTTATTATTTATTTCCTTATATCATGATAAATTTTTATTATTCATGCTAGAATTGTATTAACCGGAAACATGATACATGTGTGAATACATAGACAAACAGAGTGTCAATAGTATGCCTCTACTTGACTAGCTCGTTAATCAAAGATGGTTATGTTTCCTAGCCATAGACAAAGAGTTGTCATTTGATTAACGGGATCACATCATTAGGAGAATGATGTGATTGACTTGACCCATTCCGTTAGCTTAGCACTTGATCATTTAAGTATGTTGCTATTGTTTTGTTCATGACTTATACATGTTCCTATGACTATGAGATGCAACTCCCATTTACCGGAGGAACACTTTGTGTGCTACCAACCGTCACAAGGTAACTGGGTGATTATAAAGGTGCTCTACAGGTGTCTCCGAAGGTACTTGTTGGGTTAGCGTATTTCGAGATTAGGATTTGTCACTCCGATTGTCGGAGAGGTATCTCTGGGCCCACTCGGTAATGCACATCACTTAAGCCTTGCAAGCATTGCAACTAATGAGTTAGTTGCAGGATGATGTATTACAGAACGTGTAAAGAGACTTGTCGGTAACGAGATTGAACTAGGTATTGAGATACCGACGATTGAATCTCTGGCAAGTAACATACCGATGACAAAGGGAACAACGTATGTTGTTATGCGGTTTGACCGATAAAGACCTTCGTAGAATATGTGGAAGCCAGTATGAGCATCCAGGTTCCGCTATTGGTTATTGACCAGAGACATGTCTCGGTCATGTCTACATAGTTCTTGAACCCGTAGGGTCCGCACGCTTAAAGTTCGATGACAGTTATATTATGAGTTTATGTGTTTTGATGTTTTGATGTACCAAAGGTAGTTCGGAGTCCCGGATGTGATCACGGACATGACGAGGAGTCCCAAAATGGTCGATACATGAAGATTGATATATTGGACGACTATATTCGGACACCGAAATGGTTCCGGGGGTTATCGGATATATACCGGAGTACCCCGGAGGTTACCGGAACCCCCCCGGAGGCTATTGGGCCTCATGGGCCCAAGTGGTGGAAGAGGAGAGGCGGCCAAGGGGCAGCCGCGCGCCCCTCCCCCTCAAGTCCGAATTGGACAAGGATGGGGGGGCGGCGCCCCCCCCTTTCCTTTCCCCTCTCTCTGTCTCCTTCCCTCTCCTCTCCTACTCCAACATGGAAGGGGGGGAGTCCTACTCCCGGTGGGAATAGGACTCCTCATGGGGCGCGCCAAGGGTGGCCGGCCCCCTCCCCCTCCTCCGCTCCTTTATATACGGGGAGGGAGGCACCCCCTAGAGACACAACAATTCATCCCTTTGATCTCTTAGCCGTGTGCGGTGCCCCCCTCCACCATAATCCAGCTCGGTCATATCGTAGCGGTGCTTAGGCAAAGCCCTGCGCCGGTAGAACATTATCATCGACACCATGTCGTCGTGCTGACGGAACTCTCCCTCAAAGCTCGGCTGGATCGGAGTTCGAGGGACGTCATCGAGTTGAACGTGTGCTAAACTCGGAGGTGTCGTGCTTCGGTACTTGATCGGTCGGATCGTGAAGACGTATGGCTACATCAACCGCGTTGTGCTAACGCTTCCGCTTTCGGTCTACGAGGGTACATGGACACACTCTCCCCTCTCGTTGCTATGCATCACCATGATCTTGCGTGTGCGTAGGAAATTTTTGAAATTACTATGTTCCCCAACAATTTTTTAGTAGCTTTGTTTAATTTTCTAAAATCAATTACCATCCTATAACCAGTTACAATTGTTTGTGGGATAAGCTCATTGTTATGATTAGGAACAACGGTAATGCCTCCTTTCTTAGGGACACAATGATCAAGACCTACCCATGTACTACCAGCTATGGGATAGATTATACCTGCTTCTAGAAGCTTTAATATTACAGTTCTTACCACCTCCTTCATCTTAGGATTTAATCGTTGTTGATGTTCAACAACTGGTTTAGCATCAGGCTCCATATTAATCTTGTGCTGACATAGAGTGGGACTAATGCCCTTAAGATCATCAAGAGTATATCCAATAGCAGCATGGTTCTTCCTAGAGTTTTTGGTAATCTCTTCTCTTCATGCTCCATATTAATCTTGTGCATCAGGCTCCATATTAATCTTGTGCTGACATAGAGTGGGACTAATGCCCTTAAGATCATCAAGAGTATATCCAAGAGCAGCATTGTGCTTCCTAGAGTTTTTGGTAATCTCTTCTCTTCATGCTCTGAAAGATTAGCACTAATAATGACATGATATATCTTCTTTTCATCAAGATAAGCATATTTCAATGTATCAGGCAATTGTTTTAATCAAACACAGGATCACCTTTAGGTGGAGGAGGACCTCCAAGAGTTTGAACAGGCAAATTATGTTTCAGGATAGGTGGTTGATCAAAAGAACATCTTATCTATTTCATTTCTTTCATTCATATGCATATCATTTTCATGGTCTAGCAAATTTTATTCTAACGGATCAGTAGGAGGCATGGCACTAGAAGCAAGACCAATAATTTCATCCTTACTTGGCAACCCCCCCTTGATGTACTCCTTTTTTCATAGAGTTGTAACTAGGTGAGTAGCTCTCCCCATCCCGTGTATCTCTTTCTAGTTACTCTTGGTAACCTTTGTACATATTATATAATCTTGGAATAAAATTGAAATGGCCGTGGGGAGTTTATCTACAGTGCCCAGTAAAAAAAACTTTATCACGAGGTTGTAAGGAAACTTAGAAAAATTAAACTCATGAGATATATCACCAAAGTTAATACTGACAGTTTCTTTAGCACAATCAATCTTAGCATTAACGGTGTTCAAGAAAGGTGTACCAAATATAATGGGACAATTTTCATATTATGGAGAACCAAGAACTAGGAAATCAGTAGGGTATTTTATTTTTTCACACAAGACTTCAACATCTCTAACGACCCCAAGTGGTGAAATAGTAACTCTATTCGCATGCTTAATAGTAACATCAATATCTTCTATTTCAACAGGTGCAATATCATTCATAATTTCTTGATATAAGGCAAACGAAATAGCACTCACACTAGCACCCAAAATCACATAATCCATTATAACAATGATCTCCTCTCTTAACTGAGAAAACATGTATGCCAACAACATGCTTATTCTTATCTTTAGTATCAGGTTTGGCAATTCTAGTAGCTTCATCACAGAAATAAACAACATGCCCATCAATATTATCGACCAAGAGATCTTTAACCATAGAAACATTAGGTTCAAATTTAACTTGTTAAGAGGGTCTAGGTGCTCTAATATTATTTTTGTTTACCATGGTTGAAACTTTAGCATGTTCCTTTACCCTATCAGGAAAAGGTGGTTTCTCAATATAAGTAGTAGGCACAACTAGATCAACATTATAAATGATATATAGTTTCATCTTTAACTATAATGGGTTCCTCAATGTTTTCTTTAACAGGGGTTGATATTTAAACCACCTCTCCTTAGGGGGATCAACATGAGTAGCAAATGATTCACCAAAAAAGCTAATATCTCATAGTCAAGTCCATATTTAGTGCTAAATTTATGAAAAGCATCTGTATCCATAAAATATTTAACACAATCAAACTTAAGCATTATACCTGACTCTTTACCTTTGTCGAGTTCCCAATCTTCAAAGTTGCATTTAATTCTTTCCAGAAGATCCCATCTGAATTCAATAGTTTTCTTCATAAAGGAACCATTTGAAGAAGAATCGAGCATGGTTTGATCATTCACTAGTGCAGGATGCTGCTAACGGGGCACTACGATCAGAGACCCTTCGACGAAACTGTGTGCGATGCATTAATCGCAAATGATGGTGTAATAAAACCGTCAAAGAAGATACAAAATGTTTGCGATGGCATAGCCAACAAACACGTTTTAGATTATAGTTGCATGTGCAATGCATGTCATATAGTTTACTCGAATGAATTGTTTACGACGAGCTTAACAACAGAAATGGGCAACCAAATGAAGGTGTGTGCGATATATGACATACAATTCACCTCGATGAACTATTTGTGATGAGCAAAGACAATAGAAATGGTCAGCCAGATCAAGGTGTGTGCGATATATGACATGCAGTTCACTCGGAGGAACTATTTTTGATTAGGAAACACACAGAAAATAGTCAGCTAGATCAAGGTGTCTACGATGGAGGGCATACAGTTCATTCTGATGAACTATTTGCGTTCAGCCAAGAGAACATAAATGGTTCAAATTAAAAAGATATGTGTGATACACGACAAACAGGTCCGTAATCAGAAATGTGTGTGAAGATTGATAATAACGCAGACGATTGCTGCTAATAAGCCGTGTGTGTCGTGGGCAAACACTTGCTGGTATACAATTGTCAGCAATTGATGAAATCGACACCGACTGGTTCCCTAGTATGGTCAGTGTGCGATGTCATTACACACAGATCAACAACATATATGTACTTATAACTTATAAGGACTTGATTCCATAAACAATTGAACATCCAATTACATAGGTGGCTAGTACACACCCGACCTTTGCACACACCAAAGTATGTTCCAAAATGCCTAGAAAACTCAAATGATGTATAAAAATGCAAAACGAACCCTAAATAATTTCATATTTTTAGGACGACGCTCCTATAGTTGCATGTTGCTATAAAATAAATCAAGGCAAGAAGAGACAACGTATGTCATTTCACACACATAGGTGACAAGTTCCCTTTCGGAACCATGAGGCCTTTTGAGAGAAGCTTCGGTTTATAAGAAGTTTATACCAAAACTTGTCCCAAATTGGACAATTTTTTTACCACAACATGTTGGTGCCATGTCATAATACCATGCCAAGTTTCATGATTTTCAGGCGAGTTTTGGATTTACAGTAATTTTAAAACCAGGTTTCTCAATGTTTACTATCGAGTCGACACCGCCTTGGATAGGCTTTTTCCTCGTGGGTCCCAAATGTCAGAATCCAACTATGTCACTACCATGCAACTTTTCTTATTAAGAATTACACCCCATTTGGTGTGCTAGACAAAACTAAGTTTGTGGGTGCTGCAGGCGCTAAGAACTTGCGGGTTCTGTAATGAACGATGATCTTAGGGATCCGGTGAGAGTGATGTTCTTTCCCTATGTTGTGATTTCTCATAATATTTATGTCTTAATTATGAAAGAAAATATGGGTTAAAGACGAGTTGAAAAGGGCAACAATATCTAACTCCAGCTTATAAACGGTCCAAAAGCACGAGGATTAATTGTTCAGCAGGTTTAGAAAAAACCCAGATTAAACAGGGCAATAACATCTAACTATACCAAAGTTTTGGGCAGCCACAATCAAATGGATCGGTCTGATCCATAAAATCAAAGAACCCGGGCCAGAAATTCTACTGGTACATGAGGACAAGTTGTTGTACATAGAAGGCAAGCATGTTCAGAAGCCCTTTTGTCCACCTGAAGCTTATTTTTATGTTGTTCAACACTTGCAGCCGTGAGAAAATTTTCGTTACAAAACTTAATCCTCATGGACAATAGTGCCCTCGCATTCAACATGAAGAATGTGACAAAGCTAATGTTTGAAGGGTTGGATGCATATCCTTCTAGCGTTACTGTCGTCAAACGAATGTCATGAGATCTAAGAAAATCCAGGTGCTTCTTGAACCATCCATTGGTTATACCTTTTTCTCCTTGTGTTAGTGCCTAAGTAGAGATAAAGAATGAAAACAGTTAATGTCTAAAAAAGACTATGTTGAAAGAGCGATAGCTGACCAATTAATTATAGTACATTATATATGGGCTTTCAATGTGCGTGAAATCATCACCTTTATATACAAATTCTCCAGACATGGAAAGCATTGCGGCAAGCCAATAATCGTGTTCAGATCAAAACACCACATACTGATATGTAAGGTCTCGATGAATTCCACCACCACTGATTGGATGGACAAGCTCTTCATTGAGCATAGAACATAATATTAGTACCAAAGGTGTACTCCAATATGATACTTAACTTATACGCACAAATGAAAAATGAAGATTACAAAAGTGTACGTGAATAATATACAATACCTCAATAGGTGTGGAGCTAAACACCATCTTGAACCATCTAAAAGGATCACGAATTCCACCCAAGGTCTCCATTTTAGGCGCAGAGACCACAATTATTTGCGAAAGTACTATAGTACAATCAAGGAGCAACCTTTGAAGTGAAGGGGCATCTTTGATGATGAGATCATGTCCAAAAAACAAATTCCCATGCTTACAAGGCGAGGCGACTTTATTTTGAGATAACGGATACAAATTTCTATTCCAAAAAACAAGGAGCAAGCGCTCTAGGGCAGGGCAGCAGGAGTGGATGATGCTGTGCAATGCGGCATCCGACAGATCAACCACCACAAGCGCAAGGTTTTTTAGCAGTGGGAGTCGAAGCATTTGTGCCAGATTGTCTGCTAGATGGCATTGGGTGAAGGTGGCAGTGTGGAGAGAGGAGGAAAACCACGAGATGGACATGAGTGGTGAGGGCACAAATACATCGCTTCGTGGTATGTTACATACATAGTCATGGTAGAACTCAAGCTGCTTGAGTTTTATGAATTGATGGGATGTCAGCCAGGCGCGCACCATGCAGGGTATGTCCAGCAGGTAGCATGTCAGGATGCGAATGCGTTGAACGAAGCCCTGGTGGGAGGAGATGATGGTTCCGAGGAGTTCAGAATCATCATCGACAAATAGCTGACGACAGTCAAGATTAAGAGGCACGAGGCGCCACTGAGTGCGCCATCGAGATGCGAGGACTTGTGTGCGACAGCCATCCTTGGTGGGGAGAAGGGAGATGATCTCCCCAAGGATGGCGTCAGGGAGACCGCTGATGCGGTACGCTGGAGATTCTATGGGTTCCTCAGATCCAGGGGGTCGTGGCCGCTTCTAGCCGCGCTGCCAGGTCCAAGATCTACAACTGGCGGCGCTGCTGGCCGGAGCCTCATCTGTGTACATACCAATCTGAAAAATGGTAGAAACATACATGCAAGACATTCAAAATCAATTCTCAAGATGTGGCCACGAATTATTAGCACGCACGCTAACCCTAGTCGGATTATTAGCAAATACATTTGTACAGAACAAACAATTAATCACTAACCCTATACGGATACCATTCAACAATCAATACACTACATGCATCTAACGGATCTTAATTACTCTGATTTCATGGACTGAGAGAACATAACTGATATGTCTCCAACATATCTATAATTTCTGATTGTTTCATGCTATTATATTATCTGTCCTGGATGTTTTATATGCATTAATATGCTATTTTATGTTATTTTTGGGACTAACTTATTAACCTAGAGCCCAGTGCTAGTGCCAGTTTCAGTTTTTTCCTTGTTTTTGAGTTTCGTAGAAAAGGAATACCAAACGGAGTCTAAACGGCATAAAACCTTCCCGAGGATTTTTCTTGGACCAGAAGACACCCAGGAGATTAGTAGATGAATTCGGAGGAGCCAAGAGGTGGCCACAAGGTTGGAGGGCGCGCCGAGGGGGTAGAGCGTGCCCCCTATCTTGTGGGCCCCCCGTGACCCTCCTGACCTAATTATTTCGCCTATATATTCACATGTATTCCCAAACCACCAGGGGCATCCACGAAAAGACTTTTCCACTGCTGCAACATTCTGTACCCGTGAGATCCCATCTAGGGATCTTTTCCTGCACCCCGCCGGAGGGGGATTCGACCAGGGAGGGCGTCTACATCAACTCTATTGCCCTTCGAATCAAGCGTGAGTAGTTTACAAAAGACCTACGGGTCCATAGCTAGTAGCTAGACTGCTTCTTATCTCTGTTTGATTCTCAATACCATGTTCTCCTCGATGTTCTTGGAGATCTATTCAATGTAATACTTTTTTGCAGTGTGTTTGCTGAGATCCGATGAATTGTGGATTTATGATCAGCTTATCTATGAATATTATTTGAATCTTCTCTGAATTCTTTTATGCATGATTTGATATCTTTGTAATTCTCTTTGAACTAACATTTGGTTTGGCCAACTAGATTGGTTTTTCTTGCAATGGGAGAAGTGCTTAGCTTTGGGTTCAATCTTGCGGTGTCCTTTCCCAGTGACAGTAGGGGCAGCAAGGCACATATTGTATTGTTGCCATCGAGGATAAAAAGATGGGGTTTTCATCATATTGCTTGAGTTAATTCTTCTACATCATGTCATCTTACTTAATGTGTTACTCCATTCTTTATGAACTTAGTACTCTAGATGCATGCTGGATAGTGGTTGATGTGTGGAGTAATAGTAGTAGACGCAGAATCGTTTCGGTCTACTTGACACGAACGTGATGCCTATATTCATGATCATCGCCTTACACATTGTCATAACTTTGCGCTTTTCTATCAATTGCTCGGCAGTAATTTGTCCACCCACCGTACTATTTGGTATCATGAGAGAAGCCTCTGGTGAAACCTATGCCCCCGGGTCTATTTTCCATCATATAAGTTTCCGATCTACTATTTTGCAATCTTTTACTTTCCGATCTATAAACCAAAAATACCAAAATTATTTATTTTATCATTTATCTATCTCTATCTGATCTCACTTTTGCAAGTAACCATGAAGGGATTGACAACCCCTTTATCGCATTGGGTGCAACTTGTTTGATTGTTTGTGCAGGTATTCGGTGATTTGTGCGTTGTCTCCTACTGGATTGATACCTTGGTTCTCAAACTAAGGGAAATACTTATCTCTACTTTCCTGCATTACCCTTTCCTCTTCAAGGGAAAAACCAACGCAAGCTCAAGAAGTAGCAGGAAGAATTTTTGGCGCTATTGCCTGGGAGATTTATGCCAAGTCAAGAGTCAAGATTCGTCTCCCGTTAACTTGCCAATTTCTAGCATTGTTGCTGGGGAGATCTATGCCAAGTCAAGACATACCAAGTACCCATCATAAACTCTCATATCTTGCATTACATTATTCGCCATTCACCTCTCGTTTTCCTCTCCCCCACTTCTAAAACGATTTTTGAAAAGATTTGCCTTTTCTTCGCCCCTCCTCCGTTCGCCTTCTTCGTTTGCCTTTTGTTTGTCCATTTGCTAGATTGGTTTGTTGCCACCATGTCTGAATCGGGGGAAGTTATCGCTGAAAATCTTGAGGAAAAACTTGAATCTTGTTCTTTGGATCATGAAGCTGAAACTCCACCTAATTACAAAGCAAAAACTTTTCATGTGGGGGACGGTAATATTATTGGGAAAGTGTTATTCAAGAATTCTTTGATTGTACGAGATCTATGCCTATTAATAAAAGATCTATCCTTCTCGATAGAAACTGTTATGCGGATGCAATTGTTATGCTCGTTGAGAAACTAGAAAGAAAATTTGTGCACATCCATCCTGCCTTACAAAAAGTGTTTTATGAGCTTCCAAATATTAATCATCCTTTGGCTAAAAAGATCGCCACTATCATCCTTATGCGAGAATTTGATTTTATAATACAAGAAGCTAGGGATATTTTTGCTTTCTATAAAAAAGATATTGAACATCCTCTGATTGAAGATATCCTCACGATAAATAAACTATGCGTAGTTTGTAATCTAGGGATTATCAATCTTATAGCGAAAATCTTAGGAGGAGAGTTCCCTATTCAGAAATCTCGCAAGCTTTGTACCTGGAGACCTTCGAGGAATTTGATTGGATTACTAGGGGAATTTATGTAGGATTTAATATGGATTGGATGAATAAGACGATGAAGGAAACCGTTAGAAATGAGATACATATTGTTTATGATGACATCTATGGTGATGATCTTGATTACGGGTTTATGAATGTCAAAATAACTAATCAAAGTCCTTTTCATGATTTGAGTTCATCTACTAGAAGGTAAATAAAGGAAAGGATAAATTTGTTAAGACGAGTTTTGGAGGATTTAATAAGAAAGGAATTGCATACCGAAGATAGCAATACCTAGATCTATTCGTGTTTTTATGCCTAGCTAAGGGCATTAAACAATAGCGCTTGTTGGGAGGCAACCCAATCCTCATACACTCCAGAGTACAGACGTTGATGACCACTCTGGACCAGGGGTGCGGCCGCCTATTATGGCAAGTGGCTCGGGCGCGTCATTAATACATACCAGTGGGAGTGAGGCGAGTGGCGGTCAAAGGCAGTCTCGCCTCCCGGTGAGCCTACACGGCGTACATCTGGCATTCCTACCATCATTTCACACAGCTACTCGCACGCCTCCTGATGACACTACGCAACGAAAACGTCTCCCGTCAATTGACACACCTGCACGCACGCCACTCACACGTCTCCAATGTATCTATAATTTTTTATTGTTCCATGCTATTATATTATCTGTTTTGGATGTTTAATGGGCTTTAATATGCTCTTTTATATTATTTTGGGACTAACCTATTAACCGAAGGCCTAGTGCAAATTGCTGTTTTTTGCCTATTTCAGTGTTTCACAGAAAAGGAATATCAAACGGAATTCAAACGGAACGAAACCTTTGCGAGGATGTTTCTTGGAACAAACGCAACCCAGGAGACTTGGAGTGGACGTCAAGGAAGCAACAAGGCGGCCACGAGGCAGGATGGCGCGCCCAGGGGGTAGGCGCGCCCCCACCCTCATGGGCCCCTCGTAGATCCACCGACCTACTTCTTTCGCCTATATATATACTCTTATACCCTGAAAACATCCAGGGAGCCACGAAACCACTTTTTCACCGCCACAACCTTTTGTACCCGTGAGATCCCATCTTGGGGCCTTTTCCGGCGATCTGCCGGAGGGGGATTCGATCACGGAGGGCTTCTACATCAACACCATAGCCTCTCCGATGATGTGTGAGTAGTTTACCACAGACCTCCGGGTCCATAGTTATTAGCTAGATGGCTTCTTATCTCTCTTTTGTTCTCAATACAAAGTTCTCCTTGATGTTCTTGGAGATCTATTCAATGTAATACTTTTTGCGGTGTGTTTGTCGAGATCCGATGAATTGTGGGTTTATGATCAAGATTATCTATGAACAATATTTGGTTATTCTCCGAATTCTTATATGCATGATTTAATGTCTTTGCAAGTCTCTTCATCGGTTTAGTTTGGCCTACTAGATTGATCTTTCTTGCAATGGGAGAAGTGCTTAGCTTTGGGTTCAATCTTGCGATGCTCGATCCCAGTGACAGAAAGGGAACCGACACATATTGTATTGTTGCCATCGAGGATAAAAAGATGGGGTTTATATCATATTGCTTGAGTTTATCCCTCTACATCATGTCATCTTGCCTAATGCGTTACTCTATTCTTATGAACTTAATACTCTAGATGCATGCTGGATAGCTGTCGATGTGTGGAGTAATAGTAGTAGATGCAGAATCGTTTCGGTCTACTTGACATGGACGTGATGCCTATGTTCATGATCATGCCTAGATATTCTCATAACTATGCACTTTTTTATCAATTGCTCGGCAGTAATTTGTTCACCCACCATAATATATGCTATCTTGAGAGAAGCCACTAGTGAAACCTATGGCCCCCGTGTCTACTTTAAATCATATAAGTTTCCAATCTACAATTCTAGTTTACTATTATGTTGCAATCTTTATTTTCCAATCTATACAACAAAAATACCAAAAAAAATATCTTATTATCTTTATCAGATCTCACTTTTGCAAGTGGCCGTGAACGGATTGACAACCCCTTTATCGCGTTGTTGCAAGGTCCTTGATTGTTTGTGCAGGTACTAGGCAATTTGTGTGTAGTCTACTACTGGATTGATACCTTGGTTCTCAAAAACTGAGGGAAATACTTACGCTACTTTGCTGCATCACCCTTTCCTCTTGAAGGGAAAACCAACGCATGCTCAAGAGGTAGCAAGAAGCATTTTTGGCGTCGTTGCCGGGGAGATTTGTGCCAAGTCAAGTCAAGATTTGATCTCCCATCAATTTGCCATTTCTGGCGCCGTTGCCGGGGAGATCTACGCTCAAGTCAAGACATACCAAGTACCCATCATAAACTCTTCTCCCTCGCATTATATTATTTGCCATTTGCCTCTCGTTTTCGTCTCCCCCACTTCACCTTTGCCGTTTTATTCGCCTTTTCTCGTTCGTCTTTTTCATTTGCTTGTGTTGCCATGTGCCTTCTATGTGCTTGTATCTTCGCTTGCTAAAAATCTATTGATATGGATCCTCATCCCCTTGCTAATATTTTTAAGAGATCCAATTATGATGAACCAATTGCTAGTGAGTTGTGTGCACTAGATTATCTTTTTGAGGTTTTGCTTGAAATCCGTGAATCTGGAAATTGTGATGAAGTACTTTATGAAGTGATTCATGGTAGATCTTTGAATGAAAAGCATGATTGCAATATAAATTATCTTAATGTCAATTGTGTTAATGATATGAAAAACCTCAAGCCCGGGGATGCTAGTTTTGATATGACTACTATTTGTTGCAATGATCATGATTGGGGTGATTCTTCTTATGATCTTGAAAATTTATTTCAGCCTCATGATGAATATGAGACTGATAATAATGTTTCCAATAATATTGAAAGTGGGTTTGGAAGAGTGTCAACTTTAGATCCCACATATTTGGAGAATGTTCAATCTTACGAAATTTTTGATAAAAGTGGGTTTGGAGAGGTCATGACTTTAGTTAATGTTAATCCCACTATTTTGGAAGAGTGTCAACTTTGCATACATGTGGATCGTGTTAAGAATATGTTTTGTGATAGCTATATTTTTGAATTTTCTTATGATTCTACATGTAATTATTATGAGAGAGGAAAATATAGTTGTAGAAATTTTCATGTTACTAAATTACCTCTTGTTATGTTGAGATTGCTATTGTTTCTTTCCGCTTCCTTGCATATGCTAGTTTTTGCTTGCCCTGATAATTTGTTTGCCTATAATATGCCTATGCATAGGAAGTATGTTATACTTAGATGTATTTGTCACGTATTTTAAGATGCCCTCTTTGTGCTTCAAATCATGTCTTTCATGTGAGCATCATCGATTATCAACGCCTAGCTAGGGGCGTTAAACGATAGCGCTTGTTGGGAGGCAACCCAATTTTATTTTTGTTCCTTGCTTTTTTTCCTGTTTAGTAATAAATAATTCATCTAGCTTCTGTTTAGATGTGGTTTTATGTTTTAATTAGTGTTTGTGCCAAGTAGAACCAATAGGATCTTCTTGGGTGATAGTTGTTTGATCTTGCTGAAAAGACAGAAACTTTGCACTCACGAAAATAATTGTTAAAATTCACTAGAATGTGATAAAATACCAATTATTTTTGCAGTAGATCAATATACAAATTATACAGGTTTTCTGAATTGTTCATAATTTTTGGAGTTACATAAGTATTCGAACAAATCAGACTACTACAGACTGTTCTGTTTTTGACAGATTCTGTTTTTCGTGTGTTGTTTGCTTATTTTGATGAAACTATGGCTAGTATCGGGGGGGGGGGGGGGTATGAACCATAGAGAAGTTGGAATACAGTAGGTTTAACACCAATATAAATAAAGAATGAGTTCATTCCGGTACCTTAAAGTGGTGGTTTGTTTTCTTTCACTAATGGAGCTCATGAGATTTTCTGTTTAAGTTTTGTGTTGTGAAGTTTTCAAGTTTTTGGGTAAAGATTTGATGAATTTTGGAATAAGGAGTGGCAAGATACTAAGATTGGGGATGCCCAAGGAAACCCAAGGTAAAATTCAAGTACAACCAAAAGCCTAAGCTTGGGGATGCCCCGGAAGCCATCCCCTATTTCGTCTTCGTCTATCGGTAACTTTACTTGAGGCTATATTTTTATTCACCACATGATATGTGTTTTGCTTGGAGCGTCTTGTATGATTTGAGTCTTTGCTTTTAGTTTACCACAATCATCCTTGATGTACACACCTTTTGGAGAGACACACATGAATCGGAATTTATTAGAATACTCTATGTGCTTCACTTATATCTTTTGAGCTAGATAATTTTGCTCTAGTGCTTCACCTATACCTTTTTAGAGCACAGTGGTGGTTCTATTTTATAGAAGTTATTGATCTCTCATGCTTCACTTATATTATTTTCAGAGTCTTTTAGAACAGCATGGTAATTTGCTTTGGCTATAAAATTAGTCCTAATATGATAGGCATCCAAGATGGGTAAAATAAAATCTTCCATATAGAGTGCATTGAATACTATGAGAAGTTTGATACTTGATGATTTTTTTGAGATATGAAGATGGTAATAATTCTGGAATTGAGAAATACTTGTGTTGAGGTTTGCAAGTCCCGTAGCATGCACGTATGGTAAACATTGTGTAACAAATTTGAAGCATGAGGTGTTTCTTTGATTGTCCTCCTTATGAGTGGCGGTCGGGGACGAGCGATGGTCTTTTCCTACCAATCTATCCCCCTAGGAGCATGCGCGTAGTGCTTGGTTTTGATGACTTGTAGATTTTTGCAATAAGTATGTGAGTTCTTTATGACTAATGTTGAGTCCATGGATTATACGCACTCTCACCCTTCCATCATTTCTAGCCTCTTCGGTACAGGGCATTGCCCTTTCTCACCTTGAGAGTTGGTGCAAACTTGTCGGTGGGAACGACACCTATGGGATCACAAGAATCCCTACTACGGTTGGCGGGGCGCGGGGTCGTGAGAAGAGCGGAGCAAACAGATAGCACACGGTTCGTTTATCCATGTTCGGGCCGCGAGGATGCGTAAAACCCTACTCCTGCTTTGGTGGATTGTATATCTTTGTTCTTGAGCTAGCTATGGGGCGTGAGGAGCTCTAAAAAGCCGAATCTTTCCCCTGGTCGCCTCGGGCCTCCTTTTATAGAAAAAGGGGTCGCCACAGTGGCACACAGGAGGTGGAAAGGGTACAGTGATGTGAGGTTATCGCTCGCATTACATGACAAGGCGCATTTAATGCGTCTTGCTTAGGTGTCCTTGTTTTAGCGAGGACGGGGGAGAAACCTGCCTCGTCTGTCGCCGCTCCTTCTTGTGTCGACACGCGCCCTGGCCAGCAATGCCTGTGGAGCCATGTAGGTAGACAGGCAGCTGAGGTGGCGCAGTGGTGGGTCTTCATGAAGATCTGCATGCCTCCACGCAGGTGCCTGCCACGCAGGTGTCTGCCCAGCTGGTTGGGTTGGCAGCTGCATGCGCACGGTGGTGGAGGTTTAGTCGGCGTGGGCCTGGTGGTGGCCCTGCTGATGTCCTCGGCAAGGGTCTTGCCGACGCGCCTGTTGTCATCCTCGGCAAGGCGCTTGCCGGGGGCCTTGTGGTCTTCCTCGGCAGGGATCCCGCCAAGGGTTGTCATCTTTTATAGCGCATATCTGATCTTGAATGTCTTCACAAAGATCTGCATGCCACCACGGGGATGTCTCCCGAATCCTTGCCCCATAGGGGCAGTGGACTCAAGGGTGATTTGCTCCGTGGGCGTGGGGCGAGTTGCCCCGGCAAGGGTCTTGCCGGGTTTGCTAAAACTGTCCCCTGGCAAGGATCTTGCTGGGGGAGTCCGCTTCGTCCCCTTTGCTCTTCGTGGTCTTGGCCTTGGCGTCGCTCTAGTTCCCTTGAGCTTCGGTCTTACCATGGCTCACCTCCCTTGCCGTGCTTGGTATGGTGGTGCCCGTGGCTCAGACTGCCCGTGCACAGTTTATAGGGGTACAAAAAGTGTACCCCTCTTTTTGTACACCGACAAAACTTCGCCGGTGCATCCAAACCCCGTGATATGATACACTCTATCACAGATAAGCCTCCTTATATCTTCCTCAAAACAACCACCATACCTACCTATTATGGCATTTCCATAGCCATTCCGAGATATATTGCCATGCAACTTTCCACCGTTCCGTTTATTATGACACACTTCATCATTGTCATATTGCCTTGCATGATCATGTAGTTCACATCGTATTTGTGGCAAGGCCACCATGCATAATTTTTCATACATGCCACTCTTGGTTCATTTCCCGGTACACCACCAGAGGCATTCATAGAGAGTCATATTTTATTCTAGTATCGAGTTGTAATCCTTGAGTTGTAAATAAATAGAAGTGTGATGATCATCATTATTAGAGCATTGTCCCGTGTGAGGAAAAAAAAGGAAAGGCCAAACAAAGAGAAAGGCCAAACAAAAAAATGAGAGAAAAAGAGAAGGGACAATGCTACTATCCTTTTTCCACACTTGTGCTTCAAAGTAGCACCATGATCTTCATGATAGAGAGTCTCTTATTTTGTCACTTTCATATGCTAGTGGGAATTCTTCATTATAGAACTTGCCTTGTATATTCCAACAATGGGCTTCCTCAAATGCCCTAGGTCTTCGTGAGCAAGCAAGTTGGATGCACACCCACTTAGTTTCTTTTGTTGAGCTTTCATACATTTATAGCTCTAGTGCATATGTTGCATGGCAATCCCTAGTCCTCGCATTGACATCAATTAATGGGCATCTCCATAGCCCATTGATTATCCACGTAGATGTGAGACTTTCTCCTTTTTTGTCTTCTCCACACAACCTCCATCATCCTATTCTATTCCACCCATAGTGCTATGTCCATGGCTCACGCTCATGTATTGCTTGAAAGTTGAAAAAGTTTGAGAATACTAAAGTATGAAACAATTGCTTGGCTTGTCATCGGGATTGTGCATGATGAGAGCATTTTGTGTGACGAAAATGAAGCATGGCCAAACTATATGATTTTGTAGGGATGAGCTTTCATTGGCTATGTTATTTTGAGAGGACATAATTTCTTGATTAGTATGCTTGAAGTATTATTATTTTTATGTCAATATTAAACTTTTGTCTTGAATCTTTCGGATCTGAACATTCATGCCACAATAAAGAAAATTACATTGAAGATTATGTTAGGTAGCATTCCACATCAAAAATTCTGTTTTAATCATTTACCTACTCGAGGAGAGCAGGAATTAAGCTTGGGGATGCTTGATACGTCTCTAACGTATCTATAATTTTTGATTGTTCCATGCTATTATATTATCTGTTTTGGATGTTTAATGGGCTTTAATATGCTCTTTTATATTATTTTTGGGACTAACCTATTAAGCGAAGGCCCAGTGCAAATTGCTTTTTTTTTGCCTATTTCAGTGTTTCGCAGAAAAGGAATATCAAACGGAATCCAAACGGAACGAAACCTTCGCGAGGACCTTTCTTGGAGCAAAAGCAACCCAGGAGACTTGGAGTGGACGTCAAGGAAGCAACGAGGCGGCCACGAGGCAGGAGGGCACGCCCCCACCCTCGTGGGCCCCTCATAGCTCCACCGACCTACTTCTTTCGCCTATATATATACTCTTATACAATGAAAACATACAGGGGAGCTACGAAACTACTTTTTCACCGCTGCAACCTTTTGTACCCGTGAGATCCCATCTTGGGGCCTTTTTCATCGATCTGCCGGAAGGGGATTCGATCATGGAGGGCTTGTACATCAACACCATAGCCTCTCCGATGATGTGTGAGTAGTTTACCACAAACCTTCGGATCCATAGTTATTAGCTAGATGACTTCTTCTCTCTCTTTGGTTCTCAATACAAAGTTCTCCTCGATGTTCTTGGAGATCTATTCGATGTAATACTTTTTGCGGTGTGTTTGTCGAGATCCGATGAATTGTGGGTTTATGACCAAGATTATATATGAACAATATTGGGTTCTTCTCTGAATTCTTATATGCATGATTTAATATCTTTGCGAGTCTCTTCGAGTTATCGATTTAGTTTGGCCTACTAGATTGATCTGTCTTGCAATGGGAGAAGTGCTTAGCTTTGGGTTCAATCTTGTGGTGCTCGATCCCAGTGACAGAAAGGGAACCGAGACGTATTGTATTGTTGCCATCGAGGATAAAAAGAAGGGGTTTATATCATATTGCTTGAGTTTATCCCTCTACATCATGTCATCTTGCCTAATGCGTTACTCTGTTCTTATGAACTTAATACTCTAGATGCATGCTGGATAGTGGTCGATGTGTGGAGTAACAGTAGTAGATGCAGAATCGTTTCGGTCTACTTGACACAGACGTGATGCCGATGTTCATGATCATGCCTAGATATTCTCATAACTATGCGCTTTTTATCAATTGCTCGGCAGTAATTTGTTCACCCACCGCAATATATGCTATCTTGAGAGAAGCCACTAGTGAAGCCTATGGCCCCCGGGTCTACTTTACATCATATAAGTTTCCGATCTACAATTCTAGTTTACTATTATTTTGCAATCTTTATTTTCCAATCTATACAACAAAAATACCAAAAATATTTATCTTATTATCTTTATCAGATCTCACTTTTGCAAGTGGCCGTGAAGGGATTGACAACCCCTTTATCGTGTTGGTTGCAAGGTTCTTGATTGTTTGTGCAGGTACTAGGCGATTTGCGTGTAGTCTCCTACTGGATTGATACCTTGGTTCTCAAAAACCGTGGGAAATACTTACGCTACTTTGCTGCATCACCCTTTCCTCTTCAAGGGAAAACCAACGCATGCTCAAGAGGTAGCAGCCTCCCGGTCTGCCCGCGCGACGGACTACTAGCATGCGTCCCGTCAACTCACACCTACTCGCACGACATGGGGCGCGTGGCGGCACATATTTTTGTTTTTTGTTTTTTTATGATTCATTCTGCCGCTTTACTACTTAACCAAAGCATGGCACGGTCTAACGCACACGATTCGAATAAATATTCCATATGAGTTATTGGTTGCCAGTTATTAACAACCTCCCATTTGTAAGTAGATTATATCAAAACTTGTCTCAAATTTGACGAAAAAATATAATATCGCAGTCTACTGTTGTCCATATATGACACCACGATAATTTTCATGATTTTGAACTAAGTTTTGGATTTACTGAATTTTGAAAATCAACATTCTCAATGTTTTGAAATTTCTTTCACGGGGAAAGCATTCACCCAGGGACACACATATGATTTTGCAATTCATTTTGGTGCACATGTAGCTCAAATTTGAATTTTGCACATTAAATCCCTAGGAAATCAATCAATGTATAAAACGGGTCGGATGATCTCTATTTTTTAAACTTTAACACGACACTCCTTTGGTCACATGTTCAGTATAGAAAAAGTTTGACATGCCTCGGAGTGGAGGTGGTGGTGCGGGATGCGTGTCTCTGTGTGTGGGTTGGGGGGGGGGGTCCATCAGTACACTACTACTCGCGAGCCTCCATGACGTGGGATTATTGATCATTTTGTGAGTCATGTATATATGAGACATCAAAGTCGTGAATTGGTTATTTAAAGCATTACACATCCCTTTCATACATACATGTTCAGGCCACATGCATGCATTGGTGGTCCTCCTGAACACTCTCTCGTGCGGTTAGTAGCGACGTGCCCATTCGTTAGCCTGCAAAGGTTTTCAGTTTCCACCTACAATGAGAGGCATCGGACCGAAGGTGGATTCATCTTTGGCATGTGTGTTACGATGTGGATCATGGTGAGATTCCATATCAAAATTCGGGCACGTGCGTACACATGAGTCCCTCCCACCGGCTCGAAGTGAGGGGGCTACGCATCATGAACCACTATGTAGTGTGTTTCCGTTTTGCGAAGCATGTGCCACGTCAAAGTTGTGCATTGGGTATTCTAACATCACACAACACACGGGCACATGCACACGGTGGTTGTCCTATGACACTCGCTCGCGTGTGACTCTCTCTATGGGCCCACGAGGTCGTCGTCGATCGGTTGAACGCACACACACACACACACACACACACACAGAGAGAGAGAGAGAGAGAGAGATTAATTTGACCAACAAGGATGGTTCTTTTTTGGTTTGTGTTACCTATATGCATGGTAGGAGTATGTAGTACATGTCAAAGAGGGGGCAACATGTATACTCTATATATATATCTGTCATAACCTCGCTCCATGTGGGGACTTTCCGGTTCCTGAGGCAGGTGCCACATCAAAGTTGTGCATTAGTATTCAAACATCACACAATACCATGCAGGCGGTGGTTGCCCTATAGGAACTGATGTCTACTACGCAAACTTCTTCTAGACGTTGTTGGGCCTCCAAGTGCAGAGTTTTGTAGGACAGTAGCAAATTTCCATCAAGTGGATGACCTAAGGTTTATCAATCTGTGGGAGGCGTAGGATGTGACACCCTCGATTCAGTCGTACACTAATCATACACGCAAATGTGTATGATCAAGATCAAGGACTCACGGGAAGATATCACAACACAACTCTAGACACAAATTAAAATAATACAAGCTTTATATTACAAGCCAGGGGCCTCGAGGGCTCGAATACATAAGCTCGAAAACACAAGAGTCAGCGGAAGCAACAATATCTGAGTACAGACGTGAGTTAGACAAGTTTGCCTTAAGAAGGCTAGCACAAAAGCGACAACGATCGAAAAGGCAAGGCCTCCTGCCTGGGAGCCTCCTAACTACTCCTGGTCGTCGGCGGTCTTCACGTAGTAGTAGGCATCGGCGGTGGCATCTGGCTCCTGGGCTCCGACATCTGGTTGCATCAACCGGGAAGAAGAAGAAAGGGGGAAAAGGGGAAGCAAAGCAACCGTGAGTACTCATCCAAAGTACTCGCAAGCAAGGATCTACACTACATATGCAACATTATCAAAGGAAGGCTGTATATGTGGACTGGACTGCAGAAATGCCAGAATAGAGAGAAGGCCTAGTCCTATCAAAGACTAGCATCTTCTGGAAACCACCATCTTGCAGCAACAGAAGGGAGTAGAGTAGCATAAAGTAAAGTAGTAGAAGTGTTATCAACCTCGGCCGGAGATCCTTTCTCGACTCCCTGCGAGAAAGGCATCCCAGAGCCATACTATCCAGTTATCATCACAATCCAATCCTCATATCCAAGTCTCATCTCAAGTCTCCAGTTCTAGTTGTATCGATCGGGATACAACTCCAGGTGTCCGTTACCGTAGGGCAGGCTACCGATAGATGTTTTCTTCCCTGCAGGGGTGCACCAACTTACCCACCACGCTCGATTAACTCCGGCCGAACACACTTCCCTGGGTCATGCCCGGCCTCGGCCAAACAATACGCCGCAACCCGACCTAGACTTAATAGAGAGGCCAGCACGCCGGACTAAACCTATGCCCCCAGGGGTCATGGGCCATCTCCCCGGGAACTCCTGCACGTTGCGTGGGCGGCCGGTGAGCAGACCTGGCTACCTCCCTAAAAAGGAAGGAGCTTACCAGTCCAACCCGGCGCGCACCGCTCAGTCGCTGACGTCTATTAAGCTTCGGCTGATGCATACGACGCAGAACGCCCATACTATGCCCACATGATGGTTAGTGCTATCAGGCCAGAGGCCCCTCGGATCAAATATCCAAATCGTAGTGGATTAGGAACGCGCGGTAACAAGCAGAGACTCACGAAAGAGGTGACCCCGTTGCCCCGTCTCGAGGACTTGCGGCAAGGGCTAGGAATGCCCGGCCACGCCTCATAATTATCTGGCGGGCACCTTCCAGGTCCGCCCGACTCCACATCACTCGCAATTAAGCTCGCGCGGGTACCCCTCAGGGACAACCCGTCTTTAGTAACAGGGTCCAGTGCATAGTCATCGTAACCATAGTAACTGTGTGTCCAAACATCAAGGGGAAAACCCGAGGAATCACCCTTGACGAATTCCACTCGATGTAATCATCAAGGTGAACGTAAGAGGAACCACCCTCGAAGTTCACACTTGAGGGGTTGCACGACAGAGCCGTATCGGAAGTGGTTAAGGAGGAAATCACCCTCGATGACCACGGCCGAATAGCTACACTATAGAGATCTCATCAGGAGTGATGTATAGGTTCCACCCTCGACACTCGATGGTAACTCTGCAGAGTCGAGCAACAAAAGGGGAAAGTGATGTGCGGTGTCGGGGCCTGGTCTTCGATCCCGTTGATCGGGTCTTCTATGATGAAGCAGGGGCAACAAGGACAAGGTAGGGGTCACTGATGGATCACTAACCAACCTATACTAAGCAGTTTAGGATAAGCATATAAGGTACAACAGCAGATACAAAAGCAGGCTATGCATCAGAATAGGAGCAAACAAAAACAGTAGCAAAATCTAATGCAAGCATGAGAGAATGGAATGGGCGATATCGGGATGATCAAAGGGGGGGCTTGCCTGGAAGCTCCGCTGAAAGGGAAGAAGGGGTCGTCATCGACGTAGTCGATCACAGGGGCATCAGCATCGGTCTCAGGGTCTATCGGGGAGAAGAGAGGGAAGAAACAGTAAATACAGAGCAAACAGATGCATGATAAGCAATAAGCAACGCTAGGCGTGTTCTAACGCGGCACTACATGCTACCGGCGAAGGGGGACAACATTCGGGAATGCTTTCCCGAAGTTTGGCATTTTCGGACAGATGAAACGGAGGGGGACGGTTCCATGTTCACTATGTTAGGGGCACGCCATAGATGAACGAATAGCGTATTCCGATTCGTCTCGTCGTTCTAAGCAACTTTCATGTATAAAACTTTTTCATCCGAATTACGGATTAATTTATATGATTTTCTAAAGTTTTAATAATATTCTGAAATTATTATTAATTCAAAAAAGGACTTATTACGTCAGCAGGACGTCATGCTGATGTCAGGAGGGTCAACAGTCAACTCTGACTGGGTTGACTGGTCAAAGGTGAAGTGGGCCCCATATGTCATTGACTTAACTAATTAACAGAATTAAATTAACTAATCTAGTCCATTAGGCTAATGAAGCAAGGTTAATTTAAGTTAATTAATTACCTATTTAATTAATTAATCAACTAACTATTTAAATATATTTTTAAACCCTTTTTTTATAAACAGGGGGAGAGGCCCCGCTGGCAATGGCACACCCGGCCACTGGAGCGGCGGGCTTACGGGCGCGCGGGTGCGGGCGCAACCAGGCGGCCCGCACCGGGGGGGGGCGAGGCCGGCCGGAGCATGGCCGGCGGGAGCCGGCGGAGCAACTAGGCGGCGACCCATAGGGAAGAACGGGGCCACGGGGAGGGGAGCGCCCGCGGTAGGCGGTGCAGTCGCGGGGTGGGGGGGGCGAGACGACGGGGGTCGCGGGTGCCGGGCCGAGCTCAGCGAGCCGGTGCCGCGACGAGGCAGCCAGCGGTGTCGGCCAGTGGACGCAGGCGAGGTCAGGGGTTGAGGCTGAGGCGAGCTCGGCGGGTGTGGCGGGGCGCGGTCAGCGTGGCTCGGCAGCCGGGCGCGCGGAGCACCGCGGCGGGGGCTTCGGCGGCCCCGACCAAAAGCGGCGGGTAAGGGCGACGCGAAGCAAGGAAAGGAGGGAGCGGGCTGCGGGGCGCGCAGGAGCGCGGGCTTCAGGTGGCGTGGGACCTCGGCGGCAAAGGCGAGCGGCTGCAGCAAGTAGCAGTAGTTGCGGCAGAAAGCAGAGAGCAGGCACGTAGGCGCGCGTGCACGCGCAGGCCGCGGCCAGGGCAAAGGCGGGCCCGGGAAGGAGCGGACAGGGGCACACGGGATTCGGACCAGGCATGGCGAGCCGCGGGCGTGAGCTCGGTCGCAGGGGATCCGGCGTCCTACGTCAAGAGGAAAACGGGAGGGGAAGTGGGAAAACCGAGGAGAGCTCACTACGGGGAGGTCGTGGACGAGCTCGAGGGGGTTGGGGATGCACGAGGACGGCCGAAGGCGAGCGGATCGACGATGTGGATGGCGATGACCGTGGTTGGAGAAGAAGGCCGATGGCGACGGCTCGAGGGCTCCGCGGTCCAGCTCGCCCTACTCCAGTGTCGGGGACGATGGTGCCCATCTCCTGGTCTTCTCGTTGCAACTCGCGGTGGGTGGCGACCATGACAAAGATGGCGGCGCGACGGCGGTTGCGCCTAGGCACAGATGAATCTGGGAGGGAGGGAGAGACGATCGAGGGGAAAGTGGGCGTGCTAGGGTTCGCAAAGGGGTCGATGGCGCCTTATCCATCGTGGGGAAACGTGGGATGGCCGACACGCACGCCTAGCGGCGGACATGGTGGCTGGATGTGTGCCACGACTCTGTCTTGAACAGGGAAAGGGGATGACCCCCATTGGGCTGGGCCAGTGCATTGTAGCGGTTGGGCCAAAGTGAAAAAGAGACCTTTCTTATTTCTGTCTTGTATATTTCTCAGACTTTTTCCATCTTTACATTTTAGTTAGTAAAAGACTTTTGTTGTACATGAAACTTCACACATAAATTACACACAATAATTCTAGACCACACACAAAGTTTCACAACGTTTGGAAAAGCATAAACATTTGTTTTATTTTGAAAAGGCCAGTTGAATTGCTGCTGGAGTACTAATTTAATTCCCAGGGGGATTTTGGGAATTCAAAAGAGGCTGGTTTCAACATGACCATGGTCAGGGAAATTTATTAGACAAAGTGAACATTTTTGTTTTACTGCTTGAAGAAATAAATATTTGACTTTATTTTAAAATTGAATTTGAATTGGTTTTGAATCTAAGTTAGATTAGCAATAGTAACAGTGATGACTAGGCATCATTAGTAGGGGATTACTGTAGCTTGATTATCCGGGCGTTACATAGGATGAAGATGGTCTCTCTCAAACAACCCTGCAACCATATAACAAAGAGTCTCTTGTGTCCCCAACACACCCAATACAATGGTAAATTGTATAGGTGCACTAGTTCGACGAAGAGATGGTGATACAAGTGCAATATGGATGGTAGATATAGTTTTTTTGTAATCTGAAAATATAAAAACAACAACATAACTAGTACTAAAGTGAGCAAAAACGGTATTGCAATGCTTAGAAACAAGGCATAAGAGCATCTCCAGCCGCGCCCCCAGGAAGGCCTCCCCAGGCGATTTTTTTGCGCCGGCGCCAAAAAAATGGCCCAGTCGCGCCCCCAGGAGCCCGATTTTCGCTGGCCTGGGCCGAAAACAGCGCCGGAGGAACCAGGCCGAACCCGACGCGCTGGGGGGCGCCCGGGGGCGCCGGTGCGAGCTGTTTTGGCGCGAAAAAGCCGCAGGCCAGCCGCGTTAGCGACACGGCGCCTCGTCTTCCCCCAATGGCCTCGGTTCCCATGGGGAATCAATGGTAAGGCTGCCGCCGGTCAGCCTTGCCATTGATTCCTCACGGGCGGCGCGTCACGGGATGACGCGCCGACGCCTCCTCTCCCTCGCACGCGTACACACGGGCGCGGCGCGACTATATAGCCGGTGGCCTCACTCGCCTGTGCCCACACCAGCCCCGCCCCTCGCCGCCGCCCAGCCCCTCCCTCTCCCTCTCCCCCCTCTCCCAATGGCAGAGTGTTTCCCCGGAGACGAGGCGGCGGCCAACGGCTTCGGCCGCCGTTCGCTCCGCGAACAGGAGTCCTAGCTCCTGTTCCAGGTGAACATCCCAGCGCTGCCATATATGCGCGTCGGGCCGATGGGCTGGAAACTCAGCAACCGGGGGGTGCCCATTCCCCCGCTGCCCGATGCCGTGGCCAAGCCCAAATACTTCGCCGAGGAGGTCGACGTCGTGCGCGCCTCCCTCACCGACGCCCAGCTCTCCCTCCCCCAGTACGCCACCGACAACCACACGGCTTGGGCGGCATACTTCGAGCGCCGCCAGCAGCAGTGGTTGGCGTCCACCAACGGCGCACCGGTGGTCGGCGGCCTGAAGAACAGTGAGGGGCGCCACCTGTGGTGGGGTGTCCCCAGCCGCACACTCGAGGGCGTGCTGACGTACCTCGAGGGCGGCAACGACCCGCCGTTGGCGTACCCCCCGGCGAGGGTGGCCGCCCCGGCGCACCACCGACGCGCCGAGCCATGGGCGCCAAGGAGGTTCGGGTCCTCCTCTTCTTCCTCCTCGCGATCTTCCTCGCACTCCTCCGATACTCCGGCCCTGCTCGGCGCCAAGGCCGAGCCCGCGGCGGAGACGCTGCTCGGCCGGCGCACTCGCAACGCCGACATCGTCATCAACGAGGGCGGCCGGCGCGCCTCCTCGTCGGCTCCTCCTCCGCGCTTCGTCAAGCCAAAGACGGAGCCGGGGCTCGCGCTGGTGAAGACGGAGCCGGGGCTCGCGCCGGTGAAGAAGGAGCCGGCCGCACCGGTGAAGACGGAGCTCGACAACGACGACACGAGCCTGGAATGGGCGCGCAAGGACTCCATAGCGATGGAGAAGGAGCGCCTGGAGAAGGTGAAGGAGCTCCAGTGCACCGCCCTGCGCCGCTTCGTAGAGCGCCGATGCGGCCACGACGAAGGCAGAGTCGTCGTCATCTACGACAGCGACGACGACGACGCGCCGCCACCAGTCCGCCATGGCGACGCCGGGTCCAGCAGGGGCGCCCCGCGTCAAGGAGGAGAAGGCCGCCGCCGACGACGGCGGTGAGGATGGCGGCGACGGCGGCGACTTCAACCAGTTTTTTTAGATTAGTATATATATGTGCTATGTAATGAAAATCCACGAACATTGTCGAAATATATGCCCAAGTTGGCCGAAATTTATCGTGTTTAGCCGAACTTCGCCGAACTGTGCCGAAATTTGCTATACTTCTTTTATTTTAAAATGCGCCTGGGGGCGGCCCTGGGGCCGGCGGCTGGGGACCAACTCTCCCCCATGCCCTTGCGCCGGCTCACCCCTAGCCGGCGATTTTAGGCGCCCCCTGGGGGGCCAATGGCTGGAGATGCTCTAAGGTTCATACATTCACTAGTGCAAGTTCTCTCAACAATGATAACATAATTAGATCATATAACAATCCCTCAACGTGCAAAAAAGAGTCACTCCAAAGTCACTAATAGCGGAGAACAAACGAAGAGATTATTGTAGGGCACAAAACCACCTCAAAGTTATTCTTTCTAATCGATCTACTGGACTATTCCTAGAAGTGTCACAAACAACCCTAGAGTTCGTACTGAAATAACACCTTAAGACACACATCAACCAAAACCCTAATGTCACCTAGATACTTCAATGTCACCACAAGTATCCGCAGGTTTGATTATACAAAATGCATCACACAATCTCAGATTCATCTATTCGAACCAACACAAAGAACTTCAAAGAGTGCCCCAAAGTTTCTACCGGAGAGTCAAGACAAAAACGTGTGCCAACCCCTATGCATAAGTTCACAAGGTCATAGAACGCGCAAGTTGATCACCAAAGCATACATCAAGTAGATCACGTGAATATCCCATTGTCACCACAGATAAGCACATGCAAGACATACATAAAGTTTTCTCAAATCCTTAAACACTCAATCCGATAAGATAACTTCAAAGGGAAAACTCAATCCATTACAAGAAGGTAGAGGGGGAGAAACATCATAAGATCCAACTATAATAGCAAAGCTCGCGGTACATCAAGATCATGCCAAATCAAGAACACGAGAGAGAGAGAGAGAGAGAGAGAGAGAGAGAGATGGATCAAACACATAGCTACTGGTACATACCCTCAGCCCCGAGGGTGAACTACTCCCTCCTCATCATGAAGAGCGCCGGGATGATGAAGATGGCCACCGGTAATGATTTCCCCCTCCGACAGGGTGCCAGAACAGGGTCCTGATTGGATTTTGGTGGCTACAGAGGCTTGCGGCGGCGGAACTCCCGATCTAGGTTCTATTTTGGAGGTTTTGGGATATATAAGAGGTGTTGGAGTCGAGAACAAGTCAGGGGAGTCCATGAGGGGCCCACAAGGTCGGAGGGCACGCCCTAGGGGGGTGGGGGCACCCTCCACCCTTGTGGAGGCCTCGGGACTCCTCTAGTGCATCTCTGGTACTCCGTGAGCTTCTTTTGGTAAAAAAAACAATCGTCGTAAAGTTTCAGGTCAATTGGACTTCGTTTGATATTTGTTTTGTGCGAAGTTCAAAAACAAGAAAAAAACAAAAACTGGCATTGGCTCTAGGTTAATAGGTTAGTCCCAAAAATCATACAAAAGAGCATATAAATGCATATAAAGCATCCAAGATAAATAATATAATAGCATGAAACGGTAAAAAACTATAGATACATTGACGTATGAGGAACACACTCGCGTGCGGCGCTTCCATCTACGGGTCTGCGAGGTTGTCCTCCATCACTTTGACCCAATGAAAGATAGGTTTATTTGACCATCAAGGAATGATTCTTTTTGGTTTAAGAGCAGTTTTGAAAACCGTTTTTTCTTCGCACGAAAAACATGAATCGTATTTTCGATCGCATTTCTGAACCATTTATCGGAATGAGGCATATAATATGGCGTTGGAAAGCTGCTGCAAAACCACTCCTTCCACATGTTGAAAGTTTTCTCTAATTCCCTATGGTTAAAAAGTAATTTGAAAAAACGTAAAATTTCGTAAACCGAACAGCTGAGTTTGTTTTTTCGATGTCATTTCTAAACGGCTAATCCAATGGAGGCATATGATACGGAGTTGGAAAGCTTATGAAAATGTGCTACTTTTTCATCTTGAAAGTTTTTTTCTAATTTTGAATAGTTTAAGAGTAATTTAGAAAATGGTCCAAGTCCTATCGAGTTTGTATTTTCGAGCTAATTTTTTAACCGTTCGTCCGAATGCAGCAAATGATATGGCGTTGGAAAGCTTGAACAAATGCGAAACTTTTTGGTATGTATTGTTTCTCCAAATTCTTTACAGTTTTAAGTCAGTTTCGAAAATGGTCAAAAACGTATTTTAGACATAATTTCTACAAACTTTATCGGAATGGGGCAATAATATACCGGTGAAAAGCTACGGAAAATGCGGAACTTTTTTATGTTGATGGTTTTCTCTGATTCCTAGCCATTTTCAAGTAATTTCGAAAACGACGGGATAATTCGTTCTGCCTCTATCGCGAAACAGATTCTTCGAAAATGCACCGCGTGAAGAACATGAACTTCTCGGCACGTGTACCTGAACTTCACTCTGTTTTTCACGTTATTTTTTGCTCATAGGTCTCCATCCACTGCTCGTAACTCTCCATCCACTCACCGGAATTGAGCAAGTGATATACCGGTGGAAAGCTACTGTAAGCACTTAACTTTCCCGTGTTGATCGTTTTTTCATATTCGCGACAATTTTAAAAGTTTTTCATCTAAAATTCATCCACTGTACTAATTGAACTTCTTGCTGTTTTCAGTTGAACTTCTGTGACGTATTTTCGTTTGTAATTTTCTCATCCATCGTCACTGTTACACAAATGATATTCCTTTTGTACAAATCTTTCTCACAATAATTTTTTTAACTTTCTCCGACGAAGTGCTTGAACTTATAACAACAAAACTTTTAGCCTTTGATTTTTTATTATTTTTTTCAATAAAAAATGCACACCGTGTAGTACATGAACTTTTGGCAGTTATCAACCTGGACCACTCTCGGTTACGTGAAAATATTTAAGTTTTTTTATGAATTTTTAATTTGATTTTTCTTAATCCTTTTTTATGAATTTTGAAGTGCTCTATTTTTAATTGTTGAACTTCTTCTTATTTTATCTTTGAACTTCTTTCTTTCATTCTTTAATAATGAGGAAAATCTGAGTTTTCTATAATCATCGAACTTCTCCATCTTTTTAATATGGACTTCCTGGTTTTATTTTCTTAATCCTTTTTTATGAAATTTTGAAGCGTTATATTTTTTTAAGTTGAACTTCTTGTTTTTTATTTTTGAACTTCTTGTTTCCATTATTTAATAACAAGGAAAATCTAAGTTTTCTATAATCATCGAACTTCTCCATCTTTTTAATATGGACTTCCTGGTTTTATTTCTTAATCTTTTTTTACGAAATTTTGAAGCGCTCTATTTATTAAAAGTTGAACCTCTTGTTATTTACTTTTTGAACTTCTTGTTTCTATTCTTTAATAACAAGGAAAATCTGAGTTTTCTATAATCATCGAACTTCTCCATCTTTTTAATATGGACTTCCTGATTTTTTTCTTAATCCTTTTTTATGAAATTTTGAAGCGCTCTATTTTCAAAAGTTGAACTTCTTGTTTTTTATTTTTGAACTTCTTGTTTTCATTCTTTAATAACGAGGAAAATCTGAGTTTTCTATAATCATCGAACTTCCCATTGTTTTCACTTTGAACTTCTACCACGTATTTTTGTTCGTCATTTCTCACCCGTTCATCGGAGTTGCATAAATGATATATAGTGCCGATTACCTCTCTCACAAGATGTTTTTGAACTTCCCCGTGCTGAGCACCTGAACTTCTAGCAGCGAAATTTTTATACTTTAATTTTTTGTTCTATTTTCTCATATGAAAACACACACCATGCAGCACGTGAACTTCTGGCCGTTTTCAATTTGAACTACTCTATAAAAAATGATAGCATTGGAAATCATTTTTTTAACAAATCATGACTAGTTAAGAGCATATTTTGAACATGCTAAGACTTGTTTTGAATGATATACACAAAACATTCAAATTATATTATGGGAATAATACGCATGATATACCGTTGGAAAGACTATGTTTGAGAAGCAAATTTTTTCAAATTCGTCGCCATTTATGGGTAGTTTTCAAAATGCCAAAAAATAGCAGCAATTTTTTTTACCTTGTAAATCCTATGTTTTCATAAACTTCGGACTTCTCTCTTATTTTAATTTGAACTTCTTAGTTTGATTTCTAGATAATAGAAAATTAATTTTTGTAAGTAAACATTGAACAACTTTTTTCATGAATTGAATTTTTAGAAACAAGAAGAATTTGAGATTTCTGCATACATCGAGTTGCTCCATTATTTTAGTAAAATGGCAAGGTCCAAATATGGGCACATCCATTTTTACAAACCTTTTAAACTGCTCGAATTTTTTAATATTTGACCTTCTTGGTTTTGGAATAAACATATTTTTTATAAACTTTTCGAACTGCTCCATTTTTAGTTTTTGAAATTCTTGGTTTATTCTATAGTAACGAGGAAAATTACAGATTTGTAATAAGCATTGAACCGCCCTATTATTTAAATTTGAACTTCAAGGTACTTTTTTAGAAATGGTTAAACTTACAAAACAAAATTATGTTTTCCACCTTTCTATAAACTTACTATGTTATATCTTATGCATTTTTTATTTTTTGTCTCGCGACATTGTTAGGCATTTTTTGCTGTCGTTGAAATGGCCTTTCATTGATGAATTTCTTCAGTATGTGGTACACCTGAACTTATGAGTTTCTGAAACATGAACTTCGCATGGTATTATAATTCAAGAAAATTACACGCAACAATACACATACACTTCGTGTGATACATGAATTTACACAAATACTAATGCACATATCTGAAAGAGCATTCTGATGTGAATCAATGAAGGTATGCATTAAAAAGAAACATACACACATATACAATACACACTTGACCTTCTGCAACACAACATCTCGACCTTCTCAAAAACGAATTTTGAAAGCCAAAATAAATCGTGCATTAGTACAAGTACAAGCACAACATTTTTTAATATTAAAACAATAAAACCAAATTAGATGTTTTAGAAACATCACATTTTGTACTTTTAACTACTCTTTTTTATTAATGAACATCCAGTTTTTAAGGTGAGTTCCTTTTTTCATATAGACTTAGTAGAGTGGCTTCTTTTTCTTTCATGTGCACTTGCTCTATTTTTGGGGGCTCAACTGCTGGCTGTTGTAATTGCCCAGCACGATATTGTATAATGTTCTATAGTTACTACAATTTTCAACTTGGAGTCACATTGAAATGCACAATCATGAAAAATGGCAGGACGTTTGATGCATTTATAGTAGTATAATGTACATCAGTCATGTAGCACAATGCATCAAACTTCAAGCTGGAGTCACATTGGACTGAACAATCTACATTTTGTGGCGACTTAAAATCAAAATTTATCTATTTCACAGTGACCATGTCGTCCCTGCCAAAGACATATTCTTTTTCAATTGAAGACCAAAACTCAAAAACAATGGAAGAACTAGAGAGGGGATGGAAGGGTGAGTCGCACGCTGCTTTTTCCGGTCCAGCTGGGCGATCGGCGTCGTTATATGAGGCCCGAGAGAAGAGCTCTGGTATATGAGGAAGATGTAGCTTTTTCCGGTCCAGCTGGGCGATCGGCGTCGTTATATGAGGCCCGAGAGAAGAGCTCTGGTATATGAGGAAGATGTATGAAGGCACTAGATTTCCTGCCGATGCACAGGTGACGACGGACCGAGTGCTCGCGACCTACCCAGGGCGCCACCGCGACCTGCCCAGGGCGGTGCCACACCTCGGATGACGCTGGATCCAGGGAAGGGCGTGAAGGTGTGTGGCGGCGGCACGCGAGAATCAATGAATGATGCGAGAACACAAGAATAAATACTCCATTTTTGGAGATAAACTGGGAAGAAAACCAACTTGTGAAACTGAAACCAATGAACCAAAAACACCAGTTTTTTTACCTACATATACAGTTGAACTTCAGACATCAAAATCACTTAGTGAACAATAAAGAATTGGACAGGGGAAGGAATCGGCGATTGATCTGGATACAGTTTTAGGATAGTGGGAAGGAACCAAATTCACACATCAAAATCTTCGTCTTTTTCAATGTACAAGGCTCTCGTCTTTGTCCCTTCATGTTGTTAAGTAGACTGTCATTTCCCTTAATTAAGTTATTAATCAAAAAAATACCGCACCGATGCGAGAAGAGCCATGACGGGGGTCCTCAGATTCAGGTTGCCGGTCAGCATAGTTGTCGTCACAGCCGCCCATTGCCAAGACAAACGCACCGCAACGACGCCGTGGACCGTCGTGGCTGCAGCAATACATCACTGGACCTATAGCAGTTGTCTGATAAGTTCAGAGAAGTAAATTAGTAATCCGTCAGTGCCCAGCTTCGAAGATCAAACTAATAAAGAAAGTTCTTGCCTCAAATCATGCATCGCACACATATTCCACCACCGCTCCTTGAACAACTAGTTTCTCTTTGATGCTTGAGTCACGTGCTTCATGAACGTGCGATAATTACAGTTTCTTCACGATATTGTGCTCTAGTCCTTCAGATCATCTTCAAGGCAGACGAGCTCCCGGCCTCTGCTGTGCTGACACCCTTGTCTGCTGGCTTCTCCATGCTGGTCAGTTAAGTGGACGACAGATTTAGCAGCTACAACATCAGTAGCAACTTAACCGCAGAGTGCAGAGGAGCCGAACGTAAGTAGTATGAGATCCCAAACCTGGTCGCCGAGGAGAAGGTGACGAGCGTGATGGAGGACGCAGGCAGCAGGCGACCATGGCACCGGTCAGCGGCTGTGTGCAGGGACGCCGGCCTGAGACGGGTCAGCTCGTGGTGTCGAAGCAACAGCAGGTGAGGACGACGAGGAAGGAGAGGAAGCTGTAGGGGAGGAATGGATGGGCCCTCAGGCCGCGGCTGTGGTCGATCTCGCCGACCATGGCTCAATCTGCGTGCCGGGAGGCAGTGGTAACTGCAGCCACGCGGCAGCGCACGGGAGCTCCACTCACCGGAGAGGTGCGTGGCTGGGGGTGATGCACGTCGCCGACACAGGGGACGTCGGGGCCGGGAGGAAGCAGGGATGGGGGAAGTTCTGGTGGAGGCGGGCGCGGAGGAAACTGGAGGGAGCCGCGCACGGGGGCTAGCAGTGGGAGGTGGAGGTGATGCAGGCGGAACCGCCCGAGGCAATGGCGCGCGGCGGAAGGGAGAAGTTCATGGTGGCAAGTGGAGGAAGGTCACGGTGGAAGGTCGAGGAAGGTCGTGCTGTGGCAGGATCCCGGTGTCTTGCGACGTGGGTTGGTGGTTGTCGCGCAGCCGCAGGATCCCGACGAGCGGAGGTTGGTTGGTGGTGGTTGCGATGGCGCCGCCAGATTGGGTCATGCGCGTGGCCGAAAGCTGGGGTTGGAGTGGGGCGGCGCGACGGCCAGATCCGTGGGTGGGGGCGCTGCGACTGCCGGATCCGGGGCGGGGTGGCGCGGTGGCCGGAAGCGGCGGTGGGGCGGCGCACGGTGTGCTCATGGTGGCTGGTGAATCGGGGCAGAGGAGGAAACCCATGGGAGGTTGGGGAGGAATGGGTGGGCTCCGGTTCGGTCGGCCTTTTGGATCTCACGGACATTTTCATCAGGCCCGACCGTGATCCAAATAACTATTCTAATCTCACAATTAGAATAGTGCTACTCTATATATATATAGATAGATAGATAGATAGATAGATATAGTGTTACTATTCATCTACCAGGATGCAGAATAAGTTATTCTTCATCCGAGGTAATCTTACGATCGTTCCTAAATAAATTACGTTTAGAATATAAATAGTTACATGCATATTAATTAAATATGTAAAATTTGTATAAAAAATAAAAATATAGGTTATAAGACCAGCAAAATCACATTTATGTATGTTTTACACTATATTTTTACATTCATGATTTTACGTAACATAAATTATTATTTACGGCGAGTACATAATTTCTTACGTTCTCTATTTATGTACAAAATAATACAAAATTTTCGCGTAAAAATACGATGCATTGATGTTAAAATAAAGAGGAATGAAGAATAACTATTTCTCACACAGGGTGACGAATAGCGCGATATATATATATATATATATATATATATATATATAAAAGTTATTAGGATCACGGTCGACCCTATATAGGGCCCGATGAATATGTTCCCGAACTGCGGAACCCGCCGAGAAGAAAAAAGAAACCACCACCCCTACGACCCGAACAGATCGACCCACCACTCCCCCAATCCTGATCCCTGCCTTCCCCCGATCCCATCGCCACCGGACCTCCGCCTGAATCGAACACCACCACCGCACCACCCGCCAGCGCCAGCCCCGACGTCCTCCTCCGCCGCCTACGACCACCGCAGGCACCGCCCCGACCACCTCCTGCACCGCCCTCCACCCTCCACCCCGACCACCTCCTGCACCGCCCTCCACCCTCCACCCCGACCACCTCCGACGCCGCCCTCCACCCCGACCACCTCTGCCACTCCGACGCGACCTCCCCACTATTTGTTACGCGCCGCGGAGATCCCACCTACGATCTGCACCCTCCGCCTCCCCGAGGATGCCGCCGGCAGAGGTCAGGCACCGCTCCCCCGTCGCGTGCAGGCAGACGCGGACCACCTCGTGTGCCACGCTGGCCACACCGATAACAGCGAGGCCATTTTTGGTTCCTCATCAAGCAGCAGCCGCCGCTCCCTAGAAGTTCAGAATTCTGATGGCGGCGTCCAACTTCGGCGAGTAGCACAGCACGACCATGCCTCCCCGGTATCCTCTCTGTGAACCTTTCTTTACATGTATAATCGCTACTTTGATGTGCTGGACTTGTTACAATTTTGAGGAGCTTGCGGCTGAATTGCCTGTATATTTTTCTGTTCTACAACAGTTCAGAAGTCCAGGTTGTTCCTCCGTGCGAATGTGCACCCTCAACTCTGTAGTGCCTGAGAAGCCACATGGGTAAACGGCATAGGCAGACATGGAGAAGGGGCGCAAGAAGCTGCACGCCAGGGATGCATTGAACTTCTTTAACCAGGTCATGTTGGAGCAGCAACTGTTGCTGATTCAATGTTTGTGCATGTCTTGGAGTGGGCATCAGTCCATGATCACCAAAAAGAAGCTCAGGCACCAGCACTGGCTGTGAAATGGGCATCACCTGAACCTGGGTGGCTCAAAGCGAATGTGGACGGGGCGCTGTCGAAATTCGGAGAGAGAGAGGTGGTGGCGGAGTGGTTCTACGCGATCCTGACGGAGCTTTCATGGGTGGGGCGTCCTTTGCTTTCCCGGGAGTTGTAGACCCTGAACTCGCCGAGGTGCTAGCCTGTCGCAAGGGAGTGCTTCTCGCAGCCCAGACTGGAGCTTCTCGCAGCCCAGACTGGAGCTTCTCGTGTCCATGTGGAGTTGGACAACAAAGGAATTGCAGCTATGCTTAAAATACATGGCGATCAATCTATCGGCTGTAGGGCCAATCATTGAGGACGTGAAGAGGATCTTGCAATCCTTTGAAGCTTTTACGGTTACTTGGGTTAGGAGACCAGGTAATAAACTTGCACTGGAAATACAAGGGCTGGTGATTTGTGGAACTTGAGCTACAGAGAATTGAGGTATACTACTTTGTTTCTTGGATGGGTGCGTACATTTTCTAAAAATTGAACCTGCGTTACAAAAAGTAGGTACCAGACATTAGGAAATTGATTTTGTCAGAGCAACTATGCAAAGCAAACTTTCATTCATTTTCCTAAAATGACATGCCTTAATTTATCCAATCTTTTTTTGCTAATACATCATTACTTTTTCTTTGTGGCAGCCCCCGGTGGATCCACGACCGTCCTCCATCTCCCCGATGATTCTGCCGGCAGAGGCTCCCCCACCACCATGCAACCTCCTACCGGTGGGGCTCCACCACTGCAGCATGGCGTTCATCGGCGCCACCTCTGGGCCGTTCAACTACGCCGCCACCAGAGGTTCACAGCTGTAGCGTCCCCGAAACCACACTGTTGCCATGCTCCCACGAGATCTGGGCCTCATAGTTTTGATTTCATACTTTTGGTCATCGGCGCCCCCGAAATATGGTTGTTGATGCTTGCCCTACTATGCTACTACAAATCTGTAGGCAAAAAATTGAACTTCGCCAAAAACTAGAAAAAAAAAGATGAGCACAGACACCCATTGATGTCTGCTGTGTTATCCAACTTGATGAAAAAAGGGAGCATGTGCTTTCATTTCACCTGAAGTGCCAACATAAAAAAAAATCAGTTTTGGTTCTCCTGTAGTTATTTCCTCAAGCTTGAGGGAGCACCGACCATCCCCCCAAAAAATGTGTTTTCTAACTTTTTTGTTCTGAGTGATGAGAAATAAGAGATACAACATGTCTTTGTTGGAATGGCAACAAGCCGAGAGAATAATTGAAAATATGTTTATTCTTGTTCCATTGTTTCTGTATTAAGCATATGAAAAAATTGACTTGGCATTAGATCAGACATCCCTTGTTTGCAAAAAGCCGAGTAAATAATTAATTTTCAACTTTTCTTGAAGTTCAAATTGGTGAACCCAGGCCATTCAAGTCCCATGTTCTCCCTCATATATAAAAAGGATTTTTCCCATCTTAAATTTGAAGTTATAAAAAATAATTCTTCCGTTTCTAAAAAAACCTAGAAGGTCAAATAAAAATAAGGGAGTGGTTCAATGTTTTTAATTTATTACAAAACTTGGATTTTTGTCGTTAATGGAAAATAAAACAAGAAGTCCAAATTATAAGATAGAGCAATTTAATGTTTATAAAAAACATAGATTTTCCACATTACTAAAGAATAAAACCAAGAAGTCCAAAATGATTTTCTTCAACACTAAAGAATAAAACCATGAAGTTCAAATTTGAAAAACGAAGTATAGTTCAACCTATATAGGCTCACTTTCTCTGCCGTCGTGGCCTTCTTCCCTTCCTGGTTTAGGGTTTAGGGCCTGGGAAATTTTATAAAAAAGGATTTTCTCTGTTAAAATAAACCTAGAAGTTCAAATTTAAAAATGGAGCGGCTCGATGTCTATCAAAAAGTTGGATTTTTTCATTACTAACAGAAATAAAACCAGGAAGTCCAAATTAAAAAGATGGAGAAGTTCGATGATTATAGAAAACTCAGATTTTCCTCGTTATTAAAGAATGGAAACAAGACGTTCAAAAATTAAATAACAAGAAGTTAAACTTTTAAAAATAGAGCTCTTCAAAATTTCATAAAAAACATTAAGAAATAAAACCAGGAAGTCCAAATTAAAAAGATGGAGAAGTTCGATGATTATAGAAAACTCAGATTTTCCTCGTTATTAAAGAATGGAAACAAGAAGTTCAAAAATTAAATAACAAGAAGTTCAACTTTTAAAAATAGAGCGCTTCAAAATTTCATAAAAAAGATTAAGAAATAAAACCAGGAAGTCCAAATTAAAAAGATGGAGAAGTTCGATGATTATAGAAAACTCAGATTTTCCTCGTTATTAAAGAATGGAAACAAGAAGTTCAACTTTTAAAAATAGAGCGCTTCAAAATTTCATAAAAAGGATTAAGAAATAAAACCAGGAAGTCCAAATTAAAAATATGGAGAAGTTCGATGATTATAGAAAACTCAGTTTTTCCTCGTTATTAAAGAATGGAAACAAGAAGTTCAAAAATTAAATAACAAGAAGTTCAACTTTTAAAAATAGAGCGCTTCAAAATTTCATAAAAAAGATTAAGAAATTCAGATTAATATTCATAAAAAACTCAAATATTGTTACGTACCCGAGAGAAGTTCAGCTTGATATGGTGGTATCCTCCTTTGAATGATTCAAGTGACTTGATTTGGCACATGTTCACACATGTAGTTGAAACAAAATCAACATAGCCTCTACGATATTTATGTTCATGGTGGATTATATCCTACTCATGCTTGCACTCAATGTTTATTAATTTTAATGCATGTTCATGACTGTTGTCGCTCTCTAGTTGGTCGCTTTCCAGTCTTTTTCGAGCCTTCACTTGTACTAAGCGGGAATACTGCTTGTGCATCCAATTCCATAAACCCCAAAGTTATTCCATAAGAGTCCACCATACCTTCCTATATGCGGTATCTACCTACCGTTCCAAGTAAATTTGTATGTGCCAAACACTAAACCTTCAAATGAAATTCTGTTTTGCATGCTCGAATAGCTCATGTATCAACTAGGGCTGTTTGTATCTTCCATGGTAGGCGATTTATTCTCAAGAGGAGTGGACTCCGCTCCTCACTCACGAGAAAATGGCTGGTCACCGGGATGCCCAGTCCAATGCTTTATGCAAACCAAATCAAAATAATTGCAAACAAAACTCCCCCGGGACTCTTGTTAGTTAGAGGCACTCGTTGTTTCGAGCAAGCCATGGATTGATGCTTGTTGGTGGAGGGGGAGTATAAACTTTTACCATTCTGTTTGGGAACCGCCTATAATGTGTGTAGCATGGAAGATATCGCCATCTCTCGGTTGTTATGTTGACAATGAAAGTATGCCGCTCAAAATATTATTTATCTCTATTTCAAAATCGAGCTCTGGCACCTCTACAAATCCCTACTTCCCTCTGCGAAGGGCCTATCTATTTACTTTTATGTTGAGTCACCACCCTCTTATTAAAAAGCACCAGCTGGAGAGCATTGCTGTCATTTGCATCAATTACTATTAATTTATATTGGGTATGACTATGACTGGATCTCTTTTACCATGAATTACAATGTTTAGTCAGTCCTTGATCTTTAAAGGTGCTCTGCATTTATGTTTTGCGGTCTCAGAAAGGGCAAGCGAGATACCATCTTATTATATCATATTATGATTGTTTTGAGAAAGTGTTGTCATCCGAGATTTATTATTATTGCTCGCTAGTTGATTATGCCATTGTCATGAGTAAACATGAGACCTAAATGTTATTGTGAATATGGTTAGTTCACAATCTTTGCTGAAAACTTGAATGCTGGCTTTATATATTTACAACAACAAGAGCAAACAGAGTTTGTAAAAGTTTTTCTTTATCACTTTCAGTTTGTCAACTGAATTGCTTGAGGACAAACAAAGGTTTAAGCTTGGGGGAGTTGATACGTCTCCAACGTATCTATTTTTCCAAACACTTTTGCCCTTGTTTTGGACTCTAACTTGTAAGATTTGAATGGAACTAACCCGGACTGGCGCTGTTTTCAGCAGAATTGCCATGGTGTTATCTTTGTGCAGAAACAAAAGTTCTCGGAATGACCTGAAACTTCAGGGAGATTATTTTTGGAAATAGTAAAAAATATTAGCGAAAGAATCAAGGCCAGGGGGCCCACACCTTGTCCACGAGGGTGGGAGGCGCGCCTACCCCCTGGGCGCGCCCCCTGCCTTGTGGGCCGCCTGGAGCTCCACCGACCTCAACTCCAACTCTATATATTCGTGTTCGGGGAGAAAAAAATTAGAGAGAAAGATTCATCGTATTTTACGATACGGAGCCGCCGCCAAGCCCTAATCTCTCTCGGGAGGGCTGATCTGGAATCCGTTCAGGGCTCCGGAGAGGGGAATCCGTCGCCATCGTCATCATCAACCATCCTCCATCACCAATTTCATGATGCTCACCGCCGTGCGTGAGTAATTCCATTGTAGGCTTGTTGGACGGTGATGGGTTGGATGGGATTTTTCATGTAATCGAGTTAGTTTTGTTAGGGTTTGATCCCTAGTATCTACTATGTTCTGAGATTGATGTTGCTATGACTTTGCTATGCTTAATGCTTGTCACTAGGGCCCGAGTGCCATGATTTCAGATCTGAACCTATTATGTTTTCATGAATATATGCGAGTTCTTGATCCTATCTTGCAAGTCTATAGTCATCTACTATGTGTTATGATCCGGCAACCCCGAAGTGACAATAATCGGGACCATTCCCGGTGATGACCGTAGTTTGAGGAGTTCATGTATTCACTATGTGTTAATGCTTTTGTCCAGTACTCTATTAAAAGGAGGCCTTAATATCCCTTAGTTTCCGTTAGGACCCCGCTGCCACGGGAGGGTAGGACAAAAGATGTCATGCAAGTTCTTTTCCATAAGCACGTATGACTATATTCGGAATACATCCCTACATTACATTGACGAATTGGAGCTAGTTCTGTGTCACACTATGTTATGACTGTTACATGATGAACCGCATCCGGCATAATTATCCATCACCGATCCAATGCCTACAAGATTTTCACATATTGTTCTCCACTTATTTACTTTTTCGTTGCTACTGTTACAATCACTACAAAACACAAAAATATTACTTTTGCTACTGTTACGTTACTATCATACTACTTTGCTACTAAATACTTTGCTGCAGATACTAAATTATCCAGGTGTGGTTGAATTGACAACTCAACTGCTAATACTTGAGAATATTCTTTGGCTCCCCTTGTGTCGAATCAATAAATTTGGGTTGAATACTCTACCCTCGAAAACTGTTGCGATCCCCTATACTTGTTGGTTATCACCTGCCCGTGGTGATGCCAACCTGGAACGACAAGGGCGGTGGCGCTGGCTTGTCTGCATTGCTGCCCTCCGAAGAGCTCACTGACAAGCCAACCTGTATCAAGCAGGCTCGATGGTCCTCCTAGATGGCTATGATGCCGAAGAGCTCCTTCTTCTGCTCGCCGGAGAGGCCGCCCCATACGGCCTTGGAGCTCGCCATGGCCAATGTGGCGCAAAGAGGAGAAGAAGAGCGGCAGGTGTGGTGCAGTTCTTACCCGACGCCTGACCACGTTTAAATAGCGGGCGGATGCCAGTGGCCAAGCGACGAGGTGTTTAATATCGATTGACATGCGAACAGACATGTGGCGCTCGAGGTGCCAAAGTAAGTTCCTTGGCATGCACGCCGATTTAATGGAGGTAGGCGTTTCAATGCGGGGGATAAGGCGCGTGCAGCAGGCAACGCTCGTGACGGCGTGCCACTTCAGTATATGTCGGCTCCAGTGAGAGGCCGCATCCGCCCTGGGCGGGTATGAATGCGGCGCTGACGCTATGGAGCCACGCCAGCTTCTTCGGACAAGAAAGCGCATGGAAGGGAGAGGGTTTTGGGTGGGCCATGGTTGTCGGACGTGGGCTTCGGTTTGGAACGTCCGGCTAGCGGACGGATACAAGACCGTGTTGGATGCAAAACACGTCAGGACCCCGTAGTCCGGACAAATGCGGGCGATTTGAGGGTCAATGTTGAAGATGCCTTTACGCCCGCGCGCGCGTGTGTGTTTGTTTGTGTGTGTGTGTGTGTGTGGGGGGGGGGGGGTTTGCAACTTGCATGGGTGACCAAACATATAAGCCATCAACTTACATCATTTGAACAAACATATGAATGCCATCAACTTACATAATTTTAAAATTTGAAAATCACATTTTGAAGCTTAAAAAAATTCTGAAAAAATTGTACACATTCATACGGATGTGTAATACGCACAGTTCACTATAAAAAATGCATGAATTTGTCTTTTATATATAGCTCTCACCATGATGTATTTCATCGTCAGATTTTACACACATGTAGAATACATCCATATGAACGCCTATGAAATTTTCCACAATTTTCGAAACTTAAAAATTATGATTTTTGTTTTTTTCAAAAAAAAAGAGCTCCATGGAGCTCGTCCTCGAAAATGTTGCACTCGTGAGAACCTCCATTTTTCCATTACAAAGCGATGCTTACATTTTTCTCGAATACGCCGTAGTTGGAGTATCATTGCATTGATAGGGGAGAGAACATACAAAGTGGTGTCACGGTCGCGTACACAAGAAGGCGTGGCCATGACACAAAACGAGCATAAGATGGGGTTCTTCAGCCCCTTACAAGTACACTAGCCTATAAGGATGATGAGACTAAGTCCTTTCGCTCCGGCGTAGGCCCAGGAGCGGGCTTCGTCTTGGATCGCGAACAAGAGGGAGGTAGAAGAGGGCGTGGCCTTGTCGAAGATGATAGTGTTGCGATGACGCCAGATTGATCAGATCATCAGAAGGGCGATGGTGGAGAGCCCTCGTCGCCGATCCTGGGGTAGCTGTAGTATGGCCACACTAAGCCAATCAAAGAACCCAAGTGATCCATCCGGTGCGGATATCGTCGGACAACACCAGGAGAGGATGTCGTGCCAGATGATGCGGGCGAAGACGCATTCGACGAGGATGTGGTGCATGGTCTCGGCGTGCTGGGAGCAGAGTGCGCATGCCGGCTCATGATGCAAACCGCGACGGGCCAGCCGATCAGCCGTCTAACAACGGTTGACGGATGCAAGATATGTGAAGAATTTGACCGATAGAGGGGCTCCCCATTTCCATACGAGACGCCAGTGCTCGGAGGTCGTGGATCCAGTGAATAGCGCGTTGTAGCAAGAGGAAGTGGTGTAGACTCCATTTTTCCGTCCACTTCCAGTGAATGGTGTCGGGCAAGGTTGTCAGAATCGCGATTTTGAATCGGATCGGAGCTCCGATGGCAGGATCGCAAATCATAGAATCTTCACTATCAGGATCGTAGAAACGTAGATTCTATGAAGTAAAATCGTAGAATCAGAGGGGTTAATTTGGATCGTAAAGTCGTAGAATCGTACAACAGAATCGCGATTCTGACAACCTTGGTGTCGGGCTCCGTAGTAAGCACAATATCCCGCATTCTGAGCCAGACGTCCATATATTCAAGCGCGGCCACCGGGCTTAGATGCCCATGGATGTCCTGAATCAATGTGCAATCCTGGAGAGCGGCAGCCACAGTTCACGAGCGGCAGCGCCGGTTGGTCACTAGGGCCACGAGGCTCAGAGCGATGTCCTGCAGGGAACGGCTGAGTGCCATTTGTCGGTCCAGAAGTGGCAAGAATTGCCATTACCAAGAGTCCAAGTCGTCGAGGCCCCAAAGAACTGTAGGGCCTCGGGGTCCGAAGGTGGCTGCAAATGAGACCAGAGGCGAGATCCGTCCGAATCGTAGAGCCAAAGCCATCTGACACGAAGAGAGATACCGGTGCGATGCAAGTCATGAATTCCAAGGCCGCCAAGCTCAATGGGGCGGCATACCTTTGCCCATCTCACAAAACGATGCTTACTTGCATTTAATGTTTGACCGGGTACCTTATGAAATTAAGTTTACAACCTTTTTTCTGTCAAAAAACAACCTTTTGTTTTATGCCGTCATGTGTTGATTATAGGATAAAGAACACCCCCTTACGACTGTCAAACCACACACGCATGCACATAAATCACCCCTCGCTCACGCGGCAGAAGTCGACGTTGAGCTTGGTCCGTTCATGCGGCCCGTTTGAAAACATAAACGGTCACGTTGCTCCACAGAAGCACGGTGCAGCTCATATAAAACACCCCCTCGACAAGGCTTTATGATTATTTACCACAAGGCGCTAGTAGAAAAAACACTGAATTTACTGGCATAAAGTCAATGCACACCCCCCGAAACAAAATGCCTGTCTCGTGGCTCCTGGAATCCGGGGTTCAGGGATCGCCAATGTTTTCTTTTTTTGGCTCCACTTCAGGACAGCGAGGGGCGGCCCATGATCCGACTCACACGGCCAGGGGCGGAGCCAGGATATGACGATAGGGGGGGGGGCGAAGAAGACGCCGAACTTTTTTTTTCTAACAATGACCATACATAGAGGAACACAAGATAATATGTATTTTTCAATTAGAAAATTGTATTTTTGTTTGTTAGTTTGAATGTGGCTTTTACACCATAACACATAACAAAGTCAATAACCCTACATGGCGATTCTAGCTTGTTGTAAATTTTACTCATGCTAGAATATTTGATCGGTACTTTGTGTATCAGCTAATTTGGTATTGAAGTCATCATGCATACAAACTCGTAGATTTCTAATGGTCCCAAAAATACAAACTAGCATCTAACAGTTTGTGCATACCTAATAATAATAGTAACTTGCAATAGCCTAGACATGAGCCAATGATATACCTTAGATCCGACGAGAGTCCTGCTGTGTTGTCCTAAGGGTGAAATTTAAAACTCAGATGATAAAATCAGCGCAAACCTAACTTACAGTACCTATTATTTGAGAATAAAACAAGAAATTGCGACCCCTAATTTTTTTTGAGAAATTACCCCTAATTAATTTCATCTAAAGCAAAAAAGTTTATGGTCTATTGGAGCCAGATGCGGATCAGTTCATCAGTTGAATTCCACAGTATAAATCAACAAAGGAATCAAAGGAGACTCACCACAGGAATATTGTTCCATCGGCACTGTTGTGGATCAGTTGTACAGATGCCATCGTCAAACTTCCAGGCGGAGCAAGCGCGTGTGCCTGCTTCGTCGGCGCCGAAACGAACGATAGGGAATGTCCTCGATCGTGGCCTCGTCAGATTCTGGAACTACCCCTGGGTGTTTGTTTTCCCTAGCGTGGGCTGAGCAACAAGCACGTATGGGCTTCAATTAGGAAAGCACCCTAGCATGGGCTGACCAACAAGTACAGATGGGCTTTAACTAGGAAAGCTCCTGGGCTTTAATACTTGAGCGCACTGTTAGGGGGGCTAATTATCGCTAAAGCTGTTTGACGTAGCCTAATTAACTTGGCGTAGATCACGGTGCTTTGGGTACGACGCGACCCTTGGGGGGGCGTGGCCCCCGCTCGTCCCCCCGTAGCTCCGCCCCTGCACACGACGGCTAAAGCCAGCGCGTCTACTCCCACGAAAGCCAGGCAGATCATTTGGCATCCACTGCCAATTTATGAGAGGTTGAAGACAAGCGGAAGTTTCATGAACTTCGTTTGTTCATAGGACGGCCACACACGGCAATTTAAGGTAATATCCTGCAGTGTGGTCTTTTTGGAGTTCATAGTCCCTCCGTTTTTTCATGGACTCTGTGTGCAAATGCATCATGATCTTTAATGGCAATGAAGGGCCATCAAAAAAATGTGACTAGCTCTTGCTGGCCATTGGCGCAGGATGGATGGTACGGGATGCCATCTTTGGGGCCGAGCGCGCCCCGACGGATTGATGATTTATCATCTGGATCAGAACACGAATAGAATTTTTATTACCATTAGGGAACACGAGTATAGCTGAATACTTTGATGGATGGACATCGAAGACAAAGGGATGGCAGAATTGGTTCCCAAAGCTCACCACAGGCCCTTGGATTTGCAGCAGGTATTTGCCCATGCCCAATAAAATCATATTGTTCAGTTTAGTGCAGTGAGCAGTCTGAAAATTCGTTTTTAACAACTTTAAGGGCTTTAAGCGGGATACTGGCGCTACATTATGCCAGGCAGTGGATGTGGACAAAGCTACAGAGACTCTATCGCCTGTACGTACGCAGAAACCCTTATATCAAAACGACAGATAAACAACTAACAACATGAGCTATTTTTCTGATGCGTTTGTATGTTTTGTTTTTGCAACAATTAGGAGATGAGATCGACCAGTCCAAGATGATCCTTCTTTATGAAGTTTTGGTGCTGGGAACCGGGCAACTCACTGCAAATTTCAAGATGTGCCAGACTGATTGTTCAGAAGGGGGCAGATATAGCTTGGTCGGACTATCCCTATTAGCATCGCCACAATCAAGAAGTCAGAAGGGCGTCATCTGCAACGAACTTATCAAGGAAACCATGGTCATTAACATTATCAAAGACCCCCCTGTAGAAGTTGTTAAGCACAGAGATGTATTACCTGCAACAGATGAGGCAAATGAGGCACCAGTTCTCTAACTCACTGTTTAGCAACAGAAATAAATAGGAAACACACTCAAATTTTGAAGCTAAAAAACCAGCACCTAAACAATTACTGGAAGGTAGAATACTCGCAGCACTTCATTGAACAGCCTGTCGGCGCCATTTGGAACATAAGATGATTGCTCGTGGGCAGCTACGGCCAAGTCCCTACCACGGATATTCGGTTGCTTCTCGTTGTACAGTAGAAACAAGTAGATGTCAACAAGAATACATGGCATGCTTACTGCTAAGACCCAACAAAAATGTGGAACCTGCCTTTTTCTGAAGATCCAAGTTAACATATACTCACACTTTTGTCTACCTTCTTCTGAGTATGCAATAGCAAACCGACAGAAACGACATTTGTACTCTATAAATACTTTTGGCTGAAATCCACCTGCCTTTTCGACGGGACAACCGAGTCCCTCAACTGATTAAAACGGCGTCGAACCGTATTGACTTCGTGAGACAAAAATGGTAGGATTCATACCCCAGACTAGCACGACTCAGTTCTGAACTTTTAGTAAAAAGAGCACCCATCAGGTAATGGCATAAGATTGCCCGAAGTAGCTCTCTGGCGATCCCTGCCGGTCCAGAAAGGTGCCTGCATCTTTTGCTCTGACAGGGCCTGAAAAGTAAGATGCTAGGTTGCCGTTCCGGGGCTATAGGTCCGTAAAAAACCTTAACTAGTTCTACATAAACACTATTCTGATCACGGGATCAGAATAATATTCTAATCACAACCTGATCTGCCTGAGTAACGCGCCTGAACTTCCCTATGTACTAACCTGACCATCGGGCTATCTTCGCAACCGTGACTTCCCCCGCGAGTTTTTCTGATCATTCGTGTTGTTTGTGATGTAAGTGTAATGTGGACACGTTTTTAGAGTCTAAATGCTTGTTTTGATTCAGATTCTAGCACGTTGGCAGATTTGCTCTCGGGGTCGTGATGAACTTGTTTCTGTTACAAGTTTAATGCATGTTTTGGATGTTGTCGAAGTTCTGGAACGATGGGGATTAGGTCTTAGTACGAGTTTGGAGCACAAATTCTTTGTTATTTCAAACAAATTTGAAATCGCCCGTGTTCTTCATCCGCCCGAGATGCAACCCACGCTTCTATTGATTTCTCATTTTTCTTTAAAGTCTGCTGCCTGATTTGCGTACTTTAGTGAAATTCGAGGCTTACTAAGCCGTAAATTTTAATCGGGAGGGTCCTTACGGTTTGATTTCTAGCGATTTGATGTTGGCATTCCTGCGGGTTTTTGCACATGTTATTTTAGCGGTTCTGAAATTTTCCCTCTGGTCATTTCAGTTGTCGAAAGGTAGTTGCCAGATCATTTCCAAGGGGGTGCGAACGTGTTGCAATCTTGTGTAGATGATTTTATGCTTCAGATGAATTCGTTTGTTCATTATTTCTAGATCTTCTAATGGTCGTTGTACAAGCTGGATTTCTGCGTTTTCATACCTGAACTTCTTCTTTTCCTTCGTAGGATCCTGTCGGGGCTAGGGCGGCTCGGGATCGGCATCGGGGGAGGATCAGGTGGATCCTGTTGGGTCTGTCCGGGTTTCTGTGCTGGACTTCTGCATTGTCATACCTGAACTTCTTCTTTTCTTTCGCTGCAAGATAATACAACAAGTCCTTTGTATCAGAAACCCTTACTAGATTTCTTCTGCAATTTTTGTTGTAGCTAGTGTGTAAGCGTGGAGCTGGACCACAGGCACGTGCATCCTCTTTTTCCCTTAGTCTATGTTTTGGTATAGTCTTTTGATCATCCACTTATCTTCGGTAAGATCTGGACTTCTCTTTTTTTATTAATGGTTGAACTTCTGGTTTTCCAGATTACATTCCACATTTGCAAGGCGAAGGCGCATGGTGCTATATATTTTCTTTGTTTGGTTTCCTTTTGTATTTTTAATTCTTCAGATGTTCCTTTTTATACTTTTGTCTCGTGAGCAATCATGGGATTAGCCCAAGTATGCATGCACTTTTTCCAGATCATGTAAGGGTTGTTGTAGAAGCTGGACTTCTATGTTGTTTATACGTGAACTTCTGCTTTTTCCTTCTTTGCAAAGTAATAAAGCAAGTCCTCTGTATTTCCTTCTTTTTTATGTTACTTTTCATTCTTTGCATTGGTTTGGATTTTTTTGACTTAGTCCCGTGAACAGCCATGTAATTGGGCGATGGATATGCTTATTATTTATTTATTTTTTCTAGTATGTTTTTGTACTTATAATAGTTGTTGTTCTTCACTAAATAACTATCCTGAACTTCAGTGTGATAATCTTTTTTAACATGTTAAATTGAGGTTGTTATTTTTTGGATTTAAATATTTTGTTGACATTGAAATCGACATTGCGCGTATAGACCAATGCGGTAGCGCGAGGCCGAGCAGGGGGGAGGGGGGTCGGGATCCCCCTCCCCTCCCCCTGCGATGCCGAGACAGGAACGAGCCGGAGCAGGCGACGACGCGGCGTGCCGCGTCATCGCATGTAGAGGCGAGTCCGTCACATCCGTGACCCCACTATCTATCTTAGGGTTTTTAGGGTTTAGGGGTGCATGCGGTGGGGGTGAAAATAGAATAACCGCATTGCGTCCTGTCAAATCCTAGCACGCAGCAATGCGGTAGTGCGAGGCCGAGCAGGGGGAGGGGGGGTCGGGACCCCCCTCCCCTCCCCCTGCGAGGCTGAGACATGAACGAGCCAGAGCAGGCGACGACGCGGCGTGCCGGGTCGTCGCATGCGGAGGCGAGTCCGTCACATCTGTGACCCCACTATCTATCTTAGGGTTTTTAGGGTTTAGGGTTTAGGGTTTTAGGGTTGGATATGAACTTCATCTGTTTTTTGTACTTGAACTTCTTTTTGTTTCTTTGGGTTTACTTATTCTTATTCCTTTACTTCTTTTATTAGAGTACTTGAACTTCTATTCTTTATTTTTTGAACTTCTTTTCTCTTGTTTTTAGGTGCATATTTATGTATGTATGTTTCTTCCTTTGGTAGTGTATTTGCCATCTATTTTTGGTCTGTTGTGTGATCTTATTTCATTATAATAGATGCATTCAAATGGTGCATTCATTTATCTATAGATGTATTTACTTTTTTAGCCGTTGAGGGGGTAAAACTGTAATTTCTCCTGCATTGCAAGTCCCACGACAGAGAGACATTAATTGACCATCTCCCTCGCCACCACCTGTCAGAAAACCCCTCTACCCCTGTAGCTTGCTCTCTCTCCCCCTCCGTCGCTCCGCTGTCTTCGTCGCCTGCTACTCCTCCCGATTTCTCCGCGCCTGTCCCCTGCCCTCATGAGTGGAGTAACCGGCGCACGCCCCCACTCCTATATCTCCCCCACGCCCCACTCTCCCTCGCCCAGCCCGCTCTCTCCTGCTCCGAAGCGAGGGCGGCAACTGCCTGCGCGGTTGCAAGGTGTGCGTGGCATCATGGGGACTTGAAGAACCGCCGCGGATTCGTGCGTGCGGGGGTCGTCTGGAGAGGTACAAGTGCTGCCCCACTCTAATGCTTGCTTCTAGTTTCGCCAGATCTGTCTAGTCCGCCTGCTGTGTGCTCTCGCGTCCGCCTCTGTACCCCCTTTTTCTGATGGTTTGATGGTAGTTTAGGTAGAGTACTTGTGCGTTGGTGGGTGGATTGCAATCCCCCGTGGTCAGATTTGTATATGTGATGCTTGTGTGTGCTTTTTGTCCCTTCAGGCTTGTGTGGATTTCATTTCCCCTTTCTTGATTTCAGCATTCAGATGCATGTAAGAGAGGGTGTGGTGTGATGCTGGATTTTAAGTATCTATTTTGTTTTAGTGTTTTCGATTTCGAAGTCTATATGGTGTCTCTCACATGCTAGATAGTTTATGGATTCTTTTTTTTTGTTTGTGCTTGCCTAGATGTGTTACTGTTCATCTTTTTATACTTGTTGGTATGTTATGGTTGTTTCATTCTAGGGTTTTATTCAGTTTCTTTTTGTATTTTGTTGTATGATTTTGTACTTGTTAACTATATGCAATCAATCCCCTGTTTTTAGCAGGTTGTTCTAGTGTTTGGAGTTGCATTCATCAAGGGGGTTGTGTTGTCATGGCTTCAAAACCTTCTCCAGGTATCTTAATGTAGTTGTATCTTGTATTTTAAATAGCATTATTCTTATATATGTTTGCCCATATCTTCACTTAGTATTCATGTTGGACTGCCATTCTTAATAGTGTGAACTTCTAGGAATGGTTATGTGTATGCTTTTTACCATTAGTTTGAGTTAGAATAGTGTTTGCTTACTTTGTAGTTGATAATTTTGCAGGTGAAACTATGTCACCAAGTGTTGTTGGACTTCCCAGATGTTTAATATTTGTAGTGTATATCTTTGTTTTTTTGTTATCATGTTGATGGTATTGATATTTAGTTTGCCTGTGAAATACTATTTGTGGTCATGCTACATCTTTTTTATGTGCTACTTGCGTGGGTCACATAGTTGAACTTCTGGTTTTAATTATTGTTTGTTTATAATGAAATTTGGTTGAACTTCTGTTATGCACATTTTGTTTTACTGCTTTGTTGTATATCGTTGAACTTCTGGACGTTCATGTTATATGTAGTAGCCCCTCTGGTGTAGATTGTTTTTATATTTAGTTTGTAGATTTTTAGTTTGTTTTTTGTGTTTACTGCTTTGTTAGCTATTGTTGAACTTCTTGGTATTGGACATTGTTGTCAAAGTAGAAGTCACTTTGGTGTAGGATTGTGCATTAGAACTCAGCTGCCTTTTTACTTGCATTTTTTGTTGTTGGTGATGAGTTGAATAGTTCTAAAAAAATGCCTGCGATCAAGATGGAGTTTCAAAGGTTAATACTGATGCTCCAATATCTGATGCGGCTAAATCACCCATTATCCCTTTGACTATGATTGCCGAGGTTGCTTCGAGCCTTGAGAATTTTTCAAGCCTTGAGGATCTTGCTTCTGCAGCTCTTGCTTCACCTAGTATTTGAAACCCCTTTTCTTTTTCATTTTAAAGTTTTGAGCCATGTTTTTTTAGCTTGTTCATGTCATTTTTTTGTTCCTTTTTTTATTTTTTGCTTCGATTTTTTGTGTTCTTTGCAGATGTGTCCACAGAGGAGGAAGCTATGAACACCATCAACGATGTTTTATCTGAGTTGGGTTTATCAAAAACCCCTGCTGCTGCTGATGAGGGGGCTCCGTCAGTCAAAGGTTGTGATTCCGTTCCGGATCCTCTATGCTCTCTTCAGATGTCAGAGACGCAGTCGCAGTCTGTTGATGGCACTGAACATGTCACGCAACCCGAGGATGTGCCTCTTCAGCTTTTCCTGGAGGACCAACGTAAGAGGAAGAAGCAAGAAGATTTTGACAAGAAGAGGGCGGCCTGCCTTGAGAAAGGTTCTGATGTTCCTGGATATGTACATGCGGCTGAGCTCACTGATGAGGAAGACGTGCCATGTGGCAGTGATGGCACGGTTGTCCCTGTTAAGAAGAAAAATCAAGAAGACTGCTGCAAGGAAGCTAGTAGTTGGTGAAGTTACTCCTCGGAGGAGCCCACGTTTTTCAAGGCCTGCAGAAGTTGTTGAAGATGAAGGGTTAGGCCTTGGTGATACGCCACGCCGTAGTCCTCGTGTGCTTGCCACTGCCACGCCTACACCTTCTCCGCTTGGTGCTGGTGCATCTGGTAAGGGGAAGAAATGCGGTGTGAAGCGCAAGGTTCCACCTGCAAAGGTCAACAAGGGTGTGAAGAAGCGTTCTCGTGTTAATCCAGAGGACAAGGATGATGCTGATTTCAATGCTGATGATGAGGACGACGACGACGATGATGCTGCCGCTAATCAGGTATGAATGTCTCATGTTTACCGTTTTTAGAGCATTTGTCGCTATTGCTGTAGTTTTATTGTTTTTAGCACTGCCTTGGCGTACATAGCTGACCTTCTGCTCCATATAGACGAATAAATTAGCTGACGTGCTTTGCTTTTATGGTATTACTGCCTTTGTGTACATAGTTGGACTTCTGGGTATATACATGAAGAAATTAGCTTAACTTGTTGGTATATATGTTTGATTACTGCCTTAGTGTATATGGTTGAACTTCCGCTTTTTAAATTTCCAACATTTTTGAAAGCATGTTAACTTGTGGTCATACATGATTGTACTGCCTATGTAGACATAGTTGGACTTCTGAGATACATGTTTGATTACTGCCTTGGTATACATGGTTGAACTTCTGCTTTGTAAATTTCCAACAATTTGAAAGCATGTTAACTTCTGGTCATACTTGGTTGTACTGCCTATGTAGACATAGTTGGACTTCTCAGATGTAGTGCGTATGTAGGCATTAGTGGAATTTTGGTGAAGGTTGCGTGTCTCATTGTTCTTCCTTTTTTCCTTGTCAATGTATTTTTTTCAGTATCAGCTTGTGCAGCGGCCTGAGAGGAGGAAGTGAGGAGGCAAGGCGCCCGAAGAAGGTGGCCAAGGAGGAGGTGAGGCGAAACGTTTTAACAAGACGGTTCGCTGCTCACTGAAAGAGGTCAAGACGTGTGCGGAAATTCTACAACTTAGGCACAAGACGAGGGTTATCAATGCTGGTTTTGGTTGTGTGTTTGACTTAAAGGTTGATTCCAACATTTCTCGTCCTTTGATGGGCAACATCTACACGAGGATTGACCCTTCAACCATGATTTTGGACATGGGTGAGGTGAACAAGGTTATACATATTACAAGTGATGCTATTCACCATCTCTTTGGGTTCCCTCAAGGTAATCGTACCCCCCTAGGCCCTCGAATGATGGTTTCGATGATGCTGTTATGAGGTTGAAGGGCAAGCTTGGGTATGCTAGGAGTGACGACATCAAGACAAAGGATTTGCAGAATATCCTTGTTTAACTTGTGAAGGATGAGACGAAGGATGATCTTGCTCTGCAGGTGTTTTACCTTATTGTTTTCATGAAGGTGGTTATCCCTGGAACGTCTACACGAGTGTCCAAGGAGGCAGCAATGGCCGAGAACCTTGTGTTTGAGGATATGGCAGACATGGACTACTGCCAGTTGGTTGTTGACGATATTCGGAGTGCTGTTGTTAGGTATCAGCAAGGTACTAGCAGAGGAAAAGCTGTCACAGGCTGTGCCATCGCGCCGCTTCTTATGTATCTGGACTGCCTTATCATTGGCAAGACGCCTAATATTGACTTGAGGACCCCTCGCATCAATTTCATGGACCAGGCCAAGCTTCTTGAGCTTGCTGCGACTGACTTGGTCACGAAGGGTGATGACGACCCAGCCAACTGGGTGTTTGGGAGGCTGCCTGTGAGTGTTTCTATGCATTATTCTTTCCTGTGTAGTTTAACTTGAACTTCTGGTATTGTCTTGTATATATTTTGTTCCCATGTTCCTTCATTTGTTTTCTGACGTGTTGACTTTTGTTTTTGTATGCAGTGGAAGACCCAGGCTGAGGTTGTGTTCTTTAGGGTTATTGAATGTCCTGTTCTAACTATGCCTCGTTCTGCCGGCCTAGGGAGTGGAACTTCCCCAAGATTTGAATTCTCCCGGGATGTTAATACTGGTGCCCCCTGTAGATCCAGGAGGTTCTTCTGCCCGTGTGATTGCTGCAGGTGGTGTTTCTTCCGAGAATTTTTTTGAAGTTGCCAATGTTTCTCTGGTTAGGATTGAGAGTCTTCTTGAAACTGTTTGTGGGGAGTTGGCTCATGTTCCTTCAACTGCTAAGCGTCTTAGTCGCATTGATGGGATTCTTCCTCCCGGACACTGATTTGATGCTGAGTCTTCGAAGGGGGTCTTATCTATTGAAGCTAAATTTCTTGAAGAGCTTCGTCAGAGCACTTCCCACCTCCGGACTGGCGTTGGGTTGTTCAAGGAAATGCAGGATGCTCATTGCAAGCCTTTTGAAGACGAGGCAAGTGTTGTTGTGAGACAGATTCAGAGGCAGGATTCTGTTCGTTCGGGTCGTGAAGGAGGCCACGTGGAGCGTACCAAAGAGGTTTGTTTATGTTGGCTTTTGATATTTCTTTGCAGTTATGTTCAATGTTAGCTTTCAGTTATTACTATTTGTAGTCATAGGCGACCATTATTGATTTCATGTGTCGTAAACCGTTTCTTTTTAGCACTAGTGTTCCTAGGTGACCTTCTCTGTTTATAGAACCTGAACTTCAACTGCTACAACATTTGAACTTCCATGACTGGCCCTTTTTTGTTCCCTTTTGTATCTTAGAGTAGTTTGATATCTGACCTGCTATGTTTACCATATTTGGACTTCCATTATGTGTCAGTTGTGATAGCTGACCTTCTCTGATTATGCAATCTGAACTTCTGCTGATTAGGTATTTGTTTTCTACATGATTTTATTTGTAGGCTGTTGATGATGATGCTAGGGTTGAGGAGGATGTTTTACCTGCGCATGAAGCTGCTCCTGTGCATGAGGCTGCCCCTGTGCATGAACCTGCTCCCGCTAGTGGCGTAATAGTTGATGAGGTTCATGGCAGTGAAAATAAGGTACCATTTTTCTTGTCCATTTTTCTTGTTGCCCCTGAGACGGGCTTGCTGCCCCTGTGCATGAGGTTCAGTTAGCCCTTTGTAATGACTTTCTGTTTCTTTTTGCAGCAGCAGAATGATGATGTTAGTGTTCCTCCAGAGAAGGTTGCAGACATGTCCGTCTCAGGCACCGGCTGCTCCGACGGGGTGGTCCTGACTGAACCTTAGTCGTCCATTGGCGCTGAGGTTTCTGATGCTGAGCAGGGCAAGACAACTGACGACATCGTTTTGGAGAAAGATCATGTTGAGTCTGCTGTTGAAACTAGTTGTAGTGCTGCTGCAAGCCCGGAGAAGTCTCCTGCAGTAGAGCTATCAGTTGATGTTGATGCTGTACAGGCACAACCAAAAGTTTTTCTTGTTTCAGATTCTCCAGTTGCTCCAGCTGCTGCTGGTGTTCTTCCCGACGACGCTGCAACGTCTATTGGAGACGACGATGAAGATACCGAAAGCGATAGCCATGGAGAGGAGGTTGATCATTCCAGTGCTGCCACTGGTTTAGGCAAGGATCCATGAAGAGAGGAGCATGATTCTCTCTTCTTTCCCCATCCCCTTCCCTCTTTGTTGTTTGGTTTAGTCCATGTCCCCTGTGAACTACCTATGTGGTCTAAGTTGAACTTCTGGTTTTGTTGTTTGTCATGTGGGTTGTAAAGAATGTTAAGTGAACCTGTTTTCTATCTGGGTGGAGGTTTGTAATGCATGGGTTGTGATGTCTATGATGATGTGGTTTTATCTTTTCTAATGTAGCAGTTGAGATGTGCTTATGTTTTGAATGTTTGTGCTTGAATGTTGGTCTTAATTGAAACTGTTGTGAATCTATGTGCTTTGAGTGTTGCTGTTAATTGCTATTTTCTTTTTGGTGAGCAGATAGCGACCTTGTTGTCGTCTGAAAGAAGGTTGATGACTTTTATTACAGTGTAGCTAGGCTTAGGAATGATCGTTCCAAGAGGTGAGTGCAGCTGCTCAATATTTACATCATCCGTGTACCCCCTGTGTTTTCATACCTGAAGTTCTCAACTCTATGTACCTGGACTTCTTATTTTTACTTCTCTGGTGCTGAACTTCTGGCCTCTTTTGTACTGTACTGCTTGTTGTGATATAGCTGAACTTCTGTGCTAACATGTGTTATGATCTTCCTGAGTTCCTGCTGCTGAACTTGTTTTACTTTCTATTCGCTTGTTTTAGAGAAATGATCATGTTCCGAAATAAGGAGTGTGAAGCTTCTGTCGAAGAAGTTGCAATATCTTTTGGTCGTCGTGGAATGCTTCGATCTAATGTGGCTAAGTGTGCACTCTACTGTCTACGTGCGAAGTACCAGGGATCGGATAAACTCATCCTGCCGTATTGGGTTTGTGTAAGTCAACCATACAGTGATTTCTTTTCTGTTTTGTTCCTTACCATTTTAGTTAAAACTTGCTTGTCTCATTTTTGTATTTTTTCATATGTTGGTGTTGTCTGCATTATTTTAGGACAAGATTTTCATAGGTCAATTTGATTCCCGTGTGAGGAAGTACTTCATGGCGAGTGGTTCAGATAGCATGGATGCACATGATTCGGTATGCAATATCTTGTTCTTTGCCTCTGTATTAGTTTTGCAGTGCGATCCAGTATGTTAATATTTGTTTTATTTTTCTTTGTACCATTCTGATATTAATTCTCAGTTTTTAATGATTCGTGTGTTTATGATGCTTCAGGTTGTTTTCCCCACTTTTGACCCGCCCGAGATTCCTGCTTCCATGGGTGGTGTTGGTCATTGGGTTTCAATATTTCTTGACCTGAAGAATTCAAGGTTCCAGCTTCTCGACTCCTATTATGGACCAGTAGATGAATGTGCGGTACGCCTGTTTCGGCGGATGACCGACAACATCAAGAGGCTTTGGAAGGATGCCAGCAACGACTGGGAGACACCCTTCAGTCCTCTTACCATCGACCATTTCCCTCTGGATTGGATTGATGTCCCCCAGCAGCAAAACAAGTATGAGTTCCACTTTTTCTCTTTATCACATCTGTTTAACTATAGTTGTACTTAAGCTGCGACGTGTTTAATTCGTTGGCTTTCTTTTTCTGTTCTAACACTATTCTTTTACTTCGTTTGATGGCAGTATCGACTGCGGATTCTTCATGCTTACGAATGTTAATTTGTATCATGACGGGGTTCTTGCAAATTATTCCCATGAGAATATCGGGGATCTCAGGAAGACATGGCTGTACTCAATCGCTTCTTCTAACCTGTTTGAGACAGACTTCCAAGCTCAGTTTGGCTACTACACATGTAAGTATGTGGAACTTGGACTGCTTACCTGCACTGCATCTTTTATTCTACCTGAACTTCATATTTTTCTCTGAACTTGGACTTCTGCTTGAGATCTGGTTGGGCTGCTGGTTTCGGAAGGAGAGGAGCATTTTCTTTGTACATGAACTTCATTTCTATCTTTTTTAATTTTACTTGTGTGTTTTGTTTCAGTAATTTCTGTCCTTCCATTGCTTAAATGGGCATGAGCATTTTCTTTTCTAATTGAACTTCATAGATGATGCCTTTCTAGGGTTTTGTTAGCTGTAGTTGAATGATTTCTAGTTCATCGGTTTATCTTGAACTGTGCCTCTGGTTGTGCGTGAACTTCATTTAGTTTTTTACTGCAACTAATATTTTTAGGTCAGCTTGAGTAGTAACCATGTCATCTCTATTAGTTGGACTGCACATTGTGATGTTCCTGAACTTCAGTTGTATTTAATGGTGATGTTTTCTCTTCCTTTTTTCTTTGTCAGTGGAACCGTTGGAGTTGACCGATTACCACTACTCATTCCTCGGGTCACAGGAATACCAGCCTAGGGAGGAACTGATGAGTACAGCTCCGATAAAAATGATAGACCTCGGACCCTTATTCCTTCCAAGTTGGGGAAGCAGGGTGGTGGTATTCGTGGTACTCCAAAAACCCCATGCTACAGGGAGGCTGATGCAGTCGAAGCAGCCGAAGCAGAAGTGATTTCGTCCGATGATGATTTTGAGAAGATTGCTTACCCGAAGAATGCTAAATGTGCTGCTGGTACTATTGCTGGTAGAGGTGGGAAGAATGATGTCATCACCAGGAGGAAACCGATAGTTGAGTCTGGGAACATAACTTCCTCCAAGAGAGCATCAAGATTGCCTTTGAAGTGGCGTTCTCCTATCGCTCCCCTGAAAAAATACAGTTACCCTCATCTATCCGAGGCCCGGAAGTTGAAATAGTATGTGCTGAGTAAAGACGGTCTGGAGAAGTATTCTGAGTGAGTTTTCTTCTTCCTTAACTTTGTTGCTACTAGAGATGCTACTCGTTGTCTGAAACTTCTATTGTTGTAGTATGTGGGCTTCTGTTCATTTCTCCCTTGCCTTGAAGTTATAGTGTCTGAACTTCTGTTGTTGTATTGTCTGAACTGCCATTGTTGTAGTATCTGATCTTCTGTTTTATGTATCCTCTTGCCTTTTGAGTTATAGTGTCTGAACTTCTGTTTGTTGTTGTATCTGAACTTCTAATATTTTTTACCATCCTTTTGTATTCTGCAGGACAAGCTACTGCATGTTCACCATCCCTGTGAATGTGATTGACCTCATAGGATGTGTCCTTTATATGCTTTTCGGTGAAGGGCAGCAGATGGAAGGAGACATAATGGATTATCTCATAAATTTGTGGAAGGACAAGCCGGAGACCTCTGAGATATTCACTAGTGCTGATAGGATTGTACTTAGTCCCTTCTTCATACAAGTTTTAGTTCTTTGCACCCCTATCTCCTTCTTTTTGCCTTAGTTTTGTTGTAGTAGCATTTGGGAGGTGTTTTAATTGTGTTTTTGTGAATGCACAGTACTGCCTGGAGTATAATTTCTTCGGTGCAACAATTCCAAAGTTTGATGCAAAAAAATCTGCTTGTCTCCTCCCAATGTTTGTTCACAAGGAAGAAGACCTTCTTAACGCAAAGCTGGTTAGGTTTTCATAACTCTTGCTTTTTTTAATTTCATGTGCATCCTTTTGCTGAGTTTGTCAATAAGTTTTTGTTCATGCCGGTTCTTCAGTACATATGCTTTTATAGTTTGTGTTCACCGGTCCTTTCATTCTTAGCAGGTTTTCTTGATTCTATTCAAGCCAATTGGCACAATGGCGCACTACAGTGTGTACGTGGTGAATAGATATCGTGGGAGCATTGACATCCTTGATTCACTTTCTTACGCTAATATGGAAACGTTGCGAACGAGTTTCCACGGGGACTGCCAAAATATCATGAGTGTTTCTTAGCCTAAACCTCCTTTCACATTCTCTTGTTTGACACGAAGTTTATTATGCCTTGTGTTAACAAAATATGTTGTTGTGTCTGTTTTGGTAATACTGCTTGAACTGACTATCATTTAGAAGTTGAACTTCTGCTATTTTGTTTAGGTGGATCTTATGCAAGTGTCGCTTTTTTATGTACCTGAACTTAACTATTTTGGTTAACATGTTTTTGACTTCATCTAATTTTGTTATTTTCGGCAGATCAAGACATTTGTTGGGTTGCTCGAGGAGGTGTACGGCAAGGCTGCGTACAAGGCGAGCAAGCAGCCTAACTGGGTGACTATTGCAAAGAGGTCGACTTTCATCGATGTTCCGAAGCAGAAGAGTAATGATTGTGGTTTCTTTGCCGTGAAGTTCAGCTCTTCGTATGATGGCGATGAGATTGTTGAAGATTTTGGTGATGTGGAAGTATGTTCTGTCTTTGTTCTTGTCTCATCATCCTTTGATTTTTCTTGTGTGTTTTTGCTGAGACGCTCCTCCTGTGGTTTTAGATATCCATTACTAAACCATCATTTCACCTTTCTTTGTTTGCAGGCTGCTGCAGATGGCTGGAAGGCTGAGTACATGCACACTCTGATTTTTAGCGAGAAGAATGAAGTCATGCGTTCAGAGCTCCCTAAAGAGATCCAGTCCTTTGGCCCGTGAATTTGAAGCATTAGTTTTATTGTAGATTTGATTTCGTACAGATTTTTAGGTTCGATAATGATTGGAACAATTCCGTAAAGATTTGGTTGTAAGAATGTTTTAGTGATTTGTGTATCTATAGGTGCATCACTATTACTTATGATATTGTGGACAAATGTATTTGGTGTGAAGAATGATTTGGCTTTGTGAATTTCAATGTACTGCGTCGTTTTTCAGTATCCATGTGTTGAATGTTTTTGCCCCAACAGATGTACCTGAACTTCTGCCTCGGTTTTGGTTGAACTGCTTGATTTTTTGTGTTGTTTATTTTTGGCCCCCAACATATGATCGTAGACTTGAACTTATGCTTTGAGATGTGGCTGGGCTGCTGGATTCAAATGGAGAGGATATTCTGTGTTGTGTAATTTATTGGTAATTTTCGACCCAACCAATATGTATGCTTTTGTGTAGAATCTATATTTGTTTTTTTGTGTTTTTTCAAGTGTGAATGTATTTCATATGTAACTTTGTGCAGAAATATTGTTGATGTTTCTTTATCTTTTGTCGGCATTGTACATGAACTTCTGCACGTATCCAAGCAGAACTTCACATTTGAACGTGTTGTCTTAGGCTAACTAACCTTAGTTTATGCGGCGAAACTTTATTTTTTAAGCATATTTTTCCTACATCGATTTTACATACCAGAACTTCTTCTGTAAGCTGACCTGAACTTCAAAACTGTATGATTATTTGCTGGTTGCTCTTTTATGTAATACAGCACGAGCACCTCCTGCCATAATATACAAGAACTTCTGCAGTAATATTACTTGAACTTCACAATGTATGTTTTTCATGTTTGTTCTTGCTTGCACTTTCATGCAATACATCACCAGCACATTACTTCCTGCCATAACATACCAGAACTTCTGCAGTAATCTTACTTGAACTTCACAGTGTATGTTTTTCAATTTATTACTGCTTGCACTTTCATGCAATACAACACCGGCACATCACTTCCTCTCATAACATACCAGGACTTCTGCAGTAATATTACTTGAACTTCACAGTGTATATTTTTCAATTTATTACTACTTGCACTTTCATGCAATACAACACCAACACATCACTTCCTCTCATAACATACCAGGACTTCTGCAGTAATATTACTTGAACTTCACAGTGTATATTTTTCAATTTATTACTACTTGCACTTTCATGCAATACAACACCAGCACATCACTTCCTCTCATAACATACCAGGACTTCTGCAGTAATATTACTTGAACTTCACAGTGTATATTACCAGGGGATGACATAATGTTCTGCACATTGACATGACATAAGTTTGCATTGTGTTAATTGACCTATTCTAACTGTTCATGAGCCTTGCGCTCCTCCTAGGCTTTGGTGGTAGAGGTTTTTGCTTGACATGTACCTCTAACTCTTCATCGTCCTCTTCCTCTTCATCGTCGTCTTCCTCTTCATCGTCGCATTCCACTTCCTCTTCCTCTTCGTCTTCCTCTTCGTCTTCCTCTTCTTCGACGGTGTCTTCATCTTCGTCTTCCTCTTCATCTTCCACCACTTTCTTGTTGTTGGCTCTAGGTCTAGCTTTCTGTTTCTTCTCTTGCATTTTGCTTGTCTTTTCAGCATCTGCGCGCTTCGGGCATGTTCTTGCATTATGTGGTTCATACTCCTTGCATATGTTACAAAGTCTGCTGCTTGCTTTCTTTGGGTGTGGTCCCTTCTTTTATTCCATAACTTTGGGCTGCTGCTTTTGAGATTTGGGTTGCTTGACCTCCTCAGCATTGTTTCTTTCCAAGAGTGTTGGACAGGTCAGCTTGTTGCGTCCCGCAACCTGGTTGCACACACTGCATTTACTGTGTCCAAGTGGCACTCTGTTCTCATCGAGCACGACGACTCTTCCTGCAGGTGGTGCCTTTATTTGAGCTCTCTTGTCACTTTTCTTTGCTGCAATAATTTTCTTCCTACCCTTTGTTTCAGAATAACGGCAATTTCATCGTCTCTTGTTGTTGCCGCTCCATTGATTGGCCATCACCCTGCTTGCATTGGTTGGCTTCAGCGGTGGCGTTGAGCATTTCAACTACATAATAATGAAGGTCATCTTCAATTTCAGCGTCCTCTTCAGCCATCCTTTCGACAACATCCGCTTGATTTGCTGAATGTATTGCATCAAGCTCTTCCACAAGCCTCTTGAGAACATAGTAGGCTCTGTCATATTGCTGGTCACATCTCATTGCTTTCTTGTTTAACCATCAAATTCAGCTGCAGCAAGATGTCTTGCTTCGATAGCCTTGAGCTGCCATCCGATGCGGTTGTGTTGTAGTCCCTTTTATCAAAGGTTGGTTGTGATCTTGCTATCTTTGTGTATTGTTTGAGGATATACTTGTTTGGAAATTTGTCAGCCTTGAGGTAGTCCAGTATGTTCATGATGTGAAGGCAGAACAGGCCTGCATTTTGTGATGAATGCAGAATACATAGTTTGTGAGCCAGCAATGAGTTTCATAAATTTTGATATGATACTACTAGTCTTGCTATTTAATGAGTTTTTTTCACTCACTTGTGTGTGTCCAGAGCTTGCATTCACACTCGTATATTTCATTCTCTGGATCAGCTACAACCTAGAATTCATGCTTTGACCAGGAAAATCTTTCTTCATCATCATGGCCAGGCTTGTTGTGGTAGTACACAAGGTACTTAGTGGGCTCTGCTGTACGCTTTGCGCGAAATAGCGTGGCCTTTCTTGTCCTATTCCTCATCTTGGTGTACACGGCTCTCGTGTACTTGGTAGACATGTCTTCCTCGTAGCCGTAAGTTGTTTTTGTCACAGGATTGGTGTGCACATGTCAAAAAGTGAGATATTAGTCGAACCAGAGTCATGAGTTTCATTTTTTTAAATTCAAAGTGCACATGTTGAAGGTAAAACAGAACATGGTGGGTGTGTTTTGTACTTGTCATCATACCATGCCGGTCATTGTTTGCTCGTTCTCCTTCTGCATCCGAGTTTGTATGCAAGCATTGACCCGCCTAGCAAACTTGTGTAGGTTCTGGGTCCCCTTGACAAACCCTTTCTTTAGTACGTGGTTCATGCTCTCGCTTCGTTGTGTGGAAGTCATTCTGGCACAGAAATTGTTCTTGTAATATGTTGAGATCCACATCTTCCTATCACTCCAGAGCTGCATCATCATCTGGTCGTTCTCCAGGTTGTAGTTGTGCACAAGTTTAGCCCAGGCATCTTCAAACTCCGTTGGCATCAGCGGCCAGTTTAAAATAGCTGTGAACACCTCTTTGAATGTTTTATACTTTTTGTACAACAACGCGAGGTATTCCCTGTACTTCTTCATGATGTGCCAACGACATAGCTTGTGGACGGTGTTTGGAAATGATTGTGGTATAGCTTTCGCCATCGATGGGCATTGGTTTGCATGAATTAAAAAAATGAAACTTGATTCTTTTTTTGTACTGATGGTGAACTTATGTTGTACAAGTACTTGAACTACACATCTTGGCAGTATGGTATCTAAGAATGTCACATGTATTTTTTCTTTACAGCAGTGTTGCTGAACTTCTGTGGTACGAGTGCTTGAACTTCACAGTTAGTAGTAGGACAAACTAGTAGTGTCGCAATCAAAATTTTTCTTAAAGCATTGTTGTTGAACTTCTATGGCAGCAGTGCTTGAACTTCACGTAAATAACTATATTTTTTTGAACATGCTACATATATTTATCTTACAACTTTGTCCTTGAACTTCTATGATTCATGTATTTGAACTTCACATTCATAACTAATTTTTTTCTAAACATGTGACAGATAATTTTGCTTTATTGTACTGCTAGTTGGACTTCTGTGCTAATAGTGGTTGAACTGCATTCTTTACATTATTTTCAGACAAAACCAATGTACCCAACACAGACCCATAGACTGAAAAGATGATGAAACTTGAAGAGTTTTTTTTAACTCACCCGTTAGAATGCAAGTTGGGTGCTTGTTGTTCATGCACCGTATAAATGTATCAAACAACCAGTTGAATGACTTTGCATCTTCGTCTCTTATCAGGGCAACAACAAATATCGTTGACTGCAAGTGATGGTTTGATCCAACAAACACTCCCAGGGGCATATGAAATTAGTTGGTCTTGTAAGTTGTGTCGAATGTTATGCAATCGCCAAAGTCTTGATAGGCTCCTCGACAGCTTGCATTGGACCAGAAAATGTTTTTAATTGACTTGTCCTTGTCCGCTTGGATGTCATAGAAAAACACATCATTTATTGCCTTCATGTCTTTGAAGAATGAAACAAGTTTCAATACATCATCCAAATCATCTTTCCTTGCATTCATGGCTTTCTTGCAAATCACATGCAAACATGCATTTGTTTTTTTTTTGCTAGCAAAGGGTTGTGAGCTAGGATGCTATTTTACATTGCAGTATGTGGGTGTTTGAATACTTACTGGTTTAGCAGGTCTCGTCCGGTCATGCTTAGGAAGTAGTTTCCATCTTCATTTTCAGATAGCATGGACATGATTGTTGTGTGCTTAACATCATGGTACTGCAGGAGCTTTACGTACTCCAAAATAGCGGGGTCATAATTCTTGTGTGAGTGCAAAAATACCAGCATGTCATCAGTTTGCATGAGCTGGTGATTATGATTGTACTCAATGTCCACTGCCACACATGTGTCACCCTCCTGCACTTTCACCCTCATTCTTGCATTGCAGCCCGTCCTCTGTGTTGTTTTGTTTCGCTTCCTGTTGGCCTCTGAAACAAAAGATGTGTGCATCCCTTGGAAGGCGCAAACAAAATACTTGTGGTTGTCATTTCCTCCCGTCTTCCTGATTCCAAAACCAGCGTGTCTGGCGTATCTGTTATAAAATTCCCTTGCTTTCTCTACATCTTTGAATCGCATATTTAGTCTTGGTATTAGATAATCCGGTAGATGTAGCGTCTGCAGAAAAAGAAAAAAAATAATCTAAACAACACGTTAGAATGCAGTTTATGAACTTGGTATCCTGGAGGGAGCAGAAATTTTGCAGATAATACAAGATGCGTATATAAATATTTTTTGTTTCACTTACGTGCGTGTATGATCGCAACTCCGCCGGTGTCGGCTGCTGTCCCTCTGGGATGGAGCATGGCAGAGTAATCATAGCAGGATGCAGCTGTGGATCACGAGGAGGAAGGAGGGCTGAAGATGGCCTCTCTCTTGTTTGCGTCCTTTTTGCTTGAGGTGGTTGTGGAGGTATTGCGATCCTGGTCTTGGTTTGCTCTTTTGTTTTGTGAAGCAATCCATCTACCTTATGCCCCGTACAATTCTGACTTGTAGCAGCAGCAGGATCCAACGGTGGTAGTGTGCAGAGCACTCTCCTCCGTGTGTGTCGGGGATTCTGACTCCGCGAGCACCTATGGGGACGGAGCCCCTTTCGGTTCGGCGGGGGGCGGAGGTCGCGCAAAGAGCGGATCGAGGCGAGGCACACGAGGGGTTTTACCCAGCTTCGGAGCTCTCCGGAGAGATAATACTCCTACTGCTGCTTTGTGGATTGTATTGAGTTCTTGCCCGGGAGCGCTGAGTGCTATAGTACACACCAGCAGCTAACGAGACCGAGCGTGAGTGTTCTACTGTTCGTCCTCCTCTCTCTACGTTGTGCATGGGCCTCCTTTTATATGCTCAAGGGGTCTCCAACAGGTGGCAACGTAGGCAAGGGCAAAAATGGAAAGGTGCTGCGGTAGGTACAGCTACCTACACAGTGTATCATACCTAACCCTGACGGCAGGGGACAAAGGCATTAAATGCCTATCTACGTTGCCCAAACAGTGCAGAAAAGGGACCATCAGGGGAGCCACCGCTCGCCACGATGGCGATCTTGTCTGTGTCGCTTGCCACCGTGTACCCCTGGCTGCACAGCCTCCCGCCACGTACGCCTGGAAGGGTCCCAGAGCGACACGTAGGTGGGTGCGCTAGAGCGCAGGTACAGAGTGGTTGCTTGCAGCGGCAAGCGCCTTGCCGCGGCCGTTGTCTTGTCGCGTCCGGAAGCTTGTCGCTCACCAGACCCTGCCGGGACGCGTGGCGCGTCGCGGCAAGTTTCTTGAGATGTCTTGGTTGGCCTTCCCGGCAAGCTCTTCTTGCCGGGGTCTTGTGCCTTGCGTGGCCTTCCCGGCAAGCTCCTCTTGCTGGGGACTTGTCTCCTTGGCTTAAATACTTTGTTCTTGAATGGCACCAAAGGAACCACGGGGGTCCTTGGCGGTCACCCGGCAAGCCTTGCCGCGGGACGCTACGACTGCCCGTGCACAAGTTTGGGATACTAGGGTACCCCTTCTCTAGTACACCGACAGGAGCCCCCGGGCCAGGGCCATACACGGTGCCGAGCGCTGTTGGGCCACGCCCAAAATAGGGCACGGGCACGCGCGGCCTGGATCACGCCGTATCCTACTCCGCATCCACCGCGCCCTCCCCGAACGGCACGCGTCGATTGCAGTGTCGTGGGAGAGATCGTGGGTGGTTCTTTATTCGGAAAGGCGGACCGTCCGCCCCCTCCCTCCTTATAAGCAGGGGAAACAGGGGCAGTTCGCCCATCTGCCCGTTGCTATTCCTTCCTCGAGAATCTCCGCCACTCCCCTTCTTCCCAAAGCCGAAGGAGAGCAGTGCTCCGCCCCCATCGCCGCCAGCACCACCAACGCCGTCGTCCTCCCTCACCATTCCCGCCATGGCTCCGAAAGCCGAGATGGCGAAGTCGGCCGAGGCGCAGCGGCTCGCGGCGCTGCGAAAGGAGCGGGCAATCTTCCCTCCGAGGCTTGACGCGGAAGAGCTAAAGGAGAACTTCTACCTCTTCTGGTCGACGGGGACGCGAGCGCATCCGCGCACTAAGGTACTCCCAGCCGCTGCTTGGGATAAGACTCCCACTGGGTACCCTTTCTTCGTCTTGTTCTTCTACTGCGGGCTCTGCCCGCCCTTTTCTGAATTCTTCTGTGACATCATGAACACCTACGGGCTCCACCTCCTTGACTTCACCCCTAATGTTGTCCTGACCATGGCAGTTTTCGCACATCTCTGCGAAAACTTTGTTGGAATCCATCCAAACGTAGCCCTTTTTCGCCACTTCTTTTCGCCTCGAGTTGAGAAAGGAGAGCCTTTATCCGGCGGAATCGCCTGGATCTCGAAAGCCGGCAAGAAGGATGCTTATCTCGATGGAGAGTTCCGCAGCAAGTGGGAGGAGTGGAGGGCGGACTGGTGCCTCATTGTCGAGGAGAACCCGCAGCCGTTTACTGCTTTGCGCGAAACTCCAGTAGTGCGCGGCAGTGATTGGAGTAGCCTGGCCCCGGAAGACGACAGACTGAAGATTGCCATCACCCGGATCCTACGCCTCAGGCTTGCCGGGCTTACTGTAGGAGTGGTTGGTGCAGATTTCCTCCGCCGCCGCATCGCCCCCCTGCAGGAGAGGAGGAGACCCGCCTGGGAGTTCCAGAATGCGGCGGATATCATGAGGTTGCGGCCGGGCCTCAACTTCAACTTCACTGTCCTGGAGCTCAACGCGATGCTCCAGGAGCTCAAGTATGACCCACAGCATCCCGAAGTGTTCACGTTGCCGAGGGGCGTCGTTCCGCTGTGCAACAACTCCTCGCTCGACCGCATCCGTGCAATGATGCCGCTGTGCGACTCGCATGGAATTGATCCAGCCTGGATAGAGCCTGCAGATGATGTCGTGCGGGCGTTCTTCGATAACTTGGTAGAAGTGCCGGTCGACGCCGATGAGCAGAGGGCCTCACCCGGGACACCACCGACGAGGAGCTCAAGCGCATCGCCACTAGGCTAGAGGAGGCGGCGGCAGCCGCAGCTGCGGGCGAGTTTGGGTTCACCGTGGAGGAGGCAGAGGCAGCAGAGGCGGCAAGCCATGCCGAGCGAGACGAGCTTGCCGGCGGGGAGAGGTCCGCCGGGCATGACGTCGGACCGAGCGGGCCCGCTGAGGATACGAGCGGCTCGTTGGAGATCGGCTCCTCTTCCTCTTCGTCTTCTGGCAGCTTGCCGCAAGCAGAGCCCCCGGCTCCACAAGCAGAGCCCCCGGCTCCACAAGCAGAGCCCCCGACCCCACCAAGGAGGCGCCTTCGCAAGGCCGGGGACGTAGCGGAGCAGCGGACGAGTCAACCCCCGCCGCGCTGCACGACACGCTCCACCGCGGCAAGTTCTGTTGCTGCGGAAGCACCTCACGCTGCAGCAGCAACTAGAGCGGGGTCCTCCCGGTCCGCCGCTCCAGCTCCCGCCAAGCGGCCAAGGGATCCTACTCCTCCGCCTCCTCGCGCCGGAGGCAGGCCAGGCTTTGACTTCTCTGCGCTCAGCTCCGACGAGGAAGAAGAAGAGTAAGATTCTTGTTGTACTTGTATGTCTTCAATACTTGCCGTCTTATCTTGTATCTCATTTGCTTTACTCTGAACTTATTCCTTTTTAGGACTCTGGCCCAGAGAGCGGCAAAGAGAACCAAGGTCCCAGTGATTGTCATCGAGGACGATCCCACCGTGCCAGCAGGGGGTGCGCCCGAGACAAACTTGCCGGACCCGACAGCTGTTCTTCAGAGCAGCCCCCAGCGTAAGTATATGGTTTGCTTCCCGCTATTAGGCGCACATAGGTACTCTTTGTTTTATGATATCTGACTGTTGGCTTGTGTAGGAGCAGAGCAGCCCCACCAGGAGCGTCCGGATGCCGCCCCTGATATGCCATCTGCTTCGACTACGCCGCCAAGGGAGAGTTCTCCGGCAAGGGAGAATCCTCCGACAAGGGAGATCTCTCCGGCAAGGGAGAAGTCTCCGGCGAGGGAGAGCTCCCCTGCAAGGGAGAAGTCTCCGGCAGGGGACAGTACCAGTGACCCCCCGGCAGCGGAGATCCCAATTGCCGAGCCTGGTACAGGTACTTCTTGCTTCTGAACTCCCCTTGGGTTCTTCTTCGTTCGATCTTCTTTTTGGATATATGCTTGACTTTTTCTTCCTTCTCCGGCCGTCAGATCCATCTACTGCGGAGCCGATGGAGACCGAGGTTGCTGCTGATGATGCCGCCGCCACCGAAGAAGCGGCCGGCGCTGATGATCCTGTCGGCAAAGAGGCCGCCAAGGCTGCCGCCGCAGCAGCTGACGAGGGGTCCGGCGATCGCACTGACGACCCTGAGGCCGCAGGAGCGACAGGCGCTACACCGACCGCCGACCCTCCCGCCACTGCCGCAACGTCAGGCTCCGAAGAGCCCCAGCCGGGCGTCTACTTGAAGGCTGGCGATGGCGTCTTCATCAACCTCCCCTGGGCGTCAACGTCCAGGGCGCCGGTCGAAGGAGAAAACTTTGACGCGGAGGTGCTCGCCTCCGCTGGGCTGACGCTGGTCGACGCGCCAAGCAGTAGCAGCGACGAGCCTGAGGAGGAGCGACTGCTGCGGAAACTGGTGTCGCTCTACCGCGCTTGTCAAGCCAAACTGGAGTCCCGCGAAGCGCTTGTCGCGAAGGCGGGGCTGGACATGGAGAAGCGCGCAGAGGAGCTCCGAGGTCTCAGCCAGGCAGCTCTCCGGTCGCTGGCGGCGGAGCATGTGCAGCTCGATGAGGCGCAGAAGGCCTTCATCCTCGTGAAGGCAGAAGTTGCAGAGCAACAACGGCTTGCCACTGAGGAGCTATCTGCGCGGGAGGGCGAGTTGGTGCAGCTGAAGGCCAGCCTGGACAACCACGAAGAGGAGCTTGCTGCGCGCGAGCAAACACTCAGCGGAGCTCTCAAGGAAGCAAAGGACGCTGCTGGAGCTGCCGAGGCCGCCAAGAAGGAGCTGGAGGCGAAGGTGGCGCAGCTGGAGACTGATCTCAAGGCGAGCGGTGAAGCGCTTGCTGCGCTCAAGCATGAGCGCGAGAAGGACGCCTACACCTTTGGCGAGCTGCAAGGTCGTCTCGCCGATAAGATCAAGGAGCTTAGCACCGCCAAGGATTCCAACGCCGATCTTGAGCTGAAGCTGGCTGCTTTGACCAAGACGCTGGACGGCGCCAGGGAGCAGGAGGCGTCCCTGAGGAAGGAGATCAAGGCCTACAAGGCGCTGCTGGAGAGCATTGCCGCCACCCAGAATGATTTTAGAGAGACTGTGGAGCAGTGGACGGAGGGTCTTGTGAATGCTGCCGCAGACATCGACAAGGAGCTGGCGCAGCTGGGGATGGGGGATCTCGGGTATCCCTCCGATGAGACCCTCCCATACAGCGCCAAGCTCACTCTGTTCTTCAAAGGCGTGGCAACGACCCTCCAGTGACTCCGGGAGAGGATCCCAAAGCAGCTGGCCGACGAGTCGCGCAAGATCTGCGCGGGAGCTCTTCAGAAGGTGTTGGTGAAGGTAGCCTTCCGCAACCCGGGCCTCAACCTCACCAATGTCCTAAGATCCCTGCCGGAGGAAGCTGATCTGGAGGCGCTCAAGGACCTTGTCGCACCCATTGTGGACAAGGTGAGCGGGATCAAGAGGGTTGAGGGCGATCGCGTGGACTAGGCTGCCCGTTTTCTTCTTTTCTTGTCGCTACTAATCATGTTATGAAAACAGTCTATTAGAGCCGCGACAAGTTATCTTGTAATATATAACTTTATTTTGGGTAGCAATTGCAATGTTATTTCCTTTACTTGATTCCTTGCTTTGTATGTTTTTGCCCTACGCTTTTAGGGAACTTGCCGGCGTAGGCACCTTTGCCGCGAGCGCTGAGTGCGGGACGTCCGCAGCCTGCTGGCAGTGCCGTTGCCGACAAGAAACCTTGTCGTAACTAGTTGCAGCTCGCTTAAGTTGTTGAGTGAACTCGAAACAAAGTAAGGGCGCGACTCTAGTCGCAGCACACTTAGACTGTTGAGCAAGCTCGAAACAAAGTAAGGGCTCAACTAGCCACGAGCCGGTTCCTTCGCGCACAGGTTTTCCATACAAAGCATGGTCGTTCAAGGAAGATAACTTAAAAAATTTAAAGACATCTGATTTCTCAAACTTTGGCAACTTAGCTTTTCTATCGTTTGCTTCCCGGCAAGGTGAAACTTTCTTGAACGACGCCTGGTCCATGTCATTATCTTCCCCTTCCCCCCCGGCAAACTTGCGGGCGAAGGAGCCTTCATTCCCTTGAGAAAAAAGGAAGTAGAGAAAATAATGATATGGAGCCTTATGGCTCGTTATTGCTTACCGGGGGTGTTCGCTGCACAACGTGTCAGATAATTCATGCAAAAAAAGCATGAAATTGACAAGGTGTGCGGAGCACGTGAGCTTTATTTATGCACAGGGTCTGCGCCTGGCTTTGTACAAAGGATTACATGCAACAACGGCAAGACTTGTACAAAAAGGTGGTTGCCGGACAGGGTCCGACAACCGCGCCTTATGGGTAAAACTTACGAAGATGCTCGATGTTCCAGGAGTTGCTCACCGGAATGCCATCTTCGGTCTCAAGGCGGACAACGGCAGGCCTAGTGACTCGTTTCACCCGATAAGGGCCTTCCCACTTCGGCGTCAACTTGTTGGAATTCTTGGCGGAATGAACGCGCCGAAGAACAAGGTCGCCTTCCTCGAGACTTCTGGCGTTAACTTTGCGGCTATGGTAGCGGCGCAAAGCTTGCTGGTAGCGAGCAGCTCGCACAACATCCTGAAGACGATCTTCCTCAAGGAGCAGCGCGTCATCTTGTCGCAGCTGCTCTTGCTCAAGCTCATCATAAGCGAGCACTCGAGGTGACCCGTATACGAGTTCCGTGGGGATAACCGCCTCTGCTCCATAGACTAGAGCGAAAGGTGTCTGGCCAGTGGCTCGATTTGGCATCGTCCTGATCGACCAAAGAACCACCGGCAGCTCCTCAATCCAGTTTCTTCCGCACCTGTGCAACCTGTCGAAAGTCCTGGTCTTGAGTCCACGCAGCACTTCAGCATTTGCCCTCTCCGCTTGACCGTTGCTCCTGGGTGAGCAACAAAAGCGAAGCAGACCTTGGCGCCAAGATCTTGGACGTACTGCATGAAGGTGCGGCTCGTGAATTGTGTACCGTTGTCGGTGATGATACTGTTAGGGATCCCGAAGCGGCAAACAATCGACCTGAAGAACTTGACTGCTGACTGTGCTGTCACCTTCCTCACTGGTTCCACTTCCGGCCACTTTGTGAACTTGTCGATTGCGACGTACAAGTACTCAAAGCCCCCGACTGCTCGGGGGAAGGGGCCGAGGATGTCGAGCCCCCAGACCGAAAATGGGCAGGATAAAGGGATCGTCTGGAGAGCTTGAGCTGGCTGGTGTATCTGTTTGGAATGGAACTGGCACGCTTCACACTTGGTTACTTGTGCAGTTGCATCCTGGAGGGCTGTCGACCAAAAGAAACCTTGCCGGAAAGCTTTGCCGGCAAGTGCTCTTGCGCCAATGTGGTGACCACATATGCCTCCATGTATCTCGGCCAACAGCTTCTGTCCATCTTCCCGGTGAATACACTTCAATTTCACACCGTTGAGTCTTCTTCTGTACAGTGCGTTGTCGACAAACTGGTACATACTTGACTGCCGGGCTACTCTTTCCGCTTCTTCTGGCTCTTCGGGAAGTTCTCCTGTCTGGAGGAAACGGACGATCTGCTGTGCCCATGCTGGAGCTTGCGGCTCGACAACAAGGACTAAAGGCATATCTGCTGCTGCGGGAACATCCGCTTCTACGGCGAGAACCTGTGGCTCAGCCGGAGCTTGACGTTCCCCGGCAAGCTTGCCGGAGCAAAACTTGTCGGGAGCGTCTGCTTCAACGAAACAAACCCTGGGGCTTGTCGGAGCAGACTGCTCCTCATCACTCTTGGCGTTGATCTTGGGGACCTTCTTGGCGGCGGCTTCGGGAAGCTCTGCCGGAAAGTAGTCACCAGAAATCAACTTCCTCTTCTTGCTCTGTCCAGTTGATGGCGTCGTAGATGGTTGAGTCAGCTTGAGCACAAAGATCCCTGGTTCCACAGGTAACTTAAGTGCTGCGCACTTTGACAGGCCGTCAGCAATGTCGTTCTGAGCTCTTGGAACATGTTCCATCTGTAGGCCGACAAAGCGCTCTTCTAGCTTCCTCACTTCATCAACATAGGCTTCCATCAATGGACTTTGATAATTCTTGTTCACTTGGCGGACGACAAGTTGCGAGTCACCCCTGACAATGAGCTGCTTGATCCCAAGGTCTGCCGCGATCCTGAGACCGGCAAGCAATCCCTCATACTCTGCAGTATTGTTTGTTGCTTGCTCCTTGGGAAAGTGCATCTGGACCACGTACTTGAGGTGCTCTCCGGTGGGTGCGACAAGCAGCACGCCAGCACCGGCGCCTTGCAGCGAGAAAGCACCATCAAAGTACATCAGCCACTCTTTGCTTGCTTCCTTGACGGGGATGCTCGTTTCTGGAATTTCTTCATCTGGTGTTGGCGTCCACTCTGCTATGAATTCTGCCAATGCTCTGCTTTGGATAGTTGAAGTGCTCTCAAACTTGAGGCCAAAGCTTGACAGTTCCAGTGCCCACTCAACAATCCTGCCTGTTGCTTCGGGATTCTGCAGTATCCTCTTCAGCGGAAAGTGAGTGACGACTGTTATCTCATGTGCTTGGAAGTAATGGCGCAGCTTTCTCGAGGCCATGAGAAGGCCGAAAAGCAATTTCTGCACACCAGAGTACCTTGACCTAGCCCCCTGCAGAAGGGAACTGACAAAGTAGACAGGGCGCTGCAACATTTTCTTCTGCTGTATCTCTTCGCACATCTGCGCAGATCCATCTTTGTCGGGACCAGAGCTTGTCGGGGAAGCTCCCTGCTGGTCGCTGGATGTGCTTGCCGCGGTTGCGGGCTCATCATCAGCCTCCCTCTCCGCTACTAACGCAGCACTAACCACTTGATTGGTTGCCGCCAGATACAGCAGCAACTTCTCTTGTGGTTTAGGTGCGACAAGTATTGGAGTGGAGGATAGGTATCTCTTCAAGTCCTGCAGCACAGCCTCTGCTTCTGGAGTCCATTTCATTGGACTTGCCTTTTTCAAAATTTTGAAAAACGGCAGGGCGCGCTCAGCAGACTTAGAGATAAACCTGCTGAGAGCCGCCACGCAGCCGACAAGTTTCCGCACATCCTTGACGCGCCTCGGTGCTTCGATCTGCTCAATGGCCTTGATCTTGTCGGGATTGGCTTCAATTCCCCGCTGAGACACGAAGAACCCGAGAAGCTTGCCGGAAGGGACTCCAAACACGCACTTCTCGGGGTTGAGCTTGAGGCTGATCTTGCGCAGATTTGCAAAAGTCTCTTCTAGATCTTGAATCAGAGTTGCTTTGTCCCTGCTCTTGACCACTATGTCATCCATGTAGGCTTCCACATTTCTGTGTATTTGTGGCTCAAAAGCAGTATGGACTACCCTCGCAAATGTTGAACCAGCATTCTTCAAACCAAAAGGCATCCGTACGAAACAGTACATGCCACATGGAGTGATGAATGCGGTTTTCTCCTCATCCTCTTCTGCCATGAAGATCTGATGGTATCCTGAGTATGCATCAAGAAATGAAAGCAAGTCACATCCGGCCGTGGAGTCAACAATCTGGTCGATGCGCGGCAAGGGAAATGGGTCTTTGGGACAAGCTTTATTGACATCGGTAAAGTCAATACAAAGCCGCCATTTCCCGTTTGCCTTGCGCACGACTACAGGATTGGCCAAACACGTAGGATGGAGCACTCCTCTGACAAGGCCTGCTGCTTCCAACTTCTTGATCTCTTCAGCGATGAATTCTTGGCGCTCCACTTCTTGTTTCCTGACTTTTTGCTTGACGGGCCGCGCATGAGGACAGACGACAAGGTGGTGCTCAATTACTTTCCTGGGAACGCCGGGGATGTCAGACGGTTGCCACGCAAACACATCGACGTTCGCCCGCAGGAAAGCAATGAGCGCGCTTTCCTATTTAGGGTCGAGAGTGGCACTGATGGTGAAAGTACCACCAGTGCCGTCCTCCTTGGCGGACACCTTCTCGGTCGCTGACGGGGCTGCCATTGCCTTCTTACACTTGCCGGTGGAGCTCGATGGTGCGTCCTTGACGGTAGCGCAGCACTCCGAAGAGGTGCGCTTGCCGGAGTGGGCATCAGAACTCTTGCCGGACTTGGTCTTCTTCTTCTCCCCGGGAGCTTTAGCGGCAAGTGTCTCGCGATCCGTTGCGGATGCTGCTTCCCGGTAAATCTTGTCGGCACAGATAAGAGCATCTTTCTTGTCGCCAGGGACAGAGATGACACTTATCGGGCCTGGCATCTTCAGCATGTTGTACGCGTAGTGAGAGGCCGCCATGAACTTGGCGAGCGCTGGACGGCCGAGAATTCCATTGTAAGGCAATGGAAAATCGGCAACGTCAAAAGTGATCCTCTCAGTCCTGAAGTTCAACTCGCTGCCAAATGTCACCGGCAGCGTGATTTTCCCTTTCGGCTTGCTCCTTCCCGGGTTGATTCCTTGGAATGTGCCGGTCTCTTCGAGCTCGCTGTCAGGGACTTGGAGTTTTCGGAGCACAACGGAGGGGATCAGGTTCAAGCCGGCCCCATCGTCAACTAGCATCTTGGTGACCTTGATGTTGCGGATAGTTGGTGAAACCAACATCGGCAAGCACCCGACCGCAGTTGTGCGATCAGGGTGGTCCTCAATATCAAAGACGATAGGCGTGCTGGACCATTTCAGAAGCTTGCGTGATTCGTCGGGCGGTTCCGCCGCATTGACTTCCCGCACCCACTGCTTGAGTTGGCGGTGTGAAGTATGCAGAGAAGCACCACCGTCAACGCACAAGACCTCTGTGGCTTTCTGAAACTCCTGCTCACTGGTCTCGTCATCATCCATGTCTTCGTCGTCGTCGTCTTCATCTTTGTCGCGGCCGCGGGGAGGTCTGTCTCCTTGCCGCTGATTGGCCTTGCCGCGGCGTCCTCCCCGGCCGGTGCGCTTGTTACCGGATCCTCCAGCACCTGTTTGGGCTTTCGCCTTGTCGCGTCGCTCGTACTCGGCCTTTGGCAGCTCGACAAGCTGCTCGACCTTCTTGCAACTCTGGAGGTCATGGCCCTTGGTGCGGTGGATCTTGCAGTACTGTTTGTTGGTGCCGTCCTGCTTGTCGGCGGCCGCCACAGCCTGGCAGTTGGCGCATGCGGCAACCTCCTTGCCGGAGCTACCATCTTTGGCTTTCTTGGCGCCACCGTCGTTGCCGGACTGCTCAACAACTAGCACATCTTTTCCTTTCCTCTTCCTGTTGTTCCGCGGCCAGTTTTTATTTGCCGGGGCAGCATCATCGCTGTCAGATCCTCCCGTTCCTGTATTCTCTCCGGGGAGTTTCCTCCCTTCCTCAGCACGTGCACACCTGTCGGCCAGAGCATATAGCTCGCTGACGTCTCTGATCTTGCACATCACCATCTCCTCCCGCATCCTGCGGTTACGCACGTTCTGGTGGAACGCGCTGATGACCACGACAGGGTGGACATCCGGGATGTTGCGTTGCACTTGGCTGAATCTCTGGATGTACTTGCGCAAGGGCTCTCCTACCTTCTGGGCAAGCAGGTGAAGGTCACTCTCCTGGCCATGAGGTTTGTGGCCGCCCGTAAAGGCGCCGACAAACTGATGGCATAGGTCTGCCCAAGAAGATATGGAGTTTTCCAGCAAGTGCATGAGCCAGGACCTGACGTTGGGTTTGAGCACCAGCGGGAAGTAGTTGGCAAGGATCTTGTCGTCTCGCCCCCCGGCAGCCTACACCGCGATGGTGTAGATGCTGAGGAACTCCGACGGATGCAACCTGCCGTCGTACTTCTCCGGTACGTCTGGCTTGAAATTCTTCGTGCTAGGCCACTGGACTTGCCGCAGCTCACGGGTAAACGCAGGGCAACCTACCACATACGGCAGGTCGCCTGGTTCCCCTGGCGCATGCATGTCGACGGTGGGCCCAGCGCGCCGGTCTGATTGACGCCGCGTTTCTCTTCGGCGCTCGATGCGAGTACGAGCGTCTTCTTGCTGTCGATCGTGAAGAACTTGGCGCTGATCGCGGCGAGCTCGCGGATCTGATGAAGCGGTGGAGTTGCTGTCGCGGTGGACCCGACGAGTCGGCGATCTTGGCCTTCGGGGCGGAGAGTGCACGGTGGTTGCACCCCCACCGGTCTTGTCGCCATCGGCCCGCACCTGGCTGGCTTGCCGCGGCTGCGATGTGGTCGGCTGCCATGGAGTGTCGCCATTGGCGAAGCCGATGAGGCTCTGAATGGTGGCCCTCCAGTCGTCGATCTTGTCTGGCGTTGGAGGGAAGTCTAGGAGCAGTTGAGCTCGTGCCAAAGCTTCTGCTGGAGTGGCGGGCAGCGGTGGCGAACGGTGCGAGGAGCGGGATATGCTCGGACTTCCAACAATGTTAGAAGGAGTAGTATTCCGTCCAGGCGACCGTGCCTCGCTCGCGCCAGCACGTTGGCGTGCATGCTGGCCTTGAGCATCCCGAGATCCGCCAGCTCGATTTGGGTCCACCGAGCGTATGGTACCGTGAGTACCACGACGCTGCCGGTCCCGCGCCTCCTGAGATGGGCGCGGGGCGTCCACGGACGCCCGGTCGTCGTGGGAGCCTGCTACGCCACCGACGGGCAGCGCAGCCTTGTCCTTGGACCTGGCGGCACCATGGGCTCCCTCGTCGACGCCCGTTCTTCCGCCGGCGTCTTCCCCACCAGCCGTTTGCTCCGGCGGCGGTGGGTTCCACGCGGACGGAGCAGCCGCTTCTGAAGCCTTCTTCTTCGGCGGCATGTCGATGAAATCGATGAAGATCTAGCTCGTGTGGACGCCGGATCAGGTTCACACAACCTCGACGCCCCCTCCCTGGCGCGCCAAAGATGTCGGGGATTCTGACTCCGCGAGCACCTATGGGGACGGAGCCCCTTTCGGTTCAGCGGGGGGCGGAGGTCGCGCAAAGAGCGGATCGGGGCGAGGCACACGAGGGGTTTTACCCAGCTTCCGAGCTCTCCGGAGAGATAATACTCCTACTGCTGCTTTGTGGATTGTATTGAGTTCTTGCTCGGGAGCGCTGAGTGCTACAGTACACACCAGTAGCTAACGAGACCGAGCGTGAGTGTTCTACTGTTCGTCCTCCTCTCTCTACGTTGTGCATGGGCCTCCTTTTATATGCTCAAGGGGTCTCCAACAGGTGGCAACGTAGGCAAGGGCAAAAATGGAAAGGTGCTGCGGTAGGTACAGCTACCTACACAGTGTATCATACCTAACCCTGACGGCAGGGGACAAAGGCATTAAATGCCTATCTACGTCGCCCAAACAGTGCAGAAAAGGGACCGTCAGGGGCGCCACCACTCGCCACGATGGCGATCTTGTCAGTGCCGCTTGCCACCGTGTACCCCTGGCTGCACAGCCTCCCGCCACGTACGCCTGGAAGGGTCCCAGAGCGACACATAGGTGGGTGCGCTGGAGCGCAGGTACAGAGTGGTTGCTTGCCGCGGCAAGCGCCTTGCCGCGGCCGTTGTCTTGTCGCGTCCAGAAGCTTGTCGCTCTCCGGACCCTGCCGGGACGCGTGGGGCGTCGCGGCAAGTTTCTTGAGATGTCTTGGTTGGCCTTCCCGGCAAGCTCCTCTTGCCGGGGTCTTGTGCCTTGCGTGGCCTTCCCGGCAAGCTCCTCTTGCCGGGGACTTGTCTCCTTGGCTTAAATACTTTGTTCTTGAATGTCTCCAAAGGAACCACGGGGGTCCTTGGCGGTCACCCGGCAAGCCTTGCCGCGGGACGCTGCGACTGCCCATGCACAAGTTCGGGATACTAGGGTACCCCTTCTCTAGTACACCGACAGTGTGTGTGTTGCTGTTGGATTTGTCCTGGGATCCGGTTTAGTTGCTTCGCTTTGGCATTGATGTGGCACACCAGGATAACCTCCAGAGTTACACGAAGGACTTGAGCTAACGTCCTCCTCCATCGGCGTGCTTGGGAGTCTGATAATGGATACAAAGAATCCGCGGGGGATTTCCGGCATCACCCAATTAGGTGGAGGCGCAAACTTGTGCGGATAGGGCTGTGACCCAGCATCTTGTAAGTCTCCGTGTGTTTCGGGTGTCATCCATTTTTGGTCTGGAGCAGGTTGGTAATGTTGTTGGTTCATTTGAGGTGTGACCCATTGAGGGGGTTGTGCAATGCGTACAGGCTTTGGATTGTGTACTTGCTGGTGGGAACTTCTAAACTTCTTCATGCGTCTCTCGTCTTGCTGACATAAAAGAAAAAAAATGTCTATTAGCACACAAGTTATATCTGCCTATACCTTTGTAACTGAACTTAGCATTATTCACAGCCTGAACTTCTCATATAAAAGTTGTGAGAGCCATCACACTATGCACTGAGCTGAGCATCTGCCAATACCTTTGTACCTGAACAGAGCACCCTTCACAGAATGAACTTCACATCCTGTTTTTTAATTCTACAATATTTGATTACTTATATGTACCGGAACTGAGCACTGTCCACAACATGAACTTCTTGTTTTGCAAAGAGGTACTGTCTACAGTTAAAAAACTGGAACCTTCATGAGTTTTGAATGGTTGGACTGCTAGTGCATACCAACCTGACCTTCATGTCATATCATATGCATGTTTTATTTTCCTTTTTTTGCACAGAACCAGATACATACCAACCTGAACTCTATCACACTTACCAGTTGAACTTCACATGTGAATGTGAATGCAGACAGATTTTATAGTATTTGTAGCCTGGATTGAGGCTCACACACCACCTGAACTTCACATAGCTGTAAGCAAATAACAAACCAAAGGAAGGAAGAAGTTCAACCATACCCTTGCTAGAAGTTCGGCCAACCTTTTTCCAGCAGTTGTAGGCCACCTTGAGAACAATTCGTCGTGGAGGTAGGAGAGGAATTCCATGGCAATCCATGTCTTGCAGGGGACGCGAAGTTCATCTGCATGAAGCAAGAAGGTCAGAAAAGGCAAGGTTGAAGAAGAAGGCAAAATTGGGAGGAAGTTCATGTACTTTTGCCGCTGAATTTCAGGGCGCAGCCGATGCCGCCTCCGCGGAGGAGTTGCTCCGTTGGTCGCGCCGCTCGCCGTATCTTGCGTCAGGGCCGTCATCTGGTCTGCCAAGGCTTCGGGCGGTGATGATGGGACAAGGATGTGGCTTCCTGAAGTCCTGCGCCGGCGTCCACCGTCGCTCGCTCGCCCGCGCCGGTGGCCGACCAGGAGCTGGAGACGGAGGGGAGGCGGCGGACCCGGCCGGCCAGGAGCTAGCGAAGGAGGGGAGGCGGCTGATCCAGTCGGCCAGGAGCTGTAGACGGGGGGGGGGGGGGGGAGGCGGCGGATCCGATGAAGATCGGCGGCGAGGAGGGGAGGAGGTCGGGGATCAAGGGGAGGAGCGGCGAGGAGGGGGTGGGTCGGCTTGGGATCGGGGGATCAGGTGGATCCTGTCAGGGCTGCTCGGGATCGGGTGGGATTCTGTCTGGTTGGGCCTGCAGTTCAGGGAAGTTCGGGAGGGGTCCATCGGGCCCTATATAGGGTCTGCTATGATCCAAATAACTATTCTAATCCTGGGATTAGAGTAGTGCTGTCCTATATATATGACAAATTTTTCACACCACTTGCGGTTTTTATGTTGTATGTAGTATCTGTGAAAACTGAGAGTATGTACGTGTAGTATGTATTATATAACAATGTTTACGTAGTATATATACTAGTTTTTTGGTAGTATGTACTATATTTTGAGTATACTCTTTTTTACGTACAAATATGTATGTATTTTGCAAATATTACAAAAACTATGGGCTCATATGAAATTGTTTCATGGAACTTGCGTTGAAATATCTTAGATATATTATATCAACATATTTAGAATGATAAATTACTATATATACTACTCCATAATAGTATGAGATATGTGGGGTTACTACCACCGGGTGGTAGGATATATATATACAGCCGGTCTATTCAGCTAATATTACCAGAATAGTTATTCTGCTAACACTTCCGCACTGCATCTTCTTTATGATGAGCACTGCAATGCTACACGGGAGAATTGCTTCATTTTTTGCCAGTCCGCCCGCGTGTTCTGTGTGGAATCGGGTGTTGCGAGATGATTTAATTTGTTTCTGGATCTCATTTGACCTTTATTCTTTGTAATTTACAGGAAAAGCGACTAAAATCTTTGCAAATCGAGCGATTTGGCGGACGAGCTTTCTCTGTTCATTCCTGTTCGCGCCGGATGCGACTTTTTCATGCTCGGATGTTGTTTTTTAGCAGGAATTCTTTGATTGCGTTCATTTTAATAGGTCCGTTTACTCTACAATTTGTCTTTTTTATGAATTAGTTTTCAATTTCTTCGAAATCGATTGTCTGGGCATGTGAGCTTCATCCGCTCGTCTGTTCTTGTTGGTTTTTTGGATTTTGTGCGCTGATGCACTTTGAATCTTGTAATTAGTTTCTATTTTTGGTTTGAATTCACTGTATTGCACCTGTAATGTTCGTATTTTTGGTGTGCATTTTTAACTAATAGCGCATGCTGTTCATCACAATGGCCGTGGGTTTGATGTATTTTTTTGTGGGTAATTGTTCAAATTTGAGTGGTTGCGCAATGTTTTGGCCACTTATTGAACTGTGAGTGGAATTGGCACCTCTGTTAGTCTCCTACATGTCTGGACTTGTACTTCTTTGATTTTATTATTGCAGTTGTGGCATATGTTTGTAGTGTACTGCTTTTTGTTAAGTAGTGGACTTCAATGTAACTGTAGTGGGCATGACAACTTATGAGATAATTCTTTTTCTCAAACTGCATTCTATGTTTCAGAGTACTGCATAGTATGCACTTTCACACTACATTAGCAGAATAGTTATCCTGCTATTTCTGCTATTTATGTCAATTCTTCTGAACTCCATACCATGAGAATTCTGTTGAACAACAGATGTTAACTACAAAGTTTTCGACCATTGGCATTGCATTGTTATTCTTCAGACTACTGCATTTTTTATGTAAGGACCGTACTATGTGTATTAGAGAACTGCGTTTCTGTCAGCAACAACTTGTCTAAAAAGGGTGATAAAATGATGCAGATGAGGTTGCATAATTTAAATAGGCACCATTCAAGCCTTCTGATGGACATAATTTTAAAAGCATACAACATAAGCAAAGCATTAGAATATGCCACTGATGGCTTTAGCTTTTATCCTAGACAACCTAGAGTGCAAATATTTTAAACTTCAGGGAGTCTTCTTCTTTGTAGAAAAACACCATGGCCACTTCTCCAGCCTCAAAGCCATTCTGGGAGACAAAATCATTACAGCCAGTAGTTATGTTGATGTAGTCTTCAGAGTCAATGTGGTAGTCATCTTGCATGTCTGCATACCCATTCTTGTGTTGTGTCTCCAAAGTAACCTTTCCTGAACTCGGAGCAGGAAACTTTATTGTGGATGGCAGTTTCTGCATTTTAGAATGGATGAACAAAGAATTTTTATAAGTAAACAGTAAATGTTTTTATTTATATTTAGGATAATCTGTTTATGTTGACTTAAATATGTACATATATATGACTACTATTTAATAAAGCAGTTGCAATGTATGAACAAACTTATATACATAATTGACCTATAGTTTTAGTAGGATATATATTATACTGTAACATGTTTGTTCTGCAAGGTCATTTGGAGTGTACTTCGCTAGCATGTTAAGAGAACTGCAACACTGATCTATTGAACCTCTTTTTTTCGTGTGTTGGGGTTCTGATCTAACTAGTGTCGATACCTGGTGTGGTACTGAAGAAAAATAGGTGGAACTATCTAGTCTTAATAGCTAACAAATCTGAACAACAATACAAATACTTTTTGTATTTGTTGATACTACTGAACAAATTGATGGAAATATACATTCAGATATGGATTTGCAGCCTAGATTGTTTCAAAAATTGTGAGGGAAAAACATACCCAACTTTCCTGCAGGTCTGTGGATGTGAGGCGATGAAGAAATGGTGCCCGAAACCCCCTTTTGGGTATCATCAGGCACCCGAGCATGCTACGCCACTCGGTGTTGGTGAGCTCTAGACCCTCTGCGTACGTGCATGTGTCCGCTACCGATGCCATCCTTGCGAAACACCCACACGAACAATCCATGGCGGGTTCAGTGGAACTTCAGAGAACAGTTGGGGATGGGAGGAGCCCTAGATCTATAATTTGAAGAAAAACAGGAATGGGGAGAGGACTTATGTCAGTCTGGAGCACAAACGGATAGGTTTTTATGCAACCAATTGAGCAACGAAATTAATAAATGTTGTGGTTGGTGTTAGGTGGTGGATTGATTCTGATTCAGTGTACATGAATGCATTTGAGAAGCAACATCAATGCTTACTGGAATCTAACGAACTGCATTGTTGTATTACAACGAACTGCAGAATGCGTGGATTGTGCTTATTTTTTTATTTTTCTAGTTATTGTTTATATTTTTATTGGGTCATGGTTTTTCGTGGTATGTGGGATTTTTTTAATTTTCAGCGGCCTCTCTTTTGCGTGTTGGGCCTGTGTTTGGGGAGTGAAGAAGCATTCGGTCCAAGTCGGCCTGTCAACATGCCTGGTTCCCAGCGTGCTGTGTGTGCGCCCTAATTTTAGTCCCACCTCGCCGGCGGAGAGCGCGCCCGACCTGTTTATAAGCCCTGGCGAGGCATCCGTATCGAACTCCTCTTTTACTTATTTGGGTGCTTATACACGGTGCTCACTTCTGTATCCACTCTGACCCGTGGGCCCATGTGTGCCCGGCCCCATGCATCGTGGCTCAGAACAGACTCGCGTACTATGTGTTGGGGAACGTAGTAATTTCAAAAAATTTCCTACGCACACGCAAGATCATGGTGATGCATAGCAACGAGAGGGGAGAGTGTTGTCCACGTACCCTCGTAGACCGAAAGCGTAAGCGTTATGACAACGCGGTTGATGTAGTCGTACGTCTTCACGGCTCGACCGATCAAGCACCGAAACTACGACACCTCCGAGTTCTAGCACACGTTCAGCTCGACGACGATCCCCGGACTCCGATCCAGCAAAGTGTCGGGGATGAGTTCCGTCAGCACGACGGCGTGGTGACGATCTTGATGTTCTACCGTCGCAGGGCTTCGCCTAAGCACTGCTATAATATTATCGAGGATTATGGTGGAGGGGGGCACCGCATACGGCTAAGAGAACGATCACGAAGATCAACTTGTGTGTCTAGAGGTGCCCCCTGCCCCCGTATATAAAGGAGCAAGGGGGGGGGTGCGGCCGGCCCTAGGAGGAGGCGCGCAGAGGAGTCCTACTCCTACCAGGAGTAGGACTCCCCCCTTTCCCTAGTTGGATTAGGACTTGGGGGGAAGGAAGAGAGGGGGGAAAGGAAGGGGGGGGGGGCGCCGCCCCTTTCTTGTCCAATTCGGACTTGGGGGGGGGGGAGGGGCGCGCGGCAGCCCCTAGGCCTCCTCTCCTCTTCCTCCACTAGGACCATTAAGGCCCATTAGGTTACCGGGGGGTTCCGATAACCTCTCGGTACTCCGGTAAAATGCCGATTTCACCCGGAACATTTCCGATGTCCAAACATAGGCTCTCAATATATCAATCTTTATGTCTCGACAATTTTGAGACTCCTCGTCACGTCCGTGATCACATCCGGGACTCCGAACAACCTTCGGTACATCAAAATATATAAACTCATAATGAAACTGTCATCGTAACGTTAAGCGTGCAGACCTTACGGGTTCGAGAACAATGTAGACATGACCGAGACACGTCTCCGGTCAATAACCAATAGCGGAACCTAGATGCTCATATTGGCTCCTACATATCCTACGAAGATCTTTATCGGTCAGACCGCATAACAACATACGTTGTTCCCTTTGTCATCGATATGTTACTTGCCCGAGATTCGATCGTCAGTATCTTAATACCTAGTTCAATCTCATTACCGGCAAGTCTCTTTACTCGTTTCGTAATACATCATCTCACAACTAACTCATTAGTTGCAATGCTTGCAAGGCTTATGTGATGTGCATTACCGAGAGGGCCCAGAGATACCTCTCCGACAATCGGAGTGACAAATCCTAATCTCGAAATACGCCAACCCAACATGTACTTTTGGAGACACCTGTAGAGCTCCTTTATAATCACCCAGTAACGTTGTGACGTTTGGTAGCACACAAAGTGTTCCTCCGGTAAACGGGAGTTGCATAATCTCATAGTCATAGGAACATGTATAAGTCATGAAGAAAGCAATAGCAACATACTAAACGATCGGGTGCTAAGCTAATGGAATGGGTCATGTCAATCACATCATTCTCCTAATGATGTGATCCCGTTAATCAAATGACAACACATGTCTATGGTTAGGAAACATAACCATCTTCGATTAACGAGCTAGTCAAGTAGAGGCATACTAGTGACGTTTAGTTTGTCTATGTATTCACACAAGTATTATGTTTCCCTTTAATACAATTCTAGCATGAATAATAAACATTTATCATGATATAAGGAAATAAATAATAACTTTATTATTGCCTCTAGGGCATATTTCCTTCAGTCTCCCACTTGCACTAGAGTCAATAATCTAGATTACACAGTAATGATTCTAACACCCATGGAGCTTTGGTGTTGATCATGTTTTGCTCGTGGAAGAGGCTTAAACAACGGGTCTGCTACATTCAGATCTGTATGTATCTTGCATATCTCTATGTCTCCCACCTGGACTAGATCCCGGATGGAATTGAAGCGTCTCTTGATGTGCTTGGTTCTCTTGTGAAATCTGGATTCCTTTGCCAAGGCAATTGCACCAGTATTGTCACAAAAGATTTTCATTGGACCCGATGCACTAGGTATGACACCTAGATCGGATATGAACTCCTTCATCCAGACTCCTTCATTTGCTGCTTTTGAAGCAGCTATGTACTCCGCTTCACATGTAGATCCCGCCACAACGCTTTGTTTAGAACTGCACCAACTGACAGCTCCACCGTTTAATGTAAACACGTATCCGGTTTGTGATTTAGAATCGTCCGGATCAGTGTCAAAGCTTGCATCAACGTAACAATTTACGATGAGCTCTTTGTCACCTCCATATACGAGAAACATATCCTTAGTCCTTTTCAGGTATTTCAGGATGTTCTTGACCGCTGTCCAGTGATCCACTCCTGGATTACTTTGGTACCTCCCTGCTAGACTTATAGCAAGACACACATCAGGTTTGGTACACAGCATTGCGTACATGATAGATCCTATGGCTGAAACATAGGGAACATCTTTCATTTTCTCTCTATCTTCTGCAGTGGCCGGGCATTGAGTCTTACTCAATTTCATACCTTGTAACACAGGCAAGAATCCTTTCTTTGCTTGATCCATTTTGAACTTCTTCAAAACTTTGTCAAGGTATGTGCTTTGTGAAAGTCCAATTAAGCGTCTTGATCTATCTCTATAGATCTTAATGCCCAATATGTAAGCAGCTTCACCGAGGTCTTTCATTGAAAAACTCTTATTCAAGTATCCCTTTATGCTATCCAGAAATTCTATATCATTTCCAATTAGTAATATGTCATCTACATATAATATCAAAAATGCTACAGAGCTCCCACTGACTTTCTTGTAAATACAGGCTTCTCCAAAAGTCTGTATAAACCCAAATGCTTTGATTACACTATCAAAGCGTTTATTCCAACTCCGAGAGGCTTGCACCAGTCCATAAATGGATCGTTGGAGCTTGCACACTTTGTTAGCTCCTTTTGGATCGACAAAACCTTCCGGCTGCATCATGTACAACTCTTCTTCCAGAAATCCATTCAGGAATGCAGTTTTGACATCCATCTGCCAAATTTCATAATCATAAAATGCGGCAATTGCTAACATGATTCGGACAGACTTAAGCATCGCTACGGGTGAGAAGGTCTCATCGTAGTCAATCCCTTGAACTTGTCGAAAACCTGTTGCGACAAGTCGAGCTTTGTAGACAGTAACATTACCATCAGCGTCGGTCTTCTTCTTGAAGATCCATTTATTCTCAATCGCTTGCCGATCATTGGGCGAGTCAACCAAAGTCCACACTTTGTTCTCATACATGGATCCCATCTCAGATTTCATGGCTTCAAGCCATTTTGCGGAATCTGGGCTCACCATCGCTTCTTCATAGTTCGTAGGTTCATCATGATCTAGTAGCATAACTTCCAGAACAGGATTACCATACCACTCTGATGCAGATCTTACTATGGCTGATCTACGAGGTTCAGTAACTTGTTCTGAAGTTTCATGATCATCGTCATTAGCTTCCTCACTAATTGGTGTAGGTGTCACAGAAACCGGTTTCTGTGATGTACTACTTTCCAATAAGGGAGTAGGTACAGTTACCTCATCAAGTTCTACTTTCCTCCCACTCACTGCTTTCGAGAGAAACTCCTTCTCTAGAAAGTTTCCGAATTTAGCAACAAAAGTCTTGCCTTCGGATCTGTGATAGAAGGTGTATCCAATAGTTTCCTTTGGATATCCTATGAAGACACATTTCTCCGATTTGGGTTGGAGCTTATCAGGTTGAAGCTTTTTCACATAAGCATCGCAGCCCCAAACTTTAAGAAACGACAACTTTGGTTTCTTGCCAAACCATAGTTCATAAGGCGTCGTCTCAACGGATTTCGATGATGCCCTATTTAACGTGAATGCGGCCGTCTCTAAAGCATAACCCCAAAACGATAGTGGTAAATCAGTAAGAGACATCATAGATCGCACCATATCTAGTAAAGTACGATTACGACGTTCGGACACACCATTACGCTGTGGTGTTCCGGGTGGCATGAGTTGCGAAACTATTCCGCATTGTTTCAAATGTACACCAAACTCGTAACTCAAATATTCTCCTCCACGATCAGATCGTAGAAACTTTATTTTCTTGTTACGATGATTTTCAACTTCACTCTGAAATTCTTTGAACTTCTCAAATGTTTCGGACTAATGTTTCATTAAGTAGATATACCCATATCAGCTTAAGTCATCAGTGAAGGTGAGAAAATAACGATATCCGCCACGAGCCTCAACATTCATCGGACCACATACATCTTTATGTATGATTTCCAACAAATCTGTTGTTCTGTCCATAGTACCGGAGAACGGTGTTTTTGTCATCTTGCCCATAAGGCACGGTTCGCAAGTACCAAGTGATTCATAATCAAGTGGTTCCAAAAGCCCATCAGTATGGAGTTTCTTCATGCGCTTTACACCGATATGACCCAAACAGCAGTGCCACAAATAAGTTGCACTATCATTATCAACTCTGCATCTTTTGGCTTCAACATTATGAATATGTGTGTCACTACTATCGAGATTTAATAAGAATAGACCACTCTTTAAGGGTGCATGACCATAAAAGATATTACTCATATAAATAGAACAACCATTATTCTCTGATTTAAATGAATAACCGTCTCGCATCAAACAAGATCCAGATATAATGTTCATGCTCAACGCTGGCACCAAATAACAATTCTTTAGGTCTAATACTAATCCCGAAGGTAGATGTAGAGGTAGCGTGCCGACCGCGATCACATCGACTTTGGAACCATTTCCCACGAGCATCGTCACCTCGTCCTTAGCCAATCTTCGCTTAATCCGTAGTCCCTGTTTCGAGTTGCAAATATTAGCAACAGAACTAGTATCAAATACCCAGGTGCTACTAGGAGCATTAGTAAGGTACACATCAATAACATGTATATCACATATACCTTTGTTCACCTTGCCATCCTTCTTATCCGCCAAATACTTGGGGCAGTTCCGCTTCCAGTGACCAGTCTACTTGCAGTAGAAGCACTCAGTTTCAAGCTTAGGTCCAGATTTGGGTTTCTTCTCCTGAGCAGCAACTTGCTTGCTGTTCTTCTTGAAGTTCCCCTTCTTCTTCCCTTTGCCCTTTTTCTTGAAACTAGTGGTCTTGTTGACCATCAACACTTGATGCTCCTTCTTGATTTCTACCTCCGCAGCTTTCAGCATTGCGAAGAGCTCGGGAATTGTCTTATCCATCCCTTGCATATTATAGTTCATCACGAAGCTCTTGTAGCTAGGTGAAAGTGATTGGAGAATTCTGTTAATGACGCAATCATCTGGAAGATTAACTCCCAACTGAATCAAGTGATTATTATACCCAGACATTTTGAGTATATGCTCACTGACAGAATTGTTCTCCTCCATCTTGCAGCTATAGAACTTATTGGAGACTTCATATCTCTCAATTCGGGCATTTGCTTGAAATATTAACTTCAACTCCTGGAACATCTCATATGCTCCATGACGTTCAAAACGTCGTTGAAGACCCGATTCTAAGTCGTAAAGCATGACACATTGAACTATCGAGTAGTCATCATCTTTGCTCTGCCAAACGTTCTTAACGTCGTCAGTTGCATCAGCAGCAGGCCTGGCACCTAGCAGTGCTTCCAGGACGTAACTTTTCTGTGCAACAATGAGGATAATCCTCAAGTTACGGACCCAGTCCGTGTAATTGCTACCATCATCTTTCAACTTTGCTTTCTCAAGGAACACATTAAAATTCAACGGAACAACAGCACGGGCCATCTATCTACAATCAAACATAAACAAGCAAGATACTATCAGGAACTAAGTTCATGATAAATTTAAGTTCAATTAATCATATTACTAAAGAACTCCCACTTAGATAGACATCCCTCTAATCCTCTAAGTGATCACGTGATCCAAATCAACTTAAACCATGTCCGATCATCATGTGAGATGGAGTAGTTTCAATGGTGAACATCACTATGTCGATCATATCTACTATATGATTCACGCTCGACCTTTCGGTCTCCGTGTTCCAAGGCCATATCTGTTATATGCTAGGCTCGTCAAGTTAGACTTGAGTATTCTGCGTGTGCAACTGTATTGCACCCGTTGTATTTGAATGTAGAGCCTATCACACCCGATAATCACGTGGTGTCTCAGCACGAAGAACTTTCGCAACGGTGCATACTCAGGGAGAACACTTTTACTATGATAATTTAGTGAGGGATCATCTTATAATGCTACCGTCAATCAAAGCAAGATAAGATGCATAAAAGATAAACATCACATGCAATCAATATAAGTGATATGATATGGCCATCATCATCTTGTGCTTGTGATCTCCATCTCCGAAGCATCGTCATGATCACCATCGTCACCGGCGCGACACCTTGGTCTCCATCGCAGCATCGTTGTCGTCTCGCCAATCTTATGCTTCTACGACTATCGCTACCGCTTAGTGATAAAGTAAAGTATTACAGGGCGATTGCATTGCATACAATAAAGCGACAACCATATGGCTCCTGCCAGTTGCCAATAACTCGGTTACAAAACATGATCATCTCATACAATAAAATTTAGCATCATGTCTTGACCATATCACATCACAACATACCCCGCAAAAACAAGTTAGACGTCCTCTACTTTGTTTGTTGCAAGTTTTACGTGGCTGCTACGGGCTTAAGCAAGAACCAATCTTACCTACGCATCAAAACCACAACGATAGTTTTTCAAGTTGGTGTTGTTTTAACCTTCGCAAGGACCGGGCGTAGCCACACTCGGTTCAACTAAAGTTGGAGAAACTGACACCCGCCAGCCACCTGTGTGCAAAGCACGTCGGTAGAACCAGTCTCGCGTAAGCGTACGCGTAATGTCGGTCCGGGCCGCTTCATCCAACAATACCGCCGAACCAAAGTATGACATGCTGGTAAGCAGTATGACTTATATCGCCCACAACTCACTTGTGTTCTACTCGTGCATATAACATCAACACATAAAACCTAGCTCGGATGCCACTGTTGGGGAACGTAGTAATTTCAAAAAAATTCCTACGCACACGCAAGATCATGGTGATGCATAGCAATGAGAGGGGAGAGTGTTGTCCACGTACCCTCGTAGACCGAAAGCGGAAGTGTCGGTGCCAAAACCGGCGGATCTCGGGTAGGGGGTCCCGAACTGTGCGTCTAGGCCGGATGGTAATAGGAGACAAGGGACACAAAGTTTGCCCAGGTTCAGGCCCTCTCGATGGAGGTAAAACCCTACTCCTGCTTGATTAATATTGATGATATGGGTAGTACAAGAGTGGATCTACCACAAGATCAAGGAGGCTAAACCCTAGAAGCTAGCCTATGGTATGATTGTTGTATCATGAAGTTGTCCTACGGGCTGGAACCCTCCGGTTTATATAGACACCGGATAGGGTTAGGATTACACAAAGTCGGTTACAATGGTAGGAGATCTTGAATATCCGCATCGCCAAGCTTGCCTTCCACGCCAAGGAAAGTCCCTTCCGGACACGGGACGAAGTCTACAATCTTGTATCTTCATAGTCCAGGAGTCCAGCTGAAGGTATAGTCCGGCTATCCGAACACCCCCTAATCCAGGACTCCCTCAGTAGCCCCTGAACCAGGCTTCAATGACGATGAGTCCAGCGCGTAAATTGTCTTCGGCATTGCAAGGCGGGTTCCCCTTCCAAGTTCTTCAAGAAGATTTTAAACACCAAGAATAGTGTCCGGCTCTGCAAAATAAGTTTCCACATACTGCCATAGAGAGAATAATATTAACGCAAATCTAATCTGCTGACGTATTCCGTAGCGTGACATCACACTATGGCCAAGTCCTTTTCTCGAATCATTTTTATTCTTCCACCTCAGCGTGTTTTCCGAGGCGGTTTCCTTGGCACGTCTTGTCAAAGCATAGATCGTGTGCCCCTTTTTACGGGATTCTCGTCAATACGGACGTGGGTAACCCAATCGTGCCCGTTAGCACGTTTCCTCGATTAAAGGCGAGTCCCAAACGGTTACGGGGGGGGGGGGGCTCTTGGTATTCAACCTCTTATAAAGAGACCAAGGCCTTACTTCTTTTTCCCACCTCAAACAAGTTCGCCCGTTGCCTCGAGTTCCAACACCCTAGGCTCCAGATTCCAGGCGCTTCGGACCTTCGACCATGTCCGGTTCCGACCTTCAAGGCCGATGGACGCCCTCCTCCGTCACGGAAGAGGACGTGCTAAAGTTGAGAGAGGCTAAGTTCCTGACCGGCGAAATTTCGCATAGGTTGCCTGTTCAAGGGCAGGCCATTCCCAGTCCCCAGCCCGGTGAGAGCGTGGTGTTCGTGTCTCACTTCCTTCGAGGGTTAGGCTTCCCGATGGATCCCTTTGTGAGGGGGCTGTTGTTTTATTACGGGCTGGAATTCCATGACTTAGCTCCCGGGTCCATCCTCCACATTTCCTCATTCATCGTCATGTGTGAAGCGTTCCTCCGTGTTACCCCTCACTTCGGATTATGGCTCAAGACTTTTAAAGTGGAGCCGAAGATGATCGAGGGACGGCACGCAGAGTGCGGAGGCGCTGTTATAAGCAAGAATGCTGATGCTCCATGGCCCGAGGGCTCTTTTCAAGAGGAGCTTGGTTTGTGGCAACGAGAGTGGTTCTATATCACTGCTCCCAGGGGCACTAAGTGGGTGACGCCTCCTGCCTTTCGTTCGGGTCCCCCACCATGGCTAACGTCATGGGTCAGCAGATGGTTAGATTGGGGGTTACCCAGAGACGTGCCCTTGTTGCAGGGCCGCATTAGGGATCTCTTAGAAGGAGACCTCAGCCTGGTCAAGGTGACGCAGGTCATGTTGATTTGCCGGATATTGCCCGGCAAACGTCGCTCCCTTCGCCTGTGGGAGTTTAATCCAGAGGGACCGCGGGCTCTCCAGAATTTCATGGGCGCAACGCCCTCGAAGATGTATAAGATGTTCTTCGGATCACAAGCGATGTGTCCGGATTTGACCGAGGACGCAGGCCTAAGCTGCAATCGCCCAGATACTCAAGTAAGTAACCTTGTGCCCGGACACGCTATCCGTATAATTGTCATGAATTTGCCCCTAAAAGAGTTGTCCTTTTAAACAGGAGTAGATAGCGAAGGCAAAGCTGATCAGGTGTCCAGCTCCCCTTCCCGAAACCAGGCTGGATCCCGTGCTTGTCAGGATATTGAAGAAAATGCCTTTAGAGGGAAGTAAGGGGAAGAACAAGGGAACTATGGCCTCCTCGAAGGAGGCTGCTTCGGAGGGAGAAACCGACAATTCCTCTTCTAAGGGGAAGAAGAGGGCCGCCTCTGATGACCCGAAGACCATGGCCTCGAAGCGGGGGAAAAAATCTTCGTCAGAGGGTCCGACGCCGGGGGGTTCCTCGGCCGAACTACGCCCTCAAAGGGATCAGCCCTCCAGCGAGCCGTAAGTAGAGAAAGGTTTCCCTTTTGAGGGATGAGAGAAATCCTTGATTTATATCTGAGAAGATTAATTGAAATTTTACTTTGTAGCTCGGGCCTCAGTCCTTCTCAGCAGAGTTCGTCTTCGGGGGATCTTCTTCCGGAGATGATGGAGAGCGGGACGCCTCCCCTTGCCGTACCGCCTAGCGAGGCGGGCGACGCTGAGGTGTCGTCGCGGATGGTTCCTCCGAATCTGGCGGGAGAGGAAGATAGCCATATGGCCTCCCAAGATTCTCCGCGTCTGGCCTTCGAAAAAGGCCATAGGACAAGTCCGGCACCATCTGGTGTTCGGCCGGAGGAGCTAAAGATTCTGCTGAGGCGAGCTTCTATCTCAGAGGAGCACCGTGCATTGATGGGCACTGTGATTGAAAGGATTTCATCCACAGAAAGCGGATTGCATGAAGCCGTCAAAAGTTTACTGATGGGTTTTGAGGTACGTTAGATAATGTACATTTTTGTTAGTTGCGCATAAGTAAGTTGCGCCCTGTGTAGATAGTAGCCCCTGAGACTCTGCGCGCTGTCAAGAAATGACGGCACGCAGAGGATCATAATCCTAGGTCTAAGGTGTCGCCCTTGAATGTAGGTGGCGAGGTGTCCGGAATCTAGCCGAACTGATGATTTTGCCGAACTAAAAAGGCAACTGGACGTGGCTGATGCCGACATCGCATTTGTCAACCAGCGGCTTGATGAGACTCGAGGTATGTAATTCCTCGGGCAGCATTGGGTAAGAGGAGTTTTATGCCATTGTCCTACAGTCTATGTGCTTGACGCAGATGGTGCGGCCGCCGTGGAGAATCTTAGGGCAGAACTTACCCGAGCTAAAGAACAAGCCCGAAAGAGCGATGCGGCTGCCCAGAAAGCTCTTGAAGAGCTGAGAGCCGAACAGGCTGCTCACTGCCGAAGCAAGGAGGAGATGGCCGAGATGACCGTGAAGTTAGAGCGCACTGCTGATCGTTGCAAGCTTCTTGAAGAAGAAGGACGGGCAAGGCAGACGGACTTGGGGAAAGCCATTGCTGATGCCAAGGACGCTCGCTCTGCGATGAGAGCTGCGAAGGAGGAGCTGCGTCAGGCCGAACAGATTGCGGCTGGAAAGTCCTTTATGCTGCGGAGGAAGTTTCGCAATCCGGAGTTTGCTCCGCTAGACCGGATGTGGAGTGTGGAGGACACCTATCTGGATTTGGCAGCAAGTGCTGCCGATGCGACCGAACACTTTCGCGATCTAAAAGATCGCAAAGTGGAAAAGCTTTTCTGGTCGCAGTTCCACAATCCAGAACGTCCAGTGGCAATGGACGATCGCCTGGCTCAATGGGCCGAACTGAATAGGTTGTCCGCACTTGCCATGAAATACGTCATGGGTCATCTATGGCCGGGGAGATCGGAGCCGAAGAGTTATTTCAGCTTGGTGCAGCAATTCCTTGATGCGGTGCCGCGTATTAATGCGATGAAGAGGTCAGCATGTATAGAGGGTGCACGAATGGCTCTTGCCCGTGTCAAGACATACTGGGTAGAGATGGAGACCACCATTGTTGCGTCCCGAGATTCGGACAAAAGCCGAGTACCCTCCAAGCACTATTTTCAGGAAGTTCTTGAGGGCGCTCGTGTAATAGAGACGCAGTGCTCGAAGGATGCTATGTTAGGATAGCATATGTAATTATAAAGCAATATTTTGATAAATTGTAGTGGCCTTTTATACTTGTTCCTTCAAGTACTGGGAACACCTCCTGTGCGGCCGTTTTAAAATAAATATACAAAATCTGAAAGATGGCAGTCGTTGGCTTCACCCCCCACGCACATAGTGCGGGGGTGCTCGCAGAAGACGCATTTTCACACTTAATCCAATGTCTTGGTCCTACAAAGGAGGAGATAGCGCAGCGGGCCAGGCAACCGGACTATAATGCTTTAACACTTTCACTTAGCCATAGGAGCTTGACAGGGGGACTATTTAGGTAGCCCCTTGGTGGCGACTGCGCTCGCCCGAGTTCGGGGCGCGTATGTGCCTGGCCGGGAAACGACCCTTCGTTAAAGCGAAGGAATCCTATAGATTCCGGTAGGTCATCGAGTGGCTGACCAGTCTCACGCTACATCATGACAGTCAGTTTTCGGCTTTCTCTACTGAGGTGCTCGCCCGCCTAACCGGGGCACAATCGCAGTAGTTCTCCTGGTGCTACCTTAGCCGATAGAGCGGAACATAAGGTAGCCGAACTCAGGAGCCGGGCAACCCAACATTTGACCAAAGACATGATTCGGAGCTGATGCATATAATGCCAAAACTCGCGACGCCGGACACTCCCTAAGGTGTTCGGTCTTTATAAGTACGGGCAAAACAGCACTCCTTATTGAAAAGCCCCTAGTGTCCAGGTACGCGCAAAAATTCTGACGTGGCCACATGCCAAGACGCCAGCCTCCTCCTTGGTTATGGCAGAGAAAACCAGGGGATATGTAGCAACAAGAGACAGTAAAAAAGGTTTACGCAGGGTCTTAATCTAAAAAGAATCCTTAGGACGGGTCCCTACTGCACGTCTGCGCCTGTGTCTCCGTTGTGCCGTATCCTGGACGGGCGCCGCACGACGTTCATCTGTAAAAGAGAGGAACTGAGTTGAAAATGGGTCGTGTTGAACAAGATTTTAAAATAAACAAAGTATAAAGTAAAATATATAAAATTGAGCTTTATTGTCTCTTATTGTATATGTACGGAGCCCCTAGTGCGGAGGTATATGGCCTCTAAGCCTGTATCAATGATAATTTTGTACCGAACTCGTCTATCCGCGCTCGTGGTCTTTTAAAGACCTATTCCGAAGTTTTTTGGCCGGTGAAGCCATTTTACTGTGGGGCTGTTAAAGCGGCCGCACAGTCCTCCGCTTGTGGGAGGGCACCTCAATGCTTCCTCTTTAAAGAGATGATGCCTCGTGAACCGGGCATCTTAAGCGTTAGAGATGCATAATGCGGTATTGCGTTAAAGCGGGCTAAAGCTTCGCGTCCTAGTAGTGTTTGATAGCGACTTGAGAATGGGACGACGTGGAAAATTAGCTTTTCGTGACGGAAGTTATCGGGGTAGCCGAATATAACTTCAAGCCGGAGGAAACCCATGCATCGGGTGTCCGGACCTGGCGTTACCCCTTGAAAGGAGGTTTTGCTGTGACGGATTCTTGTTGGGTCTATCCCCATGCGACGGATTGTGTCCTGATATATCAGGTTTAGTCCACTGCCGCCGTCCATAAGGACAATTGAAAACTTGAGTCCGTCGATTATTGGATCGAGTACCAAGGCAGACCATCCTGCGTTCCTGATACTTCTAGAATAGTCCCGTTGATCGAAGATGATTGGTTTTGAGAACCAGTGGCGGGACCTCTTTGGGATAGGTCGTGTGGTGCGTACCTTTATGGGCGCCGCATGTTTCGTTATGTGAAGTAAGTTTACTGTCTTTACTTCTTGTGGGAAGTTCTTTTGTTTCCTGGTGCTCTGCTTTTGGGGTTCGTCTTCGTCCTCACTTGGTGTTTCGAGCCCCTTGTGTTCGGCGTTGAGTCTGCTGGATTGTTTGAAAACCCAACAATCTCTGTGGGTATGGTTAGCAGGCCTCCCGGGAGTACTGTGTATTTGACATGTCCTGTCCAGGATTTTCTTTAGGTTGGATGGATCATCCCTGTTATCCTGGAGGGGCGGCTTTGTCTGATTCTGTCGTGAGCTTTTGAATCCGGCATTGATTGCCGTGCTCTTCGGACTTTTTTCCTTAGTCCGGCGACGGTCCTTGTTGCGTCGCGGTTTTCCATTTCCATCCTTGGTTTCAGATGTACTTGGGTCTCTGGGGCTGCGTCTTGCCAACCAGCTGTCCTCTCCTGCACAAAAGCGGGTCATGAGGCTTGTTAGTGCAGCCATTGTTCTTGGCTTCTCTTGGACGAGGTGTCTAGCGAGCCATTCGTCTCGGACGTTATGCCTGAAAGCTGCTAAGGCCTCGGCGTCCGGACAGTCGACTATCTGATTCTTTTTAGTGAGGAATCTATTCCAGAATTGCCGAGCTGATTCTCCGGGCTGTTGTGTTATGTGACTGAGGACGTCAGCACCCGGAGGACAGACATAGGTCCCTTGAAAATTTGCTCGGAAAGCGTCCTCGAGCTCTTCCCAGCTTCCAATTGTGTTTTCAGGGAGGCTTTTGAGCCAATGCCGAGCTGATCCTTTGAGCTTTAGTGGTAAATATTTGATGGCGTGGAGATCATCTCCTCTAGCCATATGTATATGGAGGATATAATCCTCTATCCAGACTCCAGGGTTTGTTGTTCCATCATATGCCTCTATGTTTACGGGTTTGAATCCCGCTGGAAATTCATAATCCAGGACCTCACCGGTGAAGCATAGGGGATGTGCGGTGCCCCTATATTTGGGTGTGCCGCATTCTGATGATGGTTTTATTGCATTGCTTACGAGAGCTTGCTTTCTTGGCCCATAAATGGACCTAGCTGGGCCATCTTTTTGATGTGAATCCGTAAGTGGGTCGCGTGCCGGCTTAAGTGCGGTGCCATTTGCCGTTTTATATTGGCTATGGGGTCATCTATCCGACCGTGTGGCTTTCTTGTTTTTTGAATGCGATGGCTCTATGGACTCTTCGTCAAATTCGGGCAGTAGCTTTCTCTTTGGATAGCTTTTAGTGCGGCCACTGTCGCCGTATTTATCTGCGGTATTGATTAGTCTGCTCCATCTGATCGTGAGTGCATCTTCCGCCGTTTTTAGCTTCCGCTTCTGCTTCTTCAGGCCGCGTGTTGTTGCCATGAGCCTCTTGTGGAGATTCTTCTGCTTCGTGGTTTTGTCCGGCGTAAGATCGTCCGGTGTGCCGTTTTCGCCGGGGGAGGGATGTTCGGTTTCTCTATCCGTGTTGCCCTGTTCGGACGGTTGCTCTAAGGCCTGCTCGTTGTCTACCGGCTCATCCAGCTCTATGGCTAGGTCTTTATCGAGGCGGGGCTTGGGTCGGCGTTTACGCCGACGCTTTGATTGCATTTCGAGGTATCGGTCCCCCGTTCCATCCCCTTTTTCCTCGCTATTGTTTCCTTTAGGGGTGTCCACCATGTACACATCATGAGATGGGGTGGCTGTCCAATGCCCTATGGGCGTTGGCTCATCTGTATCTCCTGCATCGTCGTCCATACCGTCGATGTCTTCGGACTCGAAGTTGAGCACGTCGTTTAAATTGTCGACAGTGGCTACCAAGTGGGTGGTGGGTGGGCTTTGAATTTCTTCATCGTCTGTATCCCATCCTTGCTGGCCATAGTCCGGCCAGGACTCTCCCGATAAAGGGAGAGACTTTAGTGAGTTTAGGATGTCGCCAAAGGGCAAGTGCTGAAAGATGTCCGCGGCGGTGAACTCCATGACCGGCGCCCAATCGGATTCGATTGGCAGGGGCGCGGGAGGTTCGGAGTCCGGAGGGGAATCCGCATCCTCGGAGTCACGGGTCATGCATAGTGCGGGGCTGGCGTTCGGCTCGATCGCTTTTGAGATCGCAGCTCTCGGGGTGACGTCCAACCGCTCACCCTCGATCAGCGCCGCAGGTTCCGAATTAAGGGTCGGAACCGACGCGCGTGCGGGCTCCAGGGCACTGTTCGGCGGCAGAGCTAGATCATGCCCATCGAGACAGTGCGGCGCACTTGGCTATGGCTCGAATCCGTTGAAGATCGAGTCCCCGCGGATGTCAGCCGTGTAGTTCAAATTTCCAAACCTGACCTGATGGCCAGGGGCGTAGCTTTCGATCTGCTCCAGGCGGCCAAACGAGTTGGCCTGCAGTGCGAAGCCGCCGAAGACGAAGATCTGTCCGGGGAGAAAAGTCTCACCATGGACTGCAACGTCGTTGATGATCAAAGGAACCATCGGGCCTAAAAGCGACGACACAGAGGAACTCTCAATGAAAGCACCAATGTTGGTGTCAAAACCGGCGGATCTCGGGTAGGGGTTCCCGAACTGTGCGTCTAGGCCGGATGGTAACAGGAGACAAGGGACATGAAGTTTACCCAGGTTCGGGCCCTCTCGATGGAGGTAAAACCCTACTCCTGCTTGATTAATATTGATGATATGGGTAGTACAAGAGTGGATCTACCACGAGATCAAGGAGGCTAAACCCTAGAAGCTAGCCTATGGTATGATTGTTGTATCATGAAGTTGTCCTACGGACTAGAACCCTCCGGTTTATATAGACACCGGATAGGGTTAGGGTTACACGAATTCGGTTACAATGGTAGGAGATCTTGAATATCCGCATCGCCAAGCTTGCCTTCCACGCCAAGGAAAGTCCCTTTCGGACACGGGACGAAGTGTCAATCTTGTATCTTCATAGTCCAGGAGTCCGGCTGAAGGTATAGTCCGGCTATCCGAACACCCCCTAATCCAGGACTCCCTCAGGAAGCGTTATGACAACACGGTTGATGTAGTCGTACGTCTTCACGGCTCGACCGATCAAGCACCGAAACTACGGCACCTCCGAGTTCTAGCACACGTTCAGCTCGATATGGATCCCCGGACTCCGATCCAGCAAAGTGTCGGGGATGAGTTCCATAAGCACGACGACGTGGTGATGATCTTGATGTTCTACCGTCGCAGGGCTTCGCCTAAGCACCGCTACAATATTATCGAGGATTATGGTGGAGGGGGCACCGCACACGGCTAAGAGAACGATCACGAAGATCAACTTGTGTGTCTAGAGGTGCCCCCTGCCCCCGTATATAAAGGAGCAAGGGGGGGGGGGGTGCGGCCGGCCCTAGGAGGAGGCGCGCAGAGGAGTCCTACTCCTACCAGGAGTAGGACTCCCCCCTTTCCCTAGTTGGATTAGGACTTGGGGGGAAGGAAGAGAGGGGGGAAAGGAAGGGGGGGGGGGGCGCCGCCCCCTTCTTGTCCAATTCGGACTTGGGGGGGGGGAGGGGCGCACGGCAGCCCCTAGGCCTCCTCTCCTCTTCCTCCACTAGGACCATTAAGGCCCATTTGGTTACCGGGGGGTTCCGATAACCTCTCGGTACTCCGGTAAAATGCCGATTTCACCCGGAACATTTCCGATGTCCAAACATAGGCTCTCAATATATCAATCTTTATGTCTCGACAATTTCGAGACTCCTCGTCACGTCCGTGATCACATCCGGGACTCCGAACAACCTTCGGTACATCAAAATATATAAACTCATAATGAAACTGTCATCGTAACGTTAAGCGTGCAGACCTTACGGGTTCGAGAACAATGTAGACATGACCGAGACACGTCTCCGGTCAATAACCAATAGCGGAACCTGGATGCTCATATTGGCTCCTACATATCCTACGAAGATCTTTATCGGTCAGACCGCATAACAACATACGTTGTTCCCTTTGTCATCGATATGTTACTTGCCCGAGATTCGATCGTCAGTATCTTAATACCTAGTTCAATCTCATTACCGGCAAGTCTCTTTACTCGTTTCGTAATACATCATCTCGCAACTAATTCATTAGTTGCAATGCTTGCAAGGCTTATGTGATGTGCATTACCGAGAGGGCCCAGAGATACCTCTCCGACAATCGGAGTGACAAATCCTAATCTCGAAATACGCCAACCCAACATGTACTTTTGGAGACACCTGTAGAGCTCCTTTATAATCACCCAGTTACGTTGTGACATTTGGTAGCACACCAAGTGTTCCTCTGGTAAACGGGAGTTGCATAATCTCATAGTCATAGGAACATGTATAAGTCATGAAGAAAGCAATAGCAACATAATAAACGATCGGGTGCTAAGCTAATGGAATGGGTCATGTCAATCACATCATTCTCCTAATGATGTGATCCCGTTAATCAAATGACAACACATGTCTATGGTTAGGAAACATAACCATCTTCGATTAACGAGCTAGTCAAGTAGAGGCATACTAGTGAGTTTAGTTTGTCTATGTATTCACACAAGTATTATGTTTCCGTTTAATACAATTCTAGCATGAATAATAAACATTTATCGTGATATAAGGAAATAAATAATAACTTTATTATTGCCTCTAGGGCATATTTCCTTCACTGTGGGCGCGGACTTACTACGAGACTGGCTGGGGCCTGGTTGCACCAGGGTGGTCAATTTTGTTTGTATTTTTCCTCTTAAATATTTTTCTAATATAGGGCGTGCACTGCTTAGTAAATCATTTCTACACTGCATTCATCAGGTTTGTGTATTGCATGTGCACACATTCTGCAATACATATACATGTGCATTTTTGTGCACTGCATGCTGGTCACATTTTCTTTTCGTGTTTTTCCTCTTATGTATTCTTTTTCTATTATACGGTGTGCACTGCTTTGTTGGGTATGTGTGCACTGCATTCGTCAGAGTCGTGTACTGCAGGTGTATTTTTTCTCTTTCGTATTTTTCTAATATGGGGCGTGCACTGCTTAGTGAATCATTTCTGTACTGCATTCATCATGTATGTGTACTGCATGTGCACACATTCCGCACTTCATATGCAGGTGCATTTTTGTGCACTGCATGCTGGTCGAATTTTCTTTTCGTGTGTTTTGCTCTTATGTATTCTTTTTTCTAGTATGTGTGCACTACATTCGTCAGAGTCCTGTAATGTAGGTGTACACATTTTGCACTTCATGCATCCTATTTATGCACTGCATCTTCCTCCATTTTGTGCACTGCTCGAATCACATACTTATGTGCACTACATTATGTTCTAATGTTGAACTCTAGTTTTGTAATTCAAATAAAGTTCTTCATAACATAAGCAAAGTTCATCATTACAAGCCATTCTGTATGACAAGCAAACTAAGTTCATTAAAAGCAAATGATCACAAGCAAACTAACGATACATAAGCAAATAACAGAAAGCAAATTTGATGATAAATCTAAAATGACACGAGCAATGTTGGCTCTTGGCCGACACCTTCTGCTTCTTCACCAGATAGCGTCTCCCCAGTTGCTCCTGGCACGCTTCTTGGGGGGCTCCTCCTTCTCCAGCTTTGCACGGCGAAGCCCGTCCTAGGTGAGGGTGATGTGGCTCCATATCTCGTACGCTGCGTAGGCGTCCTTTGCCACATACTCGATGTGCCTCATGGTCAGAGGAAGGGTGGCCCAGCGCCTGTGTTCATCGTCGGTGATCTTCTTCTTCATGTTGTTGTAGTAGTCGTCGATGAGCATGCCGGCGACGTCTGCAAGGTAGTCCAACTCCTTTGTGGCCTCGGGCACCCTCCATTCCTTTTGGATGTCGATGAAGTTTGCAACCTCCAGATTGACACGCTCTAGCCTGGTTTTGTCACCGCGATGGAGAAGCCAGCAAACGTGTACCTGGGGTCGGCGAGGAAGTTGTCGAAGACAGTGCACCTTTCAGCGTCGCTCAGTTGGAAGAGCAACATTGGCTGAGTCTTGCCGACAAAGAGTGGGACGAGGGCGGGTTTCTGTGTCACGTCAGGCTCGTTATTGTACTCGATATCAATCCCGATGATCTTGTGGCGCTGGAGCCTGAGGTGGCGCTCGTAGTGCCCGAGGGAGGTCGCCATCTACTTCTGGTCATTGGCGTGGATGACGTGCAACTTGGTGTTGCCGTGCGCCTCCACGTTCTAGTACTCGTCGACGAACCCCATCGCCGACAGTAGGGCTTGGTGTCTTCTGTGGAGATTGGTGTGATGGAGCAATTTGGTGGCAGCGCAGTGGATACTTGTGTTGTTGTGGATGAGAAAGCGTTGGTACGGGTCGGAATTTAAATGGGGAGATGGCCGCAGCGGATGAACTGCACGATCTCGCTGACGATGCGGTTGTGCAGATCGTGGGTTGGGGTTGCGTGTGTGATCGTGGGTTTGTGGCGATGGAACCGCTCAAATTGGGCGGTTGTCTCCAAACGTGTTTTTTTTAACGTGGTTTTATTTTATTTTTCATCAGGAAAAATTGTAAACCACCACGTTCTATGCGAACGGGCATTTTTCACGTTTATATGTATCGTATGTGTTCCCGAAACTGCATTGCTTATGATATCACACTGCTTCGTCTAAGAAAAAGCACTCCATTTGTCTATAGGTTTGTACTGCACCTTTTTTTGCGTGTACTTGCTGCAGCCCCTAGAAAAAAGTGCAGTATATTCTGCAATTTATGAGTATTTTTTGTTGTGAAGTAGACCACGTATGTATTCTGGAACTGCATTGCTTATGATACCGCACAAATTCGTCTAACCAAATGCACTTCATTGTCTAGAGCTGTGTCATGCATCTGTTTTTTGCGTGCACTTGCCGCAGCCACTGGTACGGGAGGGGGGGGGGGTTCCCCCTCATTTTTTGTTGCAGCATTTATTTCAAGGTAGACTTTTTTTTCCGGACGCGTTATCTTAACACGCGCGATGTTTTTTCAAATTTAACTTTTTTCAAACTACATGTATTTATTTGTTTGAATGTGCGAACTTCATTGTTCTTCACACTGAACTGCATATGGTACTAACTTCTAACATTTTCTTTTCATTCTCGTCCGTCTTATTTAGCCGGGCCATTTTGGGCTGGCCCGTTTTATGTAACTCTTTCCGACACGGGCCTCACACGTGGCCCTCCCAGGTGATCCCACTGCTCCGCTCATAGGGAGAGACTGAGAAGAAACCTCTCTCCTCTCTTGCAGCCGCTCCCGAAGCATCTCTCCCTCGAGCAAAACCGCCGTTGCTTGCAGCAACCATCGTCGCCCGCGGAACCGCCTTCCTCAAGAGGTCCTTATTCCTGCATTCCACGTCCCCGTCCGCTCCGCCAGCCCTTCCCGCTCCGCTCCCGCATCCCTTTCCTGTCCGTTCCCGCTCTAGCCCCCCACCACCATCGTTCATCCCCTTTTTTGTGGTACATTTCCCGTGCCCTCAATCTTGGTCGTCCCCTCGTCTAGTTTTGTGATTCTCGTAGTGGCTGCTGTGCTTTTTGTTTTTGTATTTTTTCTATAGCAGGCGATTTTGATCTCGATTTGAATTATGTACTCGTGTGTGCTCTGTAGGCAGAGCAAGGTGCATCTAGGGCTTCGTCAGATTTCGTCGATTTTGTTGCTGATATCTGTCACTTCGTCCTCGTGCTGCACGCAAACGCCATGTCTTCGCCAAGCAGAGTAGAAGGAGGAGTTCAAGGTATGTGGACTGCTTACTTTGGCCTTGTTTATTTTTTGTGATGTTTATCTAGTTTACTAGTTCATCCTGCAGATTTGTTTATGTTGTGTTAATTGTCAGCGTTGCTTTGCATTATTCGTCATCTGATGTTTTTTAATATCTATTTCTGGTTTTTATTGAATCCAGTAGGTGATTTGCAGTGGTCATAATGATATACCAATTGGCTCTGATTGTCCTGGTGGTAAAGATCATGGTGGTGATGCAGGACATCAATCGAATCTTCTCCCATCAGCGTGGCCCCTCCTTCTAGTATGTGTTTTTTTTCTTATTTTAATTTGGCAATTTTATTGTATATTTTAATTTGGCAATTTGGTGGTAAAGATCATGGTTGTAAATTCGTATGTGTCCAGTGAGTTTTGAAATGAATTGTTCTTATAAATATCTGCTATTTTTTGATGTTTATGCTTTGTTTATTTTTTGTGTATGGTGCTTACTTGATGTTGTACAAATTGGTGTTGCCTTACTGTATCTAGTCTGACATTTTTTGGAAACAAACTGTGAAGTTAGTGTATGCAACACTTCATTTATATGTATATGTGAACTCCACTTTATGATGTGTGAACTGCATTGTTGTTTTATTCAGGTTTTTTGTACATATGTGTGTACTCCATTACATTGATATATGAACTGCATTAATTTTTATTTAGATTATGATTGCAACACTGCATTTATATGTATAAATGAACTGCATTTGTTCTTTTTGTGCACTTTTTAATGACCATAGTTAAACTTCATTTTGACGCATGATACGTCTCCAACGTATCTCTAATTTTTTATTGTTCCAAGCTATTATATTATCTATTTTGGTTCATTAATATGCTATTTTATTTGATTTTTGGGACTAACCTATTAACCTAGAGCCCAGTGCCACTTCCTGTTTTTTTCCTTGGTATAGAGTTTCGCAGAAAAGGAATATCAAACGGAGTCCAAATGGAATGAAAATTTCATGATGATTGTTCTTGGACCAGAAGACATCTAAAGGACTTGGAGTACACATCAGGGAAGCCACGAGGCGGCCACAAGGACAGAGGGTGCGGCAAGGGGGGTAGGGCGCGCCCCCACCCTTGTGGGCCCCTTTTGACTCCACCGACCTATTTCTTCTGCCTATATATTCTCAAATATTTCAAAACCTACCAGGAGAGCCGCAAAAACACTTTTCCACCGCCGCAACCTTTTGTACCCGTGGGATCCCATGTAGGGGCCTTTTTCGGCGTCCTGCCGGAGGGGGATTCGATCACGGGGGGCTTCTACATAACACCATTGCCTCTCCGGTGAAGCGTGAGTAGTTTACCATAGACCTACGGGTCCATAGCTAGTAGCTAGATGGCTTCTTCTCTCTCTTTGATTCTCAATACCATTTTCTCCTCGATGTTCTTGGAGATCTATTCGATGTAATACCTTTTTGTGGTGTGTTTGCCAAGATCCGATGAATTGTGGGTTTATGATCAGCATATCTATGAATCTTATTTGAATCTTCTCTGAATTCTTATATACGTGATTTGATATCTTTGCAAGTCGCTTTGAACTATCGATTTCGTTTGGCCAACTAGATTTATTTTTCTTGCAATAGGAGACGTGCTTAGCTTTGGGTTCAATCTTGCGATGCTTGATCCCAGTGACAGAAGGGGAACCGACACATATTGTATTGTTGCCATCGAGGATAACAAGATGGGGTTTTCATCATATTGCTCGATTTTATTCCACTACATCACGTCATCTTGCTTAAAGCATTACTCTGTTCTTATGAACTTAATACTCTAGATGCAGGCAGGAGTCGGTAGATGTGTGGAGTAATAGTAGTAGATGCATGCAGGAGTCGGTGTACTTGATACAGACGTGATGCCTATATTCATGATCATTGCCTTAGATATCGTCATAACTTTTCGCTTTCATATGAATTGCTCGGCAATAATTTGTTTACCCACCGTAATATTTTCTATCTTGAGAGAAGCCTCTAGTGAAATCTATGGCCCTGGGTCTACTTTCCATCATATAAGTTTCCGATCTACAATTTTAGTTTCCTATTTACTTTCTTTGCAATGTTTTACTTTCCGTTCCATAAACCAAAAATACCAAAAATATGTACTTTACAATTTATCCATCTCTATCAGATCTCACTTTGCAAATAACCGTGAAGGGATTGACAACCCTTTTATCGCGTTGGGTGCAAGTTGGTGTTTGTTTATGCAGGTATTGGATGACTTGTGCATTGTCTCCTACTGGATTGATACCTTGGTTCTCAAAACTGAGGGAAATACTTACTCTACTTTGCTGCATCACCCTTTCCTCTTGAAGAGAAAAACCAACGCAACCTAAAGAAGTAGCAGGAAGAATTTCTGGCGCCGTTGCCGGGGAGATCTACGCCAAGCCAAGACATACCAAGTACCCTTCATAAACTCTCATCTCTTGCATTACATTATCTGCCATTCGCCTCTCTTTTCCTCTCCCCCACATCTAAAATGATTTTCGAAAAGATTCGCCTTTTTTTGCCCCTCTTCCGTTCATCTTATTCGCTTGCTTTTTGTGTGCTCGAGTGTTGGATTGCTTACTTGTCATGATGTCTCCACCAAGGAACGTTGATCCTCACCTTAGGAGGTTAGATGAAATTGGAAATAATGTTAGAAGCTTCATGTCTTTGCAATTTGAGCATAATAATTTCTTCAGAAACAAGCTCAAAGAGTAGAAAAGTTTTATGGAATACATGAATAAAGAGCTTGAGGATATGTCTAAAGAATTTTATGGCTTGAAATCTCAATTTGCTCATCTTGAAAATTTAGTAGGCCAAATTTCTGATAAGCAAGCTACCTTAGTAAATAAGATGGCTGCTAAACCAGAATCTTTAAATAATGATGAAGATGGGACTGGAGATTAGTCAACTGTAGTTAAAAGACGTCCCAATGATTCCGAGTTTTTAGATCTTGATGCAAAAATTGATAAAAGTGGGATTGGAGAGGTCGAAACTTTAAGTAGAAATGAACCCACTCTTTTGGATTTCAATAAATTTAATTATGATAATTGTTCTTTAATAGATTGTATTTCCTTGTTGCAACCATGTTGAATTCTCCTCATGCTTATAGTCAAAACAAAGCTTTTACTAAACATATGATTGATGCTATGATGCAATCTTTTGACGAATAGCTTGAATTGGAAGTTTCTATCCCTAGAAAACTATATGATGAGTGGGAACCTACTATTAAGATTAAAATTAAAGATTATGAGTGCCATGCTTTGTGTGATTTGGGTGTTAGTGTTTCCACGATTCCAAAAACTTTATGTGATGTGTTGGGTTTCCATGAATTTGATGATTGTTCTTTAAATTTGAATCTTGTGGATTCCACTATTAAGAAACCTAAGGGAAGGATTAATGATTTTATTATTGTTGCAAATAGGAATTATGTGCCAGTAGATTTCATTGTTCTTGATATAGATTGCAATCCTACATGTCCTATTATTCTTGGTAGACCTTTCCTTAGAATGATTGGTGCAATTATTGATATGAAAGAAGCAAACATTAGATTTCAATTTCCGTTAAGGAAAGGCATGGAACACTTTCCAAGAAAGAATATTAAATTGTCTTATAAATTGATTATGATAGCCACTTATGGATTGCATGCCAAAGATGATAATACTTAGATCTATTCGTGTTTCATGCCTAGCTAAGGGCGTTAAACCATAGCGCTTGTTGGGAGGCAACCCAATTTTATTTTTGTTTTTGCTTTTTAGATTCTATTTTTAAATAAACATTTCATATAGCCTCTGGTTAGATGTGGTTTTGTGTTTTAATTAGTGTTTGTGCCAAGTAAGACCTTTGGGATAGCTTACGGTGATAGTTGATTTGATCTTGCTGAAAAACAGAAACTTTTGCGCTCAGGAAAATAATTTTCATTTTTAACAGAAGAGTGATGTTGAGTTGATTCTTTTTTAAGAAGATTAATAAACAAATTTCTTAGGACATCCTAAGTTTTCAGAATTTTTGGAGTTACAGAAGTATTTGAAATATCCAGATTGCTACAGACGTTCTGTTTTTGACAGATCCTGTTTTCTATGCGTTGTTTGCTTATTTTGATGAATCTATGGCTAGTATCGGGCGGGTAATAACCATGGAAAAGTTAGAATACATTAGATATTACACCAATATAAATAAAGAATGAGTTCACAATAGTACCAAAAGTGGTGATTTATTTTCTTATACTAACAGACACTACTGGAATCAGGATCTTTGCCGTCAGCCAACTCTTTACCGTCTGCTAGCTGATGGCAAAGAAGGTCTTTGCCATCAGCATATAGAAATCTGACGGCAAAGAAAGAGCGGACGACAAAGAGCGCGTTTGCCGTCAGCTAGCCCATTGCCATCAGCTAGTAGATGACATAGAAGCTTTGCTGTCTGCTAGCAGACGACAAAGAGGGAGGGTGGCCCACTAGTGGGAACCACCTAACGGCCACTTTCTTTGCCATCTGCTAGCTGACGACTAAGCTTCTTTGCCGTCCGTGAGCAGACGGCAAAGAAAGTGGCAACCTAACGGCCGTTTCCCCCGGCCCTACCCCACTAGCTACGCTCTTTGCCGTCTGCTAGCACAAGGCAAAGAAATTAAACCTAGCTAAAAAGGTCGGCCCCGCGCCCCACCCGTCTCTCTCTCCCTCACCTCACCGGCGCCACCTTGACGCCCCCGAGCCCCCACCGCCCCGTGATACGTCCATTTTGCATCATGCTTTTATATCGATATTTATTGCATTATGGGCTGTTATTACACATTATGTCACATTACTTATGCCTATTCTCCCTTATTTTACAAGGTTTACATGAAGAGGGAGAATGCCGGCAGTTGGAATTCTGGGATGGAAAAGGAGCAAATATTAGAGACCTATTCTGCACAAATCAAAAAGACCTGAAACTCCAAGGAAGTCAGTTTTGGAATATATTAAAAGTATTGGGCGAAGAAAGCACCAGTGGGGACACACCCTGTCCACGAGGGTGGGGGGGGGTGCGCCCTACCCCCTCGGCGCGCCCCCTACCTCGTGGGCCTCCTAGCAGGCCTCCGGTGCTCATTTTTTGCGATATGAATTCTCTCGCCTTGGAAAAAATCAGAAGGAAGCTTTCGGGAGAAGCGCCGCCGTCTCGAGGCAGAACCTTGGCGGAACCAATCTAGGGCTCCGACGGAGCTGTTCTGCTGGGGAAACATCCCTCCGGGAGGGGGAAATCATCACCAATGATCCTCTCATCGGGAGGGGGTCAATCTCCATCAACATCTTCACTAGCACCATCTCATCTCAAACCCTAGTTCATCTCTTGTATCCGATCTTTGTCTCAAAACCTCAGATTCGTACCTATGGGTTGCTAGTAGTGTTGACTACTCCTTGTAGTTGATGCTAGTTGGTTTATTTGGTGGAAAATCATACGTTCAGATCCTTTATGAATATTAATACCCCTCTGATTATGAACATGAATATGATTTGTGAGTAGTTACATTTGTTCCTGAGGGCATGGGAGAAGTCTTGTTATAAGTAGTCATGTGAATTTGGTATTCGTTCGATATTTTGATGAGATGTATGTTGTCTTTCCACTAGTGGTGTTATGTGAACGTCGACTATATGACACTTTACTATTATTTGGGCCTAGGGGAAAGCATTGGGAAGTAATAAGTAGATCATGGGTTGCTAGAGTGACAGAAGCTTAAACCCTAGTTTATGTGTTGCTTCGTAAGGGGCTGATTTGGACCCATATGTTTCATGCTATGGTTAGGTTTACCTTAATACTTCTTTTGTAGTTGCGGATGCTTGAAACAGGAGTTAATCATAAGTGGGATGCTTGTTCAAGGAAGGGTAGTACCCAAGCACCGGTCCACCCACATATCAAATTATCAAAGTAACGAACGCGAATCATATGAGCACGATGAATACTAGCTTGACGATAATTCCCATGTGTCCTCGGGAGCGTTTTCCTTTATATAAGAGTTTATCCAGGATTGTCCTTTGCTAACAAAAGGATTGGGCCACCTTGCTGCACCTTGTTTACTTTTGTTACTTGTTACCCGTTACAAATTACTTTATCACAAAACTATCTGTTACCAATAATTTCAGTGCTTGCAGAACATACCTTACTGAAAACCGCTTGTCTTTTCTTTCTGCTACTCGTTGGGTTTGACACTCTTAGTTATCTAAAGGACTACAATAGATCCCCTATACTTGTGGGTCATCAAGACTCTTTTCTGGCGCCGTTGCCGGGGAGTGAAGCGCCTTTGGTAAGGAAAAATTTATAGTGTGCTGAAATTTACTGTCACTTGTTACTATGGAAAGTAATCCCTTGAGGGGCTTGTTCGGGGTATCTTCACCCCAACCAGTAGAGCAAAGAGTTGCTCCTCAACCTGCTGAACCTACTAAAAATGTTTACTTTGAAATTCCTTCGGGTAAGATAGAGAAACTGCTAGCTAATCCTTTTACAGGATATGGAACATTGCATCCCGATTTGCACCTAATCTATGTGGATGAAGTTTGTGCATTATTTAAGCTTGCAGGTATGCCCAAGGATGTTATCAAGAAGAAGTTCTTCCGTTTATATTTGAAGGGAAAGGCATTGACATGGTTTAGGCTATGTGATGATATTGGATCATGGAACTGCAATCGATTGAAATTGGAATTTCATCAGAAGTTTTATCATATGCATCTAGTTCATCGTGATCGTAATTATATATAATTTTTGGCCACGCAAAGGAGAAAGTATCGCTCAAGCTTGGGGGAGGCTTAAGTCAATGTTATATTCATGCCCCAATCATGTGCTCTCAAGAGAAATTATTATTCAAAAAATTTATGCTCAGCTTTCTCTCAATAATCGCTCCATGCTCGATACTTCTTGTACTGGTTCTTTTATGAAGAAGACTATTAAATTCAAATGGGATTTATTGCAAAGAATTAAACACAAATCTGAAGATTGGGAACTCGACGAAGGTAAGGAGTCAGGTATAATGCCTAAGTTTGTTTGTGTTAAATCTTTTATGGATACCGATGCTTTTCATGAATTTAGCACTAAATATGGACTTGACTCTGAGATAGTAGCTTCTTTTTGTGAATCCTTTGCTCTCATGTTGATCTCCCTAAGGAGAAGTGGTTTAAATATCATCCTCCCATTGAAGTAAAAGTAGTTGAACCTATTAAAGTTGAGGAAAAGATCATCACTTATAATGTTGATCCTATTGTTCCTACCTCTTATATTGAGAAACCACCTTTCCCGGCTAGAATAAAGGATCATGCTAAAGCTTCAAATGTGGTTCGTAAGAGTAATACTAGAACACTTACACCCCATGAGCAAGTTAAAGTTGAACCTAGTATTACTATGGATAAAGATCTCTCGACCAATAATATTGATGGGCATGTTATTTACTTCTACGATGAAGCTGCTAGAATTGCTAGACCCGATACTAAAAATAAACATAGACTTGTTGTAGGCATGCCTGTTATTTCTGTTAAAATACGAGGTCATTGTTATCATGGCTTATGTGATATGGGTGCTAGTGTGAGTGCAATACCTCATTCTTTATACGAAGAAATTATGCATGATATTGCACGTGCTGAGTTAGAAGGTATCGATGTTACAATTAAGCTTGCCAATAGAGATACTATTTCACCAGTTGGGATTGTTAGAGATGTTGAAGTCTTGTGTGGGGAAGTTAAATATCCTACTGATTTTCTTGTCCTTGGTTCCCCACAAGATGACTTTTGTCCCATTATATTTGGTAGACCCTTCTTGAATACTGTTAATGCTAAGATAGATTGCAAAAAGGATGTTGTTACTATTGGTTTAGGGGATATGTCTCATGATTTTATTTTTGCTAAATTTCATAGACAACCCCATGATAAAGAATTGCCTAGTAAAGATGAAATTATTGGTCTTGCTTCTATTGCCGTGCCTCCTAATGATCCTTTAGAACAATATTTGGTAGACCATGAAAATGATATGTTTATGAATGAAAGAAGGGAAATAGATGAAGTATTCTTCAAGCAGGGACCTATTTTGAAACACAATTTGCCTGTTGAAATTCTAGGGGATCCTCCTCCACCCAAGGGTGATCCCGTGTTTGAGATTAAACCATTACCTGATACTCTTAAGTATGCTTATCTTGATGAAAAGAAGATATATCCTATTATTATTAGTGCTAACCTTTTAGAGCAGGAAAAAGAGAAATTATTGAAAACTCTGAAGAAGCACCGTGCTGCTATTGGATATACTCTTGATGATCTTAAGGGCATTAGTCCCACTCTATGTCAACACAAAAAAAATTGGATAAAGATGCTAAACCGGTTGTTGATCACCAACGACGGTTAAATCCTAAGATGAAAGAAGTGGTAAGAAAAGAAATACTAAAGCTTCTGGAGGCATGTATAATTTATCCTGTTGTTGATAGTCAGTGGGTAAGTCCTGTCCATTGTGTCCCTAAGAAGGGAGGTATTACTGTTGTTCCTAATGATAAAGATGAATTGATCCCACAAAGAATTGTTAAAGGTTATAGAATGGTAATTGATTTCCGCAAACTAAATAAAGCTACTAAAAAGGATCATTACCCTTTACCTTTTATTGATAAAATGCTAGAAAGGTTATCCAAACATACACATTTGCTTTCTAGACGGTTATTCTGCTTTCTCTCAAATACCTGTGTCAAAAGAGGATCAAGAAAAGACCACTTTTACTTGCCCTTTCGGTACCTTTGCTTATAGACGTATGCCTTTTGGTTTATGCAATGCACCTGCTACCTTTCAAAGATGTATGACTACTATATTCTCTGACTTTTGTGAAAAGATTGTTGAGGTTTTCATGGATGATTTCTCCGTATATGGAACTTCTTTTGATGATTGCTTAAGCAACCTTGATCGAGATTTGCAGAGATGTGAGGAAACTAATCTTGTCTTGAATTGGGAGAAGTGCCACTTTATGGTTAGTGAAGGTATTGTCTTGGGGCATAAAATTTCTGAAAGAGGTACTGAAGTTGATAAAGCTAAAGTTAATGCTATTGAAAAGATGCCGTGTCCTAAGGACATTAAAGGTATAAGAAGTTTCCTTGGTCATTCCGGTTTTTATAGGAGGTTCATTAAAGGCTTCTCTGACTAATCTTTTACAAAAAGATGTTCCTTTTGTATTTTATGTTGGTTGTGTAGAAGCATTTGAAATACTTAGGAAAGCCTTGATTTCTGCACCTATTGTTCAGCCTCCTGATTGGAATTTACCGTTTGAAATTATTTGTGATGCTAGTGATTATGCTGTAGGTGCTGTTCTAGGACAAAGAGTTGATAAGAAATTAAATGTTATCCAATATGCTACTAAAACTCTAGACAATGGCTAGAGAAATTATGCTACCACTGAAAAAGAATTTCTAGCAGTTGTATTCGCTTGTGATAAGTTCGGACCTTATATTGTTGATTCTAAAGTAGCTTTTCTCACCGATCATGCTACTATTAAATATCTTATGGAAAAGAAAGATGCTAAACCTAGACTTATCAGATGGGTTCTCCTACTACAAGAATTTGATTTGCATATTATTGATAGAAAGGGAGCTGAGAACCCCGTTGCAGACAACTTATCTAGGCTAGAGAATGTTCTTGATGACCCACTACCTATTAATGATAGCTTTCCTGATGAACAATTAGCTGTCATAAACGCTTCTCGTACTGCTCCATGGTATGCCGATTATGCTAATTACATTGTTGCTAAATTTATACCACCTAGTTTCACATACCAGCAAAAGAAAAAGTTTTCTATGATTTAAGACATTACTTCTGGGATGACCCACACCTTTATACAAAAGGAGTAGATGGTTTTATTAGGCGCTGTGTACTTGAGCATGAACAGGAACAGATCCTACGCACGTGTCACTCCGAGGCTTATGGAGGACACCACACTGACGATAGAACTGCGCATAAGGTATTGCAATCCGGTTTTTATTGGCCTACTCTTTTTAAGGATGCCCGTAAGTTTGTCCTGTCCTGTGATGAATGTCAAAGAATAGGTAATATTAGTAGACGTCAAGAAATGCCTATGAACTATTCACTTGTTATTGAACCATTTGATGTTTGGGGCTTTGATTATATGGGACCGTTTCCTTCCTCTAACGGGTATACACATATTTTAGTTGTTGTTGATCACGTTACTAAGTGGGTAGAAGCTATTCCAACTAGTAGTGCTGATCATAACACCTCTATTAAGATGCTTAAAGAAGTTATTTGGAGTCCCTAGATACTTAATGACTGATGGTGGTTCACATTTTATTCATGGTGTTTTTCGTAAAATTCTTGCTAAGTATGATGTTAATTATAGAATTGCATCTCCATACCACCCACAATCTAGTGGTCAAGTAGAACTAAGTAATAGAGAAATAAAATTAATTTTGCAAAAGACTATTAATAGATTTAGAATGAATTGGTCCAAGAAACTTGGTGATGCATTATGAGCCTATAGAACTGCATATAAAAATCCTATGGGTATGTCTCCGTATAAAATGGTTTATGGTAAAGCATGTCATTTACCTCTCGAACTAGAACATAAGGCATATTGGGCCATTAAAGAGCTCAATTATGATTTCAAACTTGCCGGTGAGAAGAGACTATTTGACATTAGCTCACTTGATGAGTGGAGAACCCAGGCCTATAAGAATACCAAACTGTTTAAAGAAAAAGTTAAAAGATGGCATGACAAAAGGATACAAAAGCGTGAGTTTAATGTAGGTGATTATGTTCTGTTATACAACTCTCGTTTAAGATTTTTTGCAGGTAAACTTCTCTCTAAATGGGAAGGTCCTTACGTTATCGAGGAGGTCTATTGTTCCGGTGCCATAAAAATTAACAACTTCGAGGGCACAAATCCAAAGATGGTGAACGGTCAAAGAATTAAACACTATATCTCAGGTAATCCCATAAATGTTGAAACCAATGTTATTAACACCGTAACCCCGGAGAAATACATAAGGCACACTTTCCAGAACGTTTAAGACTCCAAAAAGGAATAGGTATGTGGTACGGTAAGTAAACCGATTCCAAAACAGTTCTAATAGCAATTTTTCGTTGTTTTGGAATATTTAAGAAAATAGGAAAATAAGAAGTAGTCCGAAAAGGACACGAGGCATCCACGAGGGTGGAGGGCGTGCCCTACCCCATGGGTGCGACCCCTGCCTCGTGGGTACCTCGTGTGCTCCCCAGACTCCGTTTTCTTGCACAATACTTCTTTTGGTCGGTAAAAATTCATTATATAATCTCTCGAAGATTTGAACACTGTACCATGCAAATATCCACTGTTTTTGTTTCGAGCTGTTTTTCTGACAGGTCTAGATCACCATGACATCTTCAAATGCCCCCAAGGACAAGTCTTTCGAGAAGGTTATCAACCCCTACCTCGCGGAGGTGCTGCAACACCCTCACACTATTGAGATGCATGATGGGTTGCTGCACATCCGCGATGTCGAGGGACCAAGGAGGACCGGAAGCGTGGAGACAAGACTCTAAGCAATGGAGCAACAAGTTTCCAAGTGCCAGGGGATGGTGGAACGCGGACTCAACGGCAACCTCATGATGATCACGGAGTTCACCAACAACCACAAGCTGGATGCCAAGAACATTAAGGAGACCATCTTCAAGCTTCATGAGAAAATCGAGCATCTCCAAGCCCAGATCTTTGACCTGCAAAACCAAAACTGTGAGTATGAATATAGATTCAAGAGGATGAGTTTGGCTGCAGATTTGAGGATCCCAGAGACTCGATCGTCCATCTATGATGGTGAGCATATGCCTTGGAACATGGACGACAAGCCTACATCATCAACAACTCCATCATCACCACCTCCGAAGAAGGAGACATAATCACATGGGTATGGGCACTCCCCTTGGCAACTGCCAAGCTTGGGGGAGGTGCCCCGGTATCGTATCACCATCACACTCCTATCTTTACCGTTTTTGTTAGTTCGATCCTTTTGGTAATATCTTGATCTAGTAGAATAAAGTTTTAGCATGATCTAGTTTTGAGTTTTGCTTTATGATCCATCTATGTAATCAAGTCCGTGAGCTATATATAATAAAGATTAGTTTTGAGTCGAGGGCTTGGTTATCTTGCTATGATCTTGAGGGAATAAAAGAAACAATAAAAAGAATTAAAGATATCATATTGATCTTATGGAGAGTAATGACTTCAGATATTAAGAGTATGATGAATAAAAGTTGTTGAGAGTTGACAAACATTGTTTTGGTCATCGTTGAAATTAATAGGAAATAATAAACAAAAAAGGTTTTCACATATAAATATACTATCTTGGACATATTTTATGATTGTGAGCACTCATTAAAATATGACATGTTAAAAAGTTGACGTTGGACAAGGAAGACAACGTAATGGCTTATGTTTTCTTATATCCGAAATAAAGTATATTGTCATGGATCATCCAACATGTTGAGCTTGCCTTTCCCCCTCATGCTAGCCAAATTCCCAGCACCAAGTAGAGATACTACTTGTGCTTTCGAATATCCTTAAACCCAGTTTTGCCATGAGAGTCCACCATATCTACATATGGATTGAGTAAGATCCTTCAAGTAAGTTGTCATTGTTGCATGCAATAAAAATTGCTTTCTAAATATGTATGATCTATTAGTGTGGAGAAAATAAGCTTTATACCATCTTGTGATATGGAAGAAATAAAAGGGATGGACTGCATAATAAAGGTGCCTTTCACAAGTGGCAATATAAAGTGATGTTCTTTTGCATTAAGATTTTGTGCATCCAACCATAAAAGCACATGACAACCACTTCTTCCCTCTGCGAAGGGCCTATCTTTTATTTTTTGCTTTTAGTCTTATGCAAGAGTCGCGGTGATCTTCACCTTTCCTTTTTACACTTTATCCATTGGCAAGCACATTGTGTTGGAAAGATCCTGCTATATATATCCAATTGGATGCAAGTTATCATAAACTATTCTTGTTGACATTACCCTTGAGGTAAAAGGTTGGGAGGTAACACTATAAGCCCCTATCTTTCTCTATGTCCGATTAAAACTTCATACCGATAAGTATTGCGTGAGTGTTAGCAATTGTGAAAGACTAAATGATGGTTGAGTATGTGGACTTACTGAAAGCTCTTATATCGACTCTTTCCGATGTTATGATAAATTGCAATTGCTTCAATGACCGAGTTCATAGTTTATTAGTTTTCAGTGAAGTTTCTGATTCATACTTGACATTGTGAATAGATTGTTACTTTAGCATAAGAAATCATATGACAATATATATTGTTGTTATAAGAATGATAGAATGATCATGATGCCCTCATGTCCGTATTTTATTTTATCGATACCTCTATCTCTAAACATGTGGACTTATTTTTCGTTATCGGCTTCCGCTTGAGGACAAGCAAGGTCTAAGCTTGGGGGAGTTGATAAGTCCATTTTGCATCATGCTTTTATATCGATATTTATTACATTATGGGCTGTTATTACACATTATGTCACAATACTTATGCCTATTCTCCCTTATTTTACAAGGTTTACATGAAGAGGGAGAATGCCGACAGCTGGAATTCTAGGGTGGAAAAGGAGCAAATATTAGAGACCTATTCTGCACAACTCCAAAAGTTCTGAAACTTCACGGAAGTCAGTTGTGGAATATATTAAAAATATTGGGCGAAGAAAGCACCAGAGGGGCGCCACACCCTGTCCACGAGGGTGGGGGCGCGCCCTACCCCCTGGGCACGCCCCTGCCTCATGGCCCCCCTGGCAGGCGTCCGGTGCTCATCTTTTTCTATATGAAGTCTTTTGCCCTAGAAAAAAAATTAGAAGGAAGCTTTGGGACGAAGCGCCGCCGTCTTGAGGCAGAACCTTGGTGGAACCAATCTAGGGCTCCGGCGGAGCTGTTCTGCCGGGGAAACATCCCTCCGGGAGGGGGAAATCATCACCATCATCATCACCATCGATCCTCTCATCGGGAGGGGGTCAATCTCCATCAACATTTTCACTCGCACCATCTCATCTCAAATCCTAGTTCATCTCTTGTATCCGATCTTTGTCTCAAAACCTCAGATTGGTACCTGTGGGTTGCTAGTAGTGTTGATTACTCCTTGTAGTTGATGCTAGCTGGTCTATTTGGTGGAAGATCGTATGTTCAGATCCTTTATGCATATTAATATCCCTATGATTATGAACATGAATATGATTTGTGAGTAGTTACGTTTGTTCCTGAGGACATGGGAGAAGTGTTGTTATAAGTAGTCATGTAAATTTGGTATTTGTTTGATATTTTGATGAGATGTAAGTTGTCTTTCCTCTAGTGGTGTTATGTGAACATCGACTACATGACACTTCACCATTATTTGGGCCTAGGGGAAAGAATTGGGAAGTAGTAAGTAGATGATGGGTTGCTAGAGTGACAGAAGCTTAAACCCTAGTTTATGCGTTTCTTCGTAAGGGGCTGATTTGGACCCATATGTTGCATGCTATGGTTAGGTTTACTTTAATACTTCTTTTGTAGTTGCGGATGCTTGCAACATGGGTTAATCATAAGTGGTATGCTTGTCCAAGGAAGGGCAGTACCCAAGCACCGGTCCACCCACATATCAAATTATCAAAGTAACGAACGCGAATCATATGAGCATGATGAAAACTAGCTTGACGATAATTCCCATGTGTCCTCAGGAGCGCTTTCCTTTATATAAGAGTTTGTCCAGGCTTGTCCTTTGCTACAAAAAGGATTGGGCCACCTTGATGCACCATGTTTACTTTTGTTACTTCTTACCCGTTACAAATTACTTTATCACAAAACTATCTGTTACCGATAATTTTAGTGCTTGCAAAGAATACCTTACTGAAAACCGCTTGTCATTTCCTTCTCCTCCTCGTTGGGTTCGACACTCTTACTTATCGAAAGGACTACGATAGATCCCCTATACTTGTGGGTCATCACCCCGCGCCCCCGTCGCCCCGATGCCTCGACGCCCGCGCCACCTCGACGCCCTCGCCGCCCACGCCAGGTCGACACCACTGCCGCCCCGACCCCCCGCCGCCCCGCCGCCCCAATGCCCTTGCCGCCCGCGCCACCCCGACACCCTCACCGCCCACGCCACCCCGCCGCCCCAGCCGGCCCGACGCAGTTGCCGCCCGGCCGCCCCCGCAGACCCGGCGCCCCGCCATACCGCCGCCCTAGCCGCCCCGACCCCGCCGCCCCGCCGCCCCGCCGCCCCAACACCCTCGCCGCCTGCGCCACCCCGACGCCCTCACCCTCGCGCTACCCGGATGCCCCCTCCGGCACGGTGCCCCGCCGCCTCGACAACCAGGCGCCCCACTGTCCCGACGCCCTAGCCGCCCCGACACCCCGCCGCCCCGGTGCCTCGCCGACCCACTCCGGTGACCTCCCCCCTATTTTTTCTTTTTTTCTACTGCTAGTAATTAGATTAGTTAGTACTGTTAGTTTCTTTTTTTCTATTAATACTTATTAGGTTAGTTAGTACTATTAGTTAGGTTGGTTTGATTTTCTAGGTTAGTCTGATTTTCTAGGTTAGTTAGGTTAGTAATCTTTAGACTAGGTTTGTGTCATTCCTCTCATGTCTTCTTTTGTCAGATTTTGTTTCTATAGTAATTTAAGTTCTATTTTGTTGACTTGTTTGTTTGAGTTTGTGTTTCTGTTTGTCCACTGATGAAAACCTATTAATCATACCATCTTTAGTGACTGATTGGTCGCTGTGCGCCAATGCTGTCATTCTGCAATTCTGAGGATAAATTGAACATCTTAGCGAAACTTTTTGAGTACTTCTTAACTTATATGTCATCTTGGCGAAATGTTAATCGGGCTAGAATTTGTCAAATGGGCTATCCTTTTGGTGGATCTTGAGTTGTTTACTACTACTTGTTTGATCATAAGCATAATTCTATTTGCCTAGAAATCATTGTCTGACGGCTCAACCATTTGTTATGAAACTCTTTAAATATTCTTATTTGAACTCAGGAATCTGTGTAATGTTTCTGGTTGATTTTTCTTTCCTAATTGGAGATTTTTGTCGATGGATCCCGATGATGACTTGTGATGTTGAAAAGTAGTGGCCTGATTCATACATTGATCAGATCTATATTATCACTCTGAGTGATCTATCCGACAACATATCCAAATTTTTTATGTTTGTGTTTTTTGGTGATATTTCTTTTATCTGGACACAAATGTTCATAAATTGTTTATTTGCTTTGAACTTTGTTGTTAATTTTTGGTTTAAAATCTTTCTCTATCAAGAGAGTACAATCAAATCTTTGTTGTTATCTGGACATTTTTGCTTTGATCTTTAGACTAGGTTAGTTAGGTTAATTAGGTTTGTACCAGGTTAGTTTGTAGGTTAGCTAGGCTAGTTCTGTTAACCAGTTCTAGTTTTAGTTTTACTAATTACTAATCCTAGAAAAAAACCATGTAAATGCTTAGGATTAGGATGCATATGCATCCCTTTTCTTTTGTTTCTTGAAAATCAGAAAAAAAGAAAAGGCAGGTTTAGTCATCATTTGCCAATTAGTTGGCTAATGGTTTCTAGAATTATTTGACCATGGGCATGGACATGTAGCAACTAGGAAAGGTAGAATTTTGCATAAATGGTTTTTGATGGATTTGACAAATATTTTGAACATGACCGTGTGTTGAAACTCTTATATATGGACAATATATGTCCAATGAGCTTCCCTAAATTTTCTCAAATATTTTGGAAACACTAAAATAATTTTAACCTATTAATGACCATTTCTGGCCTTAAGAAAAAGCGTTTAATTAGTTAGTTAGTTATTTTTAGGTTAACTACTTAGTTAATTAGTTAGTTACTTTTTTTAGGTGTTGTTTTCACCCACCAATTTTTTTATTATGTTTATGTTGTACTAATTTCATTTACTCTTTGTCATTGTAGGTGTTGACAGATGGTGGGCGCGGGTCGAGAGCGCTCCGAGCTTGCTTCCTCGGCGCGTGCTAGGAGGGGTGGCTATATTGCACCCCAGCAGCTTCGGAGAGCGCTCGTAGACATCATGACGACACCTGTTGCAGGCGCTTCTTCTTCGGACGGGAGAGGTCGGGAGAAGATGAAGAGGGGTGGAGCTAGAGGTGGACGTGGCGGTAGGAGAGGTAGGAAGCCTGTTGCACCTTCCTCGGCGCCACCCCCAGCTATTTCTTCGGACCACCAGAGTGCTCCGTCTCAGGTGGACCCGTCAGACTTGGACCCGTCTTGGACTCCAGTCCACGAGCCTCGGGCCGACGAGCCTCAGGCCCCAGAGTCATCGTCCTAGGAGACTCGGGCCCCAGAGTCTTCGTCTCACGTGACTCCAGAGACTAGTGGCCATGCTGATGGCGAGGAGACCTAGTCTGACGATAGTTTTAGTGAGGGCGAGCTGGTTGAGCAGGGAAAGAAGGTCTACCAGCGTGGTGGTACGAAGCTCCCGGCCGTGCCGGCGACCCGCGATCAGAGGTCTTTGATTGAGCCTAACAGGGAGAAGTAAGTACATTTACTCTTTTTTAACCTTTTTTCCTTCATGTTTCTTCAAATTAATATCTAATGTGTTGGCCTTGTCATACTGCAGGGGTTGGATACACGCCGATGGTGTCCGCAGGCCCAACCAGGTCTTGGTGTGCTTTGCCGCAACACTTCCAAGGGTGGGTCATGTTGCCCGGTGAGGGTCAGGGTCCACAGCTAGCACTGAGCTGGGAGCTGTACGTGGCTATCCGGGCCCCACCGGAGGACAGGGTCGACGATGTCTTGTGCGAGATGGTGGCCAACATTGTGAGGCGGCGGTTTTGGGTAATTTCTCCTTTACATAATTTAAAATCAACATTACCTAGTGATTGTACTAATCAGTGTTGTCTTGTTCGATTGCAGACCTTGTATAGGTGTTCTGAGGAACACGAGGCAGAGGCGGCTAGGGTTCTCAAAGCCGAGTGCAAGTGCCTACTTCAGAACTTATGGCACAAGGCCAGGGTGCAGGTTGTTCGAGACTACTACGCCTCGACTAACATTAGGAGGGCCAAGAAGAAGTGCCGCGACAAGTATCTGAGTAAGGAGAAGTACATGAAGGTAATTACCTATTATTAAGGCATTGTACTTAGTTTCCTTGATTTCATTCGTAGGCGTAGCGCTAAAATTTATGTTTGCCAAACTTAGGTGCCCTCGAGATGGTGTGTGGATAGGATGGACTGTTGGGAGGCATTGGTGGATGAGTGGTGCTCTCCCCAATGGCTAGCCGTACACAACAAGGCCAGGGATAAGCATGCCCAAATGCGAGGTGTGCCACACCATCAAGCGAACTCCAACCTGTTTGAGTATGGGGATCACTTGGTATGCGGTTTGAGCCCTTAACGATTCATGCAATTTCATTCTCCATGCTAGGTTGAGCCCTTAACTAATATGTTATTCCTCTCTTTTAGGCGAACACAACAAGAAGGACATGCCACCACTGTACGATGTCTATGCCATGGCCCATACTGCCCTGTTCAAGAAGGCCAAGGCATTCTCTAAGGATGACCTCGATCATCCTGAGAGCTTCACCAACATCTCCTCCCACAACAAGCTCGTGAGGTATAGAGACTTTAGGAAGGCGACGAAAGGGGATGACTTCAACCTGAGCCAGAGTCCTTTTGATCCAGAGCTCGTGATGCTATCTGGTGAAGGCAGGAAACATGGCTCGGTAGCCATTGGGGATGGACTGATACATTGTAGTAGAGGTCTCCCGGAGATCAAGAAGCGCCATGCAAGGTCTCTTCCTGAGATACTGCCTCGACCATGGCCAGTGGAGCTCGCCATCGAGGCTAGGGCCCAATAGCTTCTGGCAGAGGAAAACAGGCAGGCTAAGCAAAGGGAGATCGGGCTAGAGGAGAGGACGGCTAGTCTATTGGAGGCGGAGAGGAACTGGAACGATGCGTCTCACCGGGCCCTATACGATCTCCTCGTGGTAAGTTTCTCCTGCATATTAGCCAATCATGCACTTAATGTTTGTTTCATTACTAAGTAATATGACTGACTCGTGAAAACAAAATGTGCAGTCCGTGTGCGAGAAAACCGGTCAGACCCCTCCGCCGATGCCACAGATTCCTATAGCGGACACGGTGAGTTTCATTTGAATGGTCATTAGTCATTTCAGTTGCATCATGCTAACGATACATTGCAAATGATCTTTGGTGCAGCATGCCTCCCGACAAGCATCGTCCGATCCTTCTCCATCTCGCACTAGCGCAAACCCGACCCCGACCGATCCTTCTCCGTCTGGCATTGGTGCAAACCCGACCGGTCCTTCACCTCCATTTTGTCGGTAAGTTTTCTCTAGTGTTTTGCTTACCAAATGCATAAAGACCTAGACTTAGCTCCTAAATGATCTATACTTACCTTTGTTTCCTCCGAAATGACCTAAGTTGGCTATAATATGCTAAGTTATCTCTAATATGCTTACTTACCTAGGTTTGCTCAATAATGACATACACTTAGCTTACATATGTAAAATGGCATAATTATCTTACTTAGGTTTTAAAAAATGGCATAGTTAGCTTATTTTCCTCGAAAATGACATAATAAGTCTAATTAGCTCCAAAATGATCAATTTTACCTAAGTTAGCTCCAAAATGACCTAAGTTAGCTATAAAATGCTAAATTAGCTCTAATATGCTTATTTACCTTGGTTAGCTCAATAAAGACCTATAATTAGCTTACTTATGTAAAAAATGGCATAATATGCTTAGTTAACTCAAAAATGGCATAATAAGCTAGGTTAGCTACAAAATGACCAAGTTTACCTAGGTTAGCTCCAATATGACCCATTTTACCTAGTTTAGCTCCAAAATGACCTATTTACCTAGCTTAGCTCTAAAATGACCTACACACTTAGCATATTTACATAGCTTAGCTAAAAAATGTCATGTGTCCTACCTTAGATAGAAGAAGAAGATAGAGAAGAGGAGGGGAGACTAAGAAAGAGAAGATAAATTCTTCTTCTTCTTCTTCTTTTTCTATCTAGCCTTCTTCTTCTAACTTTCTTCTTTCCCAATTTGCAAATTTGCTTTAGATGAGGAGCTTGCTTTCATGGAGTCTACACTTTTTGTTTTGACTTTGTACGATGAACTTTGTTGGAGGAAACTTCTTATTGGATATGTAGTGTTGGAAACTTGTTGGATATGTGTTGTTGCAAACTTGTTGGATATGTTGTCGGATGTGTTGGAAACTTGTTGGATATGCTTGTCTATATATATATGTGAAATTCAGTGAAATTGAATGAATTTAATAAAAAAACAGAAAAAACAGGGGCTTACAGGCTCTTTGCCGTCTGCTGGCAGACGACAAAGAGCTTTGCCATCAGCCAACAGATGGCAAAGCTGCCACGTGGCAGCTACATAGGCAACCTGGGGCACTGGCTGGCCTATTTGGTTACTTTGCCATCTGCTGGCAGACGGCAAAGACCATTGCACCTTTGCCGTCTGCCAAAGGATGACATAGCCTGCCACATGGCAGCACCTTGGGGCTGGCCTAGTTGGTAACTTTGCCGTCCGCTGGCAGACGACAAAGGTGCAATGGTCTTTGTCGTCTGCTCGCGGATGGCAAAGCACGCCGTTAACCCCCTAAGGGACCTAACTTGCCGCGTGTGCCGTCCAGGCTCTTTGCCATCTGCTGGCGGACGGCAAAGACTGTTTGATCTTTGCCGTCCGCCAGCAGACGACAAAGAGCCCTTCGCCGTAGCCTATTCAGCCGGACCTATTGCCGTCTACTGGCGGATGGCAAAGGCCTTTGCCGTCCGCCAGACATGCCTTTGCCGTCAGCCATGGCAGAAGGCAAAGTGCCTGATTCCTGTAGTGAGAGCTTATGAGATTTTTTTGTTGAGTTCTGTGTTGTGAAGTTTTCAAGTTTTGGGTAAGGATTTGATGGACTATGTAATAAGGAGTGGCAAGAGCCTAAGCTTGGGGATGCCCAAGGCACCCCAAGGTAATATTCAAGGACAACCAAGAGCCTAAGCTTCGGGATGCCCCGGAAGGCATCCCCTCTTTCGTCTTCGTCTATCGGTAACTTTACTTGAGACTATATTTTTATTCACCACATGACATGTGTTTTGCTTGGAGCATCTTGTATGATTTGAGTCTTTGCTTTTTAGTTTTCCTCAATCATCCTTGCTGTACACACCTTTTGAGAGAGACACACATGAATCATGATTTCTTAGAATACTCTATGTGCTTCACTTATATCCTTTGAGCTAGGCAATATTGCTCTAGTGCTTCACTTATATCTTTTTAGAGCATGACGGTGGTTTTGTTTTATAAAATTGATGAACTCTCATGCTTCACTTGTATTATTTTGAGAGTCTCTAAACAGCATGGTAATTTGCTTTGGTTCTGAATTTAGTCGTAATATGATAGGCATCCAAGAGGGATATAATACAAACTTTCATATAAAGTGCATTGAATACTATGAGAAGTGTCGTGGAATTGTCACGGCAGATGTCCTCTTGCAAGGACTTAGTCGTGGAGCCATCGCAACTAGGAAGCTTAAAGGGGTTAATCGGGACAAAGGACACGAGAGGGTTTATACTAGTTCCGCCCCTTACGGTGAAGGTAAGGCCTACGTCTAGTTGGGTTGATATTGCTGAGGTTTCGATGACCAGGGAGCGAGATACGCTATGCCCGGCTCTCGATCAGTTGTTTCTTGCCCTAAGCAGCCGCGGGTCGTCCCCTTATATACACGGGTTGACGCCCTGGGGCCTACAGAGTCCCAGCCGGCTCATAGACAATGTCCGGCTCGGTGACTAATTAATTCTGCCTTATGTTACAAGTCATACCGTCATGGCGGTTTACCATTATGGGCCTTAAGCTGCCTGTGGGCCTTAGACCCTTTATAGAACCGCCATCTTCATGCTTGGTCTTGGGCTTCTTCTGATGAGTCCTTCTTTGCGTAACCTGACCCCTCCTGGGCGGCTTACACAAATAGTTACATCCCCAACATTAGGCCCCAAATTGATTTGAACCGGTTCATGTGAATCTCAAAATACCTTAAAGAACAAGCCTTCAGTCTTGTGTTAGCGCAAAAGCCATAACCCGTCGTGACGTCATCTTCTGGATCCGTGTTAACCCGCCGTGACGTCATCTTCCATTAAATTCATATCTTTCTCCGTCATATCCTCCAACAGATCTTTGCCTTTACTGACCATTTCGAGAATCGAGGCGTCAGGGTTGCTGGATAAAGATGTTCGGTCTCCTCGTTTCTCGCGTCATTTCAGTCGACCCTTCCTTATAAATAGGCCCAACCTAGGTCCTTTTCATTCCCCCTTCTTGGTCGTCTTCTTCCACTCGCTGCTTCCCTGTTGCTCGAGCTCCGCCACCGCCGCCGCCGCCGAGCTTCTCGTCTTCACCAACTCCGGCCGCTGCATCAACCTGAGCTCGACGAGAACACGACGACGGACCTCCGCAGTCAGTCTGCATCTGTGAGTTCCCTTTTTTCTCTATTTTAGATCTGCATTGAGGCTTCTTCGAGTTCATCGGCGTTCGTCTCTGTCTGAGCCAAGCCTTGATAGTTTCCACCTCCAATGTCCTCTTTTGATCTTCAGATAACATAGAACTACTGTGGTGGCTATTTCACACCCATTTCCAAATGCAAATAGATCCCTTTCCGTTGCTCAGAAGCTTCACTCGAGCCTATGAACTTTATCTGTGCGAGTTCTAGGGCTAGAAATTTTCTTTTTAGAACAACCATCTGATCCAAAATAATAGTCACAACTTGTGAAACCTGTTTGTCCTATACTTGGTCAAAAACTGCATCTGTTCCATCTGCTTAGCCATGGTAGTCTATGTGGTCGGTTTAAGAAAATGACACTAATTTGCCAACCTTGCTTGCTTCCGGTGACTTAATGTAACGCCCCGGATCTGATGCGCCGGGTGTCCGCCAGTTATTCGCTGTTGTTGCCTTGTCATTTGCTTGCGTGTCGCATCTTGCCATGTCATCATCCGCATTGCATCATCATATTTTTCAAAACTTGCATCCGCCCGGGTTCTCCGAGTTCTCTCCCTTGTCCGTTCTGAGACCAACCACACTTGCACGCGCCCGCGGCATGTCCGAAAATTATTTTATTAGTGGCGTAAAAATATTCTTGGAATGGGATGAAACTTGTCGAGCGGCCTTATTATAGTGTAGACAGACCGCCTGCCAAATTTCATCGCATTCGGAGTCCGTTTGATAGCTCAACCGTTAAACATATAGCGGTACCGTTGCCGGTACTTTCGTCGGACGTTTTCGGTCTCCGGAAACAGTTGCCGGGCTGCACTCCTCTCCTCTCAGTCCGAAAACCCCCTCTCCTAGGCCCAGCCTACCCTCCTCGCGTCCGGTGCCATCCGATCGAGATCGGAGGCTCCGAAAACCCCTCCTAACCCCTCCAAACCCTAACCTAGCCCCCTTGTCTATATATAGACCTTCCCCTTCCATTTTTGGGCATCCCTAGCACCTCCACCTAACCCTAGCCTTCCCCTCGGATCAGCCGCCGCCGCCTCCCTCTATCCCCTCGTTTTCCGGCACCGTCCACCTCCTCAGCGCCACTTGGTGAGTCGCCAGTGGGCGCGCCGCCTCCAGCCGACGCCCGCAGCCACCCAGGCACTGCCACGCGTCCTCCCCTGGCTTCCCCGCCGCCGAGGCCCGCCCGGCCCACGTCGGTCCGCACCAGGCCGAAACGGGCCCGAACCCCGCCGCCGCCTGGCTCTCCCCGCTCCCCGGTGCCCCGCTCGATCCGGATCGGGAGGAGCCCGATCCCGATCTCCTCGCGCCGCCCGACCGATCTCCTCCGCGCCGCCGCCGGATCCCCGCTGTCTGTGAGCAGCGCTCCGCTCCAGCCCTTCTCCTCCTCCTCCTATTTCCCCTCTCTCTCTCTCACGGCAGCCCCCCTCCTCTCTCTCCTTCCCAGGAATGAGCAGGAGCTCGCCCAAGCTCCATGGCGCCGCCGCGTCGTCCTGCTTCGTCCGGTGACCTCCGAGCAGCGCCACCCGCCGGATCTGCTCGATGCTCGCCTCGCCCTGCGCCTCAAGTCCCTCGTCGTGCCACCCCACCGGAGTCCGCCAAGTCCCAGCACCGCCGCCCTCTGCTTCACTGCGAGCGCGTCCCTGCCTGCGCCCGTCGACCTGGCTTCGTGGGCCTCGCCCCTGCCCAGCGTCCTCCTAGCTGAGGCCCAGCTCCGCGCCAAGCCCAGCTTCCCCGCCGGCCTGCTCCCCTCCCCGCCAAACGGGCCAAGGCCCATGGTGAGCGCCCAGCCGCCCCTGGTTTCAGCCCAGTAGTGTTTTTTTCCGTCTGGCGAATTTCTCTTTTATCCAGTGATTTACCGTTTTATAGAAAAGACCCTCATCTTCATGCATATAATAACTCTTGAACCGTGCATCGGATTAAAATGATTTATATATGAAAAATGCTCAGAAAATTGTGTAGTTTAATATTATCCCACTTTCATCTATGTTTAACATGCTTAAAATGCTGTTTGATTAAATTTGCCCCTATGCCATGTTAAAATGATTTAATTCATAACTAATTAACCGTAACTCGGATTTAAATAAATTATATATGTAAATGGGGTGGAAAAATGCCTAGTTTAACATGTTGCACTTTATTTTCCTGTTTATCAACTTTAAAATATGTTTTAGGCAGAACAGTGCCAAATTCTATATATGCATATGAGGGTTTTTCCGGAATTGATGTTTGTTGTTCCGGCCTCATTTAAACTTGTCTAGATAGGTAGTTTTGTTGTGCTTCACCCCTTGCCATGTTTAACAACATTTAATATTGTTGGGTACATAAGCGAGAGAGAACTAAATATTTGTTGTGGTGTTTCGTCAATATGCAACTCGTTGCATATTGAACTCCACTTAATTTGTAGAATTGTCTGTTGCACCTTGCCATGCCATGCATATTTAAACCGGACATGCATCATGCTTGTTTGTGCATCATGCCATGTTTATGTGTTGGTTGTTTACTATGTTGTGTTCTTCTTTCCGGTGTTGCTTCTTCGGGTTGATTCCGTTATCATCGCGTTTGTGAGGACCCGTTCGACTACGTCCGTTTGTCTTCTTCATGGACTCGTTCTTCTTCCTTGCGGGATCTCAGGCAAGATGACCATACCCTCGAAATCACTTCTATCTTTGCTTGCTAGATTGCTCGCTCTTTTGCTATGCCTATGCTGCGATACCTACCACTTGCTTATCATGCCTCCCATATTGTCAAACCAAGCCTCTAACCCACCTTGTCCTAGCAAACCGTTGTTTGGCTATGTTACCGCTCTGCTCAGCCCCTCTTATAGCGTTGTTAGTTGCAGGTGAAGATGAAGTTTGTTCCTTGTTGGAACATGGAGATGTTGTTCCTTGTTGGAACATGTTTACTTGTTGGGATATCACAATATATCTTATTTAATTAATGCATCTATATACTTGGTAAAGGGTGGAAGGCTCGGCCTTATGCCTGGTGTTTTGTACCACTCTTGCCGCCCTAGTTTCCGTCATATCGGTGTTATGTTCCCGGATTTTGCGTCCCTAACGCGGTCGGGTGATTTATGGGACCCCCTTGACAGTTCGCTTTGAATAAGACTTTTCCAGCAGGCCCAACATTGGTTTTACCATTTGCCTACCACCTATCCCTTTCCCTTGGGTCTGATCAACCCGAGGGTCATCTTTATTTAGCCCCCCCGGGCCAATGCTTGTCTAAGTGTTGGTTCGAACTGAGCTGCCTGCGGGGCCCCCTCGTGGAAACTCGAGGCCTGGTTTTACTCGTAGCCTGTCTCATCCGGTGTTGCCCTGAGAACGAGATATGTGCAGCTCCTATCAGGATGTCGGCGCATCGGGCGGTTTTGCTGGACTTGTTTTATTGCTGTCGAAATGTCTTGTAGCCGGGATTCCGAGACTGATCGGGTCTTCCCGGGGAGAAGGAATATCCTTCGTTGATCGCGAGAGCTTATCATGGGCTAAGTTGGGACACCCCTGCAGGGTTTTGAACTTTCGAAAGCCGTGCCCGCGGTTATGGGCAGATGGGAATTTGTTAATGTCCGGTTGTAGAAAACCCGAAGTTGATCTTAACTAAAATACACCAACCGCGTGTGTAACCGTGATGGTCTCTTCTCGGCGGGGTCCGGGAAGTGAACACGGTTGTTGGAGTTATGTTTGACGTAAGTAGTTCAGGATCACTTATTGATCATAGTTGTTCGACCATGCTTTGCCTTCTCTTCTCGCTCTCTTTTGCGTATGTTAGCCACCATATATGCTAGTCGCTTGCTGCAGCTCCATCTCATACCTTTTACCCTACCTATAAGCTTAAATAGTCTTGATCTCGCGGGTGTGAGATTGCTGAGTCCTCGTGACTCACCAGATACCTCCAATACCAGTTTTCAGGTGCCGCTGAGACCGTGCAGGTGACGCACCCGAGCTCAAGGAGGAGTTCGATGGAGTTCTTGTCCTTTATGTTGTTTCGTTCTAGTCGATCAGTAGTGGAGCCCAGTTGGGGTCGATCTTGGTCCTTTGTCGCTTTTGGGGTTTCTTCTTTTATTTTGGCACCGTAGTCGGGCCCTGATTGTAACTGTTTTGGTGTAATGTTTTATTCATGTAATTGTGTGAAGTGGCGATTGTAAGCCAACTATGTAACTCTTTCCCTTATGTATTACATGGGTTGTGTGAAGATTACCTCACTTGCGACATTGCTTTCAATGCGGTTATGCCTCTAAGTCGTGCTTCGACACGTAAGAGATATAGCCGCATCGAGGGCGTTATAAGTTGGTAATCAGAGCCATCCCCGACCTTAGGAGCCCCCACTGATTGATCGTTTTTAGCGGCCGAGTTGTGTCTAGAAAAATGTTTTGAGTCATTTAGGAATTATATATCGGAGAGTTTAGGAATTCTTTTTACTTCCCAGTCCCTTCGACCTTCTGGTAAGGCATCCTGACGTAGAGTTTTGACTCTTCTCTTCTCAAATTTCACTAAAAATTTTTTTTAGGATCACGCGGGTATATTACAATCGTTCCGATGGTTTTATGATGACAACATTGTCTTGGTTGCCTCCTGACATTTAGGGGTTGTGGCAGTGTCCCGGGGAGTTGAGCTCCGAGGTGTTGTCGTCATAATATTATCGTTGCGGTTTTGGAATACCTGAGTTTAGTACGCCGACATCGAAAATCTCTTTTGTACAGTTGTTGGTGAGATAACCCTGATAGCCCAGTACTGTGGCGAGTGCCGGAGTATTGCCATGACTCGTATAACGGATGCTTTTCGAAGGTTGAGGTAGACGATTTCCGAAGGTTTTTTTGGTTATGTGTTGAAGGATGGATACAGCTGGTTGTAGGATTTGCTAGTTTGGGTGAGATATTATGCTTCCCCTGTATCCCCAACACCTGATTGCATAACCAGAAAGTTTCGGGAGTTTATAGGTGGGAATTCAAGTATCTCGTAGGATATCTTTCCAACAGACACATGATACGATATGGGATCTATCATATGTTTGTTCCTGGCTTATTCTGCAAGCCAATCCTTTGTTTTTGTTTTGTTTTGTGGTATTCGAGTTGCTTCAATGTCAAGTGTTGATTCCATACCTTTTCCAAGCAGTGTTCTCATATTTCTATGTGAATACTATTCCTTCTTGATCATCAAGATTATCATGCCAATTCTTTTTCAACCGGTGTGTCTCTCTTCAAGTGGATCCGATCACTTCAACATCTGCAAGATCATTTATCAGTTCTTCCCTACGGTGTTTGCTTCATCTGTTCCAAGTTGTCTTTGTTTTTCCCGCCCTCCCACCCTTATTTCTTCAACGACTCAGATTTCTCAATCAAGTATCCATTTTATTCATGTGAAGCTTCTTCATTCTTTCCTTCAATGTTCTTATCCGGTGATTCCCATGAAGATGCTCAACAGTTTCAAGTTCATCATTCGTCATTCTTTTCTTCTCCGGTGGATTCAATTCAAGCTTTGTCGATCATATCTTTTCCTCGTTTCTAATGTTTTCTAATGCTGGTGTATCTCTTAATCTTTCACCTCTCACTATTCATTTGTTCCGGAGTGATGAAGATATCTCAGAAGATTCAAGTTTCCATCCTCAATTCACTTAAGTTCTTTTGAGGATGCTATCTCATTCAAGCCATTTAATTCAACCGGTGCAATATCCCTTTCAAGCAATCACTTCAACGGTGTATCTTTTGAGTGGGCCCTAACCCACAGGTCTTTTTCCCAGGATCTTACCTGACTCTTCTAATCTTCCCGGAGCTTCTAAAATTCTTTTTGAAGTTTTACGTAAGAATGAATTATCATCAGTCAAATGTCTTTCTCCAAGATCTTTCAAATTCTTTTCATCATTGGTTCAACCTTTCCAATTCTCATTCCGGAGTGTCTCATCAATTCATGGTGGTGTTTCTCATCATCATTCTCAACATTTCAAGACTGAAGAAGAGTTTCTCTTAAATCTTGCCCCATTCTCTTCAAGATTCATGGTTCTAGCTTGATGCCATCCTCTCATAATTGTTTTCGATTGTGAGAATTTTTTTCAACCATCCGGAGCATTTCAGGAGTCTTTTCAGTTTGTTTCTTCGGAGCCCATCATCTCAGAATTATTCATTCTCAGCTTCGTCTATCGTTCTCCAAATCTTACCGGTGCATCATTCAAGTATACTCTAATCAGTTCATGATCTCTTCGTTCTCATGTATCTAAATCCTAGCAAGCATCTTCGTTCATTTGCTAATTCTTCCCGGTGTTTCCTTATCTTTTCTTTGTTCTTTTTCAAGTCTTATGGTGGTCCGTTCAAGATCCTTCTTCCTTTGTATCATATAGATTCATTCATTCTTTCCAATCCTACCGGTGGTTCGCCGAAGACCTTCTCAAGTTTGCGCCATATCTATATTAATCCTTTCTACGAGAATAAGTAGTATGCCAAATCCATTGCTTGTCATCAATTTAATTGGTGAAAGACGAGCATATTGTAATTCTTATTCTTGTTTCATCGAGTAAATTCAATTCCTTATTCCGGAGATTCATCAAAATTCTTGATTTCATTTGTTCATCTTCCTTTTCCAGAGTTCCAAGTTTTCCGCATTATCTCGTCACGGAGATCCATCTAAATCATTGCAAGACTTCACCTTGTTCTTTCAACTTCTCTTTCTCCCTATCATCCTTTTATTACTGGAGTTTCTTCATGGAGGCCCTACTTGGTGGTTAATCAAGGACACTTTTCATTCTTCAATTGTTCGTCAAGTTTTCTCTCGGAGTTAAGATCCGCCAAGTGTTACTCCAAAATAAACATGGTGTTGAACACATGTTTTGTCTTGAGGAGTTCAAGTATTCTTCATCTTGCATTTTGAAGTGCAATTCTTTCAACCGTATCATTAGAGATGGTATTATGTCATTCTTGATAAATTTGAGTTCATGTCTCAGGATTCACATGTTGTTAAGAATGAGATATTTAAATCCACCATTTTCTCTTCGTTCAAGGGATCTTTTCAACCAATCCATCAATCTCTTCATTGGAGTTATCTTGGGTTTATATTTTACCTAAAACTTTCCCTAAGGAATGTTGCTATTATGGTGCTTATAAATGACCCAAGTTCCTCATTTGTCCTCCCAGTGAAATAAGTTTCTCGTCTCCTTGTTCTTATCAACCCAATTCTTTTCCCGTGAGTGGCAGGTTGTCACCTCATAATTTGAGATGCATTCCTTAAGACCATATCAAGCTTGTGCTTCTTGTTGTTGATTTGCTAACAACTCCGTTCGATTCTTCTTTGCAAGGATGTTTTCCTACTTCATTTGTGGCAGAAGTTATCATTTTCTTCTCCATTCCTTTATTCCAATGATCTATCTTATATTTCTTCTTCCGGAGGCATTGTGATGTTGCTCCCTTCACTCTTCTTCTCGAATGGTGAGGATCATGTTCTTTGCTTTTGCTTATCCATTCAACCGGAGTGTCGTGTCCTTCATTCAAGTTCTATCATCTTATCAAGTTTATCCTCTCTTCTCAACCGGAGTGCTGTTTGGAATCATTCTTACCCCTTGTGTCATTCTTATAATTGTTTTCGAGGCAGTGTGTTGTCGATTTCGTCAAGTATCATCCCATCTTCTCAAGTTCATATTCGATCCCTTCCATTTTCCAACCGGAGCGTTATCGTAATTGATCATTATCGTTCTTTGTACATCTCGTTTTAACCGGAGTGTTGTATCATCTCTTCAATATCTTTTCATCTCATCAAGTTTTTCTTCTCTTTTCAGTCGGAGTGCTGCCCATATCATATCATTCTTATTCCTTCCTATCTTGTTTAAACCGGAGTGGTTTCAATATCTATCTTATCACTAAACCGTTGGGTTCTCGTCATATCCCATGTTCCTCTTTCCTAACGGAGTGTTTTCAACTTTGTTCATCCCTGTTGTATTCGTTCTTTCAAGTTTTCAACCTCTCAAGGTTCTTTGGTTTCACTCTTTTGTCAAAGAAGCAACTTAGTTTTACCTCTTCTCCTTCTCTTCCGTTTTCCCCTCCGGTGCCATCCTAGATCTCGGGACGAGATCCTCTCGTAGTGGTGGAGTGTTGTAACGCCCCGGATCTGATGCGCCAGGTGTCCGCCAGTTATTCGCTGTTGTTGCCTTGTCATTTGCTTGCGTGTCGCATCTTGCCATGTCACCATCCGCATTGCATCATCATATTTTTCGAAACTTGCATCCGCCCGGGTTCTCCGAGTTCTCTCCCTTGTCCGTTCTGAGACCAACCACACTTGCACGCGCCCGCGGCATGTCCGAAAATTATTTTATTAGTGGCGTAAAAATATTCTCGGAATGGGATGAAACTTGTCGAGCGGCCTTATTATAGTGTAGACAGATCGCCTGAAAAATTTCATCGCATTCGGAGTCCGTTTGATAGCTCAACTGTTAAACATATAGCGGTACCGTTGCCGGTACTTTCGTCGGACGTTTTCGGTCTCCGGAAACAGTTGCCGGGCTGCACTCCTCTCCTCTCAGTCCGAAAACCCCCTCTCCTAGGCCCAGCCTACCCTCCTCGCGTCCGGTGCCATCCGATCGAGATCGGAGGCTCCGAAAACCCCTCCTAACCCCTCCAAACCCTAACCTAGCCCCCTTGTCTATATATAGACCTTCCCCTTCCATTTTTGGGCATCCCTAGCACCTCCACCTAACCCTAGCCTTCCCCTCGGATCAGCCGCCGCCGCCTCCCTCTATCCCCTCGTTTTCCGGCGCCGTCCACCTCCTCAGCGCCACTTGGCGAGTCGCGAGTGGGCGCGCCGCCTCCAGCCGATGCCCGCAGCCACCCAGGCGCTGCCACGCGTCCTCCCCTGGCTTCCTCGCCGCCGAGGCCCGCCCGGCCCACGTCGGTCCGCACCGGGCCGAAACGGGCCCGAACCCCGCCGCCGCCTGGCTCTCCCCGCTCCCCGGTGCCCCGCTCGATCCGGATCGGGAGGAGCCCGATCCCGATCTCCTCGCGCCGCCCGACCGATATCCTCCGCGCCGCCACCGGATCCCCGCTGTCTGTGAGCAGCGCTCCGCTCCAGCCCTTCTCCTCCTCCTCCTCCTCCTGTTTCCCCTCTCTCTCTCTCTCACGGCGGCCCCCCTCCTCTCTCTCCTTCCCAGGAATGAGCAGGAGCTCGCCCAAGCTCCATGGCGCCGCCGCGTCGTCCTGCTTCGTCCGGTGACCTCCGAGGAGCGCCACCCGCCGGATCTGCTCGATGCTCGCCTCGCCCTGCGCCTCAAGTCCCTCGCCGTGCCACCCCACCGGAGTCCGCCAAGTCCCAGCGCCGCCGCCCTCTGCTTCGCTGTGAGCGCGTCCCTGCCTGCGCCCGTCGACCTGGCTTCGTGGGCCTCGCCCCTGCCCAGCGTTCTCCTAGCTGAGGCCCAGCTCCGCGCCAAGCCCAGCTTCCCCGCCGGCCTGCTCCCCTCCCCGCCAAACGGGCCAAGGCCCATGGTGAGCGCCCAGCCGCCCCTGGTTTCAGCCCAGTAGTGTTTTTTTCCGTCTGGCGAATTTCTCTTTTATCCAGTGATTTACCGTTTTATAGAAAAGACCCTCATCTTCATGCATATAATAACTCTTGAACCGTGCATCGGATTAAAATGATTTATATATGAAAAATGCTCAAAAAATTGTGTAGTTTAATAATATCCCACTTTCATCTATGTTTAACATGCTTAAAATGCTGTTTGATTAAATTTGCCCCTATGCCATGTTAAAATGATTTAATTCATAACTAATTAACCGTAACTCGGATTTAAATAAATTATATATGTAAATGGGGTGGAAAAATGCCTAGTTTAACATGTTGCACTTTATTTTCCTGTTTAACAACTTTAAAATATGTTTTAGGCAGAACAGTGCCAAATTCTATATATGCATATGAGGGTTTTTCCGGAATTGATGTTTGTTGTTCCGGCCTCATTTAAACTTGTCTAGATAGGTAGTTTTGTTGTGCTTCACCCCTTGCCATGTTTAACAACATTTAATATTGTTGGGTACATAAGCGAGAGAGAACTAAATATTTGTTGTGGTGTTTCGTCAATATGCAACTCGTTGCATATTGAACTCCACTTAATTTGTAGAATTGTCTGTTGCACCTTGCCATGCCATGCATATTTAAACCGGACATGCATCATGCTTGTTTGTGCATCATGCCATGTTTATGTGTTGGTTGTTTACTATGTTGTGTGCTTCTTTCCGGTGTTGCTTCTTCGGGTTGATTCCGTTATCATCGCGTTTGTGAGGACCCGTTCGACTACGTCCGTTTGTCTTCTTCATGGACTCGTTCTTCTTCCTTGCGGGATCTCAGGCAAGATGACCATACCCTCGAAATCACTTCTATCTTTGCTTGCTAGATTGCTCGCTCTTTTGCTATGCCTATGCTGCGATACCTACCACTTGCTTATCATGCCTCCCATATTGTCAAACCAAGCCTCTAACCCACCTTGTCCTAGCAAACCGTTGTTTGGCTATGTTACCGCTCTGCTCAGCCCCTCTTATAGCGTTGTTAGTTGCAGGTGAAGATGAAGTTTGTTCCTTGTTGGAACATGGAGATGTTGTTCCTTGTTGGAACATGTTTACTTATTGGGATATCACAATATATCTTATTTAATTAATGCATCTATATACTTGGTAAAGGGTGGAAGGCTCGGCCTTATGCCTGGTGTTTTGTACCACTCTTGCCGCCCTAGTTTCCGTCATATCGGTGTTATGTTCCCGGATTTTGCGTCCCTAACGCGGTCGGGTGATTTATGGGACCCCCTTGACAGTTCGCTTTGAATAAGACTTTTCCAGCAGGCCCAACATTGGTTTTACCATTTGCCTACCACCTATCCCTTTCCCTTGGGTCTGATCAACCCGAGGGTCATCTTTATTTAGCCCCCCCGGGCCAATGCTTGTCTAAGTGTTGGTTCGAACTGAGCTGCCTGCGGGGCCCCCTCGTGGAAACTCGAGGCCTGGTTTTACTCGTAGCCTGTCTCATCCGGTGTTGCCCTGAGAACGAGATATGTGCAGCTCCTATCAGGATGTCGGTGCATCGGGCGGTTTTGCTGGACTTGTTTTATTGCTGTCGAAATGTCTTGTAGCCGGGATTCCGAGACTGATCGGGTCTTCCCGGGGAGAAGGAATATCCTTCGTTGATCGCGAGAGCTTATCATGGGCTAAGTTGGGACACCCCTGCAGGGTTTTGAACTTTCGAAAGCCGTGCCCGCGGTTATGGGCAGATGGGAATTTGTTAATGTCCGGTTGTAGAAAACCCGAAGTTGATCTTAACTAAAATACACCAACCGCGTGTGTAACCGTGATGGTCTCTTCTCGGCGGGGTCCGGGAAGTGAACACGGTTGTTGGAGTTATGTTTGACGTAAGTAGTTCAGGATCACTTATTGATCATAGTTGTTCGACCATGCTTTGCCTTCTCTTCTCGCTCTCTTTTGCGTATGTTAGCCACCATATATGCTAGTCGCTTGCTGCAGCTCCATCTCATACCTTTTACCCTACCGATAAGCTTAAATAGTCTTGATCTCGCGGGTGTGAGATTGCTGAGTCCTCGTGACTCACCAGATACCTCCAATACCAGTTTGCAGGTGCCGCTGAGACCGTGCAGGTGACGCACCCGAGCTCAAGGAGGAGTTCGATGGAGTTCTTGTCCTTTATGTTGTTTCGTTCTAGTCGATCAGTAGTGGAGCCCAGTTGGGGTCGATCTTGGTCCTTTGTCGCTTTTGGGGTTTCTTCTTTTATTTTGGCTCCGTAGTCGGGCCCTGATTGTAACTGTTTTGGTGTAATGTTTTATTCATGTAATTGTGTGAAGTGGCGATTGTAAGCCAACTATGTAACTCTTTCCCTTATGTATTACATGGGTTGTGTGAAGATTACCTCACTTGCGACATTGCTTTCAATGCGGTTATGCCTCTAAGTCGTGCTTCGACACGTAGGAGATATAGCCGCATCGAGGGCGTTATAGGCGTTACACTTAAGCAAATTTAACTGCCTTTGATACCTGTAGCGGCTTAAATGTTACTGCATAGTTACCCATATGTCATTAGGCCCCTTCTTAAGCCGCCATCTTGAATAAATTAATAATGTTCTCCTCCGGGTTAAAGTTGAACCGGAAACTCTTTATTTTGTCATAGGCTTCCGCTTGCGTAATGGCACCTAAGGCTCCCAAGGCTCCTGTGACCTGTAACTGGGTCAAGTCCATTGTCACGGAGAGCACCTTGTCTGAATTTGTGAAGTCTGGCTATCTGCCCAAGAAGGAGGTCATGTCTTATCATGCTCCTGACCCGTCCGAAGAGAAACCTCACCCCAAAGAGGGGGAGGTGATTACTTTTACTGATCATATGAGCCGGGGATTTGCTCCACCCGGTTCAAAATTCTTCAGGGCTGTTTTGCAATTCTTTGACCTAAGACCTCAAGACATCGGGCCCAATTCCGTGTCAAACATTTGCAACTTCCAAGTCTTCTGCGAGGTGTATCTTGGAGAAGAGCCCATCTTACTTTTATTCAGATAATTGTTCTATTTAAACCAGCAGAACGAACGCGCCAACGGGCCCAGTCTAGAACTTGGTGGCATCTCGATTCAGCGGCGGAGAGACTGCCTCTTCCCTTATGCTGAACTGCCGAGTCATCCGAAGGATTGGAACCAGACGTGGCTCTACTGCCAGGACACTTCTTTGGCTGATGAAAACCCGCTGCCCAGCTTCCGCACCTTGAATCCAACCACCCGCTGCCGGACAAGTTGACTCATGTTGAACGTCTGCCACTCACCCCCACTATTAAGAAAATCAAAGCCCTTTTGGGGAACGACTTAGATGGCATCGACCTAGTCCGAGTCTGGGTTTCTTGGCGAGTGATTCCGTTAAGCCGCCGCCCCGGCTTAATGTGTACCTACTCAGACGAGAAGGATGACCCACTGCGTTATAGTCCTGACGACTTACCAAATGATGTTGTGGAGGCTACGACCCAGACTTTGTTGAAAGAGGGCACGGTGACTAGTAATGCCTTTGGCTTACTTCCTTTCTGCAAGAAGAACCCGGCCCCTGCAGTGAGTCATCAACCTCAATAAATACTCTTTACTGTACTATACCTTGCCTTTACTCATAACCCTTTATCATTTTTTACAGGCCAATGATAACTTCTGGAAGGTCAAGTATGACCATGAGGCTGCCAAACAAGCCAGAGCAGCTAAGAGAGCTGAAAGGAAAGCCGCCAAACCAGGAACCTCAAGGAAGAAGAAGCCAAGCGCTTCAGATATGTTGAAACTGGATGATACCGATGACGACGAAGAAGAGGTAACTCTTAACCCCCCTGATTCCTTTATATTTATTTTATTAACATTAATTCTTTTCAGGAAGACACGGGAAACAACCAAGCCGTCGAGGAAGAGGTAACTATAATCTCCTCCGACTCCGAGCCTTTGTCGCGGAAGAAAATTCGAAGAGTGACCCGGAAAGTAAGATTTTCACATCCTTTGGCTTACCAAGATCCTCAATTTCTTTTGAAGCAACAGCTATATGAAAGCCGGAGGCAGACCCGGACCAGCAAGGATGTAGAGCTCTCCTCCGGCTTACCTCACGTAACCAGGAAGCGTCGGAATGAGGTTATCTCCGATTTACGTTTTTTTAACCTTTGGCGGGTATAATTCGTCAACCTCTCAATTCCTCTGACTCCAATTATCAGGATACGTCTCCTTCCTTCGGTGAGTCTATGCAATCCAACATGCCGGCTTTCAAAACCGCCCTCGGGTAATGTAAATTTGTTTGTCTTATGCTTTACCTTACTCATGCTTTTGAACTCACTCTTCTACCTTGTCCACAGCGTGCAAGTGAAGCCCAGGAAGAAAGCGAAGAAAGATAAGCCGGCCCAAGACCCTGTCGTGACTGAACCGGAGCTTGGCACAGCTGCCCCTGACACTTCCACTCCTCAGCCGCCGCCTGGACCTGTTTATGACATTCCAGCACCAACCTCTGATCCGCCCGCTGAAGAAACTCTCGGTGGTTTTGATAAACCGGAAACTCCTAGCCCGGCCAAGACGATTGATCCAGAAGTTGAGATTCTCAAGAGTCAGTTTGTTGAGCCGAGTCAGCCCACTGTCCTTGCCAAGTGCTCTGCCAAGGAGGAGCTTTTGGAGCACCGAAAGGCCAAGTTAGACATTGTTGACTATACTCACTTGAGTATTGGGGAGATCGTCTCTGGCTATATCAGTCAAGTACACAACAGCCGTGACCTGGAAATTGACATGGTGAAGTAGATACAGCAAAAATCTGAGGTATGACTTATGCTACTTTTCCTTAACCATACTTACTGCACCAGCCCCCAAGTCTATTTCTTATAAGTAAATATGCTGTAGACTTTAGAAAACTTCCTAGCACTGCTTTGGCCGGTTTTAGAAAGAAGATATGTAATCCGGTTGTAGCATGATACTTTGAACTTGCGATACACATTAGCCCCCAAGTGCCAAGTATCTTTGCTTGCAAAGTGCTTGGGACTTGATTTTCATGAACTGGCATAGTAATTTAGAGTTCTTCAGCATACATTAGCCCCCAAGTGTCAAGTACCTTTGCTTGTAAAGTGCTTGGGACTTAATTTTATTTTACAATGATTCTGACCATAACCCGGCATCAATGCAGGCCACCATAAGTCAATTTGAGTCGGAGATTGCTGACCTGAAGAGCCGTCTGGCAGCTGAAGAACTGGAAATTCAAAAGGCCAACTCCAAGTTTGAATTCGTGTCTCTGAACAAGAGAAGTTGAAGAAAAACTTTGAAACGGATAAGAAATCCTGGGCTGATGAAAAGGCTTCACTGGTGACCCGGGCCGAGACGGCAGTGGCATTGCTCGCCGGAGCAACAGCCGAGTTGTCCGGCTTAAAGCGCCAGATATCTCAAATGGTCTCAGCAATCTTTGGTAAGTTACTCATACAAACCTCAAATATTGCAAACCTTCTTTCAATGATTACTTCAATTGTTACCTCCGACTCACCTTATGTTTAATAATGCAGGCCCCAGGAGTACAAACCTCAAGTAGAACATGCTGATCAAGCTGAAGGCGGTTTATACTCTGGTGGAACAGCTCTACACCGGGTCACAACGTGCTTTGGCCGTTGTAGCTTTATAAAATGACGTTCCTTACCTCCTGCAAGACGTGTTGAAGCGGCTTGCTATGTTACCTCAACGGGTCCTAGAACTAAGACGGGCGTCCGCAAGAGCCGGGGCCATAGCCGCGTTGAGCCGGGCTAAAGCATGGATTCAGAACTAGACCCGACCGACCTCGCTCTCGGATACCCGAGTCTGAAGGAGGATGGGACCTTATTCGATGAACAGGATTTCGCCGCCTGTGTCAAAGATATACGCCCTATGGCTACTCTTATTGGGAACGATACTGATCTTACCAAGTATCAACCGGGTTATGACAGTGAGAATCAGAGAATTCCAACACCTCTCTATGACGATGTCAGCCTGATCCCTCCAATCCGTAAGCATACCTTTGCCCCTGAAGTCGACCCAGCCGGTTTAATAGATGACGAAGCTGAGTTTGAAGCTTTGAGTGGCATTGACTGGGCATCGTCCACCTTCCAGGACAGGGCAGAAGACGGAGAGGCGGAGAAGGATAACCTGGAATCTTCAAGCCAACCAAAGGAGTGAACCGCCAGGCGTCATATGTTTATGTCTTTGTGAAAACAATGCTTCATTATTCAGACTCGGGGAGTCTTGTAATAGGGTAGAAAAACTCTGGATTTTTGCCATGCCCTCGCGCATGTTTATCGTGCTCAATACTTTCTTAAGCCGCCATCGCCATACACTTCTAGCTTATATTGATCTTCCATTTCCTTTATGTTAAACAAAAAATTGCTTTGTCTTGTCCTGCATATAGAACAAAATAGAATCCCCTTGGCGACTTACCGCATCAGGGGTCGCATAAGGTACTGAAAACCCGGAGTGTGAACTAAAACATCACATAAAGGTTGGTTTATGTTTATTTCTGTTAATATAATCACAACCGCATACCTGCGATCCTTTTGGTAATCTCGCCGGCTTGTATGACCCAACCCATGAGGGTAAGATTAACTCCTGAAACTTGGGACATATAATGTTCACTTGGCACTTAACAACCTGGGGTGACCAATATTAAGACGGAATAACCAAAACCATCTCACAATTCGTTCAAGAGGGTCTCCAGATAGTCAAGTAATTATGCCTATGAAGTTATAATGAATAATAAACAATATTCAAAGGCTTCTGATTCGAATACGATCAGTGAATCGTTCCAAAGGGGTTAAGCTAAGATTCAGATACGATCATATAGCCCCCAGTGGCTTTGGCGATCCCGATCAAGTGGGTATCGACAGCTATGTTCTCTTTGGTTCGAATACGACCTATGTTTGAACAGAAAGCCCCTAAGTGACCATAAGAGTTGTTTAATGACGCTGATTCAAATATGATCCACGTCAGACCCAAAGGGGTTAAGCTATGATTAAAATATGATCAAGAAGCCGCCAAGTGGGTTTGGCAGTATGCCGATCAAATGGGTATCGACAGCTATGTTATCTTTGGTTCGAATACGACCTATGTTTGAACAGGAATCCCCCAAGTAATCATGGCTAGATTCAGATATGATCATAAGCCGGACCAAAGGGAAAGTCGGATTCAGATGTGACCCGCTCCCTATTGGTTGTTTCCACCAGATAATAAGGAAGACATGTAAACCTTTGAGGGTGAAAAGGACAGAGGTCCTGCTTTATTGCTTTATATAATATATACATCGTCAAAATATATACATCCTGAGAGCCGGTGGCTCAAGTATAGTAACGCCGAAGATGAGCGATATTCCACGGCCGGCGGGTCTCCTCTTCCGACTTACGTGAGTCTTTGTGCTCTCGAACATCGATAAGGTAGTATGACCCGTTGTTCAGATTATTGCTGACCACAAAGGGTCCTTCCCAAGGAGGGGATAGCTTGTGCATATCGGACTGATCCTGGATGAGCCGAAGCACTAAGTCGCCTTCCTGAAAGGTTCTGCTTCTAACCCGGCGGCTGTGATAGCGGCGCAGGTCTTGCTGGTAAATCGCTGAGCGGGCTATTGCCAAGTCTCGCTCCTCATCCAACAAATAAAGTGCATCCTGACGAGCTTTTTCGTTATCAGCCACAACATAAGCCGCCACGCGGGGTGAGTCATGCCGGATGTCACTTGGCAGGACCGCCTCCGCTCCGTACACCATGAAGAAAGGTGTGTAACCCGTAGATCTGTTAGGCATAGTATTGATACTCCAAAGCATAGAGGGTAGCTCCTCCACCCAACAACCCGGCGTCCACTGTAAGGGGACCAAGAGCCGGGGTTTGATACCCTTCAAAATCTCCTGATTAGCTCTTTCTGCTTGACCATTGGATTGAGGATGAGCGACAGCTGAAACATCAAGCCGTATATGTTCTCGTTGACAGAACTCTTCCATGGCACCTTTGGAGAGGTTTGTGCCATTATCAGTTATGATGCTGTGTGGAAAGCCAGAACGAAAAATCACATTTTTCATGAAATGAACCACCGTAGCTGCATCACACTTACTGAACGGCTCTGCCTCAACCCACTTTGTAAACTTGTCCACTGCCACCAGAGGTGCCTCTTTTTATCCTTAGACCTTTTAAAAGGCCCGACCATATCAACCCCCCAGACTGCAAACGGCCAAGTAATTGGAATCATCCCCAACTCTTGAGCCGGCACCGGATGATTTGTCTTGCCAAGGTCTCATCCTCAGGTAACTCTCGCTGGGTCATATAGGCCAAATATGGCACTGTCCAATCTGGGATGATGTGAAGAGCCGCCACCAATTGTGCCTCCAGGTCTGGCACCGCTAGGTCTTCCTCTGTGGGTATTTTGACAGAAGGATTATGCAAAACATCGAGAAAGGTGTTAGGCGGCACCGGCTTACGCTGAGATCCCAGCCGGCTTAAGGCAAACGCCGCCTCATTCTTCCTTCGATCAATGTGCTCCACTTGATAACCTTTGAAGTCCCAGCAACATCATCAACTTCATGACGGTAAGCCGCCATAAGGGGATCCTTGGAGTCCCACTTGCCTGACACCTGTTGAGCCACGAGATCTGAGTCCCCCAAGCACCTTACCCGGCTCAAATTCATCTCTTTGGCCATTCGGAGACCATGCAGTAAGGCCTCGTACTCAGCTGCATTGTTAGTACAAGGAAACATAAGCCGGAGCACATAACAAAATTTATCACCTCGAGGGGAGGTTAAAACAACTCCAGCCCCCGAGCCTTCTAACTGCCTGGACCCATCAAAGTGAATAGTCTAATATGTGTTATCTGGCTTCTCCTCAGGTGCCTGCAACTCTGTCCAATCATTGATATAATCCACCAAGGCTTGAGACTTAATAGCAGTACGTGGCATGTACTTCAAACCATGAGTCCCAAGCTCAATGGCCCACTTGGCGACTCGTCCTGTGGCCTCCCTATTCTGGATGATGTCTCCCAAGGGGGCAGAACTTACCACAGTGATAGGATGACCTTGGAAGTACTGCTTCAGCTTCCGGCTTGCCATGAACACTCCGTAAACCAGTTTCTGCCAATGTGGATACCTTTGTTTAGACTCAATGAGCACCTCACTGATGTAGTAAACCGGCCGTTGAACCGGATGCTCCTTGCCAGCCTCCTTGCGCTCCACCACGATGGCAACACTGACGGCTCGTGAGTTAGCAGCCACATATAACAGCAATGGCTCTCTATCAATGGGAGTCGCAAGGACTGGTGGCTCAGACAACTGTCTCTTTAAATCTTCAAAGGCAGTATGAGCAACATCACTCCAGACAAAGGTGTCTGTTTTCTTCATCATCTGATACAGCAGTAGGGCCTTCTCACCTAATCGACTTATGAACCGGCTTAAAGCAGCAACATGACCCGCCAGTCGCTGAACATCATTGATGCACGCCGGTTTAGACAAAGAGGTAATTGCCTTGATCTTCTCCGGATTAGCTTCAATGCCTCTGTTTGAGACCATAAAACCCAAAAGCTTGCCTGCAGGTACACCAAATACACACTTGGCCGGGTTAAGCATCATCTTATAAACCCGGAGATTATCAAAGGTCTCTTTCAAATCAGATATCAAGGTTTCCTTCTCTCTGGACTTCACCATGATGTCATCCACATAAGCGTGAACATTGCACCCAATTTGATCGTGGAGACAGTTCTGTACACATCGCTGATAAGTCACCTGGGCACTCTTGAGGCCAAATGGATACATAGTAGAAGGCTCCAAACGGAGTGATGAAAGCCGTCTTCTCCTGGTCCTTAACTACCATCTTGATCTGATGATAACCAGAGTAAGCATCCAAAAAGCTCAAACGCTCGCAACCCGCCGTCGCATCAATGATTTGATCAATACGGGGGAGAGCAAAGGGATGAGTCGGACAAGCCTTATTTAAGTCCGTGTAATCCACACACATCCGCCAGGTGCCGTTCTTCTTGAGCACGAGCACCGGGTTAGCCAACCACTCCAGGTGAAAGACTTCAATAATGAATCCAGCCGCTAAGAGCCGGGCGACTTCCTCTCTAATAGCTTTCCGTCTCTCTTTGTTGAACCGCCGAAGAAATTGCTTGACTGGCTTATACTTCGGATCAATATTGAGGGTGTGCTCAGCGAGTTCTCTCGGTACACCCGACATGTCAGAAGGTTTCCATGCAAAGATGTCCCGGTTCTCACGGATGAACTCGATGAGCGCGCTTTCCTATTTAGGATCCAAATTGGCACTGATGTTGAACTGCTTGGATGAATTGCCTGGGGTAAAATTAATAAGCTTGGTTTCAGCAGCCGAATTAAACTTCATCGCCGGGTCATGTTCCGTGGTTGGCTTCTTGAGGGAGGTCATATCCGCCGGGTCAACGTTATCTTGATAAAACTTCAGCTCCTCTGCCGCACAAACAGACTCAGCATAAGCCGCATCGCCTTCTTCACATTCTAGGGCTACCTTTCGACTCCCATGCACGGTGATGGTGCCCTTGTGACCCGGCATCTTAAGCTGCAGATAAACGTAACACGGTCGTGCCATGAACTTGGCATAAGCTGGCTGCCCAAACAGAGCATGATATGGACTCTGGATTTTGACCACCTCAAACATTAATTTCTCAGCCCTGGAATCATACTCATCTCCAAAGGCCACCTCCAATTTAATCTTACCGACTGGGTACGCCGGCTTACCAGGCACCACTCCATGGAAAACGGTGTTGGATGTCTTTAAATTTTTGTCAGTCAAACCCATGCGTCGAAAGGTCTCGTAATAGAGGATGTTGATGCTGCTACCTCCGTCCATGAGTACTTTGGTGAATTTATATCCACCGACCTGATGTGCCACCACCAAGGCTAACTGACCCGGATTATCAACCCGGGGAGGGTGATCTTCCCTGATCCATACAATAGGCTGCTCTGACCACCTCAAGTAACGGGGAATTGCCGGCTCAATAGAGTTCACGGCCCTCTTATGAACCTTCTGGTCACGTTTGCACAAGCTAGTGGTGAACACATGATACTTCCCACTATTCAGCTGCTTCGAATGGCTTTGATAACCCGACTGCTGCTGCTGTTGTCCCCCTTGACCAGATTGTTGTTGATTATATCCACCTTGATTTCCCTGGAAGCCGGAACATGAACCGCCGCCTGGGCCACGAAAGCCGCCGGCTCCTGAGCCGCCGCCCGACCCATGACTGCCATCAAACATGTTGGAATTCTTGAAAGCCTTCATAATCGCGCAATCTTTCCACAAGTGGGTGGCGGGTCGTTCCCGGGTGCCGTGTCTCGGGCAAGGCTCATTGAGTAGCTGCTCAAGAGATGGGCCTGACCCGCTAGATCGAGGGGGCGGTTTTCCCTTACGTCTCTGATTGTTACCCTGTGCATTGGCGTTGGCCACAAACTCCGGGTTGCCGTCAGCCTTACGCTTATTGCCTCCTTGATTCATCGGGTTATGCTGCTGACCCTTTCCATTGCCGTTCTTCTTTCCCTTCCCTGTCTTTTCCTCATGAGACGCGGGATCCTTGGTACTATCAGAGTCGGCGTATTTGACTAAAGCTGCCATCAGCGTACCCATGTCATTGCAATCACGCTTAAGGCGCCCCAGTTCCTGTCTCAGTGGCTCAAAGCGGCAATTCTTCTCCAACATGAGGACTGCAGAGCCGGCATCCATCTTGTCAGACGAATGTATTATCTCCTTGACACGGCGCACCTAATGAGTTGTGGATTCACCCTCCTCCAGCTTACAATTTGTCAAATCCACAACCTACATAGATTGCTTGCAAGTAGTTCTGGATGAACCGAGTGTTTAGCTCTACCCATGAACTAATGGAATTAGGTGGTAAGCCCTTTAACCAAGATCAGGCCGTTCTGTCCAACAGCATGGTGAAGTACTTAGCCATTGCTGCGTCACTGACCTCCAACAGCTCCATGGCCATCTCATAACTTTCGATCCATGCTCCAGGCTGTAAGTCGGCCGTGTAATTTGGCACCTTTCGGGGTCCTTTGAAGTCCTTGGGCAAACGTACATTACGTAGAGTCGGCACCAGACAATGACACCGCCGGTTCTGGTGGCCACTCCTGCCTCGACGGAAGTCATCGGGTAATCCGGAAGAGCCTCCTGAGCCGTCAGCTGAGCCGCTAGTTGAGCCGCCCACTCGTCCTCCTGACGTATTCGGTCCTGCACCGGGTTATAGCCACCGGGCTGGTTACAGCGCTGGGCATTGCTTGACAAACTTCTGACTCCATGTGCCTGCTGTAACTCGGACTCCGGTTTGGATGAGTCAGAGCTAGCCAAGGCGGAGGAGTTGAATGAATCCTGTCCCGGCTGTAAGAATAAGTCTCTTGCTGAGCCAAGGTCGTCTGGATGAGGTCTCTGATCCTTCGGGTCTCCACTGCTGTTGGATCGTCGCCATCCACTGGGAGAGCCGCCAGGCGCGCAGATGCTGCGATCAGGTTCTCCATGGGGTTGGAAAAGTGACCCGGCGGTATCGGTACGTAACGGGGCGGTGCCATATTCCCATGAGGAGATGCCATCTCCCGAGGCTGAGTCGGTCCTCCTGTTCCAGCTGTCATAAACTAGTTTGCACCTGGCAGGTTACTTGGGTCGGCTCCGGGTGTAGCGAAAAGATTCCGAGGATCATAAACCGGAGGCAAACGGGATTGAGTTTTCTGATGTCTCCTCCTCATCACCTCGTTAGACGCGTTTAGGCTCATCGTAAGTTGGAAAGCCTCTGACTGTAGCTGTTGTGCCCGTGCATCCAAAGCCTCCCCTTATGTGGCTAACCTGGTGTCCTCAGCTGCCAGGGCCTCCTTGGCCCGAGCTATCTCCTCACGCACCTGTGCCACCTCCATCTTGATTCGTAGGGATAATCATGGCGGTTAAGAGGGCCGTCAACTTATCCATGAGATCCAACAGCACCTGAGCCGACGGGCGCACAGGGCCTCCTGCCTCGGCCGCTCCTGACCCGGACGTTATTGCTGCTGCAGCCGTTGAGTTTTGACCGGGTTGAGTACCAGCCATGAAGACTCCTGCCCAGCTTGGCGGCTCATAGGGGTCCGGAATACTGCTACCATTGAAACAGCCCCCAAGCCCGCCGTCTTGTAATGGATACAGCGAATCTGTTGAACCGGCGGACGAATCACCGTCGGAGAGGACGGCCGTCTCACCACCATCTTCAGATCCTTCATAAAGTTCCGCTCCGTGGATGCAACCCATGAAGGCATACTTCACGACGGGTTGAGCTCGGGCGGGTCTTGCACGCTGAGCCGTCTCGACGAGGTCGGTGCAGTTGTCCGGCTTAGGGCCTGGCTCCCCAATCTGCCAGATGAAGACGTGGATTCCGCCAAAGGGGACCCGGTAACCGTACTCAATTGAGCCGGCGTCGGCGCCCTAGCCTTCGTCGTCGATGTAGATCTTGCCGCGACGACTCTTGGTCATCCGGCCCACTGCGTATCCCTTGAGCCCTTCGAATCTGCCCTTCAAGAATTCAAATCCACCGTGCGCTGGCCCCATGGTGGGCGCCAACTATCGTGGAATTGTCATGGTAGATGTCCTCTTGCAAGGAGTTAGTCATGGATCCATCGCAACTAGGAAGCTTAAAGGGGTTAATCAGGACAAAGGACACGAGAGCGTTTATACTAGTTCGTCCCTTACGGTGAAGGTAAGGCCTACGTCTAGTTGGGTTGATATTGCTGAGGCTTCGATGACCACGGAGTGAGATACGCTATGCCCGGCTCTCGATCAGTTGTTTCTTGCCCTAAGCCACCGCGGTTCGTCCCCTTATATTCACGGGTTGACGCCCTGCGGCCTACAGAGTCCCGTCCGGCTCATAGACAATGTTCGGCTCGGTGACTAATTAATTCTGCCTTATGTTACAAGTCATACCATCATGGTGGTTTACCATTATGGGCCTTAAGCCGCCTGTGGGCCTTAGACCCTTTATAGAACCGCCATCTTCATGCTTGGTCTTGGGCTTCTTCTGATGAGTCCTTCTTTGCGTAACCCGGCCCCTCCTGGGCGGCTTACACAAATAGTTATATCCCCAACAAGAAGTTTGAATCCTTACGATTGTTTTGAGATATGAAGATGGTGATACTAGAGTCATGCTAGTGAGTAAGTTGTGTATTTGAGAAATACTTGTGTTAAAGTTTGTGATTCCCGTAGCATGCATGTATGGTGAACCGTTATGTGATCAAGTCGGAGCATGATTTATTTATTGATTGTCTTCCTTATGAGTGGCGGTCGGGGACGAGCGATGGTCTTCTCCTACCAATCTATCCCCCTAGGAGCATGCGCGTAGTACTTTGTTTCGATAACTAATTAGATTTTTGCAACAAGTATGTGAGTTCTTTATGACTAATGTTGAGTCCATGGATTATACGCACTCTCACCCTTCCACCATTGCTAGCACTCTAGTACCCCGCAACTTCCGCCGGTACCGTAAACCCACCATATACCTTCCTCAAAACAACCACCATACCTACCTATTATGGCATTTCCATAGCCATTCCGAGATATATTGCCATGCAACTTTCCACCGTTCCGTTTATTATGACACGCTCCATCATTGTCATATTGCTATGCATGATCACGTAGTTGACATCATATTTGTGGCAAAGCCACCGTTCATAATTCTCTCATACATGTCACTCTTGATTCATTGCACATCCCGGTACACCGTCGGAGGCATTCACATAGAGTCATATTTTGTTCTAAGTATCGAGTTGTAATTATTGAGTTTTAAGTAAATAAAAGTGTGATGATGTTCATTATTAGAGCATTGTCCCACGTGAGGAAAGGATGATGCAGACTATGATTCCCCCACAAGTCGTTATGAGACTTCGAACGAAAAAAAGAGGCCAAAAAATGAGAGAAGACCCAAGTAAAAAAACGAGAGAAAAGAGAGAAGGGGCAATGCCACTATCCTTTTACCACACTTGTGGTTCAAAGTAGCACCATGATCTTCATGATAAGAGAGTCTCCTATATTGTCACCCTACTCACTCACATTGATATCTATTAATGGGCATCTCTATAGCCCGTTGATAAGCCTAGTTGATGTGAGACTATCTCCCTCTTTTTGTCTTCTCCACAACCACCTTCTACTCCACCTATAGTGTTATGTCCATAGCTCATGCTCATGTATTGCGTGAAAGTTTAAAAAGTTTGAGAACATCAAAAGTATGAAACAATTGCTTGGCTTGTCATCGGGGTTGTGCATGATTTGAATATTTTGTGTGATGAAGATGGAACATAGCCAGACTATATGGTTTTGTAGGGATAAGCTTTCTTTGGCCATGTTATTTTGAGAAGACATAATTATCTTGTTAGTATGCTTGAAGTATTATTGTTTTTATGTCAATATTAAACTTTTGTTTTGAATCATACGGATCAGAACATTCATGCCACAACAAAAGAAATTACATGGATAAATATGCTAGGTAGCATTCCACGTCAAAAATTCTGTTTTTATCATTTACCTACTCGAGGATGAGCATGACTTAAGCTTGGGGATGCTTGATACGTCTCCAACGTATCTACAATTTTTGATTGTTCCATGATATTACATTATCTGTTTAGGATGTTTTATATGCATTAATATGCTATTATATAAGATTTTTGGGACTAACCTATTAACCTAGAGCCTAGTGCCAGTTCCTATTTTTTCCTTGTTTTAGAGTTTCGCAGAAAATGAATATCAAACGAAGTCCAAACGGAATGAAACTTTAGCGATGGTTTTTCATGGACTAGAAGACATCCAGAGGACTTGGAGTACATGTCAGGGAAGACACGAGGCGGCCACAAGGACGAAGGGCGCGCCCAGGGGGGTAGGGCGTGCCCCTACCCTTGTGGGCCCCTCGTGACTCCACCGACCTATTTCTTCCGCCTAGATATTCTCAAACATTCCAAAACCTACCAGGAGAGCCACAAAAGACTTTTCCACCGCTGCAACCTTCTGTACCCATGAGATCCCATCTAGGGGCCTTTTACGGCATCCTGCCGAAGGGGGATTCGATCACGGAGGGCTTCTACATCAACACCATTGCCTCTCCAGTGAAGCGTGAGTAGTTTACCATAGACCTATGGGTCCATAGCTAGTCTCTAGATGGCTTCTTATCTCTCTTTGATTCTCAATACCATGTTCTCCTCGATGTTCTTGGAGATCTATTCGATGTAATACCTTTCTGCGGGGTGTTTGCCGAGATCCGATGAATTGTGGATTTATGATCAGCTTATCTATGAATATTATTTGAATCTTCTCTGAATTCTTATATGCATGATTTGATATCTTTGCAAGTCCTTCGAACTATCGATTTGGTTTGGCCAACTAGATTGGTTTTTCTTGCAATAGGAGAAGTGCTTAGCTTTGGGTTCAATCTTGCGGTGCTTGATCCCAGTGATAGAAGGGGAACCGACACGTATTGTATTGTTGCCATCGAGGATAACAAGATGGGGTTTTCATCATATTGCTTGAGTTTATTCCGCTACATCATGTAATCTTGCCTAAAGCGTTACTCTGTTCTTATGAACTTAATACTCTAGATGCAGGCAGGAGTCAGTCGATGTGTGGAGTAATAGTAGTAGATGGAGGTAGGAGTTGGTCTACTTGATACGGACGTGATGCTTATATTCATGATCATTACCTTAGATATCGTCATAACTTTGCGCTTTTATACCAATTGCTCGACAGTAATTTGTTTACCCACCATAATATTTTCTATCTTGAGAGAATCCTCTAGTGAAACCTATGGCCCCCAGGTCTACTTTCCAACATATAAGTTTCCGATCTACAATTTTAGTTTCCTATTTACTTTCTTTGCAATCTTTTACTTTCCGTTCCATAAACCAAAAATACCAAAAATATTTACTTTACCGTTTATCCATCTCTATCAGATCTCACTTTGCAAATAATCGTGAAGGGATTGACAACCCCTGTATCGCATTGGGTGCAAGTTGGTGTTTGTTTTTGCAGGTATTCAGTGAATTGTGCATTATCCCCTACTGGATTGATACCTTGGTTCTCAAAACTAAGGGAAATACTTACTCTACTTTGCTGCATCACCCTTTCCTCTTCAAGGGAAAAACCAACGCAAGCTCAAGAGGTAGCAACGCAGTGTCTGTTTTTCATGCTGGGGCGCCTGGGTTTGAGGAGGCTACACAATTGATTGACCATTATTTGCAGAGAGTGACGCTGGTGTGAGCTTTGACCAGAGACATCCCGTCTTGTCCGAAACACAATCACAGTCTGTTGATGGTACAGAGGAAGTTACACATGAGTGGATGGTCTCGGAATAGCTTCGTGCGTATGAATTGAAGCAAAGCAAGAAGAAGTTGAGGTTTGAAAATGACTCAAAGGAGTATGCAGAGAAGGAGAAGCGGAGGAGAGATGCAGATGGTGCCAACAAGGGTGCCAAATTTGTCAAAGTCAAGCAACCTGCTTTGCAGAAGAAGAAATTGAGTTCTGTTGCTGAGGAAAGTGGTACTCCTCGGCAGAGTCCATGTGTTGCTTGCATGAACAAGAATCTTGGAAAGAGAAGTGCTGAAGCTGGTGTAAAGGATCCTAAGCGCAAGCGACCACATGTCAGTGAAGGTCCCAACTCCGACGATGACGTCTTTGTGCCGCATGCTCAGACTGGTAGACGCAAAGACTGTGGTTCATCTAAGAGTCAACCCAAGCGTTGCCGCGATGATGGTGATGAAGGTGTTGGTGCTGACTCTGGTGGGGAGGCGGATGTTGTTCCAAAGGTTTGTGGAAGTGGACTGCATTTGTTTCCTTCATTTGTTATTTTGTCTATGTGTTTTGTCTCTTTTTATGTCTAATCTTCTAATGTGGATTGCATTTCCCTTTACACAAAGGAAGAAGTCTAGTAAGAGAAATCCAACTGAGGATGATGCCGAGGGAGAGGATGCTCGATTTAACAAGATCGTATGTTTGTCGCTTCCCACTATTTGCAAAGCTGCTGCTTTATTGAAAGAAGCACACTGTAGTCATGTTCGGGATGCTGGATTTGATGTTGTCTTTAAACTAACAATAAAGAAAGATGTGTCGCACATTCTTATGTGTTATCTGATGGGAGTGATTGACCTTGCCATGATGATAATGGACTTTGGGAATGGCAGGGTTCTTCGAATCCATCGTGATGTAGTTCATCACATTTTGGATTTACCTATGGGAAGTCACACTGCATGCATGCCTGCTACCAGCAACCATGATGACTCATTGACTACCCTCAAGGATGAGCTTGCCTTTGACCATTCAAAAAGTATAGGTGTCAAGGACTCGCTTCAGAAGCTAGAGGTGTTGGTGCAGGAAGATGATCATGTGACGGTTGATCTTGCTGTCAAGGTGTTCTTCCTGATACTTTATCATAATTTGCTGTGTCCCGGGCCTGCAGTTCGATTGGGCAGGGTTTCTGCCATGGTTGAGAACATGGATTATGCGGCTATGGTGCAGATGGAATTTTGTCAGCTTGTTGTTGATGAGCTGCAGGCAGCTGTGGTGAGGTGGCAGACAGAAGGCAGCAAGCAGAATTATGCAGAGGGTTGTGCCATTGTCCCCTTGATTATGTATATTGATTGGTTGAAGCTTTGCAAATTCCCAGTTATCCACACGTTGACGACCAAGGACCTGATGAAGTTATACAACGAGGATATGCTTGTCAAGGGAAAGATTTATTTGGAATCTTACAAATTTGGGAAGCTGCCAGTTAGTGCATCTGAGTTTTTAAGATCAGATTTTTTTAAATTGCAGTCATTATAAATACGATCTTTCTAGTATTCACATGTGTACTTCTATTCCCTTTTTGTCTTTTGTTTTCAGTGAAAGGCATCAGGTGATATTGCATACAACAGTGCTGCTGCAGTGCTATGTGGCGGCTCTGATGCGGGGCCTAGCATTCATGCTAGGTTTTATGAGCCTAACTGTAGCCAGCTTCCTGCCTATGATGATGAGGCGCCGCCTACTCATGGTTTCATGGCTCGTCGGATGTTTGATAATAGAAGCTCTCCTAAACAGACATTTGTTGGTGGCAAAAAACATGAGGAGATTGATGAGCTTCTTCTGAAGGTTTTGAAGTTAACTAAAGATTTGCCAACCTCTGGTGACATGTTGGGGACAGTTGCTGGTTTTTTCCCTGCTGGCCATGGCCCACGAGATGAAGATATTGTTGCTGCTCACAATTTTGATTGTGGCGTGGTTGAAAATCTAAAGATTGTAGTGACGAATATTAGGTCTTCGTATGCTCAGTGGAAACATTCATAGGAACAAAAATGCGCTCGGTATGAGAAGGATGCTGAGCACATTTTGGATGAAATGAACTGTTAGGATGCTGGCGCTAGCGCTGGTAATGTACATTCTAGGGTTTCTGTGTTTTTGAACCTCTTTCGTGTATTATGGGGACTTCTCCTCACTATTTGTTTTTTGTCCTAGGCTGGAGTGGAATCTTCTAGTGTCCATGCATCTAGGGATGCTGGGATTGGTCACGTATAAGTACTTCTGCCATGCCTGTTCTTCCATGTGCCTCTCTTCTTGAACTTGCATTTTTTGCTTTCCATTTTGTATTTTTTGTGTACAACACGATTGTAAAATGTTTACTACTTGTGCATAGTTGAAGTTTTTTCTTGTTTGGTCGTTACCATCTTATTTTATTTTTGGTTTGTTCTATGCCCGTAGGCTGGAGTTGCTGCTTGTGATGTGCACAAAGATTCCTACGATAGCTCTGAGAAGGATGAGGACTTGGCTAATGCATCGTCCCCTCCAGATGTTGTACCTGATAAGGTTTAGTGGAATTACTTTTTCTGTTAGTGGGTTGTAATCTAATTTTGTTGTTGTTGTTGTTGTTGTTGTTGTTGTTGTTGTTGTTGTTGTTGTTGTTGTTGTTGTTGTTGTTGTTGTTGTTGTTGTTGTTGTTGTTGTTGTTGTTGTTGTTGTTGTTGTTGTTGTTGCTGTTGTTGTTGCTGTTGTTGTTGCTGTTGTTGTTGCTGTTGTTGTTGTTGCTGTTGTTGTTGCTGTTGTTGTTGCTGGTGTTGTTGCTGGTGTTGTTGCTGCTGTTGTTGTTGTTGTTGTTGTTGCTGTTGTTGTTGCTGTTGTTGTTGCTGTTGTTGTTGCTGTTGTTGTTGCTGTTGTTGCTGCTGTTGCTGCTGCTGCTGCTGTTGTTAGTGTTGTTGTTGTTGTTGTTGTTGTTGTTGTTGTTGTTGTTGTTGTTGTTGTTGTTGTTGTTGTTGTTGTTGTTGTTGTTGTTGTTGTTGTTGTTGTTGTTGTTGTTGTTGTTGTTGTTGTTGTTGTTGTTGTTGTTGTTGTTGTTGTTGTTGTTGTTGTTGTTGTTGTTGTTGTTGTTGTTGTTGTTGTTGTTGTTGTTGTTGTTGTTGTTGTTGTTGTTGTTGTTGTTGTTGTTGTTGTTATAAGCTTGAGGTACGCTGTTCTGTTCACTCATGTGCATTTCTTTTACATATGTGAGTTGCGTAGTTTTACATGTGTGAGCTTCAGTCTTTGACAGAAGTGAACTGCAATTTTTTTTGCATATGTGGGCTGCAGTGTTTGACATAAGTGAACTGCATTTTTTTACATATATGGACTGCAGTTCTTTGACATGTGTGGGCTGCAGTGTTTGACATAAGCGAACTGCAGTTGTTCTACATATGTGGACTGTAGTCTTTGACATAAGTGAACTATGTGTTGTTGTGATAATTAACCCCTCGCTCATTTGTGTCATTGTGTCTTTTTAAAACTTTTTACAACCTGGAGATGAAAACGTAGAAGTTCATGTTGATGTGAACCAAGGGGATTGTGCTGTTGCTGGTGGTGGCAGTGTTGACTCTTCTGTATCGATTGCCTTCTACAGTGCAGAAACTTCTATAGCTCAGGAGTCCCATGATGTATTTTCCCCTAGTTGGCACGAATATTTTGATGTTGGCATTGGAAAGCTGCTGGAGAATGTCGTTCCTGCTGGTAGAGTTGCTGCTTCTCCTGTTTGTATGACGCCCAACGATGTTCCTAATGTATTCAGAGTGGAGCCTCATGCAGCTGAGGTATCTAAGGATGTTGCGGTTGACCAGACTGTTGTAAACCCAGAGAATGCTGATGTTGCTACAGTATGGCAGTCCAGTGAGGCTGTGGTTGTTTCGTCGCAACCTGGCCAGCTCTGAAGAACTACAACATGAAGACTCTAACACTGAAGGCAAGATTTTTGTTTCAAACAGTGAAGTTGAAGTTTTTCTCATTCAATTTTTTAATTACTATGGTAGCTGCAGTAGATGTTTAATGATAAGTGAAACTTCATCTTTTGTTGGTGATTTTCAAAATAGCTAGCAGAATTTCCTTATCTTAATATTGAACTTCATTTTTTGTATATGTGAACTTTACCTTTTTAATACAGATGACGAACTTCCTATTATGACACCGTCGAGCATTGATCCATCTCTTCTGAAAAGATACAATGAGTTGTATAGTGCTGTTACGAGGACTCGGAAGGACAAAAAGAAGAAGTATGGCTTTTTAAAAATTGTTTTGTTCATATGTATTTTCTAATTTCAGTCTTTGCCCTTTCTCGTTCTTGTTATTTTTGTAGTATCTTATGTTTCAGTTTTTCATAAAAAATTCAAGGACACGATTGCTTCTAAAACTGAGATGGCTGATATTACCATTGGCGAAGTTGGTCAATCTTTTTGGGATAAAGGGATGCTCACTACATCCCTTGTATATCTCGGATTTCTTTGTTGGAAGATAAGTTTAAGAGATCTCCCAGGATGGTTGTCCCGTACTATATTTGTGTCAGCATGCAAAAATTTTTGTTTTTGTTTTTTAATTTTCTTTTATGATTTCGTGTGGTGACCTGTTTGCTTGAGCACTATTGCTTTGTTTGGTTTTGTTTTGGCAGACAAGTATTTGGCATGGTGGTACTGTAGGCAGGAGTGTGAAATTGATGTTCTCTTCAAAAGCCGAGGAGCATGTTGATAAAAAAGATATGGTGAGTAATGTTTTTATGTGTTGAAGACCATTTTCTGTGTGTTGGTTTTATAGTGTTCTTTTTCACTTTCTTGTAATACTTTTATTTATTTTTTACTTCCAACAGGTCCTGTTTGTAACATTTGATCCGCTACAAATGAGGGATGGCGTTGGTCATTATTGTGTAGTTGCCTCGAATGTGAAGGAAAGGCGGTTGAATTCCCAGACTCACTCAATAAACCTGGCAGCTCTAATGCGAATAGGATTTTTAGGAGGATGGTTAAAAATATCAAGAGTGCATGGAAAGAAGGTAGCCCAAGTTCTGATGAGCCGTTAAATCCTCCTACACTTGTGGATTTGTGTTGAAACATGTTATTGTCCCATTTCAGCCAAATGGGTATGTTCCTTGTAGCCCCTCTCTACCATACCGCTCAACTTTTCTTTTATATTTCATTATGTGAAACTGATGTTGTTTGTTCTTTTATTGCAAGCATGATTGTGGATTCTATATGTTTCAATTCTTGCAGACTTGGGATGGTGTTCGAGTTGCTAAGTTTGGAGTGGAGCACATTGGCTACATCAGAAAGGCCATGCTCTATAGTTGGCTCACATCACCAAAGTGTTGCCTTGAGTTATCATCACTTTTAATTTTTGCAGATAAAGGTTGTTTTAGTGAACTTCTTTTATTTGTCTTAATTTTTTGTCTACTGCCTCCTTTCGCTTCTTAAGGTCTTTTTTTACTAGTGTGTTTAGTGAGATGCGTGATTTACAATGGATGTCTATATATTTTGTTGTGTAAGTGAGCTGCATTTGCTGTAGACAAGTGAGCTGCATATACATTGTTCTAGACAAATGAGCTGCATTGCTCTATATAAGTGGGATGTAGTGTTCTAGACAAGTGGGCTGCATTGTTCTAGACAAGTGGGCTGCATTCTCTTCTTTAGTGAACTGCATTTTTTTATATTATTGAGATGCATTTAATGTTTTTCTTTTTGTATTTGGGCTGAGTGTTCCCATGTTTTTTCTCCTCGTTATCAGGTTTTGATGGGGGTCTTCATGGAGGTTGTACATCATTGTTTGAGTCGCATGGTTCTAAGATAGTTATGGAGGATTATGCCATTGAAATCTCTCCAGAGAATTCTGGTACTTCTGCTGGAGATGTTTTAAACACAGATGCGATATCTGGACCTAGACCTGATTGTGAAAAGGTTGCTCGCCCCGGTTCTCCTCATGAGGTAGTTGATGTTGTTGATGACGATTTTGTTACGCCGGTGCCACATGTCACTAGGACTAGGAGTGCAGCAATCAATCATCCTCCTGCGGATGAGGCTGAAGTATTTTCGAACAAGAGGGCAGGTGAGAGGGCTTTTAAGTTGAGAGGCTCTTTAGAGAAATTGAAGCCTCCGAGGTTCAAATATATTGATGATGCGAGGATAATAAAGGATCTCGTTCTCAGCCAAGATTTTGTAACCAAATACCACGAGTAAGTTTTATGTGTGTGCCCTTCATCCTTTTGTGTGTTTTGTCTTTATGTTTATTTTATTGAGCCCATCTGTGTATGTTGACTGCAGGAACACGTTCTTGATGGTGAATAATTCTTTTGGTGATGTCCAAAATTTCAAAGTTGACTATATCTATCATACATTTGGTAAAGGAGCTTGCATGGACTCGTATCTCATGGATTTTGTCATCAAGTACTGGAAGCAAGACCATGAAATGAGTTTAGTTTATCGTTCTAGTGAACGTGTGGGCCGACAGTGAGCCAATTAGCTCTAGTCGGCCCAAAGTGGGTCGACAGGACCCAATCAGCCCACAGTGGGCCGACAGGGGCCAATCGGCCAGCTGTAGGCCGACTGGAATCCAATCGGCCGGCTGCGGGCCGACTAGGCCCAGTCGGCCTGCAGCGGGCCGACGGTCTATTATTTTTGAAAAAAATTTACCCAGCATAATATTTATGAGAATTAATAAAAAATGTATTATTTAAAAAAATAGCGAAAAAAGGCATGTGTAGTACAGTACAACCTAACATGGTTACTCAACCCACATCAGCGACGCCCCCAAACAAGGCTTTTGTACAACTTTTTGAAGTCACTGAGCTCAATTAATAACTTAAGAAAAAAGTTAGATTATAGTGGAACCTAATTAAAAGCTGTCATGAGCAAATAAATAATTCAACAGGTCCCTCTTGTGCGTGTGTGCGTGTGTGTGTGTGTGTGTGTGTGTGTGTGTGAGAGAGAGAGAGAGAGAGAGAGAGAGAGTGAGTGAGAGAGAGAGATAGAGAGAGAGACCCATCGGCCGATGCTCGTAAATACATCTTTCAGCAATATGCATTGCTGATGCTCAGTAAAAACTTATATAGTTGACACAATCATATAGAACATCATAGCATAATGAACTTGCATACAAAAATTTCACGCAAGCGGCACAATTAGGATGGAAGCAGTGGATCGCTACGGGAAGGGCTATGTTGAAACCAACTTAGTCGTACATAATGGTTCATCGTCTTTATCAATGACAGAGAAATATCTTGAATGTTGTGCAAAGAAAACAGACAGACAACACAATAAGTTCTGCTAGCACATTAAGTTGACGTACAACCCTTTCTAAAAAAAGTTCAGGTACAAAATTAGAACAGGTCACAATCAAATGTACTGGCATATCAGTGCTTCACACCCATAGCTCGGATTTAACTAGTATCTGACAAGATTCAGTTGTTACCTCAAATTAGAGCACATCCAGGCAGCCAACCCTGCCTCGTCTCCCAAAGAAGTAGTGGCCTCCGATGCGCGATGGAGTAGGCCCTGTGCCATCCATCATTCCGAGCAACACGGGGAAAGTCTGACGTTGACTCCTATAATGGACGTCATCGACAGACCCTGGCACCAGCGGCGGCGACAGGACTTCGATTGATGGATTGACCACTTCTTTGACATGCACGAACACTCGATACACAGGTACATCCCTAACGTGGTCCGCGGCGGCCTTGGTGGCGACGAATAGTACAACCCTGGTTCCTGCACCGGTATCTCAACACCAATCACCTTCAGTATGGTGGACGACTTCTTCATCCATGCCATAACCATCGGAGCCCAGCTGTCTGGAGGAACAAACATACTGACGAGCTCACCTCCAAGGTCGTTGATAAGCTCGTTCATGAACTCGATGTTCCAAGCACGTCGAGGCATGCCGTGGAAGGTAAGCTTTGTTAAAAACTCAAGCTCAGAGGGCACCGAGCCCCATCCTGGGTGCCACCAATCAAAGCTCACCAGCACGCCATCGCAGAACAAACGCCGGGAAGATTCGAACACACGACTGCAGTCGAAAGTTGTCCGGAACGTGACGAAGAAATCAGCCAGTGGCGGACAGACTTCCACAAGCAAGTCACTTATTTGGATGCCGTGCGCAATGCCAAGAGCTTTGACAAGGTCATCCGGCGAGACGGGAGGCCGGTCGCCGTTGATGATTACCATCAGCACTTTGCCGGCAAACTGGTCGTCAAGCGCCGCCATGCCACTATTGAGCGACAACACGCAGTGACCGAAGGCAGGACGGACCGCAGGATCTCCGGCTCGGAGATCCGCGTTGACCGGTGACATGATAGTGCGCTTGAGTACAGGGAGTACAGGAGGGGGATTTGGGGGAACTGGAGTAGGAATCGAGATTCCAGAGGTGGGGGAGGGGCAGGAGACTGGGGATGAAAAGGTAGCATGAATTTCGAGCACGCGCCAATATGCTCTCAGTGCACAAGCGCACGAAAACACCGGTGGCGCCCACATGTCGGCCTAAGAGTCCTTATTCTTTCTTTTTTGGAGAGCCCGGCCTTTTTTTCCAGGATCTTTTGAGAGCCCGGCTTGAGAGTCATAATTGACCTGTTTGGCATTGCGTTACTACTCGGCCCATATTCAACGACACCTCACTGGCCCAAACAAGTGTACATCATCGAAAAGACACTGAGCTCAAATTATATAACTTGAAAAAAGGAGATATACTCTGAACACTTGAGAATGGTGATGCCCTCATTTAGCCCACCAGTAGTTCGAGACAATAAATAGTTCGAAACAACGATATATACAACATTCAAACACTCACTAGTGACTACTACTGACAAACAGCAAGACACGATAGTTCATAAGAAGTCTTGCTACACCACCAAAACGCACCCATCTGCAGTGCTTAGACTCTCATGATCCAGACGAGAATGACATTCTAAACAGAAGCAACTATTACATAGTAAGAGTGACATAGACGAGGATGACCAAATGACAAGGAATATGCATAACAAAAGAAAGAACTACCCATCCAGAACTAGCAGCAAAGACAACAAAGTCATTCGAAGAGATGATCCAACACCATCATAATTTGCAGCCCCGCTTCAGCAACCAGTGATCCAGAGACACCAGTACTCCACCCTTTCGATGCAACAGCCCAATTACCTATCAACCTGAAGGCTCGAACCACATCACTGCCTGTCGTAATTGAGACATCCAAGGATCAAAGTTAATCCGGATGCCTTTGTCATTCTCACCTTCTTTTGGCTGCAGGCTGTATGAGTGACAATCAGGGGAGTTTGCTCCTGAACTCCTAGGGCTCGCCGTGTAGACACATTTTTCCATAGCAAACAGAGCCTCTCTGCCATCAAGGTCCTTGCCCACGGTGATCTCCTGGTTAATCGGATAATTGAGTCCGAGAAACAGAGAGTGTGAACCAAGGCTGTTTACCCGTCTCCAACTAAAAAATCCTAAAGGCCCCAACAAGCTGGTATCCTGCTCATAGACGTAACATCCACTTTCCGGATACTCACGTATTACATGGTGCTTGTATACAATGGGGTTTTTGCAATATAACTTTTCCGGCTCATTTGTCCGAATGATCATCAGTCTTTTGCCTTCGTCTGATCGAGCAAGGAATCAGTTGTGCTTCCCTGTTTTTGGCAAAGGTGATGTGATTACAAAGGGCAGTAACTCTAGGGACACTGCATCATATCAAAAAGGACATGCATTGTTAATGTAAGATCAGCATTGTTCAGAGTATGAGTAGGATAATGCAAGAAACAGCATTGATATGTCCCTGATGGAACTAGGAGGAAAATACAGGGAAATGTATACTGGGTTGGAAAATATAGAAGTGCCATGCATGGTTATACTCATGTTATCTTGCAATCGATTCTTCTCAGGAAACTACCATGTCATGCATGTTATGTAATCATGTTCTGTCCTCACAAACAAATTCTTCAAGGTAACTAACAGACCATGCATTGTTATATACTCGTGTTCTGTGGGCAAAAATTTGTGAGGATATTATTCTAGCCATTGATTGCTGAAGGGCGAATATAGGTATTTACACATGGTAATCATTGTAGGATTTCACTACTTCCAAGTATAGAGTTCTCCATATGCACAATTACTTCCCTAATGTATGGTTAGATGAAACCAACAGTGTGGTGCATGTTTCTAAGTCATGAAAATGAGGAAACTAACATGAGAGGAAACAACTTACACGCGCCGTCCCAGCAATATGTGGTGCCATCTGCTTTGTAGATCACATAGATGATGCCATTGTGTTCAATAGCATCAAAGAAGTGTGTATCAGCTTTGACGATGATCCACTGCGAGCCGAGTTGTCTCCAGCTAAAGAAGGCACCGGCGTAAAGATAGGCGAGTCCGCGGTCGAACAAGGCAATTAGCTTGAAGTCTGCGTAATTCACATGTCGTGTGGGCACTTGGCAGATTACAATCTTCTGCAAAACAAGGTCCGTCCAACTGACGTAGTAATCTAGATGACTTGGACCGCGATGGTAATACTCTATATAATCCAACGGAGGAAGGATAATCTCATGGGAGGTCTAGAAGTTCACGAGAACCAACTTTTTACTGTCTTCTCTGAAGGCAGCCATCCAGTGGGAGTTCATGCCGACCCAGTACATACCTGCCAAGAAGTTTCGGGCGATGGTGATCGGATCGATGTCGAGGGAATTGATGTATGACGACCCACTACATACCTGCAAAGATGTTTTGGCTAATGGAGATCGGATTGAAGTCGAGGGGCATCATGCACGCCTCCATATCATGGTGAGCGAATCTCGCAAGACCAGATAGCAGCAAGCAGGGTGTCTTGAAAAGCTTAGGCCTCGCTTCGACGATGGCTGTGTGCATGTCCCTCGAGCATGCAGCCAGCCGCAGGGCGCTCAACATATCCATACACGAACAACAGAGGTCGAGGATGTCACTGGGGAGATTGCTCCAATCGCGACTCATATGGATGCTGCGCGGTTCGCGTTCGACCATGGTGGAGTTTGGAAGGGGGTTTGATTTACAGGGGAGAAGGATGTCGGTGCTGGAGCGGCTAGCGAGGGAATAGTGGTACTGGGGAGGCGAGTGAGGCGACGGTAAACGGGGGCACAGTGAGATGGAGACGGAGAAGGAGATGGAGTGGTGCTATGGGAGAGGAGAGGGAGACGAGGCGAGGCGCCAATATGCTGTACAGCGGGCGGTGACAGACTGCACTGTGCACAGGGTGAGGCTAACTTTGGTAACTCGAACACGCTGCCTGGACTAGTGTCAGGCGCAGGGTGTTGTCGCTTCACTGTGAGGACCGGATGAATAGTATTTTGACCATCAAGTGTACCATAGTTGTACTACCACTACTACTAGTAGGTACATGAGTACTCCAGTATTGTATAGCATAAATAGGTCTCCCGTGCTAGCATGCCTGTTCACTTCATCGTTCAGGTATCATCCATATTGCGAGCAGAACCAAATTCTCGTGCATGCCCAATCAACGCTCTGCCGCGATGCATGCAGTGGTTGTTCTGGTGCATCAATGACGGCATGCAGATCGTTCCACACTTGAGAAGAGGAAAAATGGAAAGGTAGAACACGGCAGCAGAGGAAGAGAATGCTGGCTAACGAGGATGGGAGGGGATCGAACAGGAAGTTAATGCTCCACGCCTAAAGGTTTTGGGAAAACCTGATTTTCATGAGGTGACTTATACTCACCTAAACGGAGGGAGTATTTCTTAACCAGAGAATGTTGTGTCTCCCACTCACGCGCTCAAAAAAAAATTACGACACATTTTTTATCTATTTGCATAGGTCCCACCTATCAGGAAGGATGGGCACGTACACTACTCACATAGCCTTTTCGTTTAGTCTACCTAGCCGTCTAATCAACTGCCTGCACGCCACTTCTCCCATTTACTCCTTCTCCATCGGGAACAGATTCTCCTCGGCTTCTTCACCTCCCCTTCGTCTTCATTTGCATCCAAACCCCACTGCGTTCACATTGTTTTAACCTCTTTAAATAATCATCTACTACTTCAATTAGACTAGACATCTAATCCTAATTCTCCAAACCATAGCCCTCCGTTCCAGCGGTTCCAAATGGCGAAAGAGATCGAGATGCAGGTTTTTAGCGTCCAACATGTCCTCGTCGAAGGCTCGATGCGCATAGTTGCCACCGTCACCGTCCACCCAAGGGTTGTTCGGCAGTGGATCAACAATGTATCCAACTCCCTTGAAAAGGTAGAGACGAGGGTCATCGGTCTCGACACAGAGTACACGGAGCGTGCCCCTGGGAAGATCCAGCGCGCCGCCGTCCTTCAGCTGTGCCTCGAAGATGATGTTTTGGTGTACCACATCATACACTCGCCCTCAATACCAGGTGAGCTTCACGATTTCTTGTCTCGGGAGGACGTGTACTTCTGTGGGCCAGCCATCGAAGGGGACAAACAGAAGCTAGAGCCGTATAACCTTGATTTGAAAAGCATCGCTGACCTACAAACCAGAATCAAAATTCCTGTAGAAGTTTGTGATAAACAGAGACCATCCCTATTCGACGTAGCAAATTTTGTGCTCGGTACAAATCTTCAGAAGGGTGACGAGACGGTGGCATTAAGTTCATCTGGATGGGAGAATTATCCCTTGACGTATGAGCGGATAAAATATGCTGCCCTCGATGCCCGTGTGAGTTTCGAGATAGCTGCAAGGTCCAAAGAGCTTGTTGCGAAGCCGTCTCCCACAGAGAATGAGAACAACAACAACAACAACAACAACAACAACAACAACAACAACAACAACAACAACAACAACAACAAGAACAAGAAGAAGAAGAAGAAGAAGAAGAAGAAGAAGAAGAAGAAGAAGAAGAAGAAGAAGAAGAAGAAGAAGAAGAAGAAGAAGAAGAAGAAGAAGAAGAAGAAGAAGCAGAAGAAGAAGAAGAAGAAGAAGAAGAAGAAGAAGAAGAAGAAGAAGAAGAAGAAGAAGAAGAAGAAGAAGAAGAAGAAGAAGAAGAAGAAGAAGAAGAAGAAGAAGAAGAAGAAGAAGAAGAAGAAGAAGAAGAAGAAGAAGAAGAAGAAGAAGAAGAAGAAGAAGAAGAAGAAGAAGAAGAAGAAGAAGAAGAAGAAGAAGAAAAGGCTGCACCAGCAGGAGGGCATTATGGATGGATGAACTATTTCCTCTCTTGTGAAAAAATTATTCCCTCTTGGTGTATATTGATATAGATGGACTATTTTGATGGTGTGCATGTCTTTGGAACAGAGTAGTAGCATGGGTCCACTTGACGATAAGGAACTATTTATCCGCATATATAGCTTTCTCTGCTACTCCTTCCAGTGATCAGTATGCAGTGCATGTGTCCGTAGACATGACAGCTTGTCCATGGAAGTTCAACTACGGCGACCATCACGTTTCATCTCGCGATTCCCACGACGCCTCTCCAACCCACGGCACCACGGCCCCCAACGTGCGCCTCACCCCTCTCGGCCGCACTGCCCCTTTGCCTTTGTGTGCATGACATGTGGGCCACCTAAAATGCGACGAGCATCAAGTTTGTACCACAGCCACCCGCGATTCCCACGACGCTACTCGAACACATGAAACCACACGTCCCCCGACCTGCGGCTCACCCCTCTTGGCCCCACTCCCCCTCTGCCTACCGGAGCATTACATGTGGACCAGTCACCTATCGGGTCCACATGTTATTGACTCAAAGGTAGGTGTAGTAAGGCGCTGAAGCTCAGTCCCGACGGCCCTGAGAGGGAAATGTAACTCCTGCGCCAGGGCTTGGTGCTCCCGCAGCACGAACTCGTGCCAAACTCAAGATTTGTTTCTTTACTATACATGCACGCAACGATTTAATGGACATTGTAATCTCAACATGTGATGGGGAGCTCTAAATTTGAATTTGAAACTTACAAAACGAAAAGATTCAAAACAAATAAACTAGGAGAGAGGGAGTATATGGTAGGATGTGTCCCATACAAAATAAGTCCCCTGGTTTGTCACCGCGGAGATGCGGTTAGAAAGGAGCACAACGTCTTCCTACTCGTACAGCAACAAATCGGCCGCAGACAGCATGGTCCGCCTTTGACCGCCAAGTGCAAGATTCGTGCTTTCTTATTCAATCTCACCGTGGTTCCATCGTACCAATTCATGCGGTGGCCTGTTGCATGGCTGATCCCAATGTTGGACAAAGGTTCTACGGGGACGGTGTCACCGTTGTAAATGTTGTGCAAATTGATATTGGTACCCTCCCGTACATATGCAAGCCAATCTCCACTCGCACCAAGCCTAACGTGTGAAACAGTGGGCAGGGGGAGAATTAGGAAATGGACACGGAAGTAGTCTTTAGAATGCATTTACTACGTGATCAAACTCATCTTACCTGCTCATCGGAGGAAATCCGAGTGCCCCTCAACGTCGGCACCTCAAGGGGCGTCAACTTGCAACTACGGCCACGCGGCGCTGGAGAGACCCCCAAGGAAACATCCTCGTGCATTCCACGGAACATCAAGATGCATTTGTATGAGTAGTTTATCTTGTGAGAGAAAAGGATGAACGAGGGAAGGCCTCTAGAGATAGAGATGGACACTACTACTACAAATGTGCTGGCCCGTGCGTTGCAATGGATCCAAAGTAGTAGAATAATACTTGTTCACGTGCTTGAAGTATAAACACTCTAGTTTTGATATACATGTCCCAGCAGACATGACAACTTGTCCATGGCAGTTGAACCACGGCGACCATCACGTTTCTTGTTTCTACCACTGCCACACCCACACGCGATTCCCACGACGCCGCTCCAACCCACGGCACGACGTTCCCCGACGTGGACATGGATCCTCTGACGTGGCTATCACTGCCTTGCCCTGCCTTTCCTTCGCTGACAGGTGGGACCCATGCTTATGGGTCCCACATGTCAGTGACAGAATGGTAGGATTGTTCACATCAGGGGATCCTCATCCCCCCGACGTGCCCCTCATCCTTCTCGGCCCCACCGCTCCTCTGCCTTTGTGTGCATGATATACTCCTAATATAGTACTCCCTTCGTACCTAAATATTTGTCTTTTTTGAGATTTCAAATGGACTATCACATACGGATTATATAGACATATTCTAGTGTTTCTAGCAAGATGCCCGCGCGTTGCATTAAGTTGATGGAAAAGGTAAGCACAACTTATAAATTGACGGATCGAGTACTAGTTACAGTGATGCATATAATTAAGCAAAGGGATCGCACATGTCGGTATTGACTAGAACGAGAATGCAACAACACAATAAGAATTAAGGCCACGATGATGCGATCGCAGTGGTGGTTACGGAAGGCAAGAAGAAAGATGGATCCACGAACGTACGACCTCCTCCTCCTCAACTTAGTGCGCCGGGCCACCGACCGGCGGCTAAGGAGCGGCGTCTTTTGTGGCGAGGTCGAGGTGCTTCTCAGCAAAGGCATCCAAGGCTTCCAGCCGGTTGAGGAAGGCCAACCTCGTAGCGTCCTCACTGGCATTGTAGATACCTATGTACACGATTTGCTCGTACACGTGGATGTGTAGGTCGACAAATTCTTGCAGGGCGAGGCGCCTCGCAGCGAGCGCGACCTCCAGGTGGACATTCTTCGTGGCGTCGGCGGGCAGTCGCAGGGCCACCAGTGCTTGAAAGAGGTTCCGGCCAGGGAGGCCGATTAGGGTGGCAGGCAATGAGGAGCCCGAGCGCGCGGGCTAGAGGAGTACGGCAATGTCGTTCGTGAGCTTCTTGATGACGGTGAACTTGTTGCTGGTGTCAACGATCATCTGGTCCAACTGAGAGTCGTAGCTGGCGTCAACGGCGGCCATCCACCAGCCGGTCTCCAACACCGTTTGGAGATGATCCTCGGCGCCATGCCGGAAGCCGGCATCGTGGACCATCTGGCGCAGCCGCTGGCCGCTCACGCGCATCGCCGCCATGGGTCTGGAGTGAGCTCTTTCGCGCTTAGTGTAGGTGCTTAGGAAAATGCTTAGGTGCGTACGATGTGGTAGATGCATTGGAATGGAGGGGCGTCTTTATATGACGGCAATGAGGGCAAACTGTGTTGCATTCACATCGTGCAACCTCTTTTCCCGGACCTCCTCCCATTACTTCCTTCATGCATTAATTGAGGAGGATGCATTGACCGTTCAACATACCGGGAACCGCTACTCCCTCCCTCGTCGGCATTAAAGCCGTATAGGGAACTGCGCCGCCCGCTTTCAAATCGAATACTCCCTCCATCTAGGTGAGTATTAAGTCATCTTACGAAAACCAAATAGTAAACACATAGGCGTGGTGCATTAACTCACACGTTGTTTCTTAGGCTAGCCATAGTGGGAGTAACTTAGGTAGTAACTTAACACATCCCAAGACAATTTTGCTTATGTGGCAACTATTCAATGAGGAAAGAGGTGCTTGTGGAAACATAATATGTTAGATTAACATAGCGCTTTAGTCGCTTCGACAGAGACGCGAGAAGACGAGGGAGTAGGCTGCTGCAAACGTAGGGCTGTGTGATTTGACAGCGAGTTACTGCTGGAAAGGTGGGGCCCCGTGATTTGACTTGCCATTATCATTTTAACTGCGGCGCTACGACCGGCGTGAGTCTCCCAGATTCCTGACCACCTCCATACAGGTGCCTCTCCCAATGCTGCACCATGTAGTAGAGGCTGGCTCTTGCATGAGAGCCCACTTCTCCACTTTTTCCTTGCCTCTGTTTCCTCCACATATGCAAAAATGCCATGTAAAGCGCACTATTGTACTTACTTTTACTTTCTCCTGCAGGTGCTTAAGCTTGCCACATAGGCGTAAAGTGTGATGTGGCAAGTTATTCAAGAAGAGAGAGACTAGTTTGGTGACCCAAGGAAGAAACAGTGTTGAGCGCGTGTACCTAGGTGAAAAGACAATTTTGAGTTTATAGCTAATTAAATGAAGCAAATTTAGCAACACCATTTCATTGGAAGAGGTCACTCCTTGGCAAATGCAATAAATACTAGTGTCAAAAATGTTCTTATATTATGGGACGGAGGGAGTACGATGAAAGAGATAGAGAGGAGTAAAAAAATACACTTATAGCCAACCTTGTTGTAGTATGAGTGACTAAGTGATGACTATGTATAACATGCCAAACATTAGATAGCCTAACGCACCGTGTTAAATCTCCAAGGGCGCAACCGCACTTGCGACGCGACGGTCGTGGTAGGCGCGACCACGATACGTGATGCTGGCAGCCCTTGGATCTGAGATCAAACGGTCGCATGCTAAGTTGCTGAAAATTTGTAGAATAACCCTCCTGGATAGGATATTCACCCATAGGTCTAGAATCATGCCATGCAATCATTCGATCTTAGATCCAAGGGCTCTCGGAAGCCCGTATCATGGGAGAATGGAAAGCCACTACCCTGCCATTCGCAAGCTGGCAGTTCGCTCCTACTCGTCCCTGCACGTCCTTCAATACTACGGGGGTTCGCTCCTAGTCGTCCCGTCCATTCACATTACGGCAGTTCCACTAATCCTAACCCTCCACCCAAATCCATGACGTCCCAAATCTCCAGGATCGGCGGTGAGTACAAGGTTAGAACCATCACCGGCGATGAGTTCGACGTCATCTACACCCGTTCTTCCGCGACGGTGAAAGGATGCCTTTCCCGCTTCAGATGCATGTTCGAAAACTCAGATGATGAGTGGGTCGCTGGGCTAGATGTTGAGTACACCATAGTCGTGGGACGAGAGAAGGATCTAAAGGACGAAGAGAGGAAGAAGCCCGCCGTGATCCAGGTTTGCGTGCATGACTTATGCTTGGTCTACCACATATGCCATGCCGACGTTGAGTGCCAAGATTTTAAGGACTTCCTCGGGAGAAACCTAGTCAAATTCGTTACTGTAGACTTTGGTAACGACAAAGAAATCCTGGGTCGGATAGGCCTCGTTGTAGGCAACCCCTTCGACCTCCAAAAGAATCAGCTGGTGCCCTCTCGTCAGCCTTCAATGCTAACCCTGACAGGAGCCATGGTTCATCCTTCATATGGTAAACTGGTGAAACCTCCATACACGTTTCATCGTCATGCATGGCAGCGGAATGTACTAGATATAGACCACATCCAATACGCTGCAATGGATGGCTACCTTTGCTTCAATATCTACAAGGGTTGGATGAAGAGCAACATCCAAGTGTGCGGTTCAAGCAAAGAAGTATCGGCCAAGAGGAAGAGGGACAAGGACGAAGTCGAGGACGTGTACGAGGACTCCGAGTAAGGTGGTAGTGTCGTTGCTCATGGTGGTTCTAATGCAGTGTCTACCGGAATAGTTGCAAAGTTTAATTTCAGGTGTGCTTAATTTAATTTGAGGGGTGTGTTGTGCTGAGCCCCCAGCAGAACTATGTTATGTTTCTTCTTGTTACTTTAACTCTTTAGTACGTACATACAATTATTTCTTACATTTCATCTTTTAGTTGGTACAGTACTACCACTCGTTTCTTCACATTATATTCGTACAATATATATATGGCCTACATCATATAGCCAGCAGTTTAGTTGTCAAAGAATTTCAGGGTGCTTAGTTTTGTCAAAGAATTCCAGGGTGCTTAGTTTTATTTGTGGGGTGGGCTGTGCACTTATGCTGGACACCATTATTGTGACAAGCCTTTTTAATAGTACTATATGCATAATTTGGCGACGAGTGCTCTCTATATGTACTACCTTTTTTTTTAATTTCAAGTTTTGCTCCATGGCGCAATCCATTGATACTACTACTGTACAAAAGTGGATTATATACATTTTTTAAAAGGCTAGAGGGCGGGGTAGTTTAGCTCGGTCGGTTTCACGAGAGGCGAGGGCCTTTGTGATTTGACGGCTCATTACTGTTGTCAAATCGAATAGTACTGCGCCGCTCGCTGCACGCCCGGCGCCTCCATTAAACCCCTCCGTTAAACCCGCATGCAAACCGAGAATCCTACTCCGGCCACACGTCCGTTCATGAGAAGGCCGGAATGAAACGCAACACTGGTCGAGCTCCTCCCGTCCGCCCTCAGTTTAAATGAGGCCAGACGCCGGCCAAGTTCCTACCGTCCGCCCTCTATTTACACGAGGCCAGACAGACAGCGGGCAAGAATCGCACCCCTCCGCTGCTCCCCCATCTCCTCCTTCACCATTTTCTCCACTCCTCCGATGGCTTCCGATGAGCCGTTCTCCGGCATATTACCCGGCTGGGTGGCTTGCCGAGCCCTCCGGATACAGGCGAGGCCGCTCCGTGCTTACCCAACCTCGCTTGGCCCGATGGAGCTAGTTGCCACCCTAAGCAGGTGCGTGGTTCAGCAACTCGCCGCTCCAGTTCAGCTCGATGAGGAGTGGCGAGTTGCTCCACGCCGGCACGTCGGCGAGCACGCCGGTACGGGCGCCATCGCTGCCGCGTCGTACCGCGCCACCAGTGTCTGTGGTGGCCGCGCCTCCCGTGTCTGTGGGCGCGCCTCCAGTGCCTGCGGCAGCGCCATGCAGGCAGAGACAGAAGCTGGGTGCGTGGAGAGCGACAAGCCGGTAGCCAGCTTCTCCTTGTCCACCGCCATCATCGAGGAGAAGTAGAACATGGGAGGCTGCCGCCACTTGGGACCCATGAAGGCCACCGCCGAGGCGACGACCGCCGATTCAGGTGGTTTATTTGCTGCTTCGTCTCTTCCGAGGACGTTCGTCGACCCCGCAAGTGTCTGACGGACATGAGGAAGACAAAGGGATCCATGGGCGGCCATTTAGATTATGTACTCCCTCTCCAGCTGGCGGGGAATTTTTGTTCTAAGAATGGATAAATTGTATGTATCTATAACTAAAATAAGTCTAGATACATCCATTTCTAGGACAAGTATTTCCGGACGGAGGGAGTATTAATTATACAAGAGAGCCGGATGGGCACCTCTTAGTTCATGTAAATTTAATGAAATCCATGATGTTTATATGAAGATCCGGCTTTTTTATACGAAATCCTTCATGCTTTTATGAAATCAGTCCGTGTTTGCATGAATTTCATCTGGTTGGTTAGAGTTGTAAAAATGTATGTCGCTGGCGTTTGATGTCGTCCTCCGCTTAAGGAAGCGGGAGAAAATTTGCCGGCTGCCATTGGAGATGATCTTTATGCTGGAAATAATAGAGTGACATCCCTTCCATTTGAGCTAATTGCATGTATGATTGTCCCTCTATAAAAAGTTAATTGCATGCACAGTGTACACGTGACTTGCAGGGTGGCTACAGCTTCGTACAGAAAGTTAAAAAGAAACAAGTCCATCCTTAATCTTGTATTCTAAGTACTCTGTGGGTTCCACTGTCAGTACAGTGGCGAAAGAAGTATATATCAAATAAGTAGAGTAATATATAATATAAAAATATAAAGTTAAAAGACAGAATACGAACTCATGTCATCGCGTTGCGAGCATCCGGCGCTAACCAGCCCAACACATTTTTGTTGTAGACCATGCTGGAGATATATCTCCATGTCTACTCTTATATATACTCCATTCGTTCCTAAATATTTATCTTTTTCAGATTTCAAATGGAATACGACATACGGATGTGTATGTAGACATATTTTAGAGTGTAGATTCACTCATTTTGCTCCGTATGTCCTTTCAGGAAGGGGTCAAATTTGTCCTTGATTTATTTATGAGGTATCCAGATGGCACTGCACCACCAAGAAAAGAGGGTAACATCAAAATTATGGACTACTTTTTTGAGTATGTTGGTATGGTCAGGTCATAGTCACTTGTTGAAATCTCTAAAAAGACAAATACTCCCTCCGTCCGGAAATACTTGTCATCAAAATGGATAAAAGGAAATGTATCTAGACGTATTTTAGTTTTAGATACATCTCTTTTTATCCATTTTGATGACTAGTATTTTTGGACGGCGGGAGTAGAAAAAGAGTTGGTGATGATGGTGTGCGTGCCATCCTGCAATATAGGCCGTCGGATTTATATCTAACGGATAGGAAAGAAACTATGGCAATTTTGCAAATATATACCCACACGTCTCTCCACATTCGCAAATAAGGCCTTCCCTCGTTCAACCATTTCTCTCACAAGATAAACTACTCATACAAATGCATCTTGATGTTCCGTGCAACGCACAGGCAGCTAGCTAATTTCTTTTAAAATAGTTGCTGCGATAATTGGGTTGAAGTGATATATTTCATGTCTGCCCCGAATGACTTCAGATTCACTAGTAGTAACAAAGAAAAGGTTGCCTTGTTAGTTAACAGAAAACAGGGTGAAAACTAACACATGAGGCTGGTAAAAACAAGGCACACTGGGTTCAGCGTCATCGTCACTACAGCTGTGCGCGCGCGAGAAGTCTACATATCGAGGGGGCTACCAAGCGAGGCACCGAGACACAATGTTTGAGAGAGAAACCAATTGACAGATTATGATGAGATCGAGTTGTCACCCTTCTGCTATCATTGTTGGGGGGGGGAGGGAGAGAAAGACGTATTGAGAGTGTGTGCGGTAGACACAGAGGCACAACTAGCGAGTGTGTGTGTGTGTGTGTGTGTGTTTGAAAGAGGAGTAGATAGATTATTACCAAGATCGATGTGCCACCCTACTCCTTCGGTGCCGGGTAGTGTGTGTGTGTATCTTTGAGAGAGAAGCCAGTCGATAGATTAGTATCAAGATCGAGGTGTCACCCTACTCCTTCGGTATTGGGAAGTGTGGGTGTGTGGGGGGGGGGGCAGTGACACTCACATATCTCTACTCTTATAAAAAGCAGAGTTGGTGATGATGGTGTTCCTGCCATCCTGCAATATAGGCCATCCGATTTATATCCGACGGACAGGAAGGAAACTATGGCAATTTTGCAAAAAGATACCCACACCCCTCTCCGCATTTGCAAATAAGGCATTCCCTCGTTCACCCTTTTCTCCCACAAGATAAACTTATCATACAAATGCATCTTGATGTTCCGTGCAACGCATGGGCATCTTGCTAGTATGGAGAAGGAGTTTCTGTGACACATATCTAGCTATATTAAGGGATAGGTAGATAGCATATGTGTGAGAGACATTAGTGGCTGTGGGTGGGCGGAATTAAAGGGGTGGGCGTGTTAGACATAGAGAGCGTGTGTGTTTCTATGTGAGAGACTTGTAGGACGGGGTAGAAAGACGAATTTAACCCTGACGGAGGGAGAGAAATACACGAAGTGCATGTGTCTGATTCCGATGCCCACAGGGAAATGAGATATGTATGCGTGTGAGAGAGATTGAAAAATTCATTGACGTATCACTATCTAGCGATCGTGGACGTGCATCGCTTGAACATAAGTCAATATCTACTTCGTATCGTGGCCAAAGGTACAATATCGATTCAACGCTATGAAGATTGGACACTCACATATCACATTTTTTTCTATTTAAATAAGCCTTTTTAGTTGTGCATGCCAAAGTTACAGTGATGTTTCTTCAAACAACCAATGTAGCTATCATGAACATGCACCATTGTTACTCTTGCATTCAAATTCATTAGTCTTGGATGATTTAAGTTTCTATTTTGAAGTAATATATGTAAAATTCATATATGAATTCAACGGGTACACAATTTATGAAATGGAGGCTATGTAATCGTATGAGGTAACACTTTTATGTAGCTGACTAAAATATCCATTTCTTTTTGTGTGCCTCTACACTAACACGTCAATGCATTATGTTTAAAGTAAATAACCAATGGCACTAAATTATCTGTTTACACGAGAAATACATAGGCTGATCGTTTGATCCCTTTTTTTGTGAACGCGCCACTACACCCGTACGTCCAAGTTATCGGCGCATCATCCCGAGTTATTGTATTTTTTCTGGGGTGGACTTCACACCAGTTATTAACTGCTGACGCGTGCCCCGTGTACACAGTCTAGCATGACCTTCCCGCTAGCACGGTCCAAAATTAGTTGAAACTGGATACCAACGATCCAGCGGGCGGCAAAATCTCCCGCCTCCTTCTAAAATTTCCGCCACCTTAGTCTTTAGCATGCGAAATCCCCCTTTTGTCCTTGGTGCACGGAGACCAACAGTTACAATACCGCACTCATCTACATGATAGGTCAGGGCTGCTTTGTTAACTTCCAATTCCCCCACTACACGGCACCCCCATTTCCTCTCCCCCTCACGCAAAAACGACTAACTACACGGCACTCCGTCCGTACTTCATCCCCCTTTATCCCCTCCCCTCTCGAAACCCTAGACTGCTCATCCATCGGCGTACCATAGCCCATTCACTGCCAGTGGCGTCCACCTCACCGGATCTGCTTCTGCGGCCGCATCTACCCCTCCCACCTCCCCTAGAAACAAGTAGACTGCTCATCCACGACTATACCACAGCCCATTCTGTGCCGGCCTTGTCCACGTTGCCGGATCTGCTTCGCCGGTACTCTCGTCAACCGCCGCGCATCTGCAGCAACTCATTCGTACTCCCCACCGGAGACGCTTCGTCCACACCCCCCGGAGCCGCCCCACCGACGCCCCCGTCGACGACCTCTGATCCTCTTTGCCGACACCTTCCTCAACCCTATCAGAGCCGCTTCGCCGACACCTTCCTCAACCCTACTGGAGTAGCTTCGCCTATACCATTCTCAACCCTACAGGGGCCGCTTTGCCAACTCACAATTCCACGGCATCAGATCCGCTTCCTCGCACCCTCATCCAACCTACCGGAGCAGCTTCTGACGCCCCATCCATGGCCGCAGATCCGCATCGTCGACACCACCCTTAACCCAACCACCAGAGCAGCTTCTGACGCCCCGTCCACGGCCGCAGATCCACATCGTCGACACCATCCTTAACCCAACTACCGGAGCAGCTTCACCTATGCCCTCGTCCACGGCCATAGATCCGCTTCGCCCACACCGTAGTCCACCCTACCGGAGCCGCTCCACAAACACCCTACTCGACGGTTCTAGATCTCCTTACCGGACCCCGACAGCCAGTGCAACATCATCACCGTCGACATTTCTAACCTGATTCCCACAGTCTGGAGAGATGCCAAGCACCCGCCACAGCCTAGGTACTTGTCACCTTTAAACCCGTCCAGCATCACCTGCCCGATGTACTTCAAATATACTAACCGGTCGCTGTTACCTGTTATGCAGCTGGCAAAAACTACAAGGACGATGTTTCTTCTGGATCTAACAGCTTGGCCAACCAAGATCCTGGACTGAGGCATTGCTATCATCTTGTAAGCGCGTCTCTCTCTCTCTCTCTTGTATTGTTCTGTGCCTGCCAGCGTGCTTTGCTAGGATTTTCGACCAGTAATCCCTTTGTGCAGACAATGATTTCTACTACTGGCTGCTAAATTAGATATGTAGATGTCATACATGATACTACCTCGTACCTCCGTTCCTAAATATAAGTCTTTCTAGAGATTCCACTATAGGCTACATACGGAGCAAAATGAGTGAATCTACACTCGAAAATGCATCTATATACATCTGTATGTGGTCCATACTGGAATCTCTACAAAGACATATATTTAGGAACAAGGGTAGTACATTACACAAAATCGTAGGTGGCATGTAGGAATTCCAGTGCACTACATTAGGCTCCCTTAGAGTGCATGCTAGTCCAGCATACAGAGTCATGGCTAGTTCATGGTACGCACACAATCGTTAATTGGTGGTTTAAATATGCGCAAGGGATATGCAATGTAGTATCATGTAGAGATGTCTGAAATTAGCCGTGTCAGCTTGCAGATAGGGTTACACAATGAAAAAGTACAAGATGTATCTGGCAATTTCATGGAACATCGCAAAAAAAAGGAGAGGCAGCGGTGAGCCTATACAGTGTGCTATGGTACGTCACTCCTCCATTGCAATCATCGTGACATGTTATTTGTATGCCAGTTGTATTAGCCAAGTTTCTTAGGGACAGTTATTATGAGTTATCCTAAGAAAATAAGCACCTGTGAATATAAGTTCCATGTAATAAGCCAACCAGTTCTTTTCATTGCGTTTTCAGCTTATCTTTGGTATGATCAGTGGAAAGTCTAGATTGCATTATATTTTCTTCATTTTGCTGCCCATATGGAAATTAATTTGACTTGCAAACATCACAAATTGAACCCAGTGCAGTAATTAATATGATAGGAAAACTGACCATCACTATTTGCTCAAAATGCAAATACAAAGATACCATCTACTTGGCACAATCTACTTTGGTCAATGTTTTCCATAGAGATCCAATTGCCTAATTTAAACGAAGAATGCATGACCCACATTTAAATGAAGAACAATTATTTATTGAAATTTGATGGTCCAAGTGGCTGGTTATTATCGTATAGCAGCACCACCTGAAAGCATCATATAGTAGCAGCAGCAGCTCATAGCAACTCATCATACAGCAGAAGCAGTCTGCAGTTCATCATATACCAGCAGCAGCTCATAGCAATTCATCATATAGCAGCAGCAGGAGTAGCTCATAGCAATTCATCATATAGTAGCAGCAGGAGCAGCTCATAGCAATTCATCATATAGTAGCAGTAGGAGCAGCTTGTAGCAACTCATCATATAGTAGCAGCAGCAGCTCATAGCAATTCATCATATAGCAGCAGCAGCTCATAGCAACTCATCATACAGCAGCAGCATCTCATAGCAATTCATCATATAGCAGCAGCAGGAGCAGCTCATAGCAATGCATCATATAGCAGCAGCAGAAGCATCTCATAGCAATTCATCGTATAGTGGATCAGAATGAAAATTTGGCAAAAAAATCAGAGGAGATCCTCACCTTGTTGGATGAGCTCATCCTTCAACAGCACCTCAAGGCCATGGCCTGGGAGGAGGGGAGGGGGAATAAGGTGCCTTCTGCCACAGTGTGGCATCAGCTGTAGTTGTGCAGCGCCCGCTGGAGTAGTGCGTTGGACGAACCACAGTGGAGCAGCTACTAGAGACCATGAGAATGAGGGGCGGCGCCCGAGGGAGCAGAAGCCAGGGAGATTTGCCCCTCCCCGCCGGCCATGTAGCCTAGCTGGACATAGCATCGTCGAGGACAAGGCCAGATGGGACCAGTGGCGACGGCTCGCTGGAGGAACCCTAGTGCTGCAGGCAGGGGATCGAGGTAGAGGGAAAGGGGAGAGGAGATGCAAGCGGGCAGGGCAATGAATGCTTGCGTGTTTGTTTTTACTTGAGGGTCAGGTGTGACACGGGCATCAGCAGTTGCATTTTGAGTGTAATATAGGCAGACAACAGAGTCATTTCACTATTCCCCTTCCCTTTAATTTTTAGTGAGGTTCTACCCGAAACACCCCCCTTCCAAAGTGAAATTAGTTAAGCCCAAGCCCATAACTCAAAAATGACTTCTTTACTTCTTTTATGGCTTATTTTGACAATATGCCCTGAAAAGGCGGAATTGAACTAGCCCTTAACTTGCAATTCAATTGTGCGTGCAATGATGAATCACTCCTGCGTGCTATCTGCACATTTAGGCATCATCATACATGGCATAACCTAATACAAGTGCATTCCATTGTAGAATCTGGAATATGCAATGTTTATGTTAGTTCATACGTTGCACATGATGTTTAAGTTCCCCTTAAATCTGGTCAGTCAAGTGATGGTCTTTAAGCCTCCTTCTTTGCTTCTTTTGTTGATATGTAAGATTTGCACACACTTCTGTTCAATTGCTTGTTTGCATCAGCCAGCCATACTAGGACTATTTGTTTTGATTACTTGCTGTTCTTGACCTAACACTCTAACAGAGCTTGTCAACGATTTAAACACTAAGGGCTACTGTAGTGGGGCCTTGTCTAACTCATAGGTGACATAAAGGTTTGGCTGTACACTACATTAGGCTCTCCAAGAGTACCTGGAGATCCAGTGTCCCGGGTCGATCGTCACTTCTACCAATCCATCGAAGAACGCCTGCACGACATCATCTGCAGGCTCTATCCAGGCTGGATCAATTCCATGCGAGTTGCACAGCGGCATCATTGCACGGATGCGGTCGAGCGAGGAGTTGTTGCACAGCGGAACGATGCCCCTCGGCAACCTAAACACTTCGGGATGCTGTGGGTCGTACTTAAACAGCTCCTGGAGCATCGCGCTGAGCTCCAGGACAATGAAGTTGAAGTTGAGGCCCGGCCGCAGCCTCATGATATCCGCCGCGTTCTGGAACTCCCAGGCGGGTCTCCTCCTCTCCTGCAGGGGGGCAATGCGGCGGCGAAGGAAATCTGCGCCAACCGCTCCCACAGTAAGCCCGGCAAGCCCGAGGCGTAGGATCCGGGCGACGGCAATCTTCAGTCTGCCGTCTTCTGGGGCCAAGCTACTCCAATCACTGCTGCGCACTACTGGAGTTTGGCGCTGGGCGGTAAATGGTTGCGGGTTCTCCTCGACAATCAGGCACCAGTCCGCCCTCCACTCCTCCCACTTGCTGCGGAACTCTCCATCCAGATAAGCATCCTTCTTGCCGCCTTTTGAGATCCAGGCGATTCCGCCGGATAAGGGCTCTCCTTTCTCAACTCGAGGCGAAAAGAAGTGGCGGAAAAGGGCTACGTTTGGATGGATTCCGACAAAGTTTTCGCAGAGATGTGCAAAAACTGCCATGGTCAGGACAACATTGGGGGTGAAGTCAAGGAGGCGGAGCCCATAGGTGTTCATGACGTCAGAGAAAAATTCAGAAAAGGGCGGGCAGAGCCTGCAGTAGAAGAACAAGGCGAAGAAAGGGTACCCAGTGGGAGCCTTTTCCCAAGCAGCGGCTGGGAGTACCTTTGTGCGCGGATGCGCTCGCGTCCCCGTCGACCAGAAGAGGTAGTAGTACTCCTTCAGCTCTTCCGCGGCAAGCCTAGGAGGGAAGATTGCCCGCTCTTTTCGCAGTGCCGCGAGCCGCTGCGCCTCGGCCGACTTCACCTTCTCGGCTTTCGGAGCCATGGCGGGAGTGGTTAGGGAGGACGATGGCGTTGGTGGTGCTGGTGGTGATGGGGGCGGGGCGCTGCTCTCCCTCGGCTTTGGGAAGAAGGGGAGTGGCGGAGATTCTCGGGGAAGGAATAAGCAACGGGCAGATGGGCGAACTGCTCCTATTTCCCCTGCTTATAAGGAGGAAGGGAGCGGACGTTCCGCCTTTCCGAATAAAGAAACCACCCATGATCTCTCCCACGACGCCACAATCGACGCGTGTCGTTCGGGGAGGGCGCGGTGGATACGGAGTAAGATACGGCGTGATCCAGGCCGCGCGTGCCCGTGCCCTATTTTGGGCCTGGCCCAACAGCGCTCGGCACCGTGTATGGCCTAGGCCCGGGGGCTCCTGTCGGTGTACTAGAGTAGGGGTACCCTAGTATCCCGAACTTGTGCACGGGCAGTCGCAGCGTCCCGCGGCAAGGCTTGCCGGGTGACCGCCAATATCCTCTGTGGTTCCTTTGGAGCCATTCAAGAACAAAGTATTCAAGCCAAGGAGACAAGGCCCCGGCAAGAGGAGCTTGCCGGGAAGGCCGCTCAAGACACAAGACCCCGGCAAGAGGAGCTTGCCGGGAAGGCCAACCGAGGCATCTCAAGGAACTTGCCGCGATGCGCCCCGCGTCTTGGCAAGGCCCGGTGAGCGACAAGCTTCCGGACACGACAAGATAACGACCGCGGCAAGGCGCTTGCCGCGGCAAGCAACCACTCTGTACCCGCGCTCCAGCACATCCACCAACGTGTCGCTCTGGCACCCTTCCAGGCATACGTGGCGGGAGGCTGTGCAGCCAGGGGTGCACTGTGGCAAGCGGCGCTGACAAGATCACCATCGTGGCGAACGGTGGCGTCCTTGACGGTCCCTTTCTGCACTGTTTGGACGACGTAGACAGGCATTTAATGCCCTTGTCCCCTGCCGTCAGGGTTAGGTAGGATACACTGTACAAGTAGCTGTACCAACGGCAGCACCTTTTCCATTTTTGCCCTTGCCTACGTTGCCACTTGTTGGTGACCCCTTGAGCATATAAAAGGAGGCCCATGCACAACGTAGGGGGGGGGGAGACAGAAGAACGCTCGGTCTCGTTAGCTGCTTGTGTGTACTGTAGCACTCAGCGCTCCCGAGCAAGAACACAATACAGACTACAGATGCAGCAGTAGGGTTTTACGCATCCGTGCGGCCCGAAGCTGGGTAAACTGCTCGTGTGCTTTGCCTCGATCTGCTCTTCGTGCGACCTCCGCCCCCCGCCGAACCGAAAGGGGCTCCGTCCCCATAGGTGCTCGTGGAGGCAGTTTCCCCGACAAGTTACAAAACTCAAACTACGATCAAAAGAAGTTCAAAAACAGATCTGCTTGAAACCAAATTTTAACTTGTCAAAATCATGTTCAAATTGATTATCTGAACAGAGGGGATCGAGGCGAAGACTTTGGCATTGGTTTCACTAGATTTGGACAAACGAGCAAAAAGTAACGAGGGTTTGAACATCCGGGACTAATTTGTAAGAACAATTATTCGCGGATAGGTCCCTGGCCGAAAATAAAACTAAAAAGATAAATCTAATGAAAGAAAGTTCGCTAACAGAGACTAACGAACAAAATTCATTTGTTAACAGAGATGATCGGGTGGACGTTCGCTAATTAGCGAACCCTAAAAATAAAACCGATCTAATGAAATAAACCGAGATTAGAAAAAAACGGGCAGGCTGTTTGGTTTATACCGGTTCGGTTGACGAAAACAGACGGCGGCGTCAGCAGCGGTGTGGGCGGAGCGGGGCAGGGTGGCGGCGCGGGCGGAGCGGTGGCGGCGGCTCGAGGTGAGGAGGAGGGGGCCAGGGGGTCGGCTTATAAAGCCTGGGGGCGGCGGCTTGGGGAGGGGGTCATGGCGCGGCGGCTAGTCCGGCTCAGATTCCTCCTGGAGTCCGGCGGCAGGACGGCGAGGGAAGGCGACGGCGCTAGCTGGGCCAAGGCCGGCTCGGCTGGGCCGACCGAGGAATTTTTTAAATAAAATTTCACCGCGGACAAAAATTCTAAAAATTCCATAAACAATTTTCACCGTCCAAGCCTAATATTTAGGACGAGATGAACATGTTTCTGAACTAAAATGCAATTTTTAAAAATGCATATTTTTCCAATTCAAATAAAATAGCAAATAAAATACAAATAAAATAATTTGATATTAAATTTCTTCTCCAATATTTCTCCTCTGTTTGAAGAAGTCATTTTATCTTCTCTCTTTTATTTCTGTTATTAGCAAAATTGGAGAGAAAATATTAAAATCAAATTGATCCTCTTTTCAATTTGAATTAAATTCAAATATGTAAATTTGTGAAACCTCCAACTCTCTCCTTGGGTCCTTGAGTTGCTTAAGATTTCGAGGATCACAACCAAAATGAAAATAAAATATGATATGCATATGATGACCTATGTATAACATCCAAATTGAAAATTGGGATGTTACAGTAGCATATAATAGCATTATAATTGTACATTTGCTTGTGGTTTGACTTAATTTCACCATGCTTTGCGTTCCTGCGATCTTCCAATTCTTGTACAAAACACCAAGATTGACAAAAATATTGTGTTTTTAAATTCTCTGTTTTCATGTGCATTCCTATCCTATTTCTGTGTATTTCCGATACCTGCATTGTTAGACTCCTCCAATTCAAACAAGACCTTACAAAATTACTTCTGTTATAGATATGTGTCAAAGAAAACCTTGTGTGGTTTGTGCCGCTCCTGTTGCGCTATCGTCCACCCCATCTCAGCTTCTCCAATGAAAGAAGGGTTCACAACAGCAAGGATTCGACCTCCAGACTGTCTTTCGCTGCCTCAGATCTTCTTCCCTGCCGCCGGCAGCCACGACAACTGCAATACCATCATGAACTGAGTAGTTGACCTTGAGGACTACACGGGTCCGCAAGAGAGGTTGCACTCTTTCGTGTTTGCTTATGTTATGCATCGCTTAATATGGCATGCTACTTTATTGTCCTGTTCACTGATTAGACTCTGAGTCAGGTCCAAACTAATGCTCAAACTTTATTTTTTAAATGATTGTGGGGTACATATTGGGGCAACAATCAATAGTATTTGTCTACTATCTGCTTAATCTCGGGTGTCTACTATGAATTTCATATCGGGTGGGAAACAAACATTAAAGGAGCCATTATCTGTATTTTTTAACTGAAGCTATTATCTGCCTGCTATCATTGGTTTTGGTCTATCGGCAGGTTGCTACCATCACTCTGGATTTGTGTGTGCACTCCTTACATAATCTCACTATGTTTTTTTTCATATGCATGTGAGTTATTCTACACAATGCTACTGAACATGTACAACAAAAGAGACGAGCCTTGCATGGCAATAAAATTTCATGCAGATGTTGCTCCATGGTGGGCGCAAAAGTAACCCCCCTCTCCCCATTCCAGACTATAATCAAGAGGAAGATAACTGTTCACAGGGGGATTCAGAGGGAGCAGACCACTCCTATTTACCCCCTGAGGTCTTTTGCTCTGACATGGCATGCTGATGTTGGCCATATCTTGCATATGGTGCCTTGCATTTCTTACTTTATACATAAAATATGTCACTGCTTAGTTTAGACATGCTTTGTGTGAATGCCATCTGTTTAGTTTCTATATCATATATGTGGATCATGCAATGCCATCTTGTTTAGCCAGACATCATATATGTGAATTTTTCAATACTGGAATGGTTAGTCAGTCATCTTATATGTAAATTACATCATGCCATCCTTTTTTATTATGTATTAAAATTGTCAACAATGTTAGTAAATTCAATTACTCTTCCTGTGCATCAGCCGTTCGACACGGTCATGGAAAAATCTGGAGTGAAAATAAGCACTTCAGAGCAGGCAATGCAATCTGACGAGCACATGTGTTGCTAGTTACAGATAGCTCCTCAAAGGAGGATTGAGAGATAGATGACTAGTACTATCCCCCCTGAGGTGCATGCTCTAACTTGGCAGGGTTATATTGCTCATATCGTGCATATGGTGTCTTGCATTGTATGCCATTTCCTTAGCTTAGACATGCTTTGTGTGAATGCCACCATAGTATCTAATTACCATATATGTGAATTATGCAATGCCATCTTGTTGCAAAACATTATATATGTGAATTATGCAATGCTATCTTGTTACAAGGCATTATATATGTGAATTATGCCATGTCATGTTGTTTAGCCAAGCATCATATATGTGAATTATATCATTCCATCCTTTTTTGTATTATGTATTCCATTTGTCGACAATCTTTGTATATTCAACTACTCTTCCTGTGCATCAACCATTTGAATTGGTGATGGAAAAATCTGGAGTGAAAAGAAGGTCTTCAGAGCAGACAATGCTACCCTCTGAAGCAGATATCTTGCTGGTTACGGAAAGCTTCTCAGAGGAGGATTCAGAGACAGATGACCAGTATTGAATGTGGCGGGGTTATATTACTCATATCATGCATATGTTGTCTTGCAATGCTTAGTCTTTACATCATATACACAATATTGAATGCCATCTGCTTAGTTTACACATCCTATATGTGATTGCCCTATGCTTACTTGCATAGTATATAAATCATATATTTGAATTATATCATGCCATGATGTTTACATAGACAACATGTATCTGAATTATGGCAGGCCAACCCATTTTCTAAAGACATAATATAGTTATATCATCTCATCATGTTTACATAATCATCATATTTTGAATTATGTCATTCTATCCGTGGAATTATATCATGCCATCATGTTTCCATCGACGGCACGTATGTGAATTATGGCATGCCAACTACTTTAATAGATACATCCTATAGTTATATCATGTCATCCTGTTTACATAGTCATCATATTTTGAAGTATGTCACTCTGTCCTGTTTAGTTAGCCATCATATATGTGAAATTGTGTCATGCTATCCTGTTTGGTTAGAAAACATAAATGTGAATTATTTCATGCCCTGTTTTCTTCACTACTATCCATTGCACCTTGTCTATCATACAAAGTCTGTACATTCAATTACTTTTCTTGTTTACCAGCCATTTGAATTGGAGGGGGTGATGGCAGTATCTATGGGAGTAAAAACACGGTCTTCGGAAAAGATAGTGCTACCCGTCAATGCAGATAGAACCATAGTTGTACTTGCCCAAGAACTAGTCCCACCACATATAACCCAGACTCATGCAGATTGTACCCTACCCAGTTGGACAGAGGACCACCTACACCATGAGGGAGTCCTGGATTAAGGGGTCTTCGGGCGTCCGGCCTATGTGACGTGGGCCGGACTGATGGGCCATGAAGATACAAGATAGAAGGCTTCCTCCCGTGTCCGGATGGGACTCTCCTTTGCGTGGAAGTCAAGCTTGGTGTTCAGATATGAAGATTCCTTCCTCAGTAAAACCGACTCTGTATAACCCTAGGCCCCTACGGTGTCTATATAAACCGGAGGGTTTAGTCCATGGAGGCAATCACAATCATACATGCTAGACATCTAGGGTTTAGCCATTATGATCTCGTGGTAGATCAACTCTTGTAATCTCGTATTCATCAAGATCAACCAAGCAGGAAGTAGGGTATTACCTCCGTCAAGAGGGCCCAAACCTGGGAAAACATCGTGTCCCCCGTTCCTGTTACCATCGACCTTAGACGCACAATTCGGGACTCCCTACCCGAGGTCTGCCGGTTTTGACACCGACACACCCCTTCCAACCCCAGCAGATAGTAACCCAGGTCCATTTGACACAACACCGTCTCGACCATAGAGCACCCAAACATGAGCAGTTAGTAAGGCAACTGTAGTGCCCAAAGCACAAGGACCACCACTCCGAAACCCAAGTCAATACTTAAAGTAGAAGAAGAATTGTTCTCATGTCAGGTTCCATAGCTATGGTTCATACTCCTTTGCTCTTGCATCACTGTATTTACTAATAACAACTAATTCCAAATTTGAAGGATGCAATTGAAAATCCAATGGCGCAACATGTATGTTTTAAACCTATTTCTTTAACTGGTTTGATGTTGTAACTGGCTCTATGTTGATTTCAGTCTCAATTGAATAAACAGTTATGTTCTCATGCCATGCACATCACACTTACCCAAATGAGTTTCATATACAGCATGGTAAACCTGTGATGTGTCTTCTTCTTTCTCTTTTAGAATGCGGCCAAAGTATTGGAGAAGAGTACTCCGTTATGCAATGGTAAAAGAACTAATGCAGATAAGGCTCAAGATAGTGAGACATCCCTGTTGGTCCCCAAGAAAGCTGATAAAAACTATCTTGAAGATAGTGAGACAACCGCAATATCCTATCTTGATGTAGTGTTCGAGTTATTGGCCACTACTGTTGGCACAAGCCCTTCGAACTCGTTGCATGAATCAGTTCGGCTTCTTGAGTCTCAACTTCAAGTTTAAAGACATCGACCAGATGTGCTGCAGCAGGAAGCCGAAGGACTGCGGAAGTCCCTGCAGAATTCAAATGCATACTTTCTGGAGCAATAACAAGTGCATGTGGATTTAAGAACGAAACAACAGAAAGCTAATAATCTTGCTAATCGTCTTGCGAGCATGGTGGATACCCAGGATATTGTTTCTTGAGCTCGTGTGAAGTAGTTTCAGTTTTGGACTTTCTCATGTGGCGTTTATTTGCAAGGTCCCTCTCAGAACCATGAGCCTTTTTGAGAGAAGCTCTGGTTTGTAAGAAGTCGATGTTTACCCAGGTTCGGGCCCTCTCGATGGAGGTAATATCCTACTTCCTGCTTGATTGATCTTGATGAATATGAGGATTACAGGAGTTGATCTACCACGAGATCGTAATGGCTAAACCCTAGATGTCTAGCATGTATGATTGTCATTGCCTCTACGGACTAAACCCTTCGGTTTATATAGACACCGGAAGGGCCTAGGGTTGTATAGAGTCGGTTTACAGAGGAATGAATCTTCATATCCGAGCCCCAAGCCTGCCTTCCACGCAAAGGAGAGTCCCATCCGGACACGGTCTTGTATCTTCACGGCCCATTAGTCCGGCCCATGTCACATAGCCTGGACACCCGAGGACCCCTTAATCCAGGACTCCCTTAGTAGCCCCTAAACCAGATGTCGGTGTCAAAACCGGCGGATCTCGGGTAGGGGGCCCCGAACTGTGCGTCTAGGCGGATGGTAACAGGAGACAAGGGACACGATGTTCTTACCCAAGTTCGGGCCCTCTCGATGGAGGTAAAACCCTACTCCTGCTTGATTAATATTGATGATATGGGTAGTAAAAGAGTGGATCTACCACGAGATCAGAGAGGCTGAACCCTAGAAGCTAGCCTATGGTATGATTGTTGTTGTTGTCCTACGGACTAAACCCTCCGGTTTATATAGACACCTGAGGGGGCTAGGGTTACACAGAGTCGGTTACAAGGAAGGAGATCTACATATACGTACTGCCAAGCTTGCCGTCCACGCCAAGGAAAGTCCCATCCGGACACGAGACGAAGTCTTCAATCTTGTATCTTCATAGTCCAACAGTCTGGCAAAAGGTTATAGTCCAGCTGTCCGGATACCCCCTAATCCACGACTCCCTCAGTAGCCCCTGAACTAGGCTTCAATGACGATGAGTCCGGCGCGCAGATTGTCTTCGGCATTGCAAGGCGGGTTCCTCCTCCGAATACTTCATAGAATATTTTGAACACGAGGATCGTGTCCGGCTCTGCAAAACAAGTTCCACATACCACCGTAGAGAGAATAATATTTCCACAAATCTAATCTGCTGACGTATTCCATAGCGTGACATCACACCATAGCCAAGCCCTTATGCGAATCATTTTTATAGCCAACCTCAGCACATTTTGCGAGGCGGTTTCCTTGGCATGTCTTGTCGAAGCAGATATCGTGTCCCCTTATCGCGGGATTCTCATCAATACGGACGTGGGTAACCCAACCGTGCCATAAATTACAGCTCTTGGGGGATGAGCGGGTTTTACCAGGCTGGTGGGGACGCATAGTTTCGTCCGCCCATATAAAGGGATAAGGATTCGCCTTCTTCCACCCTCGCCTTCTTCCTCCTTTGCTCATCCATTCTCGCACACTTGAGCTCCAGCGCCCAAGATCGCGTTTTCTTCCTCAACCTTCTCCAACCATGTCCGGAGCGGGAGGCAAGTGGATGGCCTCCTCCGTCATGGAGGGACACATCAAGAAGCTGAGGGGAGCCGGATACTTGCCCGACGATATCGCACACCGGCTCCCAGATGCGGGGCAGCTCATCCCCACCCCTAGGCCCCACGAGAGGGTAGTGTTCCTTACCCATTTGCTCCGCGGACTGGGATTCCCTCTCCACTCATTTGTCCGGGGGCTCATGTTCTATTATGGCCTGGACTTCCACGATCTGGCCCCGAACTTCATCCTCAACATCTCGGCGTTTATCATCGTGTGCGAGGCCTTCCTCCGCATCAAGCCCTACTTCGGCCTATGGCTGAAGACCTTCAATGTCTAACCAAAGGTGGTGGGCGGCCAGCAGGCGGAGTGCAGAGGCACCATGGTGGGCAAGATGCCCAACGTCACATGGCTCGAGGGCTCCTACATGGAGACCATAAAGGGGTGGCAATCGGGGTGGTTCTACATCACCGAGCCGCGTGACCCTAAATGGGCAGCGGACCCCGAACTCCGATCCGGAATCCCCATGCGGCTCACCTCCTGGAAAGAGAAGGGCCTGCCCTGGGGTAGTCCGGGAGAGCTGACCGGACTCCAAACCTGTGTCCAAAACATGGTGAACAAGAAGCTCGAGCTTGTCAACATAGTCCAGGTCATGCTCATCCGCCGGATCCTCCCGTGTCAACAACGGGTGTTCAACTTGTGGGAGTTTGACCCGGCCCAGCACCAAACTCTGAGCAAGCTCTTCAACACAGCACACGAGGATGCTTGGAAGGTGTTGTTTAAGAGCGTCGAGGTTCCTCCTCCCCTTACCGAGGATCGCGGATTCAGCGCGAAGCGCCAAGCCAGCGCGGTAAGTTGTTTTACCTCTTATGGGGTATTCATTTTTCATAGTTTAATCATACGCGGGATCTAAGCTCCCATACCTTTGACAGGATTGGCAGGAGACGTCGGGGCAGATTGATTGTCTAGCCCCCCTGCCCGAAGACCCTGCAGATGCTCTCCTGACGGAGATGCTTACTCCGGCTCCTTATGAGGTGCCGGAGAAAAAGGTCAAGAAGAAGGCTACGGGAACCCGAAAGATTTCCCTGCACAAGGTGTTATCGGACTCATCGTCCGATGACTCCGAGACGCACTCCTCCCGTGGAAACAAGGAGGAGGCAGATAAAGGTTCTTCCCCTCCAGTCAGGGAAGATAAGAAGAGGAAGGCCGCCCCAACTGGGGAAGCCGTAGGTTCCAAGAAGGGAAGGACTCTCCCTCCGGACTACTCCGCCACCGCCGCTGACAGCGAAGACGAGTGGCCACCCAGGGCCAAGCCCCTGGCGAGATCGTAAGTATTCGTACACAAGATTAACTCATGGCGCTGTTTAATTGCACAGCTTCTTCTGACGCCGAACACGGTTATGCAGTCCGTCCCGGGCCCGTATCGACGTATCCTCATCGAGCGGTTCTTTGGACCCATCGGCCCTGAGCAGCGGAGGATCGCTTCCGACTGCCTCAACCCCTCAACCTACGGACAACGCCGAGGTGTTGTCTCAAAGGGAACCAAGCCAAGGGGAGGTAGTCCTGGAGGTGCCCCAAGGCGACCTTCCGGACTGCAGGCACAAGGGGAGCAAGGCTCCCAAGGGCTCTAAGTTCGGCCCAGGGCCGAATACCGCACCGGAACCCCCAGTGGTTCCAGACTCCGGCAGGCGGCCCCCACTAAGAAGGGCAAGTCTACCGTGCCGGTGACCTCCGTCCAACCGGAGGCATCGGATAATTTTCTGGAGGTGCTTAACGGCGCCTCCATCGACGAGGAGCACCGCACTATTATGAGTGCGGTGGTCCAAAAGGTTCAGTCTGCCAAGAGCGGACTGACTGAAGCCTGTGCTAGCCTTCTAACAGGCTTTGAGGTATATAAAAAATATATGAAAATATTACCACATAGACATTAGCCCCTGATGCTCTGTTTGGTGTTCACAAAGAAAAGCCGAATAGAGGATCTAAAAATATCCGCAGGAGTCTAACATAATTATGTCGATATGCGTATGCAGGATTCGCTGCTGACCTCTGCCGCACTGACTGCGGAGGTTGAAGCGCTAAAGCAGAACCTCGAGCGGTCTGAGAAAGAGCTCGGCCTTGCCAAGAAGCAGCTCGAGGAGAACCAAGGTACGTAATGCCTTGTCTATGTGTGAATAAAAAAGATGCAGTTGCAAAAATGATAGGATCGTTATTGATGTGCTAGGGGCCATGACCGAGGTGGCGACCCTGAAGCAAGCACTATTCGAGGCCGAAAACAAAGCGGCCGCAGAGTGCACCGAGCGGGGGAAGCAAGAGGCGCGGGTTGCCGAGGTGCAGCAAGAGCTCCAGGCTCTCGTGAAAAAGCATGAGAGTTTGGAGCTTGACTCGAAGACGCGAGCGTCCGAGCTTGCCTCGGCCCTTGAGAGCACCAAGCATGCTAAGGCCGAAGCCCAGAAGGCCGTCCGAGAAATTGAGGCGATGAAGAAGATAGTGGCAGGTAAGGCATTCATTGTGCAAAGCAAGCATGTGAAAGTAAATTACTTGTTACTTACCCGAGTCCGGAGCTCTCCAGGAGCGTTCGCAGATTTGCCCCCCAGTGTGTCGGATGCTACAAAGCACTACTGAGCCGAGGAGGGGAGCTCGACCGAGAAGGTATTCTGGTCTCAGTATACTGAGGCCGAACACCCGGTGCCCTTAAGCAACCAACTGAAGCAATTGGTCGAGGTCCACAAGGCGGCCGAACAGGCCATGAAGGATCTTATAGTCCGGCTGTGGCCTGGAGAGGCCCTGCCGGGGAGCTACTTCGGGCCGGTGAGGCGGCTTGTGGATGCCTGTCCTTGACTTGAGGTCATCAAGCGCTCCGTCTACATCGAGGGCGCCCGCAGGGCGCTTGCCCGTGTTAAAGTGCACTGGGGCAAGATCGACGCTGAGAAGGTGGTGAAGGATGGGCCACCACAAGGCAAGGAGCATCGCCACCCTGAAATGTACTATGAGGGCGTCCTGAAGGGTGCCCTCCTTATGGCGGATGAATGTTCCAAAGATGTAATATTTGAGTGAACTCGCTCGTTTGATCATGTATGCTGAAAACTTGTTCACATGCGCTATGCAACGCTTGTTTGAATTTAAAATATTACCTTATGTGCGGCCGTTTATTAAATCTGAGAGATGGCAAGTCGTCCGCTTCTACCCCCCGTGCCACGAGTGCTGTGGTGTTCGGGATAAACCTGAGCACTCCTTTTCCCATTCTTGGGTCCTTCGAGGGAGGTGCTCAGCACAACGAACAAGGCAATCGGACTTATAATGCTTTATCACTCTCACTTAGCCCAAGAATTCTATAATTTTAAATTTTGGCGAAGCCCCTAGTATTCGGAAGACCGAGTTCGGGGCGCTATACACACCTGGGCCGGACAAAGCCTACTCCTCGCCCTAAGCGGGATAAGTCTTTAAGGACTCGAAACCTCTCGAACAGCGACCAGCTCTCGCCCTATCATGACAGTCAGTTTTAGCTTTCTCTACTCAGGTGCTTAGCCCAGCTGAACCGGGGCACAATCGCAGTAGTTCTCCAAGTGCTACCTTAGCCGATATAGGAGAACATAAGCTACCAAAACGTGGGAGCCGGGCAAACCCAACTATTGACCCAAGACATGATTCGGAGCTGATGCACATAATGCTATAAGTTCGGAATGCCGCACTTGTGAAAGTGTTCGGACTTCTCACGCCGTATTATGGGGTGCTTAAGCCCCTGGCTTAGCCGTACCAAAGTGTACGGGTGCTGAATGTCATGAATGAACATGTATACATAAAAAGGAAGGAACAGAGAATGCAATAATAGACTGAAGCTATGCATTGTTTATTCGAAAAAGGTGCATAAAAAGCAGAACGATACAAATAGTGCGATAAGCAAGAGATGGGACTGTTTGACATGTCCCCTCCAGGGGCGAACCGCGGAATGGTATTTAAAGCAGGTATTTTGCTCGTTATAGAGACCACCTGGGAGTTCCATAGTGTGACGTAGCTTTTTGCCTCCCTGGTTGTTGTATCGTGTGTTCGGCGATTGTACTACCGAATAGGTCTTCCGGAGAGTAAGGTCCTGAAAGTGAGAAAAAGTGACAAAGTCGGAAGCCCCTAGTGCGGTTGAGCCGCATTTTGGGGCCTGCCGAGGTCATGCCCCTCACCCTGTGCCCATGGTATTTTCAAAGCGTAATTATGTACGCGTAGCATGGATTTCGCCGTTTCACTGGGGCTAGGTTTGGGGCCGTATTGCTACGCTTGCTCGGGACGTGTCAGGCGATCTTAATGTAGATTACTCCGAGCATGCTTGACGGTGTCCGGACGTTTTGTCGCCGGACTAGAGAATTGCCTTGAGAGGCTGCCTTGTACTTCCACTGCGAGGGCCGCCCTGTGCTCCTCCGTTCGGAAAGAGCGCTTGGTGTTTGCATTGACTGTGATGACTCCCCGAGGTCCTGGAATCTTGAGCTTGAGGTATGCATAGTGCGGCACCGCATTGAATTTTGCAAATGTGGTTCGCCCGAACAGTGCATGATAGCCACTGCGGAACGGGACTATATCGAAGATTAACTTCTCGCTTCGGAAATTATCCGGGGATCCGAAGACCACTTCTAGTGTGACTGAGCCTGTGCAATGGGCCTCTACACCTGGTATGACGCCCTTAAAGTCGTTTTTGTGGGTTTAATCCTTGAGGGATCTATGCCCATTTTGCGCACTATGTCCTGATAAAGCAGGTTCAGGCTGCTGCCGCCATCCATAAGGACTCTAGTGAGGTGAAATCCGTCAATGATTGGGTCTAGAACCAATGCGGCAAATCCGCCATGGCGGATACTAGTGGGATGATCTCTGCGATCGAAAGTGATAGGGTTGAACTTTGGGGCGACTGGATCCAACGCGTACACGTCCCTTAACGCACGCTTCCGCTCCCTCTTGGGGATGTGCGTTGCGTATATCATGTTTACCATCTGCACTTGTGGGGGGAAACCTTTCTGTCCTCTGTTGTTCGGTGGCCGGGGCTCCTCCTCGTCGTTGCTATGTAGCCCCTTGTCTTTGTTGTTGGCATTTAACTTGCCGGCCTGCTTGAACACCCAACAATCCCTGTTGGTGTGGTTGGCTGGCTTGTCAGGGGTGCCATGTATCTGACACGAGCGATCGAGTATACGGTCCAAACTGGATGGGCCCGGAGTGCTTCTTTTGAATGGCTTTTTCCGCTGACCGGGCTTGGAGCCTCTGAATCTGGCGTTCACTACCGTATCCTCAGTATTGTCGCTGTTAATGCGGCGTTTGTGTTTGTGGCGACGTGACCTACCATTGTTGTCCTTGGTATCCGAAGTACCAGAGCTGTTTGACATGTTATTGCTGCGAGCCAGCCAGTTGTCTTCTCCCGCGCAAAAACGGGTCATGAGTGTCGTGAGGGCTGCCATAGATTTCGGCTTTTCCTGTCCAAGGTGGCGGGCGAGCCACTCATCGCGGATGTTATGCTTGAAAGCCGCTAGGGCCTCTGCATCCGGACAGTCGACGATTTGATTTTTCTTGGTTAGGAACCGTGTCCAGAATTGCCTGGCCGATTCCTCTGGCTGTTGAATTATGTGGCTCAATTCATCGGCATCTGGTGGTCGCACATAAGTGCCCTGGAAGTTGTCGAGGAATGCAGCTTCCAGATCTTCCCAACAACCAATGGATTCTGCTGGCAAGCTGTTGAGCCAATGTCGGGCTGGTCCTTTAAGCTTGAGTGGGAGGTATTTGATGGCGTGTAGATCGTCGCTACGGGCCATGTGGATATGAAGGAGATAGTCCTCAATTCATACCGCGGGATCTGTCGTACCATCATATGATTCAATATTCACGGGTTTGAAACCCTCTGGGATTTGATGATCCATTACATCATCTGTGAAGCATAGCAGGTGTGCGGCGCCTCTGTACTGGGCTATATCGCGACACAGCTCAAATGAGTTTTGTCTGTTGTGTTCGGCCCAGCCGGATTTACTTTTGTTGTATCCGGCGTGACGATTATCGTCTCGTGTGGTCGGGCTCCCACGCGATCCGTAGATCGATCTTGTTTGCTTTGCTTTTTCCTCCAATATGTCTCGCAGATCTAGCGCATTTCCCCGTGCCTTGGTATTTTTTGAGTGACGCCGGGGTGCAGCTTGAGCTGTGGGCCAAGAGGCCTCTCTGTCGCGGCCAGGAGGTGGCCGATCAGCCGCATCATCCACTGGAGACGTAGGTTTCGATGCTTCCTCCTATAATCAGGGTAGCAACCTGCGCTTTGGGTAGCTCTTGGAGGGGCATTCAAGTTCGTATTCCTCGGCCGCAAGGACTTCAGTCCATCTGTCAGCTAGCAAGTCTTGATCAGCTCTAAGCTGCTGCTGCTTTTTCTTAAGGATATTCGCCGTGGCCATAAGCCGGCGCTTGAAGCGCTCTTGCTCGATGGGATCCTCAGGCACGCTGAATTCATCGTCGTCGAGGCTTGCCTCATCTTCGGAGGGAGGCATGTAATTATCATCCTCTACCTCTCTATCTGCCGCTCTCTCAGGAGGGCTGGCTTCTCCATCCTCCTGCGCCGAATCTTGCTGGAGGTGGTTGTCTTCAGCACTGTCCGGGGTGTTGACGTCAAAGAGGAACTCCCAATGAAAGCACCAATGTCGGTGTCAAAACCGGCGGATCTCGAGTAGGGGGTCCCGAACTATGCGTCTAGGCGGATGGTAACAGGAGACAAGGGACACGATGTTCTTACCTAGGTTCGGGCCCTCTCGATGGAGGTAAAACCCTACTCCTGCTTGATTAATATTGATGATATGGGTAGTACAAGAGTGGATCTACCACGAGATCAGAGAGGCTAAACCCTAGAAGCTAGCCTATGGTATGATTGTTGTTGTTGTCCTACGGACTAAACCCTCCGGTTTATATAGACACCGGAGGGGGCTAGGGTTACACAGAGTCGGTTACAAGGAAGGAGATCTACATATCCATACTGCCAAGCTTGCCTTCCATGCCAAGGGAAGTCCCATCCGGACACGGGACGAAGTCTTCAATCTTGTATCTTCATAGTCCAACAGTACGGCTGTCCGGATACCCCCTAATCCAGGACTCCCTCACCATGCTTCAATGATGATGCGTCCGACACACAAATAGTCTTCTGCATTGCAAGGCGGGTTCCTCCTCCGAATACTCCAAAGTAGTCTTCGAACACAGATAATGTGTCCGGCTCTGCAAAATAAGCTCCGCAGAGAGTATAATATTTGACAAGTCCCATCTACTGACATCTTCTGTAGTGAGACGCCACGTCTCCGCCCGGTCATTATTTCGAACCGTTTTTTAGCCTCCCGCTCCGCATTTCGAGAGGCGGTTTCCATTGGCATGTCTTGTCAAAGTAGAGATCGTGTCCCCTTATCACGGGATTCTCATTAATATGGACGTGGGTAACCCAACCATGTTGTTGGCAATTCCTTGGGAATAGGCGAGTTTTAAGGCCCGGGAGGAGGCGTTCGATATTCTTCGCCTTTATAAAGGGGCACAGACCCGTCTTTCTCAACCTTCCCAACCACAGGCTCCAACGCCCAGGATTAGGTTTCTTCCATTGTTACCAGGCCCTCTAGTTATGTCCGGATCCATCTCCCAAGGTAGGTGGGCAGCCTCCTCAGTCACCGAGGAGGATATCTTGAAGCTTCACAAGGTGAGGTACCTGACTGCAGAAACCCCACATAAGCTCCCTACTAAAGGGCAGGTCATCCCCACACCAAAATCCAGTGAGAGGGTTGTAATCATATCCCACTTCCTCCACGGGCTAGGGTTTGCTCTTCACCCCTTCGTTCATGGCCTCATGTTCTATTATGGGCTAGATTTTCACGATCTAGCTCTGGACTCTTTTCTCCACATCTTGGCGTTCGTCGTCGTGTGCAAAGCTTTTCAACGGATCCCCCCACACATTGGCCTATGGCTCAAGACTTTCAATGTGAAGCCGAAGTTAATTAACGGGGTGCAAGCGGAGTGTGGCGGTGATATAGTGAGCACGCTTTCCAATACTATCTGGCCAAAAGGCACCCTCGCGGAAACCTCCAACTCATGGCAACAGGAGTGGTTCTATATCACCAAACCCTGCGGCACCAAATGGGCAGCCGCACCTGTGTTCCGATCTAGCCCTCCATTGCGGCTCGCATCGTGCATAAATAATGGGCTAGATTGGGGATCAACTGATGAAGTACTGATAACCCACAAGTATAGGGGATCGCAACAGTTTTTGAGGGTAGAGTATTCAACCCAAATTTATTGATTTGACACAAGGGGAGCCAAAGAATATTCTCAAGTATTAGCAGTTGAGTTGTAAATTCAACCACACCCGGATAACTTAATATCTGCAGCAAAGTGTTTAGTAGCAAAGTAATATGATAGTAGTGGTAACGGTAACAAAAGGAACGGAAGCAAAAGTTATATTTTTGGTGTTTTGTAGTGATTGTAACAATAGCAACGGGAAAGTAAATAAGCGAGAACCAATATAGGAAAAGCTCGTAGGCATTGGATCGGTGATGGATAATTATGTCGGATGCGGTTCATCATGTAACTGTCATAACATAGGGTGACACAGAACTAGCTCCAATTCATCAATGTAATGTAGGCATGTATTCCGAGTATAGTCATACGTGCTTATGGAAAAGAACTTGCATGACATCTTTTGTCCTACCCTCCCATGGCAGTGGGGTCCTAATGGAAACTAAGGGATATTAAGGCCTATTTTTAATAGAGTACCGGAACAAAGCATTAGCACATAGTGAATACATGAACTCCTCAAACTATGGTCATCACCGGGAGTGGTCCCGATTATTGTCACTTCGGGGTTGCCAGATCATAACACATAGTAGGTGACTATAGACTTGCAAGATAGGATCAAGAACACACATATATTCATGAAAACATAATAGGTTCAGATATGAAATCATGGCACTCGGGCCCTAGTGACAAGCATTAAGCATAGCGAAGTCATAGCAACATCAATCTCAGAACATAGTGGATACTAGGGATCAAATCCTAACAAAACTAACTCGATTACAGGATAGATCTCATCCAACCCATCACCGTCCAGCAAGCCTACGATGGAATTACTCACGCACGGCGGTGAGCATCATGAAATTGGTGATGGAGGATGGTTGATGATGACGACGGCGACGAATCCCCCTCTCCAGAGCCCCGAACATACTCCAGATCAGCCCTCCCGAGAGGTTTTAGGGCTTGGCGGCGGCTCCGTATCGTAAAACGTGATAATTTTTTCTCCTTGATTTTTTCTTCCCGAAAGCAAATATATAGAGTTGGAGTTGGCGTCGGAGGAGCTCCAGGGGCCCACGAGGTAGGGGGCGCGTCCTAGGGAGGAGGGCGCGCCCCCACCCTCGTGGACAGGGTATTGGCCCCCTGGTCTTCATCTTTGGCAAGGATTTTTTATTATTTCTGAAAGGACGTTCCGTGGAGTTTCGGGTCATTCCGAGAACTTCCGTTTCTTCACATAAATAACACCATGGAAAGTCTGCTGAAAACAGCGTCAGTCCGGGTTAGTTCCATTCAAATCATGCAAGTTAGAGTCCAAAACAAGGGCAAAAGTGTTTGGAAAAGTATATACCACGGAGACGTATCAACTCCCCCAAGCTTAAACCTTTGCTTGTCCCCAAGTAATTTAGTTGATAAACTGAAAGTGATAAAGAAAAACTTTTACAAACTTTGTTTGATCTTGTTGTTGTAAATATGTAAAGCCAGCATTCAAGTTTTCTGCAAAGGTTATAACTAACCACATTTGCAATAACTCCTAGGTCTCATGTTTACTCATATCAATAGCATAATCAACTAGCGAGCAATAATAATAAATCTTGGATGATAACACTTTCTCAAAACAATCATAATATGATATAACAAGATGGTATCTCGCTAGCCCTTTCTGAGGCCGCAAAACATAAATGCAGAGCACCTTTAAAGATCAAGGACTGATTAGACATTGTAATTCATGGTAAAAGAGATCCAATCATAGTCATACCCAATATAAATTAATAGTAATGAATGCAAATGACAGCTGCGCTCTCCAGCTAGTGCTTTTAATAAGAGGGTGATGACTCAACATGAAAGTAAATAGATAGGCCCTTCGCAGAGGGAAGCAGGGATTTGTAGAGGTGCCAGAGCTCGGTTTTGAAATAGAGATAAATAATATTTTGAGCGGCATACTTTCATTGTCAACATAACAACTAAGAGATGGCGATATCTTCCATGCTACACACATTATAGGCGGTTCCCAAATAGAATGGTAAAGTTTATACCCCCCCTCCACCAACAAGCATCAATCCATGACTTGCTCGAAACAACGAGTGTCTCCAACTAGCAACAGTCCCAGGGGGAGTTTTGTTTGCAATTATTTTGATTTACTTTGCATAAAGCATGGGACTGGGCATCCCGGAGACCAGCCACTTTCTCGTGAATGAGGAGCGGAGTCCACTCCTCTTGAGAATAACCCGCCTAACATGGAAGATAAGTGCAGCCCTAGTTGATACATGAGCTATTCGAGCATACAAAACAGAATGTTTATTTCAAGGTTTAGAGTTTGGCACATACAAATTTACCTGGAACGGTAGCTAGATACCGTATATAGGAAGGTATGGTGGACTCATATGGAATAACTTTGGGGTTTAAAGGGATTGGATGCACAAGCAGTATTCCCGCTTAGTACAAGTGAAGGCTAGAAAACGACTGGGAAGCAACCAACTAGCGAGCGACAACAGTCATGAACATGCATTAAAATTAATAAACATTGGATGCAAGCATGAGTAGGATATAATCCACCATGAACATAAATATCGTGAAGGCTATGTTGATTTTGTTTCAACTACATGCCTGAACATGTGCCAAGTCAAGTCACTTAAATCATTCAAAGGAGGATACCACCCCATCATACCACATCACAACCATTTTAATAGCATGTTGGCATGCAAGGTAAACCATTATAACTCATAGCTAATCAAGCATGACACGAGCAACTATGATCTCTAATTGTCATTGCAAACATGTTTATTCATAATAGGCTGAATCAAGAACGATGAACTCGTCATATTTACAAAAACAAGAGAGGTCGAGTTCATAGCAGCTTTTCTCATCTCAGTCAGTCTATCATATATCATCATAACAGCCTTTCACTTGCAAGACCAAACAAAGTGAATAATAATAAGAGTGCATGTGCATTGGACTAAGCTGGAATATGCGAGCATTCAATAAATAGGAGAAGACAAGGCAATATGGGCTCTTGGTTAAATGAACAATAATGCATATAAGAGCCACCTCAACAATTTAATAATGGTCTTCTCCTATTGACCCCCAAAGAAAAGAAAAGAAATAAAAACTATTTACACGAGAAAGCTCCCAACAAGCAAAAGAAGAACGGGAAATCCTTTTGGGTTTTCTTTTTAATTATTACTACTACAGCAAGAAAGTAAAGCTACTACTATTTTTTTTGGTTTTTCTTAAGGTTTAACAAACACACAAGAAGAAAGCAAGAAAAAGAAAATAAACTAACATGGATATTACAGTGAAAAAGTATGAGCACCGACATCTAGCAATGAGTGTGTGTAAACATAAATGTAATGTCGGTGGGAAATACGTACTCCCCCAAGCTTAGGCTTTTGGCCTAAGTTGGTTCATTGCCAGGGATGGCCTGGCGGATATCCGTAGGTGTAGCTGGGTCGTACTGCGATGAAGAGGGCTCTGACTACCACTGGTTGGCAATCATCTCCGGATCCCACTGGTAATTAGACTATCGTGGAGTCTCAAATTGTGTTTCCGGCTCCGGGGCTGGTGTAGGATTCTGGTAGGCTTGAACGGCCGCCCACGGAACGAGATACGGACCTTCAGATAAATTAAACAAGGAAGGAGCAGGCAAGGTAATAGTCTCAGGGTGATGTTTATTAAAGTACAATTTATATTTAAGCTCCCCTTCCCTATTCTTAACAATAAAGTCATGCGCTAGCATACTCTTATAATCTAAATAAGCAGTAGGCAACAATTTTTCTTCTTTCTCATAGAGCCTAATAGGTATGTTAAAATGTGCAGCTAGGCATGAAGCATAAATACCTCCAAAGATGGGGCCCTTTGTACGGTTCAAACTTAACCGTTTAGCAATAATTCCGCCCATACTAACAGTGTTATCGTGGAATAAACCATGGAACAAAATGATAATATCAGGGACACTAAGGTTTCCATAGTTTTCGCGACCAATCAAGCAACGACTAGCAAATATGGCAAAGTAGCGTAAAATAGGAAAATGTATGCTAGTGATTCTTGCATCGGAAACCTTCCTGGTTTCTCCCACACTGATGGTGTCAATACATTCTTCCACATCTTTACGGTGTGGTTCATCTAAGGTACCCTCAAAGGTTATTTTGCAAACCTTACAAAATTCGGATAATGGCATCTTCTTAATAACATCATATAAATGAAACTCTACTGAAGGAGGTGATTCCTTAGGAAAATAGTAGAAGTTTTGCACAATAGTATTAGTGAGTAAGAGACACTGATGACGTTGGTCGCGAAGGAAGTCGGTGAGGCCAGCATTCTCAGTCAATGAATAGAAATCATCATAAATCCCGGCTGCTCTCAAGAAATCATCGGAAGGCCATTCACACGGCCGGACCTCCGCGGTATGAGGCAAATTAAATTTGGGCCTCTGTGCTTCTTCATTTTGCTTTTCCTTCGAGCTTCGGCTCGATGTACCCCTCAAAAATCTCTTCATTATTTTCTGAAACATTCTGAATTTTAAGTAACTTCAAACAAAATTGAACCAAGCTCAACAAAATTGATAGCAACTACTTCTACGAGTGCCAAGAGGATATATCATGCATTAGAACTACTTGGAACCATATAAATTTGACATGCAAGTTCAAGAACGTGGTCATCTAGGCAGCACAAATTTGCAATGAATAAAGCACTAGAGCAAAAACTAATTGGACCAATGGAGGAGTCACATACCAAGGAACAATCTCCCCAAGCAGTTTTGTGAGAGGTGCTTTGAGCAAGGAGATCGAAAATCGCAGCAAAGTGAGCTAGAACTCGTGCTTGAGCTAGATATTCGTGTTTGTGGGAGGAAGGAGTGTATGGGTGCAGGAATAAGTGGAGGAGGGCCACCATGAGCCCACGAGGCAGGGGGCGCGCCCTGGGGGGTAGGGCACGCCCTCCACCCTCGTGCCCAGGAGGTTGACCCCCTGCTGTGTTCTCAATTCCACAAATCCTCAAATATTCTAGAAAAAAATCCTATTTCATTTTCAGGGCATTTGGAGAACTTTTATTTTTGGGGTATTTTTATATTGCACAGATAAATCAGAAAACAGACAGAAAAAATACTATTTTTACTTTATTTCAACTAAATAATAGAAAATAGAAAAAGGTTACAAAAGGTTGTGCCTTCTAGTTTCATCCATCTCATGCTCATCAAAAATAATCTACAAACAAGGTTGATCAAGTCTTGTTAACAAACTCATTCCGAATAACATGGAACCGGAGAAATTTTGAATAACACTATGTTACCTCAACGGGGATATGCACATCTCCAATAATAGGAATATCATATTTCTTCTTGACAGTAGGAAGAGGAAATTCAAAACCTCCAAATATAATCGATGGAATTTTTCCAATAGAGTTGATACTATGAACTTGAGGTTGTTTCCTCGGAAAGTGTACCGTATGCTCATTAGAATTAACATGAAAAGTGACATTTCCTTTGTTGCAGTCAATAACATCACCTGCGGTGTTCAAAAAAGGTCTTCCAAGAATAATAGACATACTATCGTCCTCGGGAATATCAAGAATAACAAAGTCTGTTAAAACAATAACGTTTGCAACCACAACAGGCACATCCTCACATATACCGACAGGTATAGCAGTTGATTTATCGGCCATTTGCAAAGATATTTCAGTAGGTGTCAACTTATTCAAGTCAAGTCTACGATATAAAGAGAGGGGCATAACACTAACACCGGCTCCAAGATCACATAAAGCAGTTTTAACATAGTTCCTTTTAATGGAGCATGGTATAGTAGGTACTCCTGGATCTCCAAGTTTCTTTGGTATTCCGCCTTTAAAAGTATAATTAGCAAGCATGGTGGAAATTTCAGTTTCCGGTATCTTTCTTTTATTAGTGACAATATCTTTCATATATTTAGCATAAGGATTCATTTTGAGCATATCAGTCAATCGCATACGCAAAAAGATAGGTCTAATCATTTCAGCAAAGTAGCTCAAAATCCTCATCATTCTTTTTCTTGGATGGTTTGGGAGGAAAAGGCATGGGTTTCTGAACCCATGGTTCCCTTTCTTTACCATGTTCCCTAGCAACAAACTCTCTCTTATCATAACGTTGATTCTTTAATTATGGGTTATCAAGATCAACGGCAGGTTCAATTTCTACATCATTATCATTACTAGGTTGAGCATCATCATGAACATCATCATTAACATTTTCACTAGGTTCATGTCCATTACCAGATTGTGTTTCAGCATCAGACATAGAGATATCATTGGAATTCTTAGGTGGTTCAGCAATAGGTTCACTAGAAGTTTGCAAAGTCCAATCATTTTTCTTTTTCTTCCTTTTAGAAGAGCTAGGTACATCAATATTATTTCTCTGAGAATCTTGCTCAATTCTCTTAGGGTGGACTTCAGGATACAAAGGTTCCTGAGTCATTCTACCAGTTCTAGTAGCCACTCTAACAGCATAATCATTTTTCTTACTATTCATTTCATTGAGCAAATCATTTTGAGCTTTAAGTACTTGCTCTACTTGAGTGGTAACCATAGAAGCATGTTTCCTAATGAGTTTAAGTTCACCTCTAACATTAGTCATATAATCACCCAAGTGTTTAAGCATATCGGAACTGTATTTCAATTGTCTACCAAGATAAGCATTAAAATATTCTTGTTTGACAATAAAATTATCAAACTCATCTAAGCATTGTCTTGCAGACTTATAGTGAGGAATATCACCTTCATCAAATCTATAGAGAGAATTTACCTTTACTACCTGTGTCGGGTTATCAAGACCATGAGGTTCTTCAATAGGTATTGGATTACGATCATATGTTTCTTCGGCAGGCGGTAGATTAAGACCATGTATTTCTTCAATAGGAGGTAAAATTTTAACATCTTCATCTTTAATACCTTTTTCTTTCATAGATTTCTTTGCCTCTTGCATATCTTCAGGACTGAAAAATAGAACACCTCTCTTCTTCGGAGTTGGTTTAGGAATAGGCTCAGTAATTGGCTTGGGAGCTGGCTCAGAAAGTGTCCAATTATTTTCATTTGTCAACATATTATTCAATAGAATTTCAGCTTCATCCGGTGTTCTTTCCCTGAAAACAGAACCAGCACAATTATCCAGGTAATCTCTGGAAGCATCGGTTAATCCATTATAAAAGATATCAAGTATTTCATTTTTCTTAAGAGGATGATCAGGCAAAGCATTAAGTAACTTGAGAAGCCTCCCCCAAGCTTGTGGGAGACTCTCTTCTTCAATTTGCATAAAGTTGTATATTTCCCTCAAAGCAGCTTGTTTCTTATGAGAAGGGAAATTCTTAGCAGAGAAGTAATAAATCATATCCTGGGGACTACAAACACAACCAGGATCAATAGAATTAATCCATATCTTAGCATCACCCTTTAATGAGAACGGAAATATTTTAAGGATATAAAAGTAGCGAGATCTCTCATCATTAGTGAACAGGGTGGCTATATCATTTAATTTAGTAAGATGTGCCACAACAGTTTCAGATTCATAGCCATGAAAAGGATCAGATTCAACCAAAGTAATTATATCAGGATCAACAGAGAATTCATAATCCTTATCGGCAACACAAATAGGTGAAGTAGCAAAAGCAGGGTCAGGTTTCATTCTATCTTTAAGAGATTGCATATTCCATTTAACTAATAACCTCTTGAGCTCATATCTATCTTTGCAAGCTAAAATAGCTGCAGAAGCTTCCATATCAAAAACATAACCCTCAGGAATAACAGGCATATCTTCATCATCACTTTCATCAATATAATCAGTTTCAATAATTTCTTTCTCTCTAGCCCTAGCAATTTGTTCATCAAGAAATTCACTAAGGGGCACAATAATATCAAGCATAGAAGTAGTTTCATCATAAGTATCATGCATAGCAGAAGTGGCATCATCAATAACATGCGACATATCTGTCGGGGCGGACGAGCGTCCCCCCGCGAGCACCTATGGGGCCGGAGCCCCTTTCGTTGTCCGGCGAGGGGGGCGGAGGGAGCGCAGAGAGCAGATCGAGGCGGGCACACGGGCGGTTTACCCAGGTTCGGGCCGCGATGGACGCGTAAAACCCTACTCCTGCTTAGTTGTATTCGACTGGGGAGCTCGGGAGCTTGGAGAGCTAGCTGCACCGAGCGTATGGCTGTCTGGATGCCGAGTCTCCCCAACCCCGGAACCCCCGAACCCCCTCTACGTTGCACACGGGCCTCCTTTTATAGCGCAAAGGGGTCACCGACAGGTGTCAACGTAAGAGAAAGGGGTAAAAGTGTAAAAGGGGTGGTAGCTGTAATAGTGCGGGAACGGTGGTGCTACAGTGCGGCACAGTGTTATCATACCTACTTCTGACGGTAGGGGACAAGGGCATTAAATGCCCGTCACGGTCGCCCGGACAGCACCGAGGCGGACCGTTAGGTGCGCCACCGTTCGCCACGATGGCGGCTGCATGCCACCGCATGCCCCAGGCTGCGCGGTGCCTCGCCACGTGCCCTCGGGGGAAGCCCCGGAGCGACGCGTGGCGGGCGAGCTGGAGCGCAGTCTTGAGGTGGCGATCTTGCCGCGGCAAGTGGCTTGCCGCGGGGGTCGTCTTCCCGTGCCTGATAGCGTGCCAGCTATCAGGCCTTGCCGGGGCGCTTGGCGCGCCACGGCGGGCTTCTCTTGTGGTGCCTGGGTTCGGCCTTCCCGACAAGCTCCTCTTGTCGGGGGCTCGATCTTTTGTCTCGTTATACTTTGTTCTTGGATGGCCTTACATGGGCTCAGTCGTCCCGGCAAGCTCCTCTTGCCGGGGTCTTGTCTTCTTGGCCCGGCAAGCTCCTCTTGCCGGGGGCTTTGTCTTCTTGGCCCGGCAAGCTCCTCTTGCCGGGGGCCTTGTCTTGAATGCTTGGTCTTCTCTTGGCGCTTCCGGGGCGGGCCTTGCCGCAGGGTGCTACGACTGCCCGTGCACAAGTCTGGGGTACTAAGGTACCCCTACTTTAGTACACCGACAATATCAGAACGAATAGCAGAAGCAGGTTTAGGTGTCGCAGGCTTACTCAAAACAGAAGGTGAATCAAGTGCAGAGCTAGATGGCAGTTCCTCCCCTCGTAGTTGAGGGATAAATTGTTGTCTTAGCGTCTTTCAAGTTCTTCATAGTGACCAGCAGATATAAATCCCAAGTGACTCAAAGAATAGACCTATGCTCCCCGGCAACGGCGCCGGAAAATAGTCTTGATAACCCACAAGTATAGGGGATCGCAACCGTTTTCGAGGGTAGAGTATTCAACCCAAATTTATTGATTTGACACAAGGGGAGCCAAAGAATATTCTCAAGTATTAGCAGTTGAGTTGTCAATTCAACTACACCTGGATAACTTAATATCTGTAGCAAAGTGTTTAGTACCAAAGTAATATGATAGTAGTGGTAACAGTAACAAAAGTAACAGAAGCAAAAATAATATTTTTGGTGTTTTGTAGTGATTGTAACAATAGCAACGGGAAAGTAAATAAGCGAGAACCAGTATATGGAAAGCTCGTAGGCATTGGATCGGTGATGGATAATTATGTCGGATGCGGTTCATCATGTAACAGTCATAACATAGGGTGACATAGAACTAGCTCCAATTCATCAATGTAATGTAGGCATGTATTCCGAATATAGTCATACGTGCTTATGGAAAAGAACTTGCATGACATCTTTTGTCCTACCCTCCCGTGGTAGCGGGGTCCTAATGGAAACTAAGGGATATTAACGCCTCCTTTTAATAGAGAACCGAAACAAAGCATTAGCACAGAGTGAATACATGAACTCCTCAAACTATGGTCATCACCGGGAGTGGTCCCGATTATTGTCACTTCAGGGTTGCCGGATCATAACACATAGTAGGTGACTATAGACTTGCAAGATAGGATCAATAACACACATATATTCATGAAAACATAATAGGTTCGGATCTGAAATCATGGCGCTCAGGCCCTAGTGACAAGCATTAAGCATAGCAAAGTCACAACAACATCAATCTCAGAACACAGTGGATACTAGGGATCAAACCCTAACAAAACTAACTCGATTACATGATAGATCTCATCCAACCCATCACCGTCCAGCAAGCCTACGATGGAATTACTCACGCACGACGGTGAGCATCATGAAATTGGTGATGGAGGGTGGTTGATGATGACGACGGCGACGAATCCCCCTCTCTGGAGCCCCGAACGGACTCCAGATCGGCCCTCCCGAGAGGTTTTAGGGCTTGGCGGCGGCTCCGTATCGTAAAACGTGATAATTTCTTCTCCTTGATTTTTTCTCCCCGAAAGCAAATATATAGAGTTGGAGTTGGCGTCGGAGGAGCTCTAGGGGGGCCATGAGGTAGGGGGGCGCGCCCTAGGGGGGAGGGCGCGCCCCCACCCTCGTGGACAGTGTGTGGGCCCCCCTGATCTTCATCTTTGGCAAGGATTTTTTATTATTTCTGAAAAGACATTCCGTGGAGTTTCAGGTCATTCCGAGAACTTTTGTTTCTGCACATAAATAACACCATGGAAAGTCTGCTGAAAACAGCATCAGTCCAGGTTAGTTCCATTCAAATCATGCAAGTTAGAGTCCAAAACAAGGGCAAAAGTGTTTGGAAAAAGTAGGTACAACCGAGACGTATCAAGTACAGACGCTGCAAAGTCGTATCCGGAGTGTCCTTGGAAGGGATGTTGGCCTTATAAATGTGATCCAAGTGATGCTAGTCTGCCGGATCCTCCCGTGCTAGCGACGGCCTCTCCGTATGTGGAAGTTTAATCTTGAAGGACCGCAGACACTTCAGCAATTCTTCGGCACAACGCACCAAGGGATGTGGAAACTATTCTTCAAGACTCGAAAGTAGTGGCAGGACACATCAGAGGACATCGGTCTTGACTGCAACTATCCGGATACCCCGGTAAGCATCCCATTTCTGACCGCAACTCGGTTGCTTATCTCATAGCGATGTGCTAAGAGTACTATCTTTGACCAGTGCTGGATAAAGAAAGCGGAACGAATTAGGTGTTCAACTCCACTTCCCGAAGACTCGACAAATCCCGTGTTGACGAGGATGTTGGTCCCGGCACCATATCAAGGGCCAGCGACAGAGGACAAGAAGAAAAGCGAAGAGGCCGAAAGCGGCCTCCACTCTATAGGTATTCCGGACACTACGTCCGGAGAGACTAAAGCTCCCTCTTCGGAAGATGAAGGGGAAAGAGAAGGTAACATCCCTTCCCCTCATGGGAGGAAAAGGACTGCATCCGAAGACTTGGAAGTGAAAGCACCCAAGAGAGGGAAGGTATCCCTACCATATGGTTCGGGTTCTGGAGCCGATGTCGTCGCAATGCATCTCTCTAAGGACACGCCCCTTGCCGAATCGTAAGTGAACAAGGATGTTCTAGACAAATCCCGTTCTTTTCGGGTTGCAGAGATAACATTTAAATTATATGCTTCCTCATCAGGGGACTTATCTCCGGAGATGATGGAAAGCGAGGTGCCTTCTCATGCTTCCTCGCCCCCTAGGGCGGATGGCTTGGAGATATCATCTCAGAGAATCTCCCCTGACCATCAAGCGGCGTGGGGGACGATGAAAACAACGCCTGAGGGTGGTACTTCGATCATCAAGAGTCCAGGGGTCGCAGCCCCTACAGGGGGCAGTAATAAAGGCCCTAAACTATGCGGCTTACAGCCGAAGACGACTCTAGGGTCGAGCCGATGTACCCCCTTAAAGGGAATGCATACTCACGCAGCAGCCTCTGGGAATCCGGAGGTGCTCGATACTCTGAATGACGACGTTATAAAGTGTGTCCATCTCAGAGGTACATTGTACCTTAATGGGTACGGTAGTTGAAAGGGTTCTGTCCGCGAGAAGAAGATTGAATGGAGCTTTCATGGGCCTATTGAGTACTTTTACATGCAGAATGCGCCCGTGTACAGATAGTAGCCCCTGAGGCTCTGGTCGGCTTCCACAGGGAGGCGATCAGAGGATCAAAAAAGATATGCTTAGGAAGTAACCTAATTAATTCGGACACAAGTTATTACGTCCATGGCGACCGCCCAAGCTACAGAAGTTGCAGATCTAAAACAGAAACTTGAGTTAGCGGATCAAGACATCGCTCTTATTAACAGGCGGCTCGACGAGGCACAAGGTATGTGTTGTGGCAGCTTTGTGTATGCATTTATACTAGAATGAGCACGAGGCTAAAAATCATATATTGTGATATGCATAACTGTAGATGGTGCTGCCGCGGTTGAGACCCTTCGGGCTGAACTAGCCCGGGCCAAGGAGCAGGCCAGAGGAAGCGATGCGGCTGCCAAGAAGGCGGCTGCGGATTTAAAGGCCGAACAGGCCGCTCAGCGCCAGTTCCAGGAGAGAATATCTACCATGGAGCGTGAGCTGAAGGATGCCACTAGTAGGTGCAAACCTCTCGAGGAGGATAACAAAGCCAAGGCAGCCAAACTCGACGAGGCCTTACTAGAGGTGAAAGAAGCGCAATCCGAATCCAGAGCGGCTCGGGAGGGGATCCGAATGGCTGGTAAGCCATTTCTTTTACATACTAAGTTCGGCCACCCAAAGTATGCTCATCTTAACCAAATGTCGAGTTCTCCAGACGCGTCCTCGGATCTGCCAAAGAGTGTTTCCGGCGCGGAGCAGTTCTTCCAAGCACAAGAAGGACGTGGTGCAGAGAGGCTTTTCTGTTGCAATTCAAAGTGGCAAGGCGTCCGGCGCTGCTGAACGAGCAGATGGCCCAGTGGGCCGAGTTACATAAGATGTCTGGAGCCGCCATGAAGGACGTCGTGGTTCGGCTATGGTCAGCCGAACCCGTTCCGAGCAGCTATTTCGGTTTAGTGCAGCGGCTTCTCGATGCAGTGCCGCGTATTGATGCCGCAAAGTGGGCGGTGTGCGTAGAAGGTGCCCGGATGGCCTTCGCCTGCGTCAAGACGTATTGGGCAAAGATGAAGGCCACAGATGTTGCAACCAAGGGTCCGCCTGTGTAACACCCAAGATGCGGCTATATCTCTCAAGTGTCGAGGCACGACTTAGAGGCATAACCGCATTGTGGTTTTGTCGCAAGAAGAGTCATCTTCACACAATCCCATGTAATGAACAAGAATGGGATAAATAGAGTTGGCTTACAATCGCCACTTCACACAAATAACAAGTTAAGCATACATCATCCAGAGTACAATCAAGGTCCGACTACGGAACCAAAATAAAAGAAGACAACCCCAAATGCTAGATCCCCGGTCGTCCCAACTGGGCTCCACTACTGATCATTAGGAAACGAAACATAGTAACGACCAAGCTCCTCGTTGAACTCCCACTTGAGTTTGATAGCATCACCTGCACGGGTATCATCGGCACCTACAACTGTTTGGTAGATTCTGTGAGTCACGAGGACTCAGCAATCTCAAAACCCGCGAGATCAAGACTATTTAAGCTTATGGGTAGGATAAGGTAATGAGGTGGAGTTGTAGCAAGCGCTAAGCAAGTATGGTGGCTAACATACGCAAATAAGAGCGAGAAGAGAAACAATGCAATGGTCGTGAAGCTAGAAGTGATCCTGAAACTACTTACGCACAACCATAACACAAGAACCGTGTTCACTTCCCGGACTCCGCCGAAAAGAGGCCATCACAGTTACACACGCGGTTGATGTATTTTAATTAAGTCAAGTGTCAAGTTCTCTACAACCGTACATTAACAAATTCCCATCTGCCACATAACCGTGGGCATGACTTTCGAAAGTTTATACCCTGCAGGGGTGTCCCAACTTAGCCCATCACAAGCTCTCACGATCAACGAAGGATATTCCTTCTCTTGGAAAGACCTGATCAGCCTCGGAATCCCGGTTACATGACATTTCGACAATGGTAAAACAAGACCAGCAAGACCGCCCGTTGTGCCAACAAATCCCGATAGGAGCTGCACATATCTCGTTCTCAGGGCACACCAGATAAGCTAAGCGTACAGGTACCAATATAACCCAAGTTGCCAAGGGACGGTCCCGCACGGTGCTCTAGTTTTGACCAACACTCACAGGAGCATTGGCCCGGGGGGTAAAATAAAGATGACCCTTGAGTCTGCAGAACCCAAGGGAAAAAGGCTTAGGTGGCAAATGTTAAAACCAAGGTTGGGCCTTGCTGGAGGAGTTTTATTCAAAGTGAACTGTCAAGGGGGTCCCATAACCCCAACCACGTAAGGAACGCAAAATCAAGAAACATAACACCGGTATGACAGAAACTAGGGCGGCAAGAGTGGAACAAAACACCAGGCATAAGGCCGAGCGTTCCACCCTTTACCAAGTGTATAGATGCATTAATTAAGTAAAAGATATTATGATATCCTAGCATAAACATGTTCCAACATGGAGCAATCTTCAACTTCACCTGCAACTAGCAACGCTATAAGAGGGGCTCAGCAAAAGCGGTAACATAGCCAAACAACGGTTTTCTAGGAGGTGGGTTAGAGGCTTGACATGGCAATATGGGAGGCATGATATGACAAGTGGTAGGTAGCGCGACATAGCGATAGAACGAACAACTAGCAAGCAAAGATAGAAGTGATATCGAGGGTAATGGTCATCCTGCCTGAAATCCCGCTAGGAAGAAGAACGAGTCCATGAAGTAGACAAACAAACGTTGTCGAACGGATCCTGACAATCTCAATGTAACCGGAACTATCGAGAAGAAGTACACCCGGAAAAGAAGCAAACAACATGGTAAACAACCACCACTTAAACATGGTATGATGCACAATCAAGTATGATGCATAGCCGGTTTAATGAGGCATGGCATGGTAAAGTGCAAAAAATAACACTACAAGTTAAGCGGAGCTCAATATGCAACGAGTTGCATATTGATGAAACACCGCATGACTTATATAATTCTCTCTCGGTTATCTACTCATCAATATTAAATGTTGTTAAACAAGGCAAGAGGTGAAACATATATAAACTAACTATTTAGGCAAGTTTAAATGAGGCCGGAAATAACAAACAATAATTCCAGAAAATCCCCATATGCATATTATGAATTTGGTACTGTTCTGCCCTAAACCATATTCTACAGTTGTTACACATGCAAGATGAGCGCACCATGTTAAACTAGGCATTTTTTCACCCCATTTACATATAAAGTTTGTTTAAAAAAGAGCTACGGTTATTTAGTTATGAAATAAAGCATTTTCGCATGGCATTTGAGCAAAATTAAACAAACAACATTTTAAACAATTTAACATGGGATGAAAGTGGCATATTATTAATCTACACAAAATTCTAAGTATTTTACATATTTAGTTTGTTTTAATACGATGCATGGTTGTGGAGTTATTAAATGCATGAACATGAGTGTTTTTCTGTAAAACTGCAGTTTTGGATAATTGGACAAATTCGCAGCAGCGGAAAATAATAACTACGGGCCAAAACTGAGGCGGACTGGGCCTCACCAAAGGGACTCAGCCCACGTGTGGAAGAGGAAGGCCGTCAAGAGGGCGGCTGGGCCAGCGCGGCTTGCGGGCCACACGCAGAGGAGGCCGCTCGAGGTGATGTAGCTGGATCGAACGGGTAGGTGGGGGAGGCGTGGTCAACGCAGAAGAAGCAGAGACCTCGCCGCGGCTGCGATGCAGAGGATGCAGGGAGCGGGACTTGGCGCTGGGGTCTCCCGGCGACGGTAGACGGCGGGACGACCACCGGAGGCGGGGCGAGGTCGAAGGTTACCGATTCTAGGTGGTGGGAGGCGGATCCAGCGAGGCAAGGTCTTGGCGGCGGTGAACGATGCAGGATGCAGCAGAAGTAGCAGGCAAAACAGCTCGGACTTGGCGGGGCGACGGGTCAACGCGGGGTCGAGCGGCGCTCGATGCACAGACGATGTAGCGGCTGGCATCCATGGTGACGGAGTATCTAGGAGACAGAGGGATTAGTGAGAGGGGAAGCCGAAGAAGAGGACGGGAGGAGGAGGCAAGGTGCTGGCCTGCGAGTCAACGGCGGCGACGAGGCTGACGAAGTGGCCGTCGGGGTCGCGGAGCTTGTGCGTGACCAGAGGAGCTCGGGGACTCGGGCGCGCAAGGCTGGAAGAAGCTCCGGCTGGTCGAGGTACTTGGCGACGCGGACGCCGGGGTTGGGGTCCTCGGCTACGGGGTGTCGAAGGAGGAGCTCATGCTCCTGGTTGCTGCTCGGGGTGGCGTCCAGCCAAGCAGACGGCGGTGCACGGGCGGGAAAGAGCAGAGGCGTAGACTCGGGCTCCTGCTTATCCAGAGAGCGAGGGAGGCTGCGGCTTTGCTGTGGTTGCGCGGCGGCGGAAATCAAGGGAATTGGTGCGGGAGGATTTGGATCGAGAGGAGATCCCGAGGTGGGAGGTGGAGTTGGTCGGGTGGCGGCGGATGGGAAGGATGGATGTGACAAGGCTAGAAACTAGGGTTTGACTGTATATATAGCAGGTGGATTTTTGGGTATGGGCTAATTCAGTCCCTCCGATTAAAATTGAGCGGTCGAGAAAAATAGGCTAGGAAGTCCAAATAAGAAAACAGAGATGTTTAATAGATGTTAGGGGATGATCCCGACCCAACGGTAACGATAGTCCGGTTTGGGTTCGGGGAAGTTTTCGGACATGGGCGAGGGGTCAATGCACTATGCAAAGAGACTCCAGTTTAGGCTAGAGGGAAAACGAAGAACAAGGTTGGTATCGGAACGGTCAGTGAAAGCAAGGGGGGAGACAACAAATACGAGGGGATGCAAGTTTTGAAAAATGACGACAACGAAGTGCCGATGCAATGCGCATGATGCAATGATGAATGCACCAAACAAATAAAACACATGGCGGTCACGCAAAACATGGAAGGCGTCTGGAGCGTCTGTCTCGGGGCGTCACAACACTCCTCCACTTACAAGAGATCTCGTCCCGAGATCTAAGGATGGCATCGGAGAGAAACGGAAGGGGAGGAGGTAAAACAAAGTTGCTTCTTCGACAAACGAGTGAAACCATGAACCTTGAGAGGTTGAACAAAGTGAACGAAAGAATACAATTGACATGAACGAGATTGCGAACACTCCGTAAGGTAAGAAGAACATGGGATACAACGAGAACCATGAGGTTAAGTGATAAGATAGATATTGACACCACTCCGGTTAAAACAAGATAGAGAAGGAATAAGAATGATATAATTTGGACAGCACTCTGACTGTAAAATGGAAGGAATTGAACATGAACTTGACAAGATGAGAGGATACTTGATGAAAACAAGAACACACTGCCTCTGGAACTATTGAAAGAATGGCACAATGGGTAAGAAAGATTTCAGACAGCACTCCGGTTGAGAAGGGGGGCAAAACTTGATTAGATGAGAGAACTTGAATCAGAGCACAACACTCCGTTTTACTGGATACGCAAGGAAAAGAGCATGATCTTGACAAAACGAGACGATGGGTCGAAGATAGCGACAACACAATGCCTCCGGAAGAAATTAAAGAATGGAATGGAATGAACGGCGGGAAACAAGATCTTGAAAGAGCACGCTTACAAGAAATGCTAGAATGGAGTTGTTGGATTATCAACAACGAAAGGATAAGCTTGTTGTGGGCTTATGAAAACATCTCAAAATTATGAGGTGACAACCTGCCACTAACGGAAACAGTTGACTGGATTCAGACCAACAAGGAGATGAAAACTTCTTTTGCCAAGAGGGTAAAGAGAAAACTCGGATCATAGATACGCACCACAAATAGCAAAATTCTTTAGGGAAGGCTTTAGGTGAAATCTTTACCAGGCTAACTCCAACGAAGAGATTGATGGATTTAAAATACCTCACTATTAACAACATGTGAATTAAGAAACACGAATTCAAATTATCAAGAATGACATAACACCACCTCAAATGATAAGGTAGAAAGAATTGCACTTTGGAATACAAGATGAAGAATGTTTGAACTCCTCAAAACAAAACATGTGTTAAGCACCCTGTTTGTGGAACCGCGGCTCAGAGAAACCGGAACGCCCCGTATTCCAGCCCAGAGATCGAGGAGAAGTCTCTGGAATACGGCACTGCTTGACATAGAACAAATCAGCTCTTATTACAAGAATAATAATACAAGGGTCTTATGTTACAAAGAAGCACATCAGCACGGCGACACTACGCCTGCGATACTACACTTGCTCTATGCTAGCAGCGGAACAACTCGTAGCAGCCGAATACTTCTAAGAGCGGAACGACGACGAAGGTGGTGAACTCCACTCTGTAGGGACTCTGGCTGGGACACGATCTAGCACGCACGCACGGCAACCTCGATAAGCAATCAAGCAATCATGGCATCACCTGCAACCTGGCATGACACGCCAGGTCAGTACATTGAATGTACTTGCAAGCTCACAACAACCATAAACATCAAGGCAAGACAATAACATAGCATTAAGCAGGTTAATTAAACTAACATCTACCATGATACGACAGTGACTACTAAGCATGAAACTACTACAATATTGATAAACCAACATCTCATATCTCCATAACCATATCTATCTTAGCTAACCGGACAAGCAATATACCATCTCGATCACCTCGTGATCAAAACCAAACGCTGATCTTTTCGGCGATCACTACCATGACCAACACTTGGTCTCAAACTTTGATCTTTCCGGTGATCACAACCATGACCAACACTTGGACTCCAACATCATCATGAACATCCTGCCAATCTATACTGCTCAAAATATCAGCATATATATATCACCTATAAGTCATTCCGTCATGTGAGTGTTGATCGAACGGTGTGACCTAGTACGAACCCATGCCCATGACCGAGGACGGTGCTATCGATAGTTTAAACAAATACACTCTACAGAGGTAGCGCACTGTACCCACACCACGGAACCCATGGCCTCGTACTCCCATTCGGGTGACCAACAACATTCCGACAAAACCAATCTACTGCCATGACACTCTCCCGGCCACTCCGACCCACTCCCTACTGGGCTAGTCCTGGGAGGCCGCGTGTCTACCAAAGACACCAACGGCCACCGTCGTGGCCAAAACAATAAACCGTCCCAAATGGGGACATGTGCACATAACCAAACTCGGGCTCACAAGGCTTATGTCCACCTACCTGATCAGGGTAGCGCGCGCCCATAACCTTCCCTCGTTGGAGGAACCAATGAGAGGCACGACAATAGCATCGCATTAGGGCCTTCCCACAAAGGCAAATGTGGTTGCACTGGAGAAAGCCCGGTTCGGTGGCATATGACCAACTTAATGACGGAATTTATCCCCAAAAATATAACCGTGATAACTGATACTCCGATATCAACTATCAAACTATAATCCAAGCCGTAGCAATATCCAACAAATAATCTGAACATAATATCATCATACCAAAAAAACTCCAAGGACAACATAACACTACTATCCTGATGAATCCAATAACGATAAAACTACTACTCAAATATCAAGAACTAATTATCCAACTATGATCCACATGCAAGCATACTCCAACATCATACTCCAAAACATAATATCATCTAGCATCATGATGAAAATAACACTAACCACTAATAATCCAAAGGCAACATGATATCCAAAGTAATACTCCAAAATGATACCAGATACGATCATGAAAATAATCATAATAGCCACTAAGAATCCAAAGGCACATGTCATCCACATAATCATCAAAATATAAGTCCTAGAACTCCAAGCAATATCATGGCAATATCAAGATCAAACAATACTCCAAGAAATGCCATGAACAAATCATACATAGCTAATGCAATATTTTAAGCAAGTTCAAATAAATAAACCATGTCACTGCATTACAATCATGCAAATGGAGGGTGTGGCTTGCCTGGGGTGGAAGAAATCACCGGGAAGAAGTGCAAGAAGCTTGCGGAAAGAATTGCAGGAAAACGTTCTCTCTTGGAGGGGGCTGATTAAGCGCAAGGGCAAAATGGTCATTTTCATAATGTCAAAACATGGTGAAAATGATACCAACAAAATAGGATCGATGAAACAAAGAAGTGAGCGTTGGCTTCACCTCAATCGGGGTTATGGTTGCGGAGTTATGAGGTGTTGAACACCAGGGACAAATCTGTGAATAAAACTTCAACAAACAAGTCCCTCGAGGCAAAAACTGAAAGCGCCTTCGGCAGAATATGTTTCCTGGAAAGTGAAAACGTATTCTAAGTTACAGAAGAGAAGAATACGCTTTCTGAAAGGGAAAGCACATTTTTGGCATAAGTAGACTAAGAATACGCTTTTGGGAAAGTGAAACGTATTCCTGAATTACGCTTCCACTTAAAACACGCGGGCCCGGGGCTGGGTCACTTACACGTGGGGTCAGGCGGGGTCCGCGGGCAGGAGGAGGGGGCCCGGGCCTCGTCTTCTTCCTCCTCTCTCGGTCCCGATCGAGACAGAGGAGGAGCAGGGGAGGGGCGACGCCGGCGAGGGGCCCGGGCGGCTCCGGCCGTCTCCCGTCCGGCCGAGGCCATCGGCGGGTGCGGCGGCGCCTGGTGTTGGGGAACGTAGTAATTTCAAAAAAATTCCTACGCACACGCAAGATCATGGTGATGCATAGTAACGAGAGTGAGAGTGTTGTTTACGTACCCTCGTAGACCGAAAGCGGAAGCGTTATAACAACGCGGTTGATGTAGTCGTACGTCTTCACGATCCGACCGATCCAAGCACCGTTACTCCGGCACCTCCGAGTTCTTGGCACACGTTCAGCTCGATGACGATCCCCGGGCTCCGATCCAGCAAAGCTTCGGGGAGGAGTTCTGTCAGCACGACGGCGTGGTGACGATCTTGATGTACTACCGGCTCAGGGCTTCGCCTAAGCACTGCAACGATATGACCGAGGTGGAATATGGTGGAGGGGGGCACCGCACACGGCTAAGGAACGATCACGAAGATCAACTTGTGTGTCTATGGGGTGCCCCCTGCCCCTGTATATAAAGGATGGAGGAGGAGGAGGCCGGCCAAGGCTTGGTGCGGCCAGGATGTGGAGTCCTACTAGGACTCCAAGTCCTAGTAGGAGTCCACCAAGAGGGGAGGAAGGGAGAAGGAAGTGGAGGAGAAGGAAAGGTGGCCGGCCCCCTTTTCCCTAGTCCAATTCGGACCAGAGGGAAGGGGGGGCGCAGCAGCCTTTTTCCTCTTCCCACTAAAGCCCATCAAGGCCCATTACTTCTCCCGTAATCCCGTAACTCCCCGATACTCCCGAAAATACCCGAATCACTCAGAACCTTTCCGATGTCCGAATATAGTCGTCCAATATATCGATCTTTACGTCTCGACCATTTCGAGACTCCTCATCATGTCCCCGATCTCATCCGGGACTCCGAACTCCTTCGGTACATCAAAACTCATAAATTCATAATATAACTGTCATCGAAACCTTAAGCGTGCGGACCCTACGGTTCGAGAACAATGTAGACATGACCGAGACACGTCTCCGGTCAATAACCAATAGCGGGACCTGGATGCCCATATTGGCTCCTACATATTGTACGAAGATCTTTATCGGTCAGACCGCATAACAACATACGTTGTTCCCTTTGTCATCGGTATGTTACTTGCCCGAGATTCGATCGTCAGTATCCAATACTTAGTTCAATCTCGTTACCGGCAAGTCTCTTTACTCGTTCCGTAATACATCATCCCGCAACTAACTCATTAGTTGCAATGCTTGCAAGGCTTAAGTGATGTGTATTACCGAGAGGGCCCAGAGATACCTCTCCGACGATCGGAGTGACAAATCCTAATCTCGAAATACGCCAACCCAACATCTACCATTGGAGACACCTGTAGTACTCCTTTATAATCACCCAGTTACGTTGTGACATTTGGTAGTACCCAAAGTGTTCCTCCGGTAAACGGGAGTTGCATAATCTCATAGTCAAAGGAACATGTATAAGTCTTAAACAAAAGCAATAGCAACATACTAAACGATCGGGTGCTAAGCTAATATAATGGGTCATGTCAAACAAATCATTCAACTAATGATGTGACCTCGTTAATCAAATAACAACTCTTTGTTCATGGTTAGGAAACATAACCATCTTTGATTAACGAGCTAGTCTAGTAGAGGCATACTAGTGACACTCTGTTTGTCTATGTATTCACACATGTATTATGTTTCCAGTTAATACAATTCTAGCATGAATAATAAACATTTATCATGATATGTAAGGAAATAAATAATAACTTTATTATTGCCTCTAGGGCATATTTCCTTCAGTCTCCCACTTGCACTAGAGTCAATAATCTAGTTCACATCGCCATGTGATTTACCAGCAATAGTTCACATCACCATGTGATTAACACCCATAGTTCACATCGATATGTGACTAACACCCAAAGGGTTTACTAGAGTCAGTAATCTAGTTCACATCGCTATTTGATTAACACCCAAAGAGTACTAAAGTGTGATCATGTTTTGCTTGTGAGATAATTTTAGTCAACGGGTCTGTCACATACAGATCCGTAAGTATTTTGCGAATTCTATGTCTACAATACTCCACACAGAGCTACTCTAGCTAATTGCTCCCACTTTCAATATGTATCTAGATCGAGACTTAGAGTCATCCAGATCAGTGTCAAAACTTGCATCGATGTAACCCTTTACGGCGAACCTTTCTGTCACGTCCATAATCAAGAAACATATCCTTATTCCACTAAGGATAATTTTTTTTGACCGCTGTCTAGTGATCTACTCCTAGATCACTATTTTACTCCCTTGCCAAACTCAGTGGTAGGGTATGCAATAGATCTGGTACACAACATGGCATACTTTATAGAACCTATGGCTGAGGCATAGGGAATGACTTTCATTCTCTTTCTATCTTCTGCCGTGGTCGGGCTTTGAGTCTTACTCAATTTCACACCTTATGACACAGGCAAGAACTCTTTCTTTGACTGTTCCATTTTGAACTACTTCAAAAACTTGTCAAGGTATGTACTCATTGAAAAAAGTTATCAAGCGTCTTGATCTACCTCTATAGACCTTGATGCTCAATATGTAAGCAGCTTCACTGAAGTCTTTCTTTGAAAAACTCATTTCAAACACTCCTTTATGCTTTGCAGAATAATTCTACATCATTTCCGATCAACAATATGTCATACACATATACTTATTAGAAATGTTGTAGTGCTCCCACTCACTTTCTTGTAAATACAGGCTTCACCGCAAGTCTGTATAAAACTATATGCTTTGATCAACTCATCAAAGCGTATATTCCAACTCCGAGATGCTTGCACCAGTCCATAGATGGATCGCTGGAGCTTGCATATTTTGTTAGCACCTTTAGGATTGACAAAACCTTCTGGTTGCATCATATACAACTCTTCTTTAATAAATCCATTAAGGAATGCATTTTTGTTTTATCCGTTTGCTAGATTTCATAAAATGCGGCAATTGCTAACATGATTCGGACAGACTTAAGCATAGATACGAGTGAGAAACTCTCATCGTAGTCAACACCTTGAACTTGTCGAAAACCTTTTGCGACAATTCTAGCTTCGTAGATAGTAACACTACTATCAGCTTCTGTCTTCCTCTTGAAGATCCATTTATTTTCTATGGCTTGCCGATCATCGGGCAAGTCAACCAAAGTCCATACTTTGTTCTCATACATGGATCCCATCTCAGATTTCATGGCCTCAAACCATTTCGCGGAATCTGGGCTCATCATCGCTTCCTCATAGTTCGTAGGTTCGTCATGGTCAAGTAACATGACTTCTAGAATAGGATTACCGTACCACTCTGGTGCGGATCTCACTCTGGTTTACCTACGAGATTCGGTAGTAACTTGATCTGAAGTTACATGATCATCATCATTAGCTTCCTCACTAATTGGTGTAGTACTCACAAGAACAGATTTCTGTGATGAACTCCTTTCCAATAAGGGAGAAGGTACAATTACCTTATCAAGTTTTCTACTTTCCTCCCACTCACTTCTTTCGAGAGAAACTCCTTTTCTAGAAAGGATCCATTCTTAGCAATGAATGTCTTGCCTTTGGATCTGTGATAGAAGGTGTACCCAACTGACTCTTTGGGTATCCTATGAAGACATATTTCTCCGATTTGGGTTTGAGCTTATCAGGATGAAACTTTTTCACATAAGCATCACAATCCCAAACTTTAAGAAACGACAACTTTGGTTTCTTGCTAAACCATAATTCAGATTGTGTCATCTCAAAGGACTTAGATGGTGCCCTTTTAAACGTGAATGCAACTGTCTCTAATGCATGATCCCAAAACGATATTGGTAAATCGGTAAGAAACATCATAGATTGTACTATATCCAATAAAGTACGGTTATGATGTTCGGACACACCATTGCGCTGTGGTGTTCCGGGTGGCGTGAGTTGCGAAACTATTCCGCATTGTTTCAAATGTAGACCAAACTCGTAACTCAAATATTCTCCTCCACGATCAGATCGTAGAAACTTTATTTTCTTGTTACGATGATTTTCAACTTCACTCTGAAATTCTTTGAACTTTTCAAATGTTTCAGACTTGTGTTTCATTAAGTAGATATACCCATATCTGCTCAAATCATCTGTGAAGGTCAGAAAATAATGATACTTGTCGCGAGCCTTAATTTTCATCGGACCACATACATCAGTATGTATGATTTCCAACAAATATGTTGCTCGCTCCATTGTTCCGGAGAACGGAGTCTTAGTCATCTTGCCCATGAGGCATGGTTCACAAGTATCAAGTGATTCATAATCAAGTGATTCCAAAATTCCATCAGCATGGAGTTTCTTCATGCGCTTTACACCAATATGACCTAAACGGCAGTGCCACAAATAAATTGCACTATCATTATTAACTTTGCATCTTTTGGCTTCAATTTTATGAATATGTGTATTACTACGATCGAGATCCAACAAACCATTTCGTTGGTGTGTATAACCATAGAAGGTTTTATTCATGTAAATAGAACAACAATTGTTCTCTAACTTAAATGAATGACCGTATTGCAATAAACATGATCAAATCATATTCATGCTCAACGCAAACACCAAATAACACTTATTTAGGTTCAACACTAATCCCGAAAGTATAGGGAGTGTGCGATGATGATCCTATCAATCTTGGAACCACTTCCAACACACATTGTCACTTCACCCTTAACTAGTCTCTGTTTATTCTGCAACTCCCGTTTCGAGTTACTACTCTTAGCAACTGAACTAGTATCAAATACTGAGGGATTGCTATAAACACTAGTAAAATACACAACAATAATCTGTATATCCAATATACCTTTGTTCACTTTGCCATCCTTCTTATCTGCCAAATACTTGGGGCAGTTCCGCTTCCAGTGACCAGTCCCTTTGCAGTAGAAGCACTTAGTCTCAGGCTTAGGACTAGACTTGGGCTTTTTCACTTGAGCAGCAACTTGCTTGCCGTTCTTCTTGAAGTTCCCCTTCTTTCCTTTTGCCCTTTTCTTGAAACTAGTGATCTTGTCAACCATCAACACTTGATGTTTTTCTTTGATTTCTACCTTCGCCAATTTTAGCATCGCGAAGAGCTTGAGAATATTTTCCGTTATCCCTTGCATATTATAGTTCATCACGAAGTTCTACTAACTTGGTGATGGTGACTAGAGAATTCTATCAATCACTATCTTATCTGGAAGATTAACTCCCACTTGATTCAAGTGATTGTAGTACCCAGACAATCTGAGCACATGCTCACTAGTTGAGCGATTCTCCTCCATCTTTTAGCTATAGAACTTGTTGGAGACTTCATATCTCTCAACTCGGGTATTTGCTTGAAATATTAACTTCAACTCCTGGAACATCTCATATGCTCCATGACATTCAAAACGTCTTTGAAGTCCCGATTCTAAGCCGTTAAGCATGGTGCACTAAACTATTAAGTAGTCATCATATTGAGCTAGCAAAACGTTCATAACGTCTGCATGTGCTCCTGCAATAGGTCCGTCACCTAGCGGTGCATCAAGGACATAATTCTTCTGTGCAGCAATGAGGATAAACCTCAGATCACGGATCCAATCCGCATCATTGCTACTAACATTTTTCAACACAATTTTCTCTAGGAACATATCAAAATAAACACAGGGAAGCAACAACGCGAGCTATTGATCTACAACATAGATATGCTAATACTACCAGGACTAATGTTCATGATAATATTAAAGTTCAATTAATCATATTACTTAAGAACTCCCACTTAGATAGACATCCCTCTAATCCTCTAAGTGATCACGTGATCCAAATCAACTAAACCATAACCGATCATCACGTGAAATGGATTAGTTTTCAATGGTGAACATCACTATGTTGATCATATCTACTATATGATTCACGCTCGACCTTTCGGTCTCCGTGTTCCGAGGTCATATCTTATATGCATAGCTCGTCAAGTATAACCTGAGTATTCCGCGTGTGCAACTGTTTTGCACCCGTTGTATTTGAACGTAGAGCCTATCACACCCGATCATCACGTGGTGTCTCAGCACGAAGAACTTTCGCAACGGTGCATACTCAGGGAGAACACTTCTTGATAATTTAGTGAGAGATCATCTTATAATGCTACCGTCAATCAAAGCAAGATAAGATGCATAAAAAGATAAACATCACATGCAATCAATATAAGTGATATGATATGGTCATCATCATCTTGTGCTTGTGATCTCCATCTCCGAAGCACCGTCATGATCACCAACGTCACCGACGCGACACCTTGATCTCCATCGTAGCATCGTTGTCGTCTCGCCAATCTTATGCTTCCACGACTATCACTACCGCTTAGTAATAAAGTAAAGCATTACATCGCGATTGCATTGCATACAATAAAGCGACAACCATATGGCTCCTGCCAGTTGCCGATAACTCGGTTACAAAACATGATCATCTCATACAATATAGCATCATGTCTTGACCATATCGCATCACAACATGCCCTGCAAAAACAAGTTAGACGTCCTCTACTTTGTTTGTTGCAAGTTTTACGTGGCTGCTACGGGCTTAAGCAAGAACTCATCTTACCTACGCATCAAAACCACAACGATAGTTTGTCAAATAGACTCCGTTTTAACCTTCTCAAGGACCGGGCGTAGCCACACTTGGTTCAACTAAAGTCGGAGAGACAGTCTTCCGCAAGCCATCTATGTGCAAAGCACGTTGAGGGAACCGGTCTCGCGTAAGCGTACGCGTAAGGTTGGTCCGGATCATCTCGTCCAACAATACCGCTGAACCAAAGTATGACATGCTGGTAGGCAGTATGACTTGTATCGTCCACAACTTACTTGTGTTCTACTCGTGCAAATAACATCAAACCATAAAAACCTAGGCTCGGATGCCACTGTTGGGGAACGTAGTAATTTCAAAAAAAATCCTACGCACACGCAAGATCAGGGTGATGCATAGCAACGAGAGGGAGAGTGTTGTCTACGTACCCTCGTAGACCGAAAGCGGAAGCGTTATAACAACGCGGTTGATGTAGTCGTACGTCTTCATGATCCGACCGATCCAAGCACCGTTACTCCGGCACCTCCGAGTTCTTGGCACACGTTCAGCTCGATGACGATCCCCGGGCTCCGATCCAGCAAAGCTTCGGGGAGGAGTTCCGTCAGCACGACGGCGTGGTGACGATCTTGATGTACTACCGGCGCAGGGCTTCGCCTAAGCACTGCAACGATATGACCGAGGTGTAATATGGTGGAGGGGGGCACCGCACACGGCTAAGGAACGATCACGAAGATCAACTTGTGTGTCTATGGGGTGCCCCCTGCCCCTGTATATAAAGGATGGAGGAGGAGGAGGCCGGCCAAGGCTTGGTGCGGCCAGGATGTGGAGTCCTACTAGGACTCCAAGTCCTAGTAGGAGTCCACCAAGAGGGGAGGAAGGGAGAAGGAAGTGGAGGAGAAGGAAAGGTGGCCGGCCCCCTTTTCCCTAGTCCAATTCGGACCAGAGGGAAGGGGGGGCGCAGCAGCCTTTTTCCTCTTCCCACTAAAGCCCATCAAGGCCCATTACTTCTCCCGTAATCCCGTAACTCCCCGATACTCCCGAAAATACCCGAATCACTCAGAACCTTTCCGATGTCCGAATATAGTCGTCCAATATATCGATCTTTACATCTCGACCATTTCGAGACTCCTCGTCATGTCCCCGATCTCATCCGGGACTCCGAACTCCTTCGGTACATCAAAACTCATAAATTCATAATATAACTGTCATCGAAACCTTAAGCGTGCGGACCCTACGGTTCGAGAACAATGTAGACATGACCGAGACACGTCTCCGGTCAATAACCAATAGCGGGACCTGGATGCCCATATTGGCTCCTACATATTCTACGAAGATCTTTATCGGTTAGACCGCATAACAACATACGTTGTTCCCTTTGTCATCGGTATGTTACTTGCCCGAGATTCGATCGTCAGTATCCAATACTTAGTTCAATCTCGTTACCGGCAAGTCTCTTTACTCGTTCCGTAATACATCATCCCGCAACTAACTCATTAGTTGCAATGCTTGCAAGGCTTAAGTGATGTGTATTACCGAGAGGGCCCAGAGATACCTCTCCAACGATCGGAGTGACAAATCCTAATCTCGAAATACGCCAACCCAACATCTACCATTGGAGACACCTGTAGTACTCCTTTATAATCACCCAGTTACGTTGTGACGTTTGGTAGTACCCAAAGTGTTCCTCCGGTAAACGGGAGTTGCATAATCTCATAGTCAAAGGAACATGTATAAGTCATGAACAAAAGCAATAGCAACATACTAAACGATCGGGTGCTAAGCTAATATAATGGGTCATGTCAATCAGATCATTCAACTAATGATGTGACCTCGTTAATCAAATAACAACTCTTTGTTCATGGTTAGGAAACATAACCATCTTTGATTAACGAGCTAGTCTAGTAGAGGCATACTAGTGACACTCTGTTTGTCTATCTATTCACACACGTATTATGTTTCCGGTTAATACAATTCTAGCATGAATAATAAACATTTATCATGATATGTAAGGAAATAAATAATAACTTTATTATTGCCTCTAGGGCATATTTCCTTCACCTGGCGCACCGATCCAGAGGGAAGGCGGCCACCGGGAAGGAGAGGTAGACGCGAGAGCGGAGGAGCACCAAGGAGGACAGGGCGGGTCAACGGTGGTGCTCGCCGGCGAAGCGGGCACTCCGGCGAGGGGGCAAGTGTGTCAGGAGGATGAGTGGAACAAGGGGGACTCGATGGACGAGGTGGGAGGAGGAGAGGAGGCTCGGGTTGGTCGGAACCAAGGCGAGACCGAGGCGGCTATGGAGGACAGAGGCGAACTCCGGCGAGATGTGGCGATCCTGGTGACCAAATGAGGCGGGGAAGAGATGAGTGATGTGCGGAGGGGTTCGGGGGTCCTTATATAGGCGCGGGGGGGGGGGGGGGGCTCTAGAGCTCACGGGCGAGCTCCCGACCAAGCTTTAATGGCGTGAAGAGGCTGGGCATTGCACGGGTATGGCATTTGTGACGCGTTTAAGGTGAACGACGACGAAGCAGCGACGCAGGGCGAGGCAGTCGAGCACGGGCGAGCTCCAGTACATGAATGGGGTCGAGACGAGGAGGGAGGAGATGAGCACAGTGAGCTGACCGAGCTAGAGCTTGCACTGTGCATGACGCCAGCGTGATCACCACGGGCACTGGTGCAAACAGTGCGTTCTGGCCGGGCCGACCATGTCCAGTTGATAGACAGTCGTGCCCTTAGTTAAAAGGAGGAAATAAATCGGTCGAGGGGCAAAGAAGAGATTTTCACTAAGCTCTAAAGTAAATCAGTAAGAAGGTGTTTGTAACATGCTGGGGTTAACCCAGCTTGGTAACGTGGTAAATAGTTTGTCTGGCGATGATCACACACTAAGGTGATTTTGATCACCAAAAATCATACTAAGAGGAGGAGTTTAGATGAGGGTTCCTGTGGAAACCACTATAATGGCTAGAATTAGAGATTTGGATGATGCACTCACAAAAATCATCAACTTGAGCTCAAATTTGGCATAGGATGATGATTTGGTCATACAATGATGCTATAGAAATTCCATACCTCTTGGATTTACAAAAATGGTACTTCCTTCACAGCTATCTTCCTTGACCAGAAACTTGCAAGAATTCTAGAGAAATAATGGCTCACTGAAATGGTGCCAAATTTGTGGAGAGATGTTACTTGGGTAGGAGAACAATATGGTATTTTCTCATAATTAATGAAGCAACATAAAATGCACTTGCTTCACAACCTGAAAATATTGCCAGAATCAAAGATTTGTTCATGTGCTCACATATATCAAGGGATGGAGCTGAAATTTGGAGGAGGCTAATTATATGAGCACATGAAGAGGCATGCAACATTTCAACTCATTTGGGTACTCCTAGCTAGCACTTCCTTCACACTAGCTTCTGTTTGACAGCAAGTTTGAAATTTTGCTGAGGAAGATTGGCTAGGCAAATAAAGTTGAATTTTGGCATGAGGCAATGATTTGTACATAAGAGAATGCCCAAAAGGTTTGGGAGCAATCAGGAAAAGATAGGTGGAACTTCCTTCACAGAAAGCCACACTGGACAGAAATGAAGAATAATTATTGGGGGATTATTCTTGGGCTAGGGCAGGAAAGTTTGGGCATATTTGAGCAACATATGACCCAAAGAAATTATGAGAATTATTTGGTAATTTATGGATGGACAGAATTATAGGTTGTTCACAACCTAGGGCAGATAGAGTTATTCCTTTAATAGAAAAAGGAATATTCTTACAAAAAAGAAATTAGGGTTTGGTCAAGCACTGAAGTGACATGATCTTGGCAGGGTTTTGAGAATGATGAGCCACTTGGGAGGGAAAAAGAGGATGATTTCCCAGGTGACAAGGCCACAGATCCACTCCAAAAAGAAAAACAGAGCAAAAACCAATAAATCAAAAAAAAGAAAAGGGCCAAAATTCCAGGCTGTTACAACTCTTACCCCCTTAAAGAAATCTCGTCCTCGGGATTTAGTTGCTCTGGGAACAAGTTATGACTTGAGGATACCGTTTCCAACTCGGGCATCCTTTTTCCTTTATTTATTGTTCCCCCCATGAATTTCAGGTGATTAACTTACCTTGCTCTGCGGTTGGCTTGCTTCACCTTTCCCCAAATTCTGACGGGTTTTTGCTCATATACCACTTTTTGCTGACATTGATTCTTTCATATCTGCGGTGATATCCAATGGATCTGAGCATAAGTTTTGTTTTGGTCAGGAAAACCTTTTTACTTTCGTCATGGGGTTGCTTCAAATAAATGCAGGCCTTCTAGGTTCAATAAATGCTTAGGATTAATCATGGCCATCTTTTGACGGGATCTGACTGCTCATAGGTAGAACTGGTTTATCTTGATTTATTTCCTTTGGCTCGAGCATGTGGCATATACCAGAGATTTGACTGCCTTCTGTCGTGAGCAATATAATGGTGTATGGAGTTATAGCTGTGTGATACCACAAATATTTACATGTTGAGTGTCGGTGTCAGAACCGGCGGATCTCAGGTAGGGGGTCCCGAACTGTGCGTCTAAGCCGGATGGTAACAGGAGGCAAGGGACGCAATGTTTACCCAGGTTCGGGCCCTCAAGGTCGAGGTAATACCCTACTTCCTGCTTGATTGATCTTGATGATATGAGTAGTACAAGAGTTGATCTACCACGAGATCATAGAGGCTAAACCCTAGAAGGTAGCCTATGGTATGATTGTTGTTGTCCTATGGACTAAACCCTCCGGTTTATATAGACACCGGAGGGGGCTAGGGTTACACAGAGTCGGTTACAATGATAGGAGATCTACTTATCCGTATCGCCAAGCTTGCCTTCCACGCCAAGGAGAGTCCCATCCGGACACGAGATGAAGTCTTCAATCTTGTATATTCATAGTCCAACAGTCCGGCCAAAGGATATAGTCCGGCTATCAGGATACCCCCTGATCCAGGACTCCCTCAGTAGCCCCCGAACCAGGCTTCAATGACGATGAGTCTGGCGCGCAGATTGTCTTCGGCATTGCAAGGCGGGTTCTTCTCCAAATTCTGAATACCTGTGTAAATAGTGTCCGGCTTCTCATAAATGTTGCGCTTCTTGGCTTCCGCGCCCCGTAATGGTTCCACGTGTCGAGCAAATGCGAGGAGCCAGGGCGTTTTTGCATTAACCACCGTATCTATGTGAATAAACTACCTATTTAAAGAGACGAGGATTCTCAGATCCAAATCACACCATCTTCCCTCAACAAGCATTCATCGGAGCGCGCCTGAAAAAATCCATCCCAACATGGCCGGCAAGCGCAGCTCCTCCTCTCGCTCCCGTGGCCCTAAGCCCGTAGATTGGATGAAATGTTTCGTCCCGCACAGCCAATTAGTGAAGCTATAGACCCAGGGATTCCTCCCCCTAGTGTACACGGTCCCTGTTCGAGCTGGGCTCGCCACCTATAATGGAGGAGAGTAAGCGGAGAGCTTTCCCGACCCCTCCAAGGGTGAGCGGGTATGCCTCATTCCTTATTTATTAAGGGGACTCGGATTTCCAATTCATCCGTTCCTACGAGGGCTCCTAGAGTTTTACAGCCTCCAATTGCATAATCTCACCCCTGCCTCCATATTACACATCGCTGGTTATGTGGCCCCTTGCGAGCTGTTTCTGGGCTGCGAAGCTCATTTCGCTCTGTGGAAGAGGCTATTCTGCCTTGTGCCCCGTACACAGAGGGGCTCAATATATCAAGTAGGCGGAGCCGAAATATGGCGCATCGTCGGGACTAGATACCTATCCGGTACCCCGAAGAAGACGTCCGAAGACTGGCCTTCAGAGTGGTTCTATATGGAGGACATCCCCCTCCTGGATCCTATTTGGATTGGTCTTCTTGAGTTCGATAATGCTCCTTTGAAGAAGCTCCTAAGTTGGCGACCAAGGAGCCCTCGGGAGGAAGATGATAGAGACGTTTCTTAACTGATGGGCCGGATAAAGACGATGGCTCTATCAGGACTAACTTCAACCAATGTTATGTCAATATGCATTATGCGAGGGGTGCAACCGCTTCAATATCGAGGCCACCCTATGTGGGATTTTAACGGGGAAGATGATGCCACCCGCTGTGGCCGCAAGGGGCCGGACTCAGTTGCCGCTCTGGCAAAAATTCTGTCTGGTCTGTACAAGGGAGAGGAAGAGGAGTTCCTCCGCATCAAGCCGCGGGACGGATTATCCATGTACAATCCTCCGAGCTAGGTAAGCTGCCACTTTTTATACCCATCCTTTCCGCATTTTTGCAATAAATATGTCATCTTGCCATTTCATCGCAGGAGCTGCGTAAAGCTGTAGGGGAGATCAACAGCCCACCTCCACAACCAGAGGATCCTGAACGGTCCCTCGACCCCGGCCTTAAAGAAGATTCAGACGTATTCGTGGAGCTGATTGACAGAATATTCTATCAATTAAGCTGCAATGAGGCCATGGTGGCTATTACAACCGACTATCCCGGACTACTTCCAACTTCGCGGGTAAGTGAGACCAAAGTCCCAACCTTTGAGAAGTATCCCTTTGTACGCCCTTCACCTACCGTATCTGTACGGTGTTTTAGAGGGAAGGTCCTCAGAACACCATGCCGAGCCCGTGGCGAGTCGCCAACGAGGGGTGCCGAAGCTGGGCAGGCTGAAATGGAAAGCGGTTCCGACTGAGACGCCGGCGCAGAGGTATGATACAAAACCTTGCTCCGTGGTTGTCGTCTTTAAAAACATAATAACACCCATGTTTCCTAAAAGGAAAAATGCTCGCCGGACTATATCCAGAGAAGTTCCCGATCACGCCTCCCCTAGTCGAGCTAGGGTTACACAGAGTCGGTTACAATGGGAGGAGATCTACATGTCCATATCGCCAAGCTTGCCTTCCACGCCAAGGAGAGTCTCATCCGGACACGAGACGAAGTCTTCAATCTTGTATCTTCATAGTCCAACAGTCCGGCCAAAGGATATAGTCCGGCTGTCCGAATACCCCCTAATCTAGGACTCCCTCATTGAGACTGGCCTGACAGGGGCTGACGGACAATTGCTTTTTCCTAACAGCCTGACCGTGTACTTGATTCTGTCGATGGCTATACCAGGTCTGAGTTGATTGTTCGGCTTTTGATTTTCTCATTTTGTCAGTATACTCATTTGGATTTCCCACACTAACCATTCCAAGCGGGTTAGCGGGATACGAAATCCTTGTAAAACATAGTAGGCCGCTGAGAGTATGCCTTTGTGGATCCATATGGAATTACGACTTCCGATTGACTTGGGTATCCGGACCCTGATGGTCGTGCAAAATCATCATACCTTTGTTGTTGGTCTCACCTTTTAACGGTCATGATTTTCTTTGTTAGGATACCTTGCTGAAATAACTTGGCCACGCATGTCCTTGATTCTTCGTATGACCATGGATGTGATTAATATTTTTGACATTATTCCTTGTGCTTGTTTTCCTGACATGTGTCCGCACATATATGACATATACCCGGGGTTTGTAGCTACAGGGAGCTCATTGCTGAGGCCAATCATACAAGAAGATGACAAGGTTTTAAGACATCTCCTTTTTAGTTGCGGGAATAATGACCTTGATGACCATTGTCAAGACTGTTGATTCTGTAATGTCATCTCCAGTTCTTGTCGATCCTTGTAATTCATGAGATGTATCTCTACTTATCTTTATTTGCATGGCTCATGAGGTTGTTGGATCTGTACGTTTCTTAGGTATATCTGCTTGATCATTGTCGTATCCCATATGAGTGACTAATCTGGCTGGGGATACATGCTCACCATATATAAGAATCATATGCAATCAAACACTTGATTTCTGAATAAGACACACACCTTCACTGATTTGTGCTTCTGACAAAATGTTGTGAGTCTGATTCTTGAGCGGTGCTGCCATACATTGGCAACTCATCATATAACCTCTCAGGACGGTGCAATAGTGTGGTACTGACGTGGACTGAGTGGCTTACGAGAGAAGCCATCTGAGTAGCTTGCTGAGGAGGACTTGTTAGCTTCTGCTTGAAGCTTTTGTCTGGGTAGCATGCAGAAGAAGGCTCTATAGCTTACACATGAAGCTTGGTCTGATTATTGTGTTGGAGAAGCCGAGTTCCCTACTTGAGAAGCTTCTCCTCAGTTTTGCTTGTTGAGAAAAATTCATTTCTGTCTGTCAGAAGCTTTTACCGAGGTATCTTGTTGAGAAAGACCGGGTATCGTGTGCTGGAAATTGTTCACATATCATGCTGAGGAAAATTTAGGAGCCTTGCATCATAAATTTCTTCCGATATCATGTGGAAGAAGACTGAGTTTCTTACATCCAAAGCTGCATACTAATATGCAGACTGAAATCTACACACACGCCCATAATATTTTGTGGTTGATTATTTGCATTATAAATTTTTTTGAGTGTCTTCCTTGAGCATATCACATTCTGACTTTATTTCGGATGATAACATATTTCAAGCATCATGCCTTGCTGAGCCAAAATGTTGCATATAATCCATACCTTTGACTAAAAATATACCGTTAATCTTGTACCTCACTTGTCTTGCTGACTTGACTATAACTGATGTGAGTATTTTGTACTGATGTAGACTTGAGTTATGAGTTTTGTTGTGAGGAGTGCACACTAATGCAAAACTGATTATCATCCTCAAAATCAGATATTCTCCATTTCACTGCAGTCGGCTGAGAATTCCATTCTGTTTAGCTGAGTTTCCAAATATTTGAACTCCTTATTACTTCTTCGAGTCCGGTGTCAGTTCATGAGCAACTCTTTATAGGGGAAAAATAATGTAACACCGGGGCCCAAAAAGAAAGAAGCAAAAGAAAACTCAACTAAATAAAAGCACACAACAACAGTTACTTCACACATAATCATTGTCACATATTACTGCTAGTCACACAATATGCATGCCTACTTAAGGACACAAATCTCGCGGGTTCTCCGGTTCTACGATCTAGCATGCTGTGACGATGTGCACGAGGACCAATAAATGTGTGGAAGAATTGGTGTAAACAACGCTACGCCAAGTGCTAGCTTAGCCAGGTAGCAACCTGGACCAGCTCGGAGGCGAGGACGTACTTGGTAACCATGTAGCAGGACATGAATGTTCCGACCAAATTATTATCAAGCGGGCGGAAAATATCCGTACTCGTCCAAGAAATAAGGATAGCGGGGAAAAACTGAGTCTCTTGGCATTGCCCTTTTGTGATGACTAAGATCATTAAGGGTTGCCAACACGACAAAATAAAAAGGACGATCCGGGATAGAAGCATGTCTACCACCGAAACAAAATGGGGCTAAAAGAAAGAAATCAGCGCGATACCTGAGCACCATTTTTGCAAACAGTGTCGGAATCACTTGGCATCACTCTGCTGGGACAGAAATTACACCAATCACCGAAAGAAAAAGGAACTGGAGAAATGCAGAGGCTGAGCTGTAGTGGATCTGAACCGATGCCAGCTACACTCACTAGATAAACCGTTAGTATCAAATAATAAGGCTATATGCATGCTATGCAACAAACAAATGCAGCAACTAAATGCAACAAACAAGATAGGCTCTATACTACCGATTACTACCGGTTTCTACCGCTTCCGCAGACTAGGGTGTCCTACAGCCAGACCTGCTCTGATACCAAGCCTGTAGCACCCCGGCTCATAGAAACCGGAACACCCCGTATTCAAGCCCAGAGATCGAGGAGAAGTCTCTGGAATACGTCACTTCTTGAGATAGAACAAATCATATCTTATTACAAGAATAATAATACAAGGGTCTGATGTTACAAAGAAGCATATCAACACGGCGACACTACGCCTGCGATACTACACTTGCTCTATGCTAGAAGCGGAACAACTCGTAGCAGCGGAACGACGACGAGGGTGGTGAACTCCACTCCGCAGGGACTCTGGCTGGGACACGGTCTAGCTCGCACGCATGGCAACCTCGACAAGCAATCAAGCAATCATGGCATCACCTGCAATCTCGCATGACACGCCAGGTCAGTACATTGAATGTACTTGCAAGCTCACAACAACCATAAACATCAAGGCAAGACAATAACATAGCATTAAGCAGGTTAATTAAATTAACATCTACCATTATACGACAGCGACTACTAAGCATGAAACAACTACAATACTGATAAACCAACATCTCATGTCCCCATAACCATATCTCTCTTGGCTAACCGCCCAAGCAATATACCATCTCGATCACCTCGTGATCAAAACCAAACGGTGATCTTTCCGGCGATCACTACCATGGCCAACACTTGGTCTCAAACTGTGATCTTTCCGATGATCACAACCATGACCAACACTTGCTCTCCAACATCATCATCAACGTCCTGCCAATCTGTACTGCTCAAAATATCAACATATATATATATATATATGTATATATATCACCTATAAGTCATTCCGTCATGTGAGTGTTGATCGAACGGTGTGACCTAGTACGAACCCATGCCCATGACCAAGGACGCGGCTATCGATAGTTTAAACAAATACACTCTGCAGAGGTAGCGCACTGTACCCACACCACGGAACCCATGGCCTCGCACTCCCATTCAGGTGGACCAACGGCGTTCTGACAAAACCGATCTACTGCCATAACACTTTCCCGGCCACTCGACTCACTCCCTACTGGGCTAGTCCTGGGTGGCCCCGTGTCTACCAAAGACACCAACGGCCACCGTCGTGTCCAAAACAATAAACCGTCCCAAACGGGGACATGTGCACATAACCAAACATGGGCTCACAAGGCTTATGTCCGCCTACCTGATCAGGGTAGCGCGTGCCCATAACCTTCCCTCGTTGGAGGCACCGGCGAGTGGCACGACAATAGCATCGCATTAGGGCCTTCCCATAAAGGCAAATGTGGTGGCACCAGAGAAAGCCCGGTTCGGTGGCACCTGACCAACTTAATGACGGAATTTATCCCCAAAAATATAAATGTGATAACTGATACTCCGATATCAACTATCAAACTATAATCCAAGCCGTAGCAATATCCAACAAAGAATCTGAACATAATATCATCATACCAAAATACTCCGAGGACAACATAACACTACTATCATGATGAATCCAATAACGATAAAACTACTACTCAAATATCAAGAACTAATTATCCAACTATGAACCACATGCAAGCATCACCTCCAACATCATACTCCAAAACATAATATCATCTAGCATCATGATGAAAATAACACTAGCCACTAATAATCCAAAGGCAACATGATATCCAAAGTAATACTCCAAAATGATACCAGATACCATCATGAAAATAATCGTAATAGCCACTAAGAATCCAAAGGCACATGTCATCCACATAATCATCAAAATATAAGTCCTAGAACTTCAAGCAATATCATGGCAATATCAATATCAAACAATACTCCGAGAAATGCCATGAACAATTCATACATATCTAATGCAATATTTTAAGCAAGTTCAAATAAATAAACCATGTCACTACATTACAATCATGAAAATGGAGGGTGTGGCTTGCCTGGGGTGGAAGAAATCACCGGGAAGAAGTGCGAGAAGCTCGCGGAAAGAATTGCCGAAAAACGTTCTCTCTCGGAGGGGGCTGATTAAGCACAAGGGAAAAATGGTCATTTTTAGAATGTCAAAACATGGTGGAAATGATACCAACAGAACGGGGTCGACGAAACGAAGATGTGAGCATTGGTTTCACCTCAATCGAAGTTATGGTTGCGGAGTTATGAGGTGTTGAACACCAAGGACCAATCTGTGAATAAAACTTCAACAAACAAGTCCCTGGAGGCAAAAACTGAAAGCGCCATCGGCAGAATATGTTTCCTGGAAAATGAAAACGTATTTTAAGCTACAGAAGAGTAGAATACGCTTTCTCGAAGGGAAAGCGCAGTTTTCGCAGAAGCAGACTAAGAATACGCTTTCGGAAAACTGAAAAGTATTCCTAAAATACGCTTCCACTTAAAACACGCGGGCCCGGGGCTGGGGTCACTTGCACGTGGGGTCGGGCAGGTTCCACAGGCAGGAGGAGGGGGCACGGGTCTCATCTTCTTCCTCCTCTCTCTGTCCCGATCGAGACAGAGGAGGAGCAGGGGAGGGGCGACGCCGGTGAGGGGCCCGTGCGGCTCCGGCCGTCTCCCGTCCGGTCGAGGCCACTGGCGGGTACGACGTCGCCTGGCGCACCGATCCAGAGGGAAGGTGGCCACCGGGAAGGAGAGGAGGACGCAGGAGCGGAGGAGCACCGAGGAGGACAGGGGCGGGTCGACGGTGGTGCTCGCCGGCGAAGCAGGCACTCCGGCGAGGGGGCAAGTGGGTCAGGAGGATGAGTGGAACGAGGTGGACTCGATGGACGAGGTGGGAGGAGGAGAGGAGGCTCGGGTTGGTCGGAACCAAGGCGAGACCGAGGCGGCTATGGAGGACAGTGGCGAACTTCGGCGAGATGTGGCGATCCTGGTGACGAAATGAGGCGGGGAAGAGATGAGTGATGTGCGGAGGGGTTCGGGGGTCCTTATATAGGCGCGCGCGGGGGGGGGGGGGCTCTATAGCTCACGAGCGAGCTCCCGACCAAGCTTTAATGGCGGGCAGAGGCCGGGCATGACGGGCATGGTGTTTGCGACGCATTTAAGGCGAACGATGACAAAGCAGCGATGCAAGGTGAGGCAGTCGAGAACGGGCGAGCTCCAGGACATGAATGGGGTTCAAGACGAGGAGGGAGGAGACGAGTACAGTGGCCAGACCGAGCTAGAGCTTGCACTGTGCGTGACGCCAGCGTGATCACCACGGGCACTAGTGCAAACAGTGCGTTCTGGCCGGGCCGACCATGTCCAGTTGATAGACAGTCGTGCCCTTAGTCAAAATGAGGAAATAAATCGGTCCAGGGGCAAAGAAGAGATTTGCACTGAGCTCCAAATTAAATCAGTAAGATGGTCTTTGTAACTTGCTAGGGTTAACCCAGCTTGGTAACGTGGTAAATAGTTTGTCTGGCGATGATCACACACTAAGGTGATTTTGATCACCAAAAATCAGACTAAGTGGAGGAGTTTAGATGAGAGTTGCTGCGGAAACCACTATAATGGCCAGAATTAGAGATTTGGATGATGCACTCACACCAAGCATCAACTTGAGCTCAAATTTGTCATAGGATGATGATTTGGTCATACAATGATGCTGTAGAAATTTCATACCAATTGGATTTACCAAAATGGTACTTCCTTCACAGCTATATTCATTCACCAGAAACTTGCAAGAATTCTAGAGAAATAATGGCTCACTGAAATGGTGCCAAATTTGGTGGATAGATGTTATTTGGGTAGGAGAACAATATGGTATTTCCTCAGAATTCATGAAGCAATATAAAATGCACTTGCTTCACAACCTGAAAATATTGCCAGAATTAAAGATTTGGTCCAGTGCTCACATAGATCAAGGGATGGGGCTGAAATTTGGAGGAGGCTAATTATATGAGCACATGAAGAGGCATGCAAAATTTCAACTCATTTGGGTACTCCTAGCTAGCACTTCCTTCACACTGGCTTCTGTTTGACAGCAAGTTTGAAAATTTGCCGAGGAAGATTAGCTAGGCAAATAAAGTTGAACTTTGGCATGAGGCAATGATTTGGACATAAGCGAATTCCCAAAAGGTTTGGGAGCAATCAGGAAAGTATAGGTGGCACTTCCTTCACAGAAAGCCACACTGGACATAAATGAAGAATAATTATTAGGGGATTATTCTTGGGCTAGGGCAGGAAAGTTTGGGCATATTTGAGCAACATATGACCCAAAGAAATGATGAGAATTATTTGGTAATTTATGGATGGACAGAAATATAGGTTGCTTCACAACCTAGGGCAGATAGGGTTATTCCTTTAATATTAATAGGAATATTCCTGCAAAAAAGAAATTAGGGTTTGGTCAAGCAGTGAAGTGACATGATCTTGGTAGGGTTTTGAGAATGATGAGCCACTTGGGAGGGAAAAATAGGATGATTTCTCAGGTGACGAGGCCAAGGAACCACTCCAAAAAGAAAAGCACGGCAAAAACCAATAAATCAAAAGAAAAAGAAAATGGCCAAAATTCCAGGCTGTTACAATTTTTAATTTTGAGTATAGCTTGGTGGATCTTAACTCCGAGAGAAATCTTGAAGAACAATTGAAGAATGAAAGGAATCCTTGACAAACCACCATGTTGAGCCTTCGTGAGAACTCCGATAATAAAAGGAAGAGAAGTTGAGAACACAAGGTGAACCTTGCGATGATTTAGATGGAGCTTCGCGACGAGATTATGCGGAAAACTTGGAACTCCGGAAAAGAAAAAATGAAACACTAGAACCGAGAATTACTTCATCATGAACAAACTCCGAAGGAAGGAATTAAACACTTGGATGAAACAAGAATAAGAATTACATTATGCGTATCCTTCATCAATTTAAATTGATGACAAGCAACGGATTTGGCATACTACTTATTCTCGCAGAAAGGATTAAGATAGATATAGCGCAAACTTGGGAAGGTCTTGAACGATCCACCGGTAGGATTTAAACAACGAATAAATCGATATGAGAACATAGGAATAGGAGTCTTGAACAAACCACCGTAATAACTTGAAAATAATTGAAGAAAAGAGAACGAATCGCCGGGAAGAATTAGAAAAAGAACGAAGATGCTTGAGAGAATTTAGATATAAGAGGTTAAAGAGATGACAAGCTGACTAGAGAATAGTTGAACGATGCACCGGTAAGATTTGGAGAACGAGAGTTGAAAGCTGAGAATGAATAATTCTGGGATGATGGCGCCTTAGAATCGAACTGAAAAAACCTCCTGAATTGCTCTGGATGGTTATGAAAAGAATTCTCACAATTGAAAACAATTATTAGAGGATGGCATCAATCTAGAACCATGAATCTGCAATAGAATGGACCAAGATTTAAGAGAAACTCTTCTTCGGTCTTCAAACCCGAGAATGACGACGAGAAACACCACCATGAATTGTTGAGACACTCCGGAATAATGAAGAATAGAAAGATTGAACCAACGATGAAAATAATGTGAAAGATCTTGGAGAAAGACATATGACTGATGACAATTCACTCTTACGTCACACTTTTGAAAAGAATTTGGGAATAGCTCCAGGAAAATTAAAAGAGTCTAGTAAGATCCTGGGAAAGGACCTGTGGGTTAGGGCCCACCCAAAAGAAACACCGATGAACGATTTAAGGAGAGATTGCGCCAGTTTAATTAAATGGCTTGAATGAGATAATTATCTCCAAATAGCTTGGACGGATTAAGATTGGAAACGTGAATCTTCTGAGATATCTTCGGCACTTCGGATATGAATAGAAAGAGATGAATGATTAAAAGGTGCACCGGCATGGGAAAACATTTGAAACGAGGAAAGGATATGATCAAGAAAGCTTGAATTGAATCCACCGGAGAAGAAAAGAATGAAGAATGATGAACTTGAAGCTCTATTGGTATCTTCATGGGAAATCACCAGATAAGAACATTGAAAGAAAAGAATGAAGAGACTTCCCATCAATAAAAGGATACTTGATTAAGAAATCTGAGTCATTGAAGAAAAAGGGTGGGAGGGCGGGAAAACAAAGGCAACTTGGAGCAGATGGAATGGAGCAAACACCATTGAGAAAACTTAAAATTGATCTTGCAGATGTTGAAATGATCGGATCCACTTGAAGAGAAGCACGTCGGTTGGAAGAGAATTAACATGGCAACCTCCATGATCAAGAAGGATTAGTATTCACATAGAAATATGAGAACACCATTTAGGGAAGGTATGGAATCAACACTTGGCATTGAAGCAACTCGAATACCACAACCCAAATTCAAAACAAAGGATTGGCTCGCAGAATAAGCCGAAACAAACATATGATAGACCCCATATCGTATCATGTGTCTGTTGGAAAGAATTCCTACGAGCTAATTGAATTCCCACTTGTAAACTCCCTAAACTTTCTGGTTATGCAATCTGGTGTTTGGGATATAGAGGAAGAACAATATCTCACCCAAACTAACAATCCCTACATCCAGATGTATCCGTCCGTCAACACATAACCAACAAAACTCCGGAAATCGTGTACCTCAACCTTCGAAAAACATCCGTTATACGAGTTATGACAATACTCTCGAACTCCCGCCCCAGTATTGGGTGGCGTCGAGGTTATCTTACCAACAACTGCATAAAAGAGATTTTTGATGTCGGCGAAACTCAGGTATTCCAGAACTACAACGATAAAATTGTGACGACAACACCTCGGAGCTCAACTCCCCGGGACACTGCCACAACCCCTAAATGTCAGGAGGCACCAAGAACGATGTTCTTGTCACAAGAATATCGGAACGATCCCACGATACCCACGTGATCCTAAAAAAATTTAGTGAAATTTGAGGAGAGGAAAGACAAAACATCTACGTCAGGAGGCCTCACCAGAGCGATGAAGAGACTGACGAGTAAAAAGAATCCTACTCTACGATATATATAATCCTAAGACTCAAAATTTTTTGTTCTAGACTCAACAACGTCAGCGATTCGATCAAGCAGGGGGCTCCTAAGTCGGGGATGGCTCTGATTACCAACTTGTAACACCCACGATGCGGCTATATCTCTCACGTGTCGAGGCACGACTTAGAGGCATAACCGCATTGTGGTTTTGTCGCAAGAAGGGTCATCTTCACACAATCCCATGTAATGAACAAGAATGGGATAAAGAGAGTTGGCTTACAATCGCCACTTCACACAAATAACAAGTTAAGCGTACATCATCCAGAGTACAATCAAGGTCCGACTAGGAGACCAAAATAAAAGAAGACAACCCCAAATGCTAGATCCCCGATCGTCCCAACTGGGCTCTACTACTGATAATCAGGAAACGATCAGTAAAGACCAAGTTCCTCATTGAACTCCCACTTGAGTTCGATAGCATCACCTGCACGGGTATCATCGGCACATGCAACTGTTTTGGTAGAATATGTGAGTCACGAGGACACAACAATCTCAAAACCCGTGAGATCAAGACTATTTAAGCTTATGGGTAGGATAAGGTAATGAGGTGGAGCTGTAGCAAGCGCTAAGCAAATATGGTGGCTAACATACGCAAATAAGAGCGAGAAGAGAAGCAACGCAACGGTCGTGAAGCTAGAAGTGATCAAGAAGTGATCCTGAAACTACTTACGCACAACCATAACACAAGAACCATGTTGACTTCCCGGACTCCGCCGAAAAGAGACCATCACGGTTACACACGCGATTGATGTATTTTAATTAAGTCAAGTGTCAAGTTCTCTACAACCAGACATTAACAAATTCCCATTCGCCACATAACCGCGGGCACAGCTTTCAAAAGTTTATACCCTGCAGGGGTGTCCCAACTTAGCCCATCACAAGCTCTCACGATCAACGAAGGATATTCCTTCTCCCGGAAAGACCCGATCAGCCTCGGAATCCCGGTTACAAGACATTTCGACAATGGTAAAACAAGACCAGCAAGACCGCCCGCTATGCCGACAAATCCCGATAGGAGCTGCACTTATCTCATTCTCAGGGCACACCGAATAAGCTAAGCATACAGGTCCCACACGGTGCTCTAGTTTGGGCCAACACTCAGAGGAGCACTGGCCTAGGGGATAAAATAAAGATGACCCTTGAGTCTGCAGAACCCAAGGGAAAAAGGCTTAGGTGGCAAATGTTAAAACCAAGGTTGGGCCTTGCTGGAGTAGTTTTATTCAAAGCGAACTATCAAGGGGGTCCCATAACCCGACCACGTAAGGAACACAAAATCAAGGAACATAACACCGATATGACGGAAACTAGGGCGGCAAGAGTGGAACAAAACATCAGGCATAAGGCCGAGCCTTCCAACCTTTACCAAGTATATAGATGCATTAATTAAGTAAGAGATATTATGATATCCCAACATAAACATGTTCGAACATGGAGAAATCTTCAACTTCACCTGCAACTAGCAACGCTATAAGAGGGGCTGAGCAAAAGCGGTAACATAGCCAAACAACGGTTTGCTAGGAAGGTGGGTTAGAGGCTTGACATGGCAATATGGAAGGCATGATATGACAAGTGGTAGGTAGCGCGACATAGCGATAGAACGAACAACTAGCAAGCAAAGATAGAAGTGATATCGAGGGTAATGGTCATCTTGCCTGAAATCTCGCTAGGAAGAAGAACGTAGTCGAACGGATCCTCACAATCTCAACGTAACCGGAACTATCGAGAAGAAGTACACCCGGAAAAGAAGCAAACAACATGGTAAACAACCACCACTTAAACATGGCATGATGCACAATCAAGTATGATGCATGTCCGGTTTAATGAGGCATGGCATGGAAAAGTGCAACAAACAACACTAAAAGTTAAGCGGAACTCAATATGCAATGAGCTGCATATTGATGAAACACCGCATGACATATTTAGTTCTCTCTCGGTTATCTACTCATCAATATTAAATGTTGTTAAACAAGGCAAGAGGTGAAACATATATAAATTAACTATTTAGGCAACTTTAAATGAGGCCAGAAATAATAAACAATAATTCCAGAAAATCCCCATATGCATATTATGAATTTGGTACTGTTCTTAAAACATATTTTAGGGTTGTTAAACATGCAAGATGAGTGCACCATGTTAAACTAGGCATTTTTTCACCCCATTTACATATAAAGTTTGTTTAAAAAGGAGCTACAGTTATTTAGTTATGAAATAAAGCATTTTAGCATGGCATTTGAGCAAAATTAAACAAACAACATTTTAAACATTTTAACATGGGATGAAAGTGGCATATTATTAATCTACACAAAATTCTAAGCATTTTACATATTTAGTTTGTTTTAATACGATGCATGGTTGTGGAGTTATTAAATGCATGAACATGAGGATTTTTCTATAAAACTGCAGTTTTGGATAATTGGACAAATTCGCAGCAGATGAAAAAATTAACTACGGGCCGAAACTGAGGTGGACTGGGCCTCACCAGAGGGACTCAGCCCATGCGTGGAAGAGGAAGGCCATCAAGAGGGCGGCTGGGCCGGCGCGGCTTGCGGGCTACAAGCAGAGGAGGCTGCTCGAGGCGATGCAGCTGGATCGAACGAGCAGGTGGGGGAGGCGCGGTCAATGCAAAAGAAGCAGAGGCCTCTCCGCGGTTGCGATGCAGAGGACCCAGGGAGCAGGACTTGGCGATGGCGTCTCCCGGCGACGGCAGACGGCGGGACGACCACCGGAGGCGGGGCGAGGTCGAGGGGAACCGATTCCAGGCAGTGGGAGGCGGATCCGGCAAGGCAAGGTCTTAGCGGCGGTGAATGATGCAGGAAGTAGCAGAAGTAGCAGGCAAAACGGCTCCATGAACTTGGCGTGGCGATGGGACAACGCGGGGTCGAGCGGCGCTCGATGCAGAGACGATGCAGCGGCTGGCATCCATGGCGACAGAGTATCTAGGAGAGAGAGGGATTAGAGAGAGGGGAAGCCGAAGAAGAGGACGGGAGGAGGAGGCAAGGTGCTGGCCTGCGAGTCAACGACAGCAATGAGGCTGACGAAGTGTCCGTCGGGGTCGCAGAGCTCACGCACGACCAGAGGAGCTCAGGGACTCGGGCGCGCGAGGCTGGAAGAAGCTCCGGCTGGTCGAGGTACTTGGCGACGCAGACACAGGGGTTGGGGTCCTCGGCTGCGGGGTGTCGAAGGAGGAGCTCGTGCTCCTGGTTGCTGCTCGGGGTGGCCTCCAGTCAAGCAGACGGCGGTGCACGGGCGAGTAAGAGCAGAGGCGAAGACTCGGGCCCCTGCTTATCCAGAGAGCGAGGGAGGCTGCGGCTTTGCTGTGGTTGGGCAGCGGCGGAAATCAAGAGAATTGGTCTGGGAGGATTCGGATCGAGAGGAGATCCTGAGGTGGGAGCTGGAGTTGGTCGGGTGGCGGCGGATGGGAAGGATGGATGTGACAAGCCTAGAAACTAGGGTTTGACTGTATATATAGCAGGTGGATTTTTGGGTATGGGCTAATTCGGTCCCTCCGATTAAAATTGAGCGTTCGAGAAAAATAGGCTAGGAAGTCCAAATAAGAAAATGGAGATGTTTAATAGATGTTAGGGGATGATCCGGACCCAACGGTAACGATAGTCCGGTTCGGGTTCGGGGAAGTTTTCGGACACGGGCGAGGGGTCGATGCACTGTGCAAATAGACTCCGGTTTAGGCAAGAGGGAAAACAAAGAACAAGGTTGGTCTCGGAATGGTCAGCGAAAGCAAGAGGGACACGACAACTAAGAGGGGATGCAAGTTTTAAAAAATGACGACAACGAAGTGCTGATGCAATGCGCATGATGCAATGATGAATGCAACAAACAAATAAAACGCACAGCGGTCACGCAAAACATGGAAGGCGTATGGAGCGTCGGTCTCGGGGCGTCACAGCCTGGAGGCAAGGATTGCAAGCCGGAGCATTATTTCAAGGACGTCCTAGAGGGCGCCCGCTTGATAGAGGGTTAGTTCTCAAAGGACATTATGTTTGAATAAAGGTACCAGAATTGTGAAAACAGTATTATGATACATTAAGGCTGTGTTATATACCTTTGCCATTTATTTCCTCCTGTGCGGCCGTTTCTTATAACCTAAAAGTTTGCCAGTCGTCGGCTTCAGCCCCCTCGCATATTATACGGGGGTGTTTGGAATAGCACCTGATCACTCTTGACCCAACGTCTTGGTCCGGAACGGAGGTGTCAGTGCGGCGAACTAAGCAATCAGACTATAGGGCTTTAACACCTTCACTTAGCAATAGGAGTTCTATGGTGGGTCTACGATGTAGCCCCTGGTATGTACGCAGTTATCCGAATACGATTGCGTTACATAGGTGACAGGAAAGACGGTCCTTTGTGTAATACAGAAGAAGTCACAAAAGATTCTGATAAGTCGATGAGTGGTTGACCAGCTCTCGCCGCATCATGACAGTCAGTTTTCAGCTTTCTCTATTGAGGTGTTTGACGAGGTGAACATGAAACACAATCGTAGTAGTTCTCCCTTTACTACCCTAGCCGATTAGACGGAATATAGGGTAGCAAGCACTGGAGCCGGGCAACCCAACTATTGACCAGAGACATGATTCAGAGCTGATGCATATAATGCCAAACTCGTGACGCCGAAGTATGCTATAGAGCTATTCGGACTTTTTTCGGCAACCCATATATTGCCGTATCAAGCCCCCGATGATGTGTGCCAAGGTGTCTGTGTGAAACAACCGAAGAAGCAAGGTGCGTTTTTATGCAGAAAAGCAAATACTGAAGACGGATTATGTTCACTAAAATCTGATAGATACGTTGAACGTAACCTTACAGATTATGACACCACCAACCAGGCCATCTTACGTGCCAGGGCTCGAGGGCTAAAAAGGCTCTGTACAGGTTTCAAATAGAGTTTTTGGTCTACAAAAAATCTTTTGGACCTCCTGTCGCACGTCTGCGCTGCCTGTGAAAAGGCTTCCTTAAAGGGAGCAATCCCTGATTACTTGTAGGAAAGCCGGGCTCATGAAGAGTCCTTTCAGGTCCATAGGACGGACAGGTATTGATTCACTTGTTGCAAAAAGATAAGAAAGTAGTTAGGAAAAAGAGAAAAGGTTAAAGTTCGGACGAACCGTTTTGTAGGCCTGTCTGTATTGTGCCTCCGCTGATGAGCAAGGTATTTTGAGTGCATAATTATGTATGCACGGTGTAAACTCTGTGGGTGCAAGAGGCGAATGACGGAGGCGGAGCTGCTAATCCAACTCTGAAATTGACCGATCCTATGCAGTAGAGGTCGGCGATTTAATGACCGATGAGATATGCGGTTTGACGAGGCCGCTTTGTACTTCGGCTGTGATTGCCACAGTATGCCCCTCAGTGCGGAGGGAGCGTTCTGTGTTTCCGTTGACCGTTATGACGCCGCATGGACTGGGCATCTTAAGCTTTAGATGGGCGTAATTTGGGACTGCATTGAAACGAGCAAAAGTGGTCCGCCCGAGTAGTGCATGATAGCCAATGCGGAATGGGACAATATCGAAGATCAAGTCTTCGCGTCGGAAGTTTTCCGGTGAACCGAAAACAACTTCCAGTGAGATTGAGCATGTGCCGTGAGCTTCTACGCCGGGTATTATTCCCTTGAAGGTAGTTGTGGCAAGCTTGATCCTTGAGGGGTCAATGCCCATTTTGCGGACAGTGCCTTGGTAGAGTAAGTTGAGGCTACTGCCGCCGTCCATGAGGACTCGAGTGAGATGAAATCCGCTGATAATTGGATCGAGGACCAAAGCTGCCAAACCTTCGTGACGGATACTGGTTGGGTGGTCCTTGTGATCAAAAGTGATCGAGCGGGCCGTCTGTGGGTTTAGTTTTGGGGCGTCCATCTTTATGGCATGATCGCTCGTAGTTCGTGCTTACGCTCCCTTTTAGATGTATGCATCATGTATATCATGTTTACTGTTTGCACTTCGGGGGGTAATTGCTTCTGTCCCCTAGTGCTTGGTAAGCGAGCCTCCTCTTGGTCGCTGTCAATGGGTGGCCCCTTCCCTTTCTGTTCGGCATTAATCTTGCCGGCTTGTTTGAAAACCCAACGATCTTTATTGGTATGGTTGGTGGGTTTGTCGGGGCTGCCATGGATCTCACAGGGCCGATCACGTATCTTGTCTAGACTGGATGGACCATCTTTGTTTGCCTTAAATGGCTTCTTCCGTTGGCCGTTTTGGAGCCACTAAATCCGGCGTTGACCATTGTGTCTTGGTTTCCTGCAGTATTATTACGGTGCTTGTCTTTGTTGTGTCGTGGCTTGCCATTGCCGTCCCTGACTTCGAAGGTGCCAGGATCGTTCACGCTATTGCTTCTACGAGCGAGCCAGCTGTCTTCACCGGCGCAAAAGCGGGTTATTAGTGCGGTGAGAGCCACCATGGACTCTAGCTTTTCTTATCCAAGGAGGTGGGCGAGCCACTCATCACGGACGCTGTGTTTAAAGGCCGCGAGTGCTTCGGCATCCGGACAGTCAACAATTTGGTTCTTTTTAATTAGGAACCTAGTCCAGAGTTTCCTGGCTGACTCTCCGGGCTGCTGGATGATGTGAGTGAGGTCATCGGCGTCCGGAGGCCGGACATATGTTCCTTGGAAATTGTTGCGAAAGGCGTCTTCCAAGTCTTCCCAGCTGCCAATGGAGCTCTCTGGGAGGCTGTTTAGCCAGTGTTGGGCTGGTCCCTTTAATTTTAGTGGGAGATATTTAATGGCGTGGATATCATCACCGCGGGCCATGTGGATATGGAGAATAAAATCCTTGATCCATACTGCGGGGTCAGTTGTTCCATCATATGATTCAATATTCATGGGTTTAAACCCATCTAGGAATTGATGCTCCATTACTTCATCAGTGAAGCAGAGGGGGTGTGCGGTGCCTCTTTGTCGGCCCAAGTCGCGACGTAGCTTAGATGGAGTCCGTCTGCGGTTTTCGGCCCGGACGTGGTTACGCTTGTCCCTTCCGGCTAGATAGCCGTCGTTGCGCGCCGGGGCACGCCCCTGTGATCTGTAGATTGATCTGGTCTGACCTGCTCTATTTTCCAGGTCCTTCCGCAGGTCATATGTATATCCCCGAGCCGTGGTGTCTCTATCTTTACGGCGAGGTGGTATGGGCCGTTGTTCGGCTTGAATTGCCGTTTTGTCCTGGCCACGTGGTGGTCGATCAGCCGTGTTACATGCTGATGGTACGGGCTCCGGTGCATCGTCGTCGAATTGAGGTAGCAGTTTACACTTCGAGTAGCTTTTGGTTGGTCGCACAAGGCTGTATTCCTCGGCTGCCAGGACATGAGTCCATCTGTCATTGAGTGTACCCAGTTCGGCATGAAGCCGTTGCTGCTTCCTTTTCAGGCTCCTTGCTGTTGCGATGAGCTGTTGCCTAAAGCATTCTTGCTCGAGGGGCTCCTCTGGTATGATGAAATCTTCGTCACCGGGGCTTATATCATCTTCGGAGGGTGGCATGTAATTGCTGTCCTCCGAGTCCTCCCTGTTGGGTGTTGGTTCGACGGGGGCATCTGGGTCTTCGGCGTTCTCCGGAGTGTTATTGTCTCCATTGCCGATATTGCTTTCCTTGCCACAACGTGATTTTGAACAGCGTCACTGATGCCGCATCTTTGGTCATTTATCAGTGTTGTTGTCCTTGATTGGGTCCTTACTGCCCTCACCGCTGTCCTCTCTTGGTGTATCTACCATGCATACGTCGAATGTGGAGGTGGCCTCCCAGTGTGTGTTATGCGGCGGATTTTGGCTTTGTTTGACTCCGGCATCAATTTCCATACCGTAGATGTCTTTGGAGTCATGGTCAAGCATGTCGGTAAGATCCTCGACAGTGGCTACGAAATGGGTGGTGGGTGGGACGTAAAATACCCTGCTCTCAGCCCCTAATCCGGGTTGGGCATAGTTCGGACGTTGCTCCTCTGTAATGACAAGAGAATGCAAGTCCAGAGCCTCACTTAAAGGCGAGGTTTGGCCAGGGAGTAGAGAATCCGTGGAGTACGGCGGGAAGGAAACTCCTTGGCTGAGCTCACACGATGCTGGCCCCGAGGGTTCGGAGCCAGTGTCCGGAGAAGGTTCCGGCTTCATGATGGTTGCCAGTGACACTACTTCCTCCGGCTCTCCTGTACTGGGCTTAATAGCTACAAAGAGTCTGGCGGGCTCAGGAATCCCGTCTTCGGACCTGGCGACGCGCTCCGGATCTAAGGCCAGAGCGGAGGTTGGAGTCGTGAACCCTTGGAAGATCAAGTCTCCTCGGATATCAGCAACATAGTCCAGATTTCCAAACTAGTTTGGTGACCTTGGGCGTAGCTGTCGATCTGCTCTAGATGGCCAAGTGAGTTGGCCCGCAGTGTGAAGCCGTTGAATACGAAGATTTGGCCGGGGAGAAAAACCTCCCCAGGGCAACATTGTTGTAGATGACTGATGGAGTATGTCGGTGTCAAAACTGGCGGATCTCGGGTAGGGGGTCCCGAACTGTGCGTCTAGGTGGATGGTAACAAGAGACGAGGGACACAATGTTTTACCCAGGTTCGGGCCCTCTTGATGGAGGTAAAGCCCTACGTCCTGCTTGATTAATATTCGATGATATGGGTAGTACAAGAGTAGATCTACCACGAGATCAAGGAGGCTAAACCATAGAAGCTAGCCTATGGTATGATTGTTTTATGTTGAGATTCTTTCCTACGGACTAAAACCCTCCAGTTTATATAGACACCGGAGAGGGTTAGGGTTACACAAAGTCGGTTACAATGGTAGGAGATCTAAATATCCGCATCGCCAAGCTTGCCTTCCACGCCAAGGAAAGTCCCATCCGGACACGGGGCAAAGTCTTCAATCTTATATCTTCATAGTCCAGGAGTCCGGCTGAAGGTATAGTCCGGCCATCCGGACACCCCCTAATCCAGGACTCCCTCAGTAGCCCCTAAACCAGGCTTCAATGACGACGAGTCCGGCGCGCAGATTGTCTTCGGCATTGCAAGGCGGTTTCCTCCTCCAAGTTTTTCATAAAAGATTTTAAACACCAAGGATAGTGTCCGGCTCTACAAAACAAGTTTCCACATATTGCCATAGAGAGAATAATATTAACACAAATCTAATCTGCTGACGTATTCCGCAGCGTGACATCACACTACGGCCAAGCCTTTATTCGAATCGTTTTTACTTCCTCACCTCAGCGCGTCTTGCGAGGCGGTTTTCTTGGCACGTCTTGTCAAAGCAGAGATCGTGTCCCCTTTATTTACGGGATTCTCATCAATACGGACGTGGGTAACCCAATCGTGCCCGTTTCGCATGTTTTCTCGATTAAAGGCGAGTCCCAAACAGTCACGGGGAGGGCTCTTGCTATTCAACCTCTTATAAAGAGACCAAGGCCTTACTCCTTTTTTCCAATCTCAAACGAGTTCGCCCGTCGCCTCGAGTTCCAACACCGTAGGCCCTAGATTCCAGGTGCTTCGGACCTTCGACAATGTCCGGTTCCGACCTTCAAGGCCGATGGATGCCCTCCTCCATCACGGAGGAGGACGAGCTAAAGTTGAGAGAGGCTAAGTTCTTGACCGACAAAATTTCGCATAGGTTGCCTGCTAAAAGGCAGGCGGTTCCCAGTCCCCAGCCTGGTGAGAGCGTGGTGTTCATATCTCGCTTCCTTCGGGGGTTAGGCTTCCCAATGGATCCCTTTGTGAGGGGGCTGCTGTTCTATTATGGGCTGGAATTTCACGACTTAGCTCCGGAGTCCATCCTCCATATTTCTTCATTCATCATCGTGTGTGAAGCGTTCCTCCGTGTTACCCCTCACTTCGGATTATGGCTCAAGACCTTTAAAGTGGAGCTGAAGATGATTGAGGGACGACACACAGAGTGCGGAGGTGCTGTTATAAGTAAGAATGTTGATGCTCAATGGTACGAGGGCTCTTTTCAAGAGGAGCTCGGCTTATGGCAACGGGAGTGGTTCTATATCACCGCTCCCAGGGGCACCAAATGGGTGGCGCCGCTTGCCTTTTGCTCGGGTCCCCACCGCAGCTAGGGTCATGGGTCAATAAAGGCCTAGACTGGGGGCCATCCTAGGACGTGCCTCTGTTGCAGGGCCGCATCAGGGATCTCTTGGAAAGAGACCTCATCCTGGTCAAAGTGACGCAAGTCGTGTTGATCCGCCGAACCCTGCCTGGCAAACGTCGCTCCCTTCGTTTGTGGGAGTTTAATCCGGAGGGACCACGAGCTCTCCAGCATTTTATGGGCGCAACGCCCACGGAGATGTATAAAGTGTTCTTCGGATCACAAGCAATGTGTCCGGATTTGACCGAGGACGCAGGTCTAAGCTGCAATCGCCCGGATACTCAAGTAAGTAACCTTGTGCCCGGACTCGCTATCTGTATAATTTTCATAAACTCACCCCTAAAAGAGTTGTCCTTTTAAACAGGAGTGGATAACGAAAGCAAAGCTGATCAGGTGTCTGGCTCCCCTTCCTGAGACCAGGCCGGATCCCATGCTAGTCAGGATGTTGAAGATTGTGCCTCTGGAGGGAAGTGAGGGAGAGGACAAGGAAACTATGGCCTCCTCAAAGGAGGCTGTTCCGAAGGGAGGAACCGACAATTCCTCTCCTAAGGGGAAGAAGAGGGCCGCCTCTGACGACCCGGAGACCATGGCCTCAAAGCGGGGGGAAAAATCCTCGTCAGAGGGTCCGACGCTCGGGGGTTCCTCGGCGAACTATGCCATCAAAGGGATCAGCCCTCCAGCGAGCCGTAAGTAGAGAAAGATTATATTTTTTTTGAGAGAAAGATCCTTGCTTTAAACCTGAGAAGATTAACCGAATTTTACCTTGTAGTTCGGACCTCATCCCTTCTCAGCAGAGCTCGTCTTCGGGGGACCTTCTTCCAGAGATGATGGAGAGCGGGACGCCTCCCCTTGCCGTACCACCTAGCGAGGCGGGCGACCCCAAGGTGTCGTCGCGGAGGGTTTCTCCGAATCCGGCAGGGGCGGAAGACTATGAGGCCCCCCAAGGTTCTCCGCGTCCGGCCTTCGAAAGAGGCCATAGGACAAGTCCGACACCGTCTGGTGTTCGACCGAAGGAGCTAAAGAATCTGCTAGGGCGAGCTTCTATCTCGGAGGAGCACCCTGCATTGATGGGCATGGTGATTGAAAGGATTTCATCCGCGAAAAGCGGATTGCATGAGGCCGTCAGAAGCTTACTGACGGATTTTGAGGTACCTCAGATAATGTACACTTTTGTCAGTTGCGCATAAATAAGATGCGCCCTGTGTAGATAGTAGCCCCTGAGACTCTGTGCGTTGTCAGAAGTGACAGCGTGCAGAAGATCATAATCCCGGGTCTAAAATGTCGCCTTTAAATGTAGGTGGCGAGGTGTCCGGAATCGAGCCGAACTGATGATTTTGCCGAACTAAAGCGACAACTGGACGTGGCAGATGCCGACATCGCGCTCGTCAACAAGCAGCTTGATGAGGCTCAACGTATGTAATTCCTTGGGCGGCACCTGGTAAGAGGAGCTTTATGCCAATATCTTACAATGTGTGTGCTTGATGCAGATGGTGCAGCCGCCGTGGAGAGTCTTCGGGCGGAACTTGCCCGGGCTAAGGAACAATTCAGAGAAAGGGATGCGGCTGCCGAGAAGGCCCTTGAAGAGCTGAGAGCCGAACAGGCTGCTCACTGCCGAAGCAAGAAGGAGATGGCCGAGATGGCCGTGAAGTTAAAGAGCGCTGCTGACCGTTGCAAGCTTCTTGAGAAAGAAGACCGGGCGAGGCAGACGGACTTAGAGAAGGCCGTTGCTGATGCCAAGGACGCTCGCTCTGTGATGAGAGCTGCGAAGGAGGAGCTGCGTCAGGCCGGACAGATTGCGGCTGGAAAGCCCTTTATGCTGCGGAGGAAGTTTTGCGATCCGAAGTTTGCTCCGTTGGACCGGATGTGGAGTGTGGAGGACACCTATCTGGATTTGGCAGCGAGTGCTGCTGATGCGACCGAACACTTTCAAGATCAAGAAGATCGCGAAGTGGAAAAACTTTTCTAGTCGCAGTTTCACAATCCAGAGCGCCCACTGGCGGTGGACGATCGTCTGGCTCAATTGGCCGAACTGAATAGGTTGTCCGGATTCGCCATGAAGTGCGTCATGGGTCATTTGTGGCCGGGGAGATCGGAGCCGAAGAGTTATTTCAGCTTGGTGCAGCAACTCCTTGATGCGGTGCCACGTATCAATGCAATGAAGAGGTCATCATGCATAGAGGGCACACAGATGGATCTTGCCCGTGTCAAGACATACTGGGCGGAGATGGAGACCACCGTTGTTGCATCCCGAGATTCGGACAAAAGCCGAGTACCCTCTGAGCACTATTTTCAGGAAGTCCTTGAAGGCGCTCGTGTAATGGAGACGCAGTGCCCGAAGGATGCTATGTTCTGATAGCATATTTAATTATAAATCAGTATTTTGATGAATTGTAGTAGCTTTTTATACTTGTGCCTTCAAGTATGTTGAACACCTCCTGCGCGGCCGTTTTAAGATATATATATATATATATATATATATATATATATATATATATATATATATATATATATATATATATATATAATCTGAAAGATGGCAGTCGTTGGCTTCAGCCCCCACGCACGTAGTGCGGGGGTGCTCGCAGAAGGCGCATTTTCACACTTAATCCAACGTCTTGGTCCTACAAAGGAGGTGATGGCGCAACGAGCTAGGCAACCAGACTATAATGCTTTAACACTTTCACTTAGCCATAGGAGCTTGACAGTGGGACTCTTTAGATAGCCCTTGGTGGCGACTGCGCTCGCCCGAATTCGGGGCGCGTATGTGCCTAGCCGGGAAACGGCCCTTCATTAATGCGGAGGAATCCTATAGATTCCGGAGAGTCGTCGAGTGGTTGACCAGTCTCACGCTATATCATGACAGTCGGTTTTTGGCTTTCTCTACTGAGGTGCTCGCCTGGCCGAACCGGGGCACAATCGCAGTAGTTCTCCTGGTGCCGCCTTAGCCGATAGAGCGGAACGTAAGGCGGCCGAACACAGGAGCCGGGCAACCCAATATTTGACCAAAATCATGATTCGGAGCTGATGCATATAAGGCCAAACTCGCGATGCCGAACACTCCCTAAGGTATTCGGTCTTTATGAGAGCGGGCGAAATAACGCTCTTAGGTATAAGCCCCTAGTGTCCAAGTACGCGCAGGAATTCTGACGTGGCCACATGCCAAGACGCCAGCCTCCTCCTTGGTTATAGAACCAGGGGATGTGTATCAACAAGAGACAGTAAATAAGGTTTACGCAGGGTCTTAATCTGAAAAGAATCCTTGGAACGGGTCCCTACTGCACGTCTGCGCCTGTGTCTCCGTTGTGCCATATCCTGGACGGGCGCATCACGATGTTCATCTGTAAAAGAGAGCAACTAAGTTGAAAAAAGGGTCGTGCCGAACAAAAGTTATATTAAATAAACAAAGTATAAAGTAAAATATGTAAGATTGAGCTTTATTTTCTCTTATATGTGCGGAGCCCCTAGGGCAGGGGTATGTGGCCACTAAGCCATTAGCAAAGATACTTTTATGCCGGGCTGGTCTATCCATGTCCGTGGTCTTAATGACCTGTTCGGATGTTCTGGCTGGTGAAGCCATTGTATTGTGGGGCTGTTAAAGCGGCCGCACAATCCTCCGCTCAGGGGAGGCGCACTCAATGCTTCCCCTTCAAGGAGATGATGCCTCGTGGACCGGGCATCTTAAGCATGAGAGATGCATAATGCGGTATTGCATTAAAGCGGGCGAAAGCTTCGCGTCCCAGCAGTGCTTGATAGTGACTTGAGAATGGGACGATGTGGAAAGTCAGCTTTTCGCGGCGGAAGTTATCGGTAGAGCTGAATATAACTTTGAGCCGGAGAAAACCCATGCAATGGGTGTCCGGACCAGGCGTTACCCCTTGAAAGGAGGTTTTGCTGTGGTGAATTCTTGTTGGGTCTATCCCCATGTGACGGATTGTGTCAGGATATATCAGGTTTAGTCCACTGCCACCGTCCATAAGGACATTTGAAAACTGGAGTCCGCCAATTATTGGATCGAGTACCAAGGCAGTCCAGCCTGCGTTCCTGATACTTCTAGAATAATCCAGATGATCAAAGATGATTGGTTTTGACAACCAGTGGCGGGACCCCTTTGGGATAGGCCGTGTGGTGCGTACCTTTATGGGCGCCACACATTTTGTTATGTGAAGTAAGTTTACTGTTTTTACTTCTTGTGGGATATTCTTTTGTTTTCTGGTGCTCTTCTTTTGGGGTTCGTCCTCGTCTTCGCTTGTTGTGTCGAGCCCCTTGTGTTTGGCGTTGAGTCTGCCGGATTGTTTGAAGACCCAACAATCTCTGTGGGTATGGTTAGCAGGCCTCTCGGGAGTACTGTGTATTTGACATATCCTGTCCAGGATTTGGTTTAGGTTGGATAGGTCATCCCTGTTATCCTGGACGGGCGGCTTTTTCTGATTCTATCGTGAGTTTTTAAATCCGGCGTTGACTGCCGTATTCTTCGGACTGTTTTCCATAGTTCGGCGACGATCCTTGTTGCGTCGCGGTTTTCCATTTCCATCCCTAGTTTCGGATGTACTTGGGTCGCTGGTGCTACATCTTGCCAACCAGCTGTCCTCTCCTACGCAAAAGCGGGTCAGGAGGCTTGTTAATGCAGCCATTGTTCCTGGCTTTTCTTGGCCGAGGTGTTTGGAGAGCCATTCGTCTCGGACATCATGCCTAAAGGCTGCTAAGGCTTCGGCGTCCGGACAGTCGACTATCTGATTCTTTTTAGTAAGAAACCTGTTCCAAAATTGCCGAGCTGACTCTCCGGGTTGTTGAGTTATGTGACTGAGATCGTCTGCATCCGGAGGGCGGACATAGGTCCCTTGAAAATTTGCTCGGAAAGCATCCTCGAGCTCTGCCCAACTTCCAATGGTGTTTTCAGGAAGGCTTTTAAGCCAATGCCGGGCTGGCCCTTTAAGCTTGAGGGGTAAATATTTTATGGTGTGGAGATCGTCTCCTCTAGCCATATGTATGTGGAGGATATAATCCTCGATCCAGACTCCAGGGTCTGTCATTCCGTCGTACGCCTCTATGTTTACGGGTTTGAATCCCGCTGGGAATTCATAATCCAGGACCTCATCGGTAAAACATACGGGGTGTGCGGCACCCCTGTATTTGGGTGTGCCGTGATGTTCGGATACTGGTGTTGTTGCATTGCTTATGATAGCTTGCTTTCTTGGCCCATAAATAGATCTATTTGGGCCGTCTTTTTGATGCGAATCCTTGAGTGGGTCGCGTGCCGGCTTAAGTGCGGCGCCGCTTGCCGCTTTATGCTGGCCATGGGGTCGTCTATCCGACCGGATGGCTTTCTTACTTTTTGACTGCGGGGGCTCTAGGGCCTCCTCGTCGAATTCAGGCAGCAGCTTTCGCTTTGGATAGCTTTTAGTATGGCGGTTGCCGCCGTATTTGTCTGCGGTATTGATTACTTTGCTCCATATGATTCTGAGTGCATCTTCCGCAGTTTTTAGCTTCCGCTTCTGCTTTTTCAGGCTGCGTGCGGTTGCAACGAGCCTTTTGTGGAGGTTCTTCTGCTCCGTGGGCTTATCCGGCGTAAGGTCGTTCGGAATGCCGTTTTCGCCGGGGACGGGTTGTTTGGTTTCCTCATCCGAGCTGCCCTGTTTGGACGGTTGCTCTAAGGCACGCTCTTCGTCTGCCGGCTCATCCTGCTCTATGGCTAGGTCTGTATCGAGGCGGGGCTTGGAGCGGGGTTTACGCCGCTGCTTTGTTTGCTTTTCGAGAGATCGATCCCTCGTTGCATCCCTGTGTTCCTCGTTGTCGCTTCCTTTAGGGGTGTCCACCATGTACACAGCATGAGATGAGGTGGCTGTCCAATGCTCTAAAGGCGTTGGTTCAGATGCGTCTCCTGCATCGCCGTCCATGTCGTCGATGTCTTCGGAGTCGAAGTTGAGCACGTCGTATAAATTATCGACGGTGGATACCAAATGGGTGGTGGGTGGGTTTTGAATTTCTTCATCGTCCGTATCCCAACCTTGCTGACCGTAATCTGGCCAGGGCTCTCCCGATAAAGAGAGAGACTTTAGTGACTTCAGGATGTCGCCGAAGGGCGAGTGCTGAAAGATGTCTGCGGCGGTGAACCCCATAATAGGCGCCCAATCGGATCCGATTGGCAGGCGCGCGGAGGGCTCGGAGTCCGGCAACTCGGAGTCATGGGCCATGCAGAGTGCGGGGCTGGTGTTCGGCTCGATCGCCTTTGGGATAACAGCCCCCGAGGCGGCGTCCAACCGCTCGTCCTCGATCGGTGCAACCGGTTCCGAATTAAAGGTCGGAACCGATGCGTGTGCGGCCTCCAGGGCACTGTTCGGTGGCAGAGTTAGATCGTGCCCATCGAGACAGTGCGGCGCGCTTGGCTGTGGCTCGAATCCGTCGAAGATCAAGTCCCCGTGGATGTCGGCCGTGTAGTTTAAACTTCCAAACCTGACCTGATGGCCAGGTGCGTAGCTTTCGATCTGCTCCAGGTGGCCAAGCGAATTGGCCCGCAGTGCGAAGCCGCCGAAGACGAAGATCTGTCCGGGGAGAAAAGTCTCACCCGGGACTGCATCGTTGTTGATGATCGAAGGAGCCATCGGGCCTAAAAGTGACGACACAGAGGAACTCTCAATGAAATCACCAATGTCGGTGTCAAAACCGGCGGATCTCGGGTAGGGGGTCCCGAACTGTGCGTCTAGGCGGATGGTAACAGGAGACGAGGGACACAATGTTTTACCCAGGTTCGGGCCCTCTTGATGGAGGTAAAACCCTACGTCCTGCTTGATTAATATTCGATGATATGGGTAGTACAAGAGTAGATCTACCACGAGATCAAGGAGGCTAAACCCTAGAAGCTAGCCTATGGTATGATTGTTGTATGTTGAGATTCTTTCCTACGGACTAAAACCCTCCGGTTTATATAGACACGGAAGAGGGTTAGGGTTACACAAAGTCGGTTACAATGGTAGGAGATCTAAATATCCGCATCGCCAAGCTTGCCTTCCACGCCAAGGAAAGTCCCATACGGACACGGGACGAAGTCTTCAAACTTATATCTTCATAGTCCAGGAGTCCGGCTGAAGGTATAGTCCAGCCATCCGGACACCCCCTAATCCAGGACTCCGTGAGAGTCATCGAACCTTCTAATGACGTCACAAAGGAACTCTCAATGAAAGCACCATTGTCGGTGTCAAAACCGGCGGATCTCGGGTAGGAGGTCCCGAACTATGCGTCCAAGGTCCATGGGAACAGGAGATGGGGGACATGATGTTTACCCAGGTTCGGTCCCTCTCGATGGTGGTAATACCCTAGTTCCTGCTTGATTGATCTTGATGAATATGAGGATTACAAGAGTTGATCTACCACGAGATCGTAATGGCTATACCCTAGATGTCTAGCCTGTATGATTGTGATTGCCTCTACGGACTAAACCCTCTAGTTTATATAGACACTGGAGGGTCCTAGGATTGTACATAGTCGGTTTACAGAGGAAGGAATCTTCATATCCGAACGCCATGTTTGCCTTCTATGCAAAGGAGAGTCCCATCCGGACACGGGAGGAAGTCTTCTGTCTTGAATCATCCCGGCTCATTAGTCCAGCCCACGTCACATAGCCTGGACGCCCGAGGACCCTTTAATCCAGGACTCCCTCAGCGGGCGCGGGCTGGGGCGTCATAGAGGTTGTCGCGCCGCTTGTGGGCGGCATGGCCCGCCCCCGGTGTCGGTGTCAAAACCGGCGGATCTCGGGTAGGGGGTCCCGAACTGTGCGTCTAAGGCGGATGGTAACAGGAGGCGGGGGACACGATGTTTACCCAGGTTCGCGCCCTCTCGATGGAGGTAATACCCTACTTCCTGCTTGATTGATCTTGATGATATGAGTATTACAAGAGTTGATCTAGCACGAGATCGTAGAGGCTAAAACCTAGAAGCTAGCCTATGGTATGATTGTTGTTGTCCTACGGACTAAAGCCTTCGGTTTATATAGACAATGGAGGGGGCTAGGGTTACACAGAGTTGGTTACAAGGGAGGAGATCTACATATCCGTATCGCCAAGCTTGCCTTCCACGCCAATGAGAGTCCCATCCGGACACGGGTTGAATTCTTCAATCTTGTATCTTCATAGTCCAACAGTCCGGCCAAAGGATATAGTCCGGCTGTCCAAGGACCCCCTAATCCAGGACTCCCTCAGTAGCCCCCGAACCAGGCTTCAATGGCGATGAGTCTGGCGCGCAGATTGTCTTTGGCATTGCAAGGCGGGTTCTTCTCCAAATTCTGAATACTTGTTTGAGTAGTGTCCGGCTTCCCATAAATGTTGAAGTCCTTCGCTTCCGCGCCAAATAATGAATATTCTCCACGCGTCGAGCGAATGCGAGAAGTCAGGGAATTATTACAATTGCCACCCTAGCCAGGTGGGTAGTCGTCTAGTAAAGAGACAGGGATTCTCAGATCCAGATCACACCATCCTCCCACAGCGAGTATCCATCGGAGCGTGCCCGGAAAAATCCATTCCAACATGGCCGATCGTCGCAGATCTCCTCTCGCTCCCGTAGCCCTAAGCCCGGCAATTGGAAGAAGTGTTCCGTCCACCACAGCCAATTAGTAGAGTTGCATACCCAGGGATTTCTCCCTCCAGCGTATATGGTCCCCGTTCGAGCCGGGCTCGCCACCTATAACGGTGGGGAGCAAGCGGAGATCTTTCCCAGCCCATCCATGGGGGAGCGGGTATGCCTCGTCCCTAACTTATTAAGAGGGCTTGGATTTCCAATCAATCCGTTCCTCCACGGGCTCCTGGAGTTCTATGGCCTCCAGCTGCATAATTTCACTCCCGCCTCCAGATTACACATTGCTGGCTATGTCGCCCTTTGCGAGCTGTTTCTGGGCTGTGAAGCTCATTTCGAGCTATGGAAGAGGCTATTCTGCCTCATACCCCGTACACAGGAGGGGTCGCTGTACCAAGTGGGCGGAGCCGAAATATGACGCATCGCCGGGACCGGATGCCTGTCTGGTACTCTGAAAAAGACATCTGAGGACTGGCCTTCGGAGTTGTTTCATATGGAGGACGTCCCCCTTCCGGACCCTATTCGGATGGGCCTCCCTGAGATCCACAACGCTCCCCTGAAGAAACTCCGCAGCTGGCGCCCTTGGAGCCCTCAGGAGGAAGATAACAGAGAAGTCCTTCACTTGATGGGCCGGATAAAAATGCTGGCTCAATCAGGACTAACAATAATCGAGGTTATGTCAATATGTATAATGTGGGGGGTACAACCACTTTAATATCGAGGGCACCCCATGTGGCACTTTAACGGGGAAGATGATGCCACCCGCTGCGGGCGTAAGGGACCGAACTCAGTTGCTGCTCTAGCAAAAATTCTGTCCAATTTGTACAAGGGAGAGGAAGAGGAGTTCATCCGCATTAAGCCACGGGATGGTTCTCCATGTACAACCCTCCAAGCTGGGTGAGCTGTCACTTTTTACTCCCAGCCTTCCCGCATTCTTCGTCATAAGTACTTACCTTGCCGTTTCATGGCAGGAACTGCGAAAAGCTCTAAGGGAGGTCAACAACCCGCTTCCACAACCAGAGGACCCTCACCGGGCCCTCGATCCCGGACTCGAAGAGGATCCGGACATATTTTTGGAGCTGATCGACAGGACATTCTATCAATTGAGTTGCGATGATGCCATGGTGGCCATCATAGTTGACTATCCTGGGCTACTCCCTGCATCGCATGTGAGTAAATCCGGAGTCCCAACTTCTGAGAAGGATCCCCTTTTTTGCACTTCACCTACCGTACACATATGGTGTCTTACAGGGAAGGCCCTCGGGATGCCATGCCGAACCCGCAGTGACTCGCCAACAAGGGGCACCGGAGCCGGGTAGGCTAAAAAGGAAGCGGTCAGGACTGAGACGCCGTCGTAGAGGTATGATACAGAACCTCGCTCCGTGGTTGTCGTCTTTTAAAATATAATAACGTCCACATTTCCTAGTAGGAAAAACGCTCGCCGGACTATGTCCGAAGAGGTTGCCGATCACGCCTCCACCAGTCGGGCTCCAGGGCCGGACATAGAAGCGGAAGCTAACACGGGGCGAACGCCGGATGCTCCTCCTACAGAGGATGCGGATAGATTATTCACTACAAATTCCGAAGTGGAGAGCTCCATGAATCACAGGCGTCGCCGGGCCGTACTCCGTGACACTTGTTTCTCCCAAGAGGCGTTTGATGCCTTCAACTCAGGAGACGCGTACATCCGTGCCGCTCAAAATGGTTTTGCCAGAGCCACGAACCAGTATGTAAAGGATATACAGGTAAGAAGATCTGATGATTATATATATATATATATATATATATATATATATATATATATATATATATATATATATATATATATATATATATATATATATATATTAGTAGCCCCTGAGACTTGAAACAGTTGACACAACTAATTTAAGGATCATTATTTGTGCAGGTTCTTACAAAGAAGAATACCCAATTGTCTCAAGAGTTAGACGAGTGCAAAGCCCAGCTACGGGCCGCAGTTGCCACGTTGAAGGAGTCCGAGAAGGCCCCCTCTGGTAACACTTGTTTACATTGCAAAGAATGACAGGTACCATATAGTATGCGACATGCATGCAAATCTAACAATAGATGTTGCAGATAACTCCGGAGTGAATCCGGAGGCCGTGCCAAGGGATGCGCAACGTGCAAATCGACAGCTAAATGCTGGCGAGCGCGTGATTACGTGGGTTAGGCAGGAGAAAAATGATCTCCAAGACGCTAATATCCAGCCGGGCGTGCAACTGAAACATGTTCGAGCCCAGCTTGCGGACTCCGTGAAGGAGAATAAGCGGCTTCGACGCGGCATTTTCAGTGAGTGCTTGAATAAAATTTTGAAAGAGTTCGGCGAAGAAGCCGACTAACAGATTTATGTATGTAGGTATGCTGACGGGTCGTCCCACGGAGCAGATGCCTGGGTCTGCGGGTGATCTTCTACCAAAGTTCTCACAACTGCACGAACAAGTTCGGCAGGTGATGCAGGGTATTTCCCAAGACTTGTGGCCATCCGCCTCCCAGCCAGGAGGCATGGGGGAGCTTATAGAGAAGCTCAAGGGAGCACGGCGGCGCTTTCGATTATGGAAGATATCAGCCTGCCGACAAGGTGCAAGGGAAGCTTGCGCCATGGTGAAGACGCGATATACCAAAGCTGACCCAAACCACATGTCCGAGGTCGGATCTTTGGGGGCCGATGGGAAAGAGATCCCCGTTAGTTTGGTGTATGACCAAGTAGAATTAGGCCGCAAAGTATTCCCAATAGGATTGTGTCGGATTTTGGGTTCCGGCAGACCCTTAAGGTTCGAACTCTGGGGTGCGCGCGGAGATTACGCTTCCTACCTACTTGTACTCGTCTGCCTCACAAAGATCTAAACTACCAAAAGAACAACACAAGAGACACAGAGTTTATACTGGTTCGGGCCACCGATGCGGTGTAATAACATACTCCAGTGGTGTGGTGGATTGCCTCTTGGGCTGATGATGATGAACACTACACGGTAGAACAGCCTCGCGAGGGTCTGTACTTGGCCTCGGGGATGAACTGCTAGGAGGAGTTCAATCGCCCTTCTCTCTCTTTCTCTCTCTGATTCAATTGCCGCTACCTTGGGGGTGGCTAGTCCTATTTATAGGCAAAGGCCCTGGGCCTCTTCCCAAATATTGAGCGGGAAGGGCGCCAACAGTTGGCCATTTTGAAGGGGAACATCTGGTACACTTATCCTGACTAAAGTTGGTCCTCGCCTGCCAAAGGCTCTGGTGATGACGCTGGCTTGGGCTCCATGGTGACTTCCTCCTTGTCGCGGAGCTGGTCTTGGTCTCGTTGCACCGAAATGGGTGCCTTTGCTTGATCCTCTCGCCCGCGCTTGCTCCCTTTGCAAGAAAGAGGAAAGGGAGGACACTGCGCGGGCTGGCGCCCACCTGGCGCCTTTGGTCGTCATGGCTTGCGTCATGGGCACCTCGCGAGGTATCCCGCCTTGATCTCTCCGCCTCCTCGTGAGCCAACCTGATGAGGCCGCGCCTGAGGAAGCTCCGTATCGTCCCCCCCCCCCCCCCCCGCGATGCTTGGCCCCTCGCGAGGGTCTTGGGTTTGTGTTGATGAAGATGGGCCGTGCTGGGCCCCCTTTGAGCCACGCCGCAGGCCGCAGGCAGGCAAGTCTGGGGACCCCCGTTCCCAGAACGTCGACAGTAGCCCCCGGGCACAAGGCGCGCCCGGACTTGGCCGTGCTGAGAGGCGAAAGGGCAAGGGCGAAGCGCTGCGGGCCCTAAGAGCCTGCGGCCTCGGGCGCCGCGTGGCGGTTGATTGGACATGGGCACCCCCGCAACCGCGCGAGTTGATAAAGGAGCGGCATCCGCCCGGCTTTGCTTTTTCTGCTTCCTCGGTTGCTGCTCAGATCCCCTTTCTTGCGCCTCTCCTTCCTTCCTCCAAATCTCCAGATCTACTTCGACCGCGTGACCTAGAAGCCATGGCGCCTCGTCAGTCCCCGGCCGAAGCTTGGTACTCGTCTGCCCTGGACTCGCCAAACGTGTCTGAGTCGAGCTTCGCCCGGTTGCGCCGGATGGCGGCGGCGCAGGGCATCGACGGGGCGAGGGTGTTCAAGGCCGGCTCCGCCACCCCTGAGGGCCGAGGAAGCACCTTCTATCCACTCTTTGTAAGCTCCATTGCTGCTGGCTTGGTGCCTCCCTTCTCCGAGTTCTTCTTCTCTATCCTCCGCCATTACAACCTACAGGCTCTGCATCTCCACCCCAACTCCGTCCTTCTCTTGGCAATCTTTGCCTATTACTGCAAGGCTCACATAGGGGTGCAGCCCTCAGTGGCCTTGCTGCGCCACTACTTCTCCCTCCGGGTCTCTCGCGGTTCTCCTTCCGCGTGCGCGAGCTTCATCGCGTACAGTGGCGCCGTTGCCATTTCGAAGCCCGAGAAAAGGATCGAGGGCTTCAGGAGCAAATGGGTTTTGACAAACATTGGGCGCATCCACCCGCGGCTGATCTTGCCCAAGGAGCTGCCCACGAGCTCCGGTGATTGGGCCCATGCAGAACTCACGGACCCCCGTGCGAAGCCGGTGTTGGAGAGGATGGACGCGGATCTGAGGCTGGCCAGCATGGCGGCGGCGAAACTGACCGGCGCGTCACTGCTGAGGGAATTCCTGGAGCACCAGCTGGCTCCGCTTCGGCAGTACTCATCTCCGATGTGGAGGCCTCATCCGATCCCTGCGGCCTTGGGCGACGAAGATCTGGCTGCGGTGCTCCAATCTCTAGTTGGGGGCGATGTGGCGAGGTTGGAGGGCGCTCCTACGCCCTTGTTCCTCTGCGACGATTGGGAGCAGGTGGTGGAGTCCATGCCTGCCTTCAACGGGGACGGGCCCGTGCCCGCGGAGGCTCCTGTGGGTCCGATGGACGTGTCCTCCGATGACTCCAGCGACGAGGAGGGTAGAGGGGAGCGGGAGAAAGGGCCTGACTCCGAGGCAACTGACGGAGAGTCAAAGGCTCCCCTCTCCCGGCGCAGGCCCCGCGCTTTCCGCCTCTCTCCGAGCAACGACGACAAGGATGATGACGTGCTGGGGAGCGGGAGCTCGCCCCCGATCCCAAAGAAGGCCAGGACCGGGCTGATCTCCCACGGGTCTGCCCCGGCCCCGGGGCGGTCTGCAGACGCGCCTTCAGCTTCCGAGGTCGACCCTTCCAGCCGGCTGTCAGGCTTCAAGTTTGGCCGGAGGCTGCCTGAGCTCACCGGCGATGACCCGTAAGTGCTTGACTCTTGTCTTTTGTTTCCTGTTTCACTGCTGAGGCTTGACGTCCGCGTTCCTTGGATAGGTTGGCGCCCGCAGCGAAGAAACTGAAGGAGGCTCCCGAGGTTCCATCCGCCGTAGCGCCTCTGCCTGCGGAGGAAGTTGACCGCGACGCACGGGCCTCTTCTGCCCGGTCGTCCTCGCGAGGTCTGGCCGAGCTGGCTGGGGCGAGCCCAGCCCCCATGGCCCAAATGACTCCTGAGGTGCCTTTGCCTGCCGCCGCCACCACAGTCACGGGGGCGCAGCAGGCTTCACCTCAAGATGCTGTGGTTGTGCCGCCGCCTTCTCCTCCTACTCCACCGACTGCTGCCTCTCCGACTCCTCCCGCCGTTCTAGATCGCGTGGCTGCTGAGCTGGACCGGCTCCGGCAGGATCTTCTTGGCGCCGACCCTCGCTTGGTGGCCGGGCGCTTGGAGTTGGCTTCAGGGTGGATTCGCTCCGACGCCTCGGTACGGGCGACGCTGGTCCAGGCCTCAACGGCTTGTGATGAGCAGAAGCAGGCTGCCCTTGAGGCGAAGGCTGCTCGTGATGCAGCCCAGGGGGAGGTGGCTGACGTCCACGGTCGCTGCAAGGTGCTGGAGGGCGAGCTGCAAGGCCTGCGGGACCAGCTTGCGAAAGAGCCCCGCCTTCGCCAGGAGCAAGAAGAGGGCGTGAAGGCTCGCGAGGCGGCCGTCGAGGTCCATGAGGCCAAGCTCAAGAAACGCCGCGACCGCCTACGCGTGCTGGAGAAGGAGTTGGAGGCGACGAAGGTCGAACTGGACGGCAAGGCCCGGGTTCTTGCCAAGGACCGCGTGGCCTTCGCAGACATGGAGGAGAAGGCTCGCGCTTCGCTGAAGATGCTCTACGCCAGCGGCCTAGAGAGCCCGCTGGCTGGCTCCGAGGACGGCCCCGCCAAGCTGCTTCCCTTCCTGGTGCGTGCTCTTGAGGATGTCGCCCTTGGCCTTGGCCCCATGGCCGAGGCCGAGGCGCGTGTCCTGTCTTCTGTTGCGCTGACGCAGGTCTTCACCCACATTTACCTTCACGACCCCAACGTCGACCTCGACAGCCTGCTGGAGCCAGTGAGCGGCGAGCGTGCCGCTGCCGCTGCCGAGGCCGTGAAGGGTCGCGCGGAGGCTTTGCTGGGGAAGTTCCGGGCCTTCAGCACCAAGCCGAAGCCAGGCGCTGCCGACCCTGCTGCTCCACCGTCGACAAGTGATTCTACTGCTGCTCCTGTTCTGCTTTTAATTCCTGCACATGTATCATGCCTCGGGGAGGCGTTTAAACTTGCGTTTGGTGTTGAGATAACAATATGGACTGTAATATTTGCTTTTAAATTCCTTGAATTTATGCTATTCCTTCCTACTTGCTTACATTCTACGCCGGCAGAGCCCGGTCCCGCGCGTACCTCACCCAGCATTAGCCCTGACCGGAAACCAGGACGGGACCAAAGGAGAGAGGGGCTACAGGACAAGTTAGGCTCCTGAATCGCGATGCTCAGGAGCCCCCCTTGGCGCATGAACAGCAAGTAGGGCGGTGAGATGCGGGTGGATCTATCGTTCTACGTCTGCAGAGCCCGGCCCCGCGCATACCTCACCCAGCGCGAGCCTTTCGGAACTAGGGAGTGAGGGGCTACGGGACAAGTTAGGCTCCTGAGTCGCGATGCTCAGGAGTCCCCCTTGGCGCATGAAAAGCAAGTAGGGCGGTGAGATGCGGGTGGATCTATCGTTCTACGTCTGCAGAGCCCGGCCCCGTGCATACCTCACCCAGCCTAGCCTTTCGGAACTAGGGAGTGAGGGGCTACGGGACTAGTTAGGCTCCTGAGTCGCGATGCTCAGGAGTCCCCCTTGACGCGCGAACAGCAAATTGTAAGTGGTTGTGCCATTCTACGTCTGCAGAGCCCGGCCCCGCGCGTACCTCACCCAGCGCTAGCCTTTCGGAACTAGGGAGTGAGGGGCTACGGGACCAGTTAGGCTCCTGAGTCCTGATGCTCAAGAGTCCCCCTTGACGCTCAAACGGCCTTCGTACCTTGGCTCCGCTTGGGGAGAGGCGCGCGACGAACGAGGCCCGGGGGGCCTGGCTGGGTGGCGTGCGTCTGGGCATGACCCAGGCGCAGCCCCCGTGCCCAGCCCCCTCGCGCGGCACTCCCGGGAGGAGGCGTTGCGATGAGGTCAGACACTGAGCTCTCGGCTCCCTGAGGTTGATGCGGCCCGGGGGCCACCCTCAGTTGTTTATCACCAGCGCGGAGCATAGCGCTTCCGTATGTGTACGGGCATAGCCGCTCCTCGGAAGTGTCGTCAGCCAGCGCGGAGCATGGTGCTTCCACTGGTACGTGGGAGGGGGCTCCCCTCCGGGAGGAGCCCCTGGGGCGTGTACAGCTCCGCCCTGACACGTGGCTGGCACGGTAGGGCCTGGTGAGGTGTATTTGGGCACCCGTGAGCCAGCGCGGGACTCACAGGGCCCTACCTCTAGGCGGGTTGCGCCTGGCACTGGGCCTTATCTTGTGATGTGTTCCTGCAAGTTGGGTTAGATGCCTACACTCTATGTCCTCGGGTCCCGGCCCTCGAGCTGGTCTCAGCCGTTGCTGGTATGCCAGGTCGCGATGCCATGGACAAGGCCAGAGAGTGAGGGCTGGAGAGCCAGTAAGGGCCCTGAGTCGTGATGCTCAGGCACCCCCCCTTTAACGTGCAAGTGGTCGACATGGAGAAGAAAAGGTGCCGTGGACCGGCAACGAATAATCAAGCATGGTGGACCAAACGCATAACCATAGATAAACGTAAAAGGGATACATGCCGCTGGGTCTGGCCCGAGTGGCTTGGGGATGATGCAGCCCGAGGGGCGCCCCCAACAGGGTAAGCTAACAACATGAAAATGAAAGGGATACATGCCGCAGGGACAGACCCACGCGGCCTTGGAATGATGCAGCCCTGGGGGGGGGGGCGCTCCCAGCTGGAAATGAAACTTAAAAGATGTCACCTGATGATGTTGAGGACGGACGAGTGTTAGTGCAGCAGACTCGGTGGGATGCAGGAGCCGCTCCTCATGAGCCCCCAGGCCCTGGGGCCTCGGGAGGCTCCGGAGGCACTGGTGGCTCCTCGCAGACCATCTCCATCTCTGCCAAGGCTGTGGAACGCCCGGCCTCTTGAGCCTCCATGATGCCCCTCATGAGGCGCTGGTACGTAGCAGCCACGCTCGGCAAGCCGTAAGGCATGCGAACATAGCTGTGGGGTGGACCTTCACAGCGCCCCACTCGCGAGGGCCATAGGCGCTCCAATGTGGCGACTCGATTGAGCCCTGGTACGTCGACGCAGACGCGCAACCCACCATCCTCGCCTGGATGGGGAGCCAGAGCTGGTTGGCGGCGGTCGCCTCTCATGACTCTTGACTCCTGTAGCTCTTGAATGGCCTTGCTGACGAACTCCTGAGGGTCTTGCTCTCCTTGCCTTACTCCTTCTTGAGGGAAGCGTGCTTCGAAACACGCCTCCACGTGCTTCCCAAGCGCCTCCTTCACGACCTTAGCCAGGTCGGTGGCCCTCCAGGGGAGAGCCCCCGAGCCCTACCTGAGGAGGGCGTCGGGCGCGCTTTCCTATGCGATGGAAGGAGGTTCCCACTGGGCAGGCACGGGCCCTGAGGGGCCTGCCTCCTGAGGGGCCGGTCCTGACGATGTCTTCTTCTTCTTGGGGGTGATTTCGGGAAGCCTCCTGCTTCCATGATCCGGGTCTTCCAATGATGCGGCCTGAAAAGCTCGTTCTAGGGAACACACCGCGTCTTTCTCCTCACAGGGCACCGTGATGACCCCGCCACTCCCTGGCATCTTGAGGACGTTGTAGCCGTGGTGAGTCATAGCCATAAACTTGGCCAGCGCCGGGTACCCGAGGATGGCGTTGTACGGCAGGCGAATGTGAGCGACTTCAAAGTCATTGAGCTCGGTGCGGTAGTTGTTGCGTGCTCCGAAGGTGACAGGGAGGCGGACCTGCCCGATCGGGACAGTGGAGCCGTCAGTGACTCCGGAGAAAGGCTTGGTTGGCTGAAGCTGATTGTAAGGCACTTGGAGGTTGTTGAATGTTTCCACGGACAGGACGTTGAGCCCTGCCCCGCCATCGACGAGGGTCTTGGTGACCACCACGTTGCTGATGATTGGGGAACAAAGCATCAGGAGAACTCCGGCTTTAGCTGCACACTTGAGTTGATCCGCTGAGCTGAACGTGATGGCGCATGACGACCACCTGAGAGGACGTGTGGCTTCGAGCTTGGGGAGGACTGCATTCACTTCGCGGGTGAACTTCTTGAAGATGCGCTGAGAGGCTGGGGCTTGAGCTCCGCCCAGGATGCAGGCGATCGCGCGTGGCTCCTGGAATCCCTCAGCCCCCTCGTCCTGGTGGCGGTCTTCGTTTCTTCTTGGATGAGGCGGCAGCGGAAGGAGGCCTGCGTTACCTTGCGGGCGATCCTCGCGAGGCTGATCCCTCCAGTCTCCCTCGCAAGGCGGGTCTCGCCGTCGATCCTCGCGAGGTTGGTCGCGCCACACTTGTCGTGGACCGCAGTCTTCCCAACGTCCTGCATTTCTTCCTCCTCGACCGTAGCCCCTGTCGACGCGGTCGGGGCGACGGCCGATCCTTCCTTCTCGCACGGCTCGGAGCTCTTGGCATTTGTTGGTGTTGTGGGTGTGGAGGTCATGGTACACGCAGTACCGACTGCCCCTGGAGGATTCGGGCTGATCTTTGCCCCGCTTGGTGTCTGGTTCTGCCGCGAGCACGACAGCCCCCTTGCGCTTAACATCCTTGGCCTTGGACTTCTTCTCTTCTGGGTCTGCGGCAGGCAGCTCAAGGAGGGAGAGGCGCCCTTCCTCAGCCCTGGCGCACTTGGTCGCCAAGTTGAAGAGCTCCAAGGAAGTGCACATGTCTTCATGCATCACCAGCTCCTCCTTCATTTTGACGTCGCGCACGCCGTCAGAGAAGGCTGAGATGATGGCCTCCTCGGACACCTTGGGAATCTTGAGTCGTGCGTTGTTGAAGCGCTGGATGTACTTTTGCAGGGTTTCTCCGGGTTGTTGCTTGATGCGGCGCATGTCGCTCACGGCGGGCGGCCGGTCGCGGGTACCTTGGAAGTTGGCGATGAAGCGGGTACGCATCTGGTCCCAGGAGGAGATTGTGCCTGGGGCCAGGTTCAGGAGCCAGGTGCGGGCCCCGTCCTTGAGGGCCATGGGAAACCAGTTCGCCATGACCTTCTCGTCTCCGTTGGCAGCTTCGATGCCCAGCTCATAGAGCTGGAGGAACTCCGCAGGGTCGGCCGTGCCGTCGTAGCGTGGAGGCAGGTCTGGCTTGAACTTGCCGGGCCACGCGACGCGGCATAGCTTGGCGGTGAAGGCGCGGCAGTCCGCCGTGGTCGTAGGAGGCCTTGGGTGACGGAGAGCTTGGTCCTGCGGGTCCCCGTGCGCCGCAGCTGGGAGCAGCGCGGGGTCTTGACGTGCGGGAGCAGGAGCGCGGTCGCGATGTGCTGGAGCAGGGAGCGCCCGGGCAGCTTCCTGTGGGCGAGGGACTTCTTGGCAGCTCTGCTCTTGCCGCGCTGGTGCCTGGCGGAGTGGGTTCCAGCCAGGGGCCACGCGCCTTGCAGCCGGGGCGTCTTGTTGGCGAGGAGGCGGCTGAGGTGCCCCCGGAGCTTCGTCGCCCGCGCGGGGCGGGGTTCGGTGCAGCGGGAAAGACGGTGCAGGAGAGCCCCCCGCGGCGCGGACGAGCTCGGGGACGCGGTCGAGCCATTCTTCGTAGATGTCGCCGATGGGACGGTAGCGTAGGAGCTCGTTTGCCGTGATGAGCGCAGCTCGGGCCTCCAAGGGCACGCGGAGCGCGCTGGACGAAGAACCAGCTGGGGTGAGCGAGGGAGTAGCGGTGCGGCCGTCTCGCCGCACGGAAGGATGCTGGGACGACGCTTGCTGCTCGTTCCCCACCGGGCTAGTGGCGGCGTTGATGGCAGGTGACGGGGAACGGCGAGGACGCCCACCGACGGGGATCGTCTGGGCGACGCGGGAAGCGAGAGCGGCTCGGCGCTCGGCGCGGGCCCGACGAGCGTCAGACATGGATGCGATGGTCGGAGAAGAACGGAGCGGCGGAAGACGAATTCCGGCGCACCCCTACCTGGCGCGCCAAATGTCGGATTTCGGGTTCCGGCAGACCCTTAAGGTTCGAACTCTGGGGTGCGCGCGGAGATTACGCTTCCTACCTACTTGTACTCCTCCGCCTCGCAAAGATCTAAACTACCAAAAGAACAACACAAGAGACACAGAGTTTATACTAGTTCGGGCCACCGATGCGGTGTAATACCCTACTCCAGTGTGGTGTGGTGGATTGCCTCTTGGGCTGATGATGATGAACAATACAAGGTAGAACAACCTCGCGAGGGTCTGTTCTTGGCCTGGGGGATGAACTGCTAGGAGGAGTTCAATCGCCCTTTGTTGGGGGATATCGGCCTCCACGAGCACCTATGGGGACGGAGCCCCTTGTCGGTTCGGCGGGGGCGAGGATGCACAAAGAGCAGATCGAGGCGACACACACACAAAACGATTTTACCCAGCTTCGGGCCGCATGGATGCGTAAAACCCTACTGCTGCATGTCTGGTTGATTGGAGTTCTTGCTCTGGAGCGCAAGAAGCTACAACGAGTTGGAGCTGGACGTAGACGAGGGTCTACTGGGCGTCCTCATGGTTCTGGTTTTTCCTCCTCCTCCCCTTTCTCCCCTCTCCCCTTTTTGCGCATGGGCCTCCTTTTATATGCCAAGGGGTTTCCCACAGGTAGCGGCGCAGGTGAGGGTAAAAATGGCAAGGAACTGTGCGAACAACGGCTGCACAGTGTTATCGAACCTAACTCTGACGGCGGGGGACAAAGGCATTAAATGCCCGTCTGGATCGCTTGAACAGTGCCGAGGCGGACCGTTAGGGGCGCCTCCGCTCGCCACGGGGGCGACTCTGTCAACGTTGCGTGCCACCGCACACCTCAGGTTGCGTAACGTCTCGCCACGTGCCTCCGGGGAACCTCCAGAGTGACGCGTGGGCAGGTGGGCTGGAGCGCGGGCCTGAGGTGGTGGTTAGCCGCGGCAAGTGGCTTGCTGCGGTAGTTGCCTTGTCGCGCCTGAGAGCTTGCCGCTCGTCAGGCCTTGCCGGGGCGCGCGGCGCGCCGCGGCGGGCTTCTCTTGGGGTGCCTTGGTTGGCCATCCCGGCGAGCTCCTCCCGCCGGGGCCTTGGTGCTTCGGCTTAGTCGTCCCGGCAAGCTCCTCTTGCCGGGGCGTTGTCGCCTTGGCCCGGCAAGCTCCTCTTGCCGGGCCTCGCCTGCTTGGCCCGGCAAGCTCCTCTTGCCGGGGCTTGGTCTTCGGGGCTCGATCACTTGGCCTTCGTCCGGCCCGGAGTGGACCGTGGAGACTCTTGTCGCTCCCCTGGCAGGCCTTGCCGCGGGAGGCTACTACTGCCCGTGCACAAGTTCGGGGTTCTAGGGTACCCCTACTTTAGTACACCGACAGGAGCCCCCGGGCCTGGGCCATACACGGTGCCGAGCGTTGTTGGGCCAGGCCCTAACAGTGCACGGGCACGCGTGGCCTAGGACGCGCTGTTCCATGACTCCGTGCTCGTCGCGCCCTCCCCAAGTGGCGCGCGCTTATCACGGCGTCGTGGGGTGAGGCGTGCGAGGCGTGCGTGACGTGGGTGGCGTGCGCGGGGCTGAGGCCCGCAGGCATGCGTCACGTCGTGCACGATCCCTTTTATTTGGAAAGGCGAAACGTCCGCCCCCCTCCCCACCCCCCTTAAAAGCGGGGGGGGGACAGGGGCAGCTCGCCATTCCGCTGGTTGCCGTTCCCCGAAAATCTCCGCCACTTCCTCATTGCTAGAGAAAGCAGCGATTCGCCCTTGCAGCCCCCGGCCCCGCTAGCGTCGACAACTCCCCCTCCCTGTTTCTGCCATGGCCCTGAAGAGCGACAAGGCAAAGGGGAAGGCCGTGAAGTCGGCCGAGGCGCTGCGGCTGGAAGCGCTTCGGAAGGAGACGGCGACGTTCCCCCCTCAGCTTGACGCGCTGAGACTGAAGAACGATTACCTCCTCTTCTGGTCGACGGCGACGCGAGCGCATCCGCGCACGCGAGTTCTTCCCGCCATGGCCCAGAAGCTGTACCCGACTGGGTACCCTTTCTTCGCCGTGTTCTTCCTCTGCGGGCTCTGCCCGCCTTTTTCTGAGTTCTTCTGCGACATCATGCACACCTACAACCTCCACCTCCTTGATTTCACCCCCAACGCCGTCCTGACATTGGCGGTTTTCGCACACCTTTGCGAGAACTTTGTCAGAGTCCGCCCCAGCGTAGCCCTCTTCCGGCACTTCTTCACTCCCCGGGTGGAGAAAGGAGAGCCGCTGTCCGGTGGAGCCGCCTGGGTCTCCAGGACCGGCAAGAAAGAGGCCTACTTGGAGGGGGAACTCCATTGCAGATGGGAGGAGTGGAGGGCCGAGTGGTGCCTGATCGTCGAGGAGAACCCACCGCCGTTCACCGCCGTGCGGCAAACTCCAGTGGTGCGCGGCCGCGACTGGAGCGACCTGGCTCCGGACGACGCCAAGCTGAAGATCGCCGTCACCCGGATCCTGCGCCTCAGGTTTGCCGGGATCACTGTCGGCGCCGTCGGCGCGGATTTCCTTCGTCGGCGCATCGCCCCTCAGCAGGAGAAGGGGAAGCCGGCTTGGGAATTCCAAAACGCGGCGGACATCATGAGGCTGCGCCCGGGCCTCAACTTCAACTTCACCGTTCTGGAGGTCGATGGAGTGTTGAAGGAGCTGTTCAGGCCTGACTCCGAGCACCCAGAATGGTTCAGGTTGCCGCCGGGGGTCGTCCCCTTGTGCAACAACTCGGCGCTCAGCCGCATCCTCGCGATGATGCCGCTGTGCGACTCGCACGGGATCGACGCGACCTGGCAGGAGCCGGCGGACGACGTCGTGCAAGCCTTCTTTGACAACTTGGAGGAGGTACCGGTCGACCCCGACGAGAAGAGGGGACTCACGCGGGACACCACCCCCGAGGAGCTGGCCTACATCGCCTCCAGGATGGAGGAGGCGGCGGCCGCCGCGGCCACGGGCGAATCTGGCTTCACCCTGGCCGAGGCAGACGCGGCGGAGGCGGAGAGCCTCGCCGACCAGATGGAGCTCGCCAGAGCGGAGGAGCCAGCCGGGCACGGTGGTGCGGGCGAGCCTGCCCAGGACGTGGGTGGCTTGCCGGAGGCCGACGTGCCCTCCTCGCAGCTCCCGGGCAGCTCGTCGCAGGCGGAGCCCCCTGCCCAGCCGAGGAGGCGTCTCCGCAGGGCTGGAGAGGCGGTGCGGCAGGCCGACCAGCAGGCGCAGCCCCGGGTGACGCGCGCCTCTGAAACGGCGGGAGCGGGGTCCTCACGGGCCACGGCTTCTGCTCCTGCCGCTCCTCATTCCGCGGCGGCAACGGGGGCGGGGTCGTCCACCACCCCCGCCAAGCGGTCCCGGGAACCCACTCCCCTGTCTCCTCGTGCCTGGAGCAAGCCGGTTTTTGATTATTCCGCGCTCAGCTCCGACGACGAAGAGGAGGACGGAGAGTAAGTTCCTGGTAAAGCTTGCATCTTCTTGATTCCTGTTGCTTCGTCTTATCTCGTAGCCCATTCATCCTCCCCCGAAACCGTTCCTTTTCAGGACACTGGCCCAGAGGAGGGCGAAGAGGGCCAAGATCCCGATGGTCGTCCTTGAGGGCGAATCTCCTCCGGCAACTGGGGAGGTGCCGGAGACGACCTTGCCGGACCTGGCAGCGGGCCCGCAGGGCAGCCCACAGCGCAGCCCCCAGGGTGAGGGCACGACTAGCTCTTGCCGTCTGGCGCGCGAGCGAGCTTCCCTTCTCTTTGCTAACATGTGGCTGTTGTTGTTGTTGGGTAGGAGCAGAGCAGCCCCAGCAGGCGACCCCGGGGGGCATTCCCGCCGCGCCGTCCGCTTCGACCACCCCGCCTGGGGAGAAATCTCCGGCAAGGGAGGAGCCCCCGGCAGGGGAGACCTCCCCGGCAAGGGAGGGATCTCCGGCAAGGGACGCGGCCAGCGATCCCCCGGCAGCGGAGGCCGCGGCCACGGACCCGGTCACCGGTAAGCCCCCCTGCACGGAAAACTTCCCCTGGCTATCTTTTCTTATGAGCCCCTTTGTCGGCCGTTCAGCTGACTCCTTTCTTCTCTTCCGGCCGCCAGACCCGCCCACCGCGGACCCGATGGAGACCGAGGTCATCGTCGAGGAGGGTACGCGTGGCGACGGCGACGACGTCGTCGTCATCGAGGAGGCGGAGGGGACCGACGACCCCGTAGGCGGCGAGGAGGCTGAAGCCGCCAAGGCCGCCGCGGCAGCAGGCGGCGAGGGGACCGGCGACCGTGCCGACGGCCCCGGGGAGGCCGAGGCGTCAAGCACTCCGCAGTCTGGCGATCCCGCTGCTGCTACCACGTCAGGCCCCGAGGAGCCCCCGGCAGGCGCCTACCTGCAGGCCGGCGATGGCGTCTTCATCAGGATCCCCTGGGAGCCTAGCTCCAGGGCGCCGGTCGAGGGGGAGGCCCTGGACGGAGAAGTGCTCGCCTCCGTCGGGCTGACGGTGGTCGACGCGCCGAGTGCCGGCAGCGGCGAGCCCGAGGAGGAGCGGCTGCTCCGGAAGCTTGTGTCGCTCTACCGCGCCCGGCAGGCCAAGGTGGAGCGCCAAGAGGCGCTTGTCGCGAAGGCTGGCGCGGACACGGAGAAGCGCGCCAGGGAGCTCCGGGAGCTCAACCAGGAGGCTCTCCGGTCTTTGGCGGAGGAGCGGAGGCTGCTCGATGAGGCGCGGACGGCCTTTCTCCTCGAGAGGGCGGAGGCCGAAGAGCAGCAGAGGCTTGCCGCGGCGGGGCTATCCGCGCGGGAAAGCGAACTGGTGCAGCAGAAGGCCAGCCTCGCCAGCCACGAGGAGGAGGTTGCCGCGCGTGAGCAGGCGCTCGACGGGGCCCTGCAGAAGGCGCAGGACGCTGCCGCGGCCGCCGAGGTCGCCAAAGGGGAGCTGGAGGTGAGGGCGGTGCAGCTCGCCAGCGACCTCAAGGCGAGCGGCGAGGAGCTTGCCGCGCTCAAACAGGAGCGCGAGAAGGGCGCTCACGCCCTCGGCGAGCTGCAGGCCCGCCTCGCCGAGAAGACCCGGGAGCTCGACGCCGCCAAGGACTCCATGGCCGGCCTCGAGCTGAAGCTGGACACCCTGGCCAAGGCGCTGGAGAGCGCCAAGGAGCGGGAGGCGGCGTTGCGGAAGGAGGTTGTTGGCAACGAGGAGCTATTGAAGAGCGCCGCCGTTACCCAGAACGCCTTCCGAGAGACGGTGGAGCTGTGGACGGAAGGCCTCGTCGACATCGCCTCAACCATTGACCAGGAGCTGAAGCTGCTGGGGGTGGAGGGCCACGAGTACCCCTCCGGCGAGGACGTCCCGCCGAGCGCCAAGCTCACTTCCTTCTTCAAGGTCTTGGTGGGAGTGCTCCAGTATCTCCGGGAATCGATCCCAAAGGAGCTGGCCGAGGAGACGCGGGAAGCCGTCTCCGGGGCCCTCGAGAGAGTGCTGGTGAAGATCGTCTTCCGCAACCCCACCATCAGGCTGACCAACGTCCTCAGGCACCTGCCGGAAGACGCCGACCTGACGGAGATTAAGGCCCTTGTCACCCCCATCGTGGAAAGGGTGGCGGGGATCAGGCGGATCGAGGGCGACCGCGCGGACTAGGCCGCCCATCTCTTTCTTTTCTTCCCTTGTCGCTGCCGAGCATGCCATAGGAACAACAGATTAGGGCAGCGGCAAGTCATTTTGTAATATAACTTTTATCTTAGGCAATTCATTGCGCTGTTGTCTCCCTTGTTCGACCTTGTGCTTCGTACGTTCATGCCCTACGCTCACAGGAACTTGTCGGCGAAAGTCTCCGCCTTGCCACGGGTGCCGAGTGCGGGACATCAGCAACCCGCTGACGGGGCTTCCACCGGCAAGAAACCTTGCCGCGGCTGGCGCAACTCACTTAAATGCTGAGCAGGCTCGGGGCGAGATAGGCGTGGCGACTGCAGTCGCGGCACGCTCAAGCTGCCGAGCGAGCTCGAAGCAAGTAAGGACGCTACTCGGGATGTAGCACACTTAAGTCGTTGAGCGGGGCTCGAAACGAAATAGGGGCGCAACCAGCCACGAGCCGGCCCTTCCGCGCACAGGTTTCCCATACGAAGCTCGGTCGTTCGAGGAAGATAACTTAATAATAAAAAGGAGCTTAGTCGCTCAAGCTTTGGCAACTTAGCTTATCTGTCGTCTGCCGTCCGGCAAGGCGCAGCTTCCTCGGGCGACGCTCAGCCCAGGCTCGGGGCCTGACGGCCTGCCACCGCTTGCCGGGGGCGAGTGCTGCACAATCGTGTCGAATGATGCCTGCGCCAAGCGGAGAGGCGCGGAAACGACAGGATGTGCGGGGCACATAAACTATGCTCGGGACCTGCGCCCGCCTCTGTACCAAGGATTACATGCAACTGCGGCAAGACTTGGACAGAGGGGATGGCCGCCGGAAAGGTTCCGACCGCCGCGCGGGCAAAGCCCCTCCCACGGTCGGCGTCGACTCGTTTGGATCTTGGCGGCCTGGGCTCGCCGAAGAACGAGGTCGCCTTTCCCGCAACTTTCGGCGCTAATGCTGGAGGCGAGGGACTCGCTCAGCGGCCGGAAGGCGGTCCTCCTCAAGGAGCAGCTGCTCTTGCCCGGACTCTGCGCGAGTGGGTACTTGGGGAGGGCCGTGCACGGTTTCGTGAGGAGGGATGCCTCCGCCCCGCGGGCTGGAGCGGAAAGGTACCTGGCCATACCTGAGCTTGCCTGTGGTCGCCGAACCTGGTTCGCACAACCTCGACACGGCCCCCTACCTAGCGCGCCAAAGATGTCGGGGGATATCGGCCTCCACGAGCACCTATGGGGACGGAGCCCCTTGTCGGTTCGGCGGGGGCGAGGATGCACAAAGAGCAGATCGAGGCGACACACACACACAACGATTTTACCCAGCTTCGGGCCGCATGGATGCGTAAAACCCTACTGCTGCATGTCTGGTTGATTGGAGTTCTTGCTCTGGAGCGCAAGAAGCTACAACGAGTTGGAGCTGGACGTAGACGAGGGTCTACTGGGCGTCCTCATGGTTCTGGTTTTTCCTCCTCCTCCCCTTTCTCCCCTCTCCTCTTTTTGCGCATGGGCCTCCTTTTATATGCCAAGGGGTTTCCCACAGGTAGCGGCGCAGGTGAGGGTAAAAATGGCAAGGAACTGTGTGAACAGCGGCTGCACAGTGTTATCGAACCTAACTCTGATGGCGGGCGACAAAGGCATTAAATGCCCGTCTGGATCGCTTGAACAGTGCCGAGGCGGACCGTTAGGGGCGCCTCCGCTCGCCACGGGGGCGACTCTGTCAACGTTGCGTGCCACCGCACACCTCAGGTTGCGTAACGTCTCACCACGTGCCTCCGGGGAAGCTCCAGAGTGACGCGTGGGCAGGTGTGCTGGAGCGCGGGCCTGAGGTGGTGGTTAGCCGCGGTAAGTGGCTTGCCGCGGTAGTTGCCTTGTCGCGCCTGAGAGCTTGCCGCTCGTCAGGCCTTGCCGGGGCGCGCGGCGCGCCGCAGCGGGCTTCTCTTGGGGTGCCTTGGCTTGGCCATCCCGGCGAGCTCCTCCCGCCGGGGCCTTGGTGCTTCGGCTTAGTCGTCCCGGCAAGCTCCTCTTGCCGGGGCCTTGTCGCCTTGGCCCGGCACGCTCCTCTTGCCGGGCCTCACCTGCTTGGCCCGGCAAGCTCCTCTTGCCGGGGCTTGGTCTTCGGGGCTCGATCACTTGGCCTTCGTCCGGCCCGGAGCGGGCCGTGGAGACTCTTGTCGCTCCCCTGGCAGGCCTTGCCGCGGGAGGCTACTACTGCCCGTGCACAAGTTCGGGGTTCTAGGGTACCCCTACTTTAGTACACCGACACCCTTCTCTCTCTTTCTCTCTCTGATTCAATTGCCGCTACCTTGGGGGTGGCTAGTCCTATTTATAGGCAAAGGCCCTGGGCCTCTTCCCAAATATTGAGCGGGAAGGGCGCCAACTGTTGGCCATTTTGAAGGGGAACATCTGGTACACTTATCCTGACTAAAGTTGGTCCTCGCCTGCCAAAGGCTCTAGTGATGACGCTGGCTTGGGCTCCACGGTGACTTCCTCCTTGTCGCGGAGTTGGTCTTGGTCTCGTTGCACCGAAATGGGTGCCTTTGCTTGATCCTCTCGCCCGCGCTTGCTCCCTTTGCACCAAAGAGGAAAGGGAGGACACTGCGCGGGCTGGCGCCCACCTGGCGCCTTTGGTCGTCATGGCTTGCGTCATGGGCACCTCGCGAGGTATCCCGCCTTGATCTCTCCGCCTCCTCATGAGCCAACCTGATGAGGCCGCGCCTGAGGAAGCTCCGTGTCGTCCGCCCCGCGAGGCTTGGCCCCTCGTGAGGGTCTTGGGTTTGTGTTGATGAAGATGGGCCGTGCGGGGCCCCCTTTGAGCCACGCCGCAGGCCGCAGGCAGGCAAGTCTGGGGACCCCTGTTCCCAGAACGCCGATAGATTGTAGGCTAGACAGCCTGTTAGATGGTATAGAAGAAGAATTCAGTCAGTCTAAGTGACTCTGTACTTCAAGTGACATATATTGTACCTAGCCGGATTGTAAATCATTTGTCATGGCAGACCTTTTCGCTTCGACCTCTGGACCCGATAGTCCGGAGTGTATCCGAATACCCGCTCAGTTATGTAAAAACCGGGATACGCATGGAAACCAGGCGTAGGGGTCATAAGTGCTTGAATAGACAAGTGCCCAACTAGCTATATTATATTACATGGATAGTAAGAAACATCTTCCACGGAGAATAGTTCCGTTAAGGGTTCCTTTCCCTGGGTACGCATGCCCTAATGTGCATGTCCGAACTGCGGAAAGAGACGCAGGCTATAAACATCTTGGGGGCATGTATTAAAATAAATAAAACTCATCTTTTGTTCACTAACCGAGTATTCCCTTAAGAATGCTAGCTTTCGGCTTCACCCAGTCTGAGGTACACATCCGGCTGACCCGACAGTAACAATCGCAGAGGTGCTCCCCTTATGCCCTAGCCGAATTAATGGGAATGTAGGGCATAAACACAAGAGCCAGACAACCCAGCTTGGCCAAAACTTAAGTCATATCGATGCATACAATGGCGAAAAAAGGTACATGTGGAAGAATAACACATGTGCGGGGCATAAAGCCCGGAAAATGGTTATATTAAACTTCTGTATAAGAAGCCCCCAGGTATAATGAGCGCGGTTAGCACGTCAAGATTGTGTAGTCAAGACACAATTTAGCCTTTTAAGGCCTTGAAGAGAAGGAAAAAAGAAGAGATAAAGAGAGAAGAGACAGATAACAGATATGTAAAAAATTGACGGGGGTAAGGAGACGAACATAGAGTCCGGCACTAGGCGCAGAACCTTCGGAGTCTGGCTGCGTTCCATGGGATTTGGCTGAGTCGACTATCCGATGCATCCCGCAGACGGTACACTCCACCGGTCAGAACCTGGTCAATAATGAAGGGACCTTCCCATTTGGGCTTGAGCTTGTTCTTTTTCTTCTCCGGTAGGCATAGAACGAGTTCGCCAACATTATAAGCTTTGGCCCGTACTTATCTGCTTTGATACCTTTGAGCCTGTTGCTGATAGAATGCGGAACGGGCTTTTGCCATGTCACGCTCCCCCACCAGGGCGTCCAAACTGTCCTGCCGATCGAGCACAGCCTCTTTTTCTTCATACATGCGCACTCGAGGTGAATCATGAATTATGTCGCAGGGCAGTACCGCCTCTGCGCCGTACACCATAAAAAACGGTGTGTATCCGATAGTGCAATTCGGCATGGTCCGCAGCCCCCATAGTACGGAGTTGAGCTCCTCTACCCAGTGCGTGTTTGATTCCTTTAAGGACCGCACTAATATGGGTATAATGCCGCTCATGATAAGACCATTTGCTCGCTCGACTTGACCGTTAGTTTGCGACTGATAGACAAAAGCATAATCGAGCTTGATGCCCATGTTGCTGCACCAAAGTTTTACCTCGTCGCTTATGAAGTTTGAGCCTTTATCGGTGATGATGCTGTGGGGGACGCCATAATGGTGTACCACCCCGGATATGAAGTCTATCACTGGTCTGGATTCGGCCATTTCAACAGGTTTGGCTTCTATCCAGTTGGTGAATTTATCCACCATGACCAATAAGTATTTTTTCTTATGGCTTCCCCCTTTGAGGGGTCTGACCATATCAAGCCCCCAGACCGCAAAGGGCCAAGTAATGGGTATTGTTTGGAGAGCGGTAGGCGGCATATGGCTTTGGTTTGCAAAAAGCTAGCAACCGACGCAACGTTGAACCAGATCCTGTGCATCTGGTCAGGCCGTCGGCCAACAGAAACCAGTACGGAAGGCCTTGCTTACAAGGGCCCGGGCAGCGGCGTGGTGCCCACCGAGTCTAGCATGGATTTCTACCAAAAGCTTCCGCCCTTCCTCTTCGGAGATGCACCTTTGAAGGACTCCGGTAGTGCTTTTCTTATAAAGCTCTCCCTCATGGACCTTGTAGGCTTTAGACCGCCGCACTATGCAGCGTGCCTCATTTTGGTCCTCGGGTAGTTCCTGCCTGGTAGGTAGGCCAAGAATGGTTCTGTCCACGGGGCGATGACGGCCATTATCACATGGGTTGAAGCTGTTATTTCGGTGGTAGAGCCTCCGATTGTGTAAGGGTGTTCGGTATCTGGTGTTGCGATCGGGTCCGGACTATTGTTACCGGTGTCCCCTTGCCATACCACGGATGGCTTAAACAGCCTTTCCAAGAATATGTTAGGTGGGACAGGGTCGCGCTTAGCACCTATACGGGCGAGGATATCCGCCGCATGATTGTTTTCCCGAGCCACATGGTGGAATTCAAGCCCCTAGAACCGAGCTGACATTTTGAGGACGACGTTGCGATAAGCCGTCATTTTCTGATCCTTGGCGTCGAAGTCTCCATTTATTTGAGATATTGCGAGGTTCGAGTCCCCACGCACCTCCAGGCATTGAATGCCCATGGAAACTGCCATCCGGAGACCATGTAATAGGGCCTCATATTCGGCTGCATTCTTGGAGTCTGTGTATAGTATTTGGAGTACGTATTGGACTGTATCTCTGGTGGGGGACGTCAGGACGACGCCAGCCCCCAGACCAGTCAGCATTTTAGAGCCGTCGAAGTGCATGATCCAATTGGAGTACGCGCCGTATTCTTTGGGGAGTTCGGCTTCTGTCCACTCGGCGACAAAATCGGCCAGTACTTGCGACTTAATGGGTCGTCGTGGTCTATATGTTATGTCGAACGGGAGGAGCTCGATAGCCCATTTGGCAATCCAGCCCGTGGCATCACAGTTGTTTATAATGTCGTTGAGTAGTACTTCCGAGGCCACCGTAATTGAACACTCTTGAAACTAGTGTCGTAATTTCCGGGATGCCATAAATACCGTGTATGATATCTTTTGATAATGTGGGTACCGTGATTTTCATGGAGTGAGGACAGTGGATACATAATATACCGGCTTTTGAAGTGGGAATTTATGCCCGTCCGTCTCTCGTTCGAAGACGATCACTGCGCTTACAACTTGGTGAGTTGCCGCTATATATAACAGCATTGGCTCGCCGACATTTGGCGTGGCCAGGATTGGGTTGGTGGCTAGGATGGCTTTTATTTATTCCAATCCGGCCGTGGCCACGTCCGTCCACTCGAAGTGTTCGATGAGCCGAAGAAGGCGATAAAGGGGTAGTGCCTTTTCTCCTAATCGGGAGATAAAGCGGCTTAAGGCCGCCACGCATCCAGTTAACTTCTGGATTTGCTTGTGGTCAGTTGGGATAGCCAACTGTGATAGAGCTCGGATTTTAGCCGGATTTTCTTCCATTCCTCTACTAGAGACGATGAAGCCCAGGAGCTTTCCGGCGGGCACACCGAAAACGCGTTTTTCCGGATTGAGCTTGATGTCGTATGTTCGGAGATTGTCGAACGTGAGCCTCAAGTCGTCTATTAAGGATTCGACGTGTCTGGTTTTAATGACCAGATCGTCTACGTATGCCTCCACTGTTTTGCCGATCTGTTTTTCCAGACATGTCTGAATCATGCGTTGATACGTTGCACCGACGTTTTTTAGCCCGAAGGGCATTGTGTTAAAACAGAAGGGGCCGTATGGAGTGATAAATGCCGTTGCGGCTTGATCGGACTCCACCATCTTAATTTGGTGGTAACCGAAGTATGTGTCAAGGAAGCACAATAAGTCGTGTCCTGCGGTAGCATCGATAATTTGATCGATGCGAGGGAGGGGGAAGGGATCCTTTGGGCAAGCCTTATTAAGGTCCTTGAAGTCGATGCATAGGCGCCAGGATTTGTCCTTCTTTGGTACCATCACCAAGTTTGCTAGCCAGTCCGGATGTTTTATTTCTCTAATGAATCCGGCCTCCAGTAACTTGGCTAGCTCTTCTCCCATGGCTTGTCGCTTAGGTTCATAGAAACACCAAAGAGTCTGCTTGACCGGCTTGAAGCCCTTTAGAATGTTAAGGCTATGCTCGGCCAGCCTGCGTGGAATTCCTGGCATGTCTGAAGGATGCCAGGCGAATATGTCCCAACTCTCGCGCAAGAACTCCCGTAGTGCAGCGTCTACAGCGGGGTTTAACTGTGCCCCGATGGATGCTGTTTTTGTAGGGTCCGTTGGGTGGACTTGGAATTTGACTAATTCGTCTGCTGGTTTAAAAGAGGTAGACTTGCATCTTTTGTCGAGTATCACGTCGTCCCTATCCACTGTGGAGCGCAACACAGTTAATTCCTCGGTCGCAAGGGCTTCGGATAATGCCTCGAGGGCCAATGCGGCTGTTTTGTTCTTGGCGCGGAGTGCTATGTCCGGATCACTAGCTAAAGTGATGATTCCATTGGGCCTGGGCATTTTGAGCTTCATGTACCCGTAATGGGGTATGGCTCGGAAGATCGTGAATGCCTCCCACCCTAGAAGGGTGTGGTATCCGCTACTAAACGGGGCCACTTGGAATGTAATTTCTTCGGACCTATAATTCTCCGGCGTGTCGAATACGACATCTAGTGTGATTTTCCCAGTGCATCGTGCCTCCCGACTAGGGATGATTCCTCTGAAGGTCGTGCTGCTTTGCTCAATGCGGTTTCTGTCTATTTTCATTTTTTGAAGAGTCTCCTCATAAATGAGGTTTAATCCACTACCGCCCTCTATGAGCACTTTAGTAAGCCGAAAGCCGTCCACAGTTGGACTAAGGACCAAGGCGGCTGGTGCTTGGGCTGTTCGGAATTTAGGTTCGTCACTTGCATTGAAGGTGATAGCCGTGTCGCTCCATGGATTTATTGCTGCCACGTGGCAGACTTCAGCAAGGCTGCGGAGTGCTCGCTTACGCCTATTGTTTGATGCGAAGGTCTCGAAGACTGTCAATACTGTATTGTTGTTATCCACGGGGTGGTGCTCTGCGGTATTTTTAATGAGCAGATCCTCACTGCTCTTGGCCACATGCCGGAGTACCCAACATGCTCTAAGGCTGTGTGTTGGTATGGTATCCGCTGTATTGTGAATTTTGCATGGCCCATTAAGCCATCCTTCCAATACGGTTCCACGCCCTGTAGTGGGCTTTTGCTTCTTTGTAATTGAGTCAGGCGACTTATGAGAGTTCACCCTTTTAGTTCAGACTGGGGGTTTTGTCAGAGCCGGATTATCCCAAAATTTTGTTTGGGTTTTCCAGGTGCTTTCCATCGCACAGTACTTCTGTACTATGGCCGCCAAGTCAGCGAAGTGTGCTATGTCACGGCGACTCATGGCATTGAGGATTCCCTTGTCCGTGCAATTATTGCAAAATAATGAAATTGTGTCTTCCTCGCGACAGTCCTTGACCTTGTTCATTACAAGGAGGAATCTGGCCCAATAGTGATGTATTGTCTCCTGGGGCTCTTGCCTAATGTGGGAAAGATTGTTTATATCTGGGTGGGTGGGTGGATTTAAGTCCAGACCTTGACCCGATCTGAGACCCAGGGGCGAAGGAGTTTCCGATCTTGGAAGTTCGGGCTCCGGGATGTTGCCCAGTGGGTCTGTCCTTCTGCCTGATTCTAGGTTCAGGGTTTGGGCGATGACCTCCCGTAGACGGGTATCCGGCTTGGAGAGCTCGGGAATCCGGACATAGTTTGTCCTCAAGATAGAGGAAGAATCGCTGCATTGCTCCACCACCACTGCTATCTGATGGGTGACCAACGGAGAGTTAATCTCCCTTTGGTCGGGTTTAAGCCCAATCCGATCATAGTCCGTAGCGACTCCCAAAGCGGTGATGCGATCCAAGAGCTCGTTCAAACCGGAGAGCTCCATTGGATTCAACCGCTTGGTAAGTTCCGAGCCAATGTGGAGGCTGTTTTTGATGACCCGAGAAGTCATCGTCGGCACAGCGGCCGAACGGGCGGTCATGACGAAGCCGCCTAGTCGGAGAGTTTGGCCTACAGCCAGGGCTCCCGCAGAGGTGATGTTGTCCCTGACAACGAGACGAGCCATCCTTCGTTATGATGACGGCATAGTGGAACTCTCAATGAAAGCACCAATGTCGGTGCCAAAACCGGCGGATCTCGGGTAGGGGGTCCCAAACTGTGCGTCTAAGGCGGATGGTAATAGGAGGCGGGGGAAACGATGTTTACCCAGGTTCGGGCCCTCTCGATGGAGATAATACCCTACTTCCTGCTTGATTGATCTTGATGATATGAGTATTACAAGAGTTGATCTACCACGAGATCATAGAGGCTAAACCCTAGAAGCTGGCCTATGGTATGATTGTTGTTGTCCTACAGACTAAACCCTCCGGTTTATATAGACATCGGAGGGGGCTAGGGTTACACAGAGTCGGTTACAAGGGAGGCGATCTACATATCCGTATCGCCAAGCTAGCCTTCCATGCCAAGGAGAGTCCCATCCGGACAGAGGTCGAAGTCTTCAATCTTGTACCTTCATAGTCCAACAGTCTGGCCAAAGGATATAGTCCGGCTGTCCGAGGACCCCCTAATCCAGGACTCCCTCACCCGGACCCAGCGACGTGTGGCTCGCCGTCTTGGACCCGAACGACGCTGCTCGCCTGGCTCCGATTGCTAGAGTGTCGTGGATGCTCGCGGGCCATGCCTCCGGCACCATCCGTGGCCACCCCATCGCCTGCCCGCGCTAGTGCGGACGGGCCTGCTCCGGACGACCCGATTGCTGCGATCCCCTTCTTCTTGGGGGCTATCGCGATGATGAAGTCGATGCGCTAACTTCTTAACCAAAATTTTCACAGCTTGCGCCCCCTACCTGGCGCGCCAAAGATGTCGGCGTTCAAGAACGACACCTATGGGATCACAGGTAATCCCTACTACTGTTGCTGGGGCGCGGGGCTATGCAAAGAGCGGGTCTAGAAGATCAACACGGGGGAATTTTATCCAGGTTCGGGCCGCAAACGATGCGTAATACCCTAGTCCTTCTTTGGTGTATATTTGGTGTACTTGAGCTCTTGAACTAGCTGCCCTACATGACTAGCCAAAAAAGTCTGAATCCCTCCTCGGTATGCCTCAGGCCTCCTTTTGTACGTCAAAGGGGTCATCATAGTGGCACACAGGAGGTGGAAAGCATCTACAGTGTACAACTCTATCCCTAACAGCGTGGGACAAAACACATTTAATGCGGCCCGACGTGTCTTCTTGCTTTATCGGGGACGGCAAGGAACCTCGTCCCGTCTGTCGCCGCCTCGCCTCGCTTCGACACGCATCCAAGTTGATGAGGCATGCAGCGCCACGCTGGCTGGCTGGCTGCTATGCTGGTGCGGTGGCAGGGTCTTCATGAAGATCTTCATGTCGCCGCCCAGGTGCCTACCTGGTTGTCCTAGAAGCTGCATGCTGCCACGTAGGTGTGCGCCTAGTTGGCAGGCTGGCTGCTGTGTTGGGACGACCATGGGGCAGCGAAACCTTGGCAGGTTTGGGCCTGACTGCGGCCCTGCAGATGTCCCTGGCAAGGGTCTTGTCGGGGCCCCGAGAAGGGTCTTGCCGGGGTCTTATGGGCGTCCCCCTCAAGGATCTTGCCGATGGTCTCGTGGGCGTCCCCGGCAAGGATCTTGCCGGGGGACTTTTGTCTTCTGGTTCTCATCTAGTCTTGCAAGCCTCTGGTCTTCAGAACGATCTGCATGCCACCACACAGGCGCCTCTCGAGCCTTGGTTCTAATGTTGTCGATGTTGTCGGAACTCTCAGGCTCAAGGGTGGCGGTCTTGCTAGTGTTGGGTAAGTTGCCTCGGCCAGGCCCTTGTCAGGGCCATGTGGGCTGCCCCGGCAAGGCTCTTGCCGGGGCAATCCCACCTTGTCCCTTTTCTCTTCGCGCCGCTGGCTTGAGCGCTGCTCTAGTAGTCTTGTTCTTTACTTCCTCTGCTCCGCCAAGCGTGGCCATGGGCGCGGCTACAACTGCCGGTGCACAAGTAAAGGGATACAAAAAAGGACCCTACTTTTGTAGACTGACAATTATATTTCCATGTTCATAGTTAAGAGTTTATATTATGTGCTACAACTACTATGATCCTGGAATACGTGATTCAGTAAAAACTTATGTGCACGTGTGGAGTGATAAACGGTAAAATAAGATTCATAGTCGTGCCTCTGAGACTATCTCAAGTGCTATTGGTGACCAAGTTTTCCGGATCTTAGGATTGTTGGAAATATGCCCTACATGCAATAATAAAGTGGTTATTATTATACTTCCTTAATCATGATAAAGGTTTATTGTTCATGCTAGAATTGTATTGAACGAAAACTTAAATACATGTGTGGTACATAAAAAAAATATTGTGTCCCTAGTGAGCCTCTACTAGACTAGCTCATTGATCAAAAGATGGTTAAGGTTTCCTAATCATAGATATCTATTGTCACTTGATAACGGGATCACATCATTACAAGAATGATGTGATGGACAAGACCCATCTGTTAGCGTAGCATGTGATCGTTCAGTTTATTGCTACTACTTTCTTAATGTCAAATACATATTGCTTCTACCATGAGATCTTGCAACTCCCGGATACCAGAGGAATACCTTGTGTGCTATCAAACACCACAACATAACTGGTGATTATAAATATTCTCTACAAGTATCTCCGAAGGTGTGTTTTGAGTTGGCATGAGTCGAGATTGGGATTTGTCACTCCGTAGGACGGAGAGGTATCTCTGGGCCCTCCTGGTAATACAGCATCACAAGAAGCTTGCAAGCAAAGTGACTAAGGAGTTAGTTACGATATGATGTATTACGGAACTAGTAAAGAGACTTGCCGGTAACGAGATTGAACTAGGTATGGAGGTACCGACGATCGAATATCGAGCAAGTAACATACCGACAGACAAAGGGAACTACGTATTTGTCATAAAGGTTCGACCGGTAAAGATCTTCGTAGAATATGTAGGAACCAATATAGGCATCCAGGTCCTGCTATTGGTCATTGACCGGAGAAGCATCTCGGTCATGTCAACATCATTCTCGAACCCATAGGTCCACATGCTTAACGTTCTTTGATGATATAGTATTATATCAGTTATATATGTTGGTGACGAAATGTTGTTCGGAGTCCCGAATGAGATCACGGAAATGAAGACGAGCTCCGGAGGTGAAGATTGATATATAGATGATATGGTTGGTCCAAGGGGTAAGACCCACGGGGCTTTAGGTCGGTGCAAAAGCAAGTTTTGAGGAGGTCAGGGACTAGACACCAGGGACCTTGGCATCTGGTCCTGGAGTCCGAGAAGGACTCTTGCCTTGCATGCCAAACCGACTTTGAGGAGGCTCTTTCTCTAAGAAATGACCCAGGGCTCAACATATAAATAGAGAGGCAATGCTAGCACCCGGAACACATCAAGATTCACCAAGCCGTGTGCCGGCAACCCCGCCCCCTCTAGTTTATCCTCTGTCATTGTTTTCGTTGTTCTTAGCGAAGCCCTGCGGAGATTTTTCATCACCACCACCATCACCTCTCTTGCTGGATCGAGAAGGCGAGGATGTCATCGAGCTGAACGTGTGCTGAACGCGGGGGTGCTGTACGTTCGGTACTTGATCGGGACGGATCGTGAAGGTGTACGACTACAACAACCGCGTTGATAAACGCTTCCGCTTAGTGATCTAAAAGGGTATGTAGATGCTCACCCCCTCATAGCTATGCATCTCCATGGATAGGTCTTGCATGTGCGTAGAATTTTTTTGTTTTCCATGCAACGTTCCCCAACAGGGGCATCATGAGTCAGGTCTATGCATAGATGATATGCATGAGTAGAACACAAAGGAGTTGTGGGCGGTGAGCTTCCCACTAATGTCTTATTTTGATTCGGCGTCATTGTGGGATGAAGCGGCCCAAACCAACCTTACATGTGCAGGCACATGAGACCGGTTCCATCAACTGACATGCAACTTTTTTTGCATATAGGTGGTTGGTGGGTGTTTGTTTCTCCTACTTCAGTTGAATCAGATTTGACTACAACGGTCCATGCAGGAGGTTAAATAGCAACTTGATAATCACGATTGTGGTTTTGCATAGGTAAGAATGTTTCTTGCTATTTGCCTGTAGCAGCCACGTAAAACTTGCAACAACAAAGTAGAGGACATCTAACTTGTTTTTGCAGGGCATGTTGTGATGTGATATGGTCAAGATGTGATGTGATATATGTTGATGTATGAGATGATCATGTTTTGTACTAAGTTCACGACTTGCATGTTGATGAGTTCGACAACCGGTAGGAGCCTTACGGTTGTCTTTAATTATTGTATGACCTATGTGTCAATCACTTAAAGCGCCATGTAATCGCTTTACTTTATCGCTATGCGTTCGCAATAGTTGTAGAAGCAATAGTCGGCGAGACGACCCTGATGTAACGATGGAGATCAAGGTGTCATGGCGGTGACGATGGAGATCATGACGATGCTTTGGAGATGGAGATCAAAAGCACAGGATGATGATGGCCATATCATGTCACATATTTTGATTGCATGTGATGTTTATCCTTTATGCATCTTATTTTTCTTAGAACTACGGTAGCATTATAAGATGATCCATTCATTTAATTTCAACATAAATGTGTTCTCCCCGAGTGTGCACCATTGCTAAAGATCGTCATTTCGAAGCACCTCATGATGATCGGGTGTGATAAACTCTACATTCACATACAACATGCGTAAGCTAGTTTTGCACATGCATAATACTTGGGTTAAACTTGACGAGCCTAGCATGTAAAGACATGGTCGCAAAACACTAGAGACCGAAAGGTCGAACGTGAGTCATATAGTAGATATGATCAACATAGAGGTGTTCACCATTGTAGACTACCCCATCTCACGTGATGATCAGACATGCGTTAGTTGATTTGGATCATGTATCACTTAGACAACTTGATGGATGTTGATTTAAGTGGGAGTTCATTAGTAATTTGATTATTTGAACTAAAATTTATCATCAACTTAGTCTTAAGAGTTTTTACATATCTATATTGTAGATCAATGGCTTGTGGTACCGTTCCCTTGAATTTTAATGTGTTACTAGAGAAAGTTAAGTTGAAAGTTGATGGTAGCAACTACACGGACTGGGTCCGTAACTTGAGGATTACCCTCATTGCTGCACAGCAGAATTATGTCCTTGATGCATTGCTAGGTTACCCACCCGCTCCTGCTAATCTAGACATTGTAAACGCTTGGCAAACGTGGATCGATGACTACTGGATAGTTTAGTGTACCATGCTTTACGGCTTAGAACTGGGGCTCCAAAAGCGTTTTGAGCACCACAGAGCATATGAGATGTTCCAAGAGTTGAAATATATATATCAAGCCAATGCCCGGGTTGAAAGATATGAAGTCTCCAAGAAGTTCTATAGTAGTAAGATGGAGGAGAACAGTTCTGTCAGTGAACACATACTCAAAATGTCTGGGTATAATAGCCACTTGACTTAGCTGGAAACTGATCTTCCAGTTGAGAGTGTTATTGACTGAGTTCTTCAGTCACTGCCACCAAGAACAAAGGCTTCGTGATGAACTATAGTATGCAAGGGATGACGAAAATGATTCTTGAGCTCTTCGCGATGCTGAAATTGGCGGAGGTAGAAATCAAGGAGCATCAAGTGTTGATGGTTAACAAGACCACTAGTTTCAAGAAAAGGGGCAAGGGAAAGAAAGGGAACTTCAAGAAGAACAGCAAGCAAGTTGCCTTTCCCATGAACAAACCAAAAGCTGGACCCAATCTTGAAACTGAGTGCTTCTACTATAAGGGAAATGGTCACTGGAAGCGAAACTAACCCAAATACTTGGCAGATAAGTGGGATGGCAAAGTGAACAAAGGTATATTTGATATACATGTTATTGATGTGTACCTTACTAATGCTCGTACTAGCGCGTGGGTATTTGATACTCGTTCGGTTGCTCATATTTGAAAATCGAAACAGGAGCTACGGAATAAACAAAGATTGGCTAAGGGCGAGGTGACAATGCGCGTTGGGAATGGTTCCATGGTCGATGTGATCGCCATTAGCACGCTACCTCTACATCTAACTTCGGGATTAGTTTTAGACCTCAATAATTGTTATTTGGTGCCAGCATTGAGCATGAACATTATATCTGGATCTTGTTTATTGCGAGACAGTTATTAATGTAAGTCAGATAATAATGGTTGTTCTATTTATATGAGTAATATCTTTTGTGGTCAGACACCCTTGATGAATGGTCTATTCTTGTCGAATCAAGATTGTAGTGATACACATATTCATAATATTGACGCCAAAAGATGCAAAGTTGATAATGATAGTGCAACATACTTGTGGCACTGCCGTTTAGGTCATAGTGGTGTAAAGCGCATGAAGAAACTCCATGCGGATGGACTTTTGGAATCACTTGGTTATGAATCATTTGATACTTGCTATTGGTGCAATGATAGGCCCCTTATGTTTTGGTGTTTGTTGACATAAATAGTTTTGGACTTATGTATTTGCTAGTGCACACAGAGTAACATGTCTTGAAAGTGCGTTATATCGACTAGAGCGGGGGTGAATAGGTGATTTTTATGAAATTCTTCAGTGAGGAATTTGCTAGTGAGGAAATTCCTTAGCGAAGAACTACTAGCAGCGGAATAAGTACTCAGAAGTAAACATAACAGAATACATGCATGGTCATCATGATGAAATGAAGACAAACACAGAGTACAGAAAGCGTAAACACATGATAGCACAAGATGAAGACAAACAGACTGAAGAAATTGAACTGAGGAAATTGAGAAAGTCTTCAATCAAAGTCTTCAAACACAGATATGAACAAACATGCAACACAGTAATGAGGAAATGAAAGTGTTGAGGGAATAGAACCAGTTGGCTTGGTGAAGACAATGATTTGGTAGACCGGTTCCAACTGCTGTCTCAGTTGTACGTCTGGTTGGAGCGGCTGAGTATTTAAACTCGAGGACACCCAGTCCCGGACACACAGTCCTCACCGTATTCTCCTTGAGCTAAGGAGACACAATCCTCTCCCAATCACTCGTGGTAAGTATTCAGGTGACTTCCAAACCTTCACAAACTCGGTCACTCGGCGATCCACAATTCCTCTTGGATGCTCTAGACCATGAAGCCTAACCATCTGGAAGAAGCAAAGTCTTCAAAGGTAACAAGCGTGGGATCCACACAAGATCAATCTCTTCAGTGATGCTCAATCACTTTGGGTTTGTAGGTGTTTTGGGTTTGGGTTTTGGATTTTCCTCACTTGGTGATTTTCGCTCAAAGTCCTCGGAGGATGGGTTGCTCTCAAATGACAAGTGTCAAGTTCTCGCGGAGCAGCCAACCAGCTAGTGGTTGTAGGGGGCAGCTATTTATAGCCTAGGGAGCAGTCCGACATGATAAGACATAAATGCCCTTCAATGATATGACCGTTGGATGGATAATATATTTTGGGACAGCTGGCGTGTAGCACAGCAACGGTCGGAAATTTGAGATTCAAATTCCTCAGGGCTATCATGTTCCTCAATGTGTAGGCAATTCACACTGGCGAATTCCTAACTCCTCAGTCAGAGCAAAGTCCTCAGTGACCAGAAGAACTGCGTCTCTGTCACTGAAGAAATTGACTGAACTGTATGAGATTTCCAATGGCTTCACTCAAAGGGATCGGTAGGTGTAGGATTTGAGTTGAGCATCAAGTGGAGATTTTCTCCTTGATATTTCCTCAACCCCCTTAAACAGTACTGTGTTTGCTATGACTCGAGAAAGGGAAAATGAAACTACGAAAACAAAAGTCTTCACGCTTCATGTTCCTCAAATGATAACCAAGCCTTCAAGGTCACACCAATTTCTTCACTTTCAAAGTCTTCAGAAGGTCTTCAGAAATTCTTGAGAATATCAAAGTCTTCAGTTGAAGAACTTCATTTTTAGGGGTCGACTTTCTCTGTAAATATCAAACTCCTCATAGACTTATAGACCTGTGTACACTCATAAACACGTTAGATCCTTAACCTATAAGTCTTCAATACACCAAAATCACTAAGGGGCACTAGATGCACTTACAATCTCCCCCTTTTTGGTGGTTGATGACAATATAGGTTAAGTTTTCAATGGGGATAAATATATGAAGAGTAGATACTGATATTGAGGAATTTGATTACAAGATATAGAAGAACTCCCCCTGAAGTTGTGCATAGTGAGGAATTTGCTTTTGAAGCAATGCACACTTGAAGAGATGAATCATGGAGATCTCCCCCTATATCTTGTAATTCATATACGCATTTGATAGATAATATGAAGAATTTGAAATGCATGATGAAATATGGTGCCTGATGTAATTCAGCATGCGTCCAATAATATTAACGAGGAATAAGCATGCCGAATAGTGCATCAAAAGTATCAGAGCACAGTGCAACAAAAGTATCAGAGCACCATCGGGTTTAAGATTACAACTCGATCCAATAAAGTTTCAGAAGAACGAGAGTTGTAACTTAGAAAAAAACGATATAATAGACCCGCTTGAAGACTAACTCAAATTTCTCCCCCTTTGTCATCAAATGACCAAAAGGATCGAAACTGAGGACTAACGCTCATGAGTATTATCATGATGATGAAGGAGCGCCAGCATCGTTGGGGTCGGTTGTTGAAGTAGGTCCTGCCGCAGTGTCATCCAAGTCTTCATTTTCACCAGTCTCACGCGATGAAGAATATGAGCTGGCCACCAAAGAAGGAACCTTGACCTTCTTGTATTTCTTCGGAGGAGGTGCAGACCAGTCAAACTCTTCTTTGAGACCCATTTGCTTCAAATCATCAGCACTGTAAACTTGAGACAGAACAGCCCAGGTGCGGTTGAGGGTTTCATGAAGGTAGTAGTGGTTTTTCTTCACTGCATTATGTGTTGCAGTCATGTTGTGAAGAATTGAACCAAACTGACGCTTGACCCATTTGTGATTGCGATCAACCTTCTGATGAAGACTGAGGAGTAACTCACGATCAGTCATCACCCTGGGTGCTGTGGCTTGAGGATTTGGATTAGCATTGTTGGCAGCAGAGTCATGTGTGGCAGAGTCATCATTGGTGGAGTAAGATGCAGCCTTGCAAAATTGGCCATCCAATGGACGAATGCCTTCATCTATCACAGCAGTTGCCTTGCCCTTTTCATCAGCTGAGGAAAATGTCCTTTTGAGGACTTCAATAGGAGGCAAGTAGCTGCAGTGGTTCAAAGTGTCAGCTTTGTAATTGAGTGAAGACCTTGTCCTGATGAATCTCATAATCCATGGCGCATAAGGCTTCAGCTCAAACGATGACATGGCAATATTGGCCAGAGTCCTCATGAAGAAATCATGGAAGTTGACGGGAACGCCATGACAGATGTTGAAAAGAATATTCTTCATGATGCCAACGACTTCTTCATCACTTGAGTCGTGGCCTTTGATAGGACTCATTGTCTTCAACATAATGCGATAGACAGTCCGAGGCACATACAACAATTCCTTGACGAGGAAATTGGTTCGAGGGGCCTGCCCTGGCTTCAAAGGCTTCATCAACTCTTGCATATAGTGATTTGAAAGCTCAGGTTCGTTGTAAACACAACATGCATCTTCAAGGGGAGGACTTAGAGGAAGGGCACGAAGCAATTCAGACAATGGTGCCTTGTAAGGTGTGTTCTCAATCATCCAGTCCAGAACCCATGAATTCACATCTTCAGAGTTGCCGGTGATGTGCAGCGTTGCGTAGAACTGAAGAATGATGTCGGATTTCGGGTTCCGGCAGACCCTTGAGGTTCGAACTCTGGGGTGCGCAGAGAGATTACACCTTCTTCCTACGGGCACCCCTCTGCCTCGCAAAGATCTAAGCTATGGAGAATACAGCACAAGAGATACAGGGTTTATACTGGTTCGGGCCACCATTGTGGTGTAATACCCTACTCCAGTGTGGTGTGGTGGATTACCTCTTGGGCTGATGATGATGAACAATACAAGGAAGAACAGCCTCGCGAGGGTCTGTTCTTGGCTGGGGGGATGAACTGCTAGGAGGAGTTCAGTCACCCTTCTCTCTCTCTTTCTTTGAGTGCCTTCTCTAGATCCTAGCTCATTCCAATCTACCTCTACCCTGGGGGTGGCTAGTCCTATTTATAGGCAAAGGCCCTGGGCCTCTTCCCAAATATTGAGCGGGAAGGGCGCCAACAATTGGACATTTTGAAGGGGAACATCTGGTACACTTATCCTGACTAAAGCTGGTCCTCGCCTGCCAAAGGCTCTGGTGGTGACACTGGCTTGGGCTCCACAATGACATCCTTCCTGCCGTTGGACTGGTCTTGGTCTCGTTGCACCAAAACGGGTGCCTTTGCTTGATGCTCTCGCCTGCGCTTGCTCCCTTTGCACCAAAGAGGAAAGGAGGACACTGCGCGGGCTGGCGCCCGCCTGGTGCCCTTGGTCGTCATGGCTTGCGTCACGGGCACCTCGTGAGGTACCCCACCTTGATCTCTCCGCCTCCTCGCGAGCCAGCCTGAGGAGGCCGTGCCTGAGGAAGCTCCGTGTCGTCCGCATCTCGAGGCTTGGCTCCTCGCGAGGGTCTTGGGTCCATGTTGATGAAGATGGGCCGTGCTGGGCCCCCTTTTAGCCATGCCACAGGCCGCAGGCAGGCAAGTCTGGCGACCTCCGTTCCCAGAACGCCAACAGTAGCACCCGGGCCCAAGGCGCGCCCGGGCTTGGCCGTGCAGGGAGGCGAAATGGCAAGGGTGAAGCGCCGCGGGCCCTAACAGCCTGCGGCCTTGGGCGCCGCGTGGCGGTTGATTGGACGTGGGCGTCTCCACTTACCCATGACGCCTCGGCCTCTGCACGGATTGGACAGGTCCCTGCATGCAAAAACGGGTCATGATTACCTGCGATCGTGGAGGCCGATGGTTGGCCTTCGCCGGCTATAAGTACGAAACGGCACGCGCCCTTCCAGTCCATCCCCCTTTGCTTCTCCTTCTTCTTCATGGCTCCATCGAGGAGGTTCTCGACCGCAGAGAAGGGGAAGGCTCGCCAGGTTGAGCCTGCCTCTCCCCCGCCCAAGCGCGGCCGAGGGCGCCCTCGCAAGCATCCTGTGGCCACCACGACAGCTCCCCGCGGCCGTGGAGATGACTTCCAGCACGGTGACGGGTGGACAGCGGCGACCGGGGGGCGCGCTTCGGTCGCGCACCCCCCTAGGCCGCGCTCTCGCGCTGCAGAGGTGCTGCCGGAGTTCATTGTATGGTTGGCGGAGCCGACTAGCACCCGGCTTCATCTTCCTCGCTTCCTCCTCGGCGAACTCCCGGGCGGCGCCCCGGGCGGCCTCTGGCTTCAGGCTGACGGCTGCTGCAGCCGGGCCTCATGGGCTTCACTGGAGGTCTCCGCAGCTGGGAGCCTGGCCTTGACCCGCGGTTGGCAGACGTTTGCCCGCGCGCGGGGCCTGAGTCGTCGGTGCACCCTGCACTTCAAGTTTGACGGCGATGCCACCCTCTACGTGAGGGTGTTCGGGGAAGATGGTCGTCGCGCAGGGTGCTGCCCTGAGGACTACGATCGCGGCCGGGGACCCAGCCCCGTCGGTGATGGAGAGGACAACGCTCGCGTGATTGGCGACGCTCAGGGTTCCCCAAGCTTCACCTGTTCTTCTTCAGGCGGCGACTCTTCTAGCAGTGGCCGCAGTCAGCCTCCACGCCGTCGTACTTGCTTGGGAGGTGGTAGCGCGCCTGCCCGTCGTCGCGCTTCGGTGAAGCGCGAGAGGGAGTCTGCCTGAGTCCCGGAGGCAGCTCGAGTCTTCCCTGCAGGCCGATGTGGGGCGAGCCGCGCCCGATTTGCTCTTTCTCTTCCTTTGTCCTGCATAAAAAGACAGTAGCGTCAAGCCCCGCGGGGGTGTGTTTGGGTTATTGCTGTTAATTATCGCTTTGCTTCCATTATCGTGCCTTCCGGCTATGTGCCCATGTGTAGATAGTTCCCGGCCCCAGCCGTGGGGGGCGACCGGCCCAGGCCCTGTGTTCGTGTCGCGGTGCCCGTGGGGCACGGACTGGAGGGGTGCTCCTGTAATGGACCCGGGTCGCGAAACCTTTAAACGGCTAGGGCCGAAACACTCACGAGGGCGCTCGGCTGCCCCCCCCCCTCGCGAGGCCTTGCATAAGAGAAATCGAGGCAGGAGAGTGAAAAGTCGGAGAACCATAAGTCAAAGGTGGCAATAGCTTCAATAAAACTTCGAATGAGAATGAACAAGCCAACTGCGGAAAGCAAATGAAAAAGCCGCGTCCGGCACCTAATCTAGTCTTCGACGTCTTCTCACCAGCGCGGAGCTAAGTGCTGCCACTGGGCGTGGGAGGGAGCCCCAGGGCCTGAGGCCGGCGCTCCTGAGACTCCGGGGCATGTACAGCCCCAACTCATTATTACGTGAGAGTGTCACGGGCGGTGAGCTTCACAGGCTTCGTGCCTTTCTTAGGGGAAACGAGCTTCACGGGCATTTGCCCTCTTCACAGGCTCTGGGCCTTTTCCAAAACGCGACAACTTCACAGGCATTCGCCTTCTTCACAGGCTCTGGGCTCTTTCCAAAAAGGATGATCTTCACAGGCGTTCGCCTTCTTCACAGGCTCCGTGCCTTTTCCAAAAAGGATAATCTTCACAGGCGTTCGCCTTCTTCATAGGCTCCGGGCCTTTTCCAAAAAGGATAATCTTCACAGGCGTTCGCGTTCTTCACAGGCTCCGGGCCTTTTCCAAAAAGGATAATCTTCACAGGCGTTCGCCTTCTTCACAGGCTCCGGGCCTTTTACAAAAAGGATAATCTTCATAGGCGTTCACCTTCTTCATAGGCTCTGGGCCTTTTTAGGGGTAGAACCTCCGGAGGTGCTGGATATTCCATGCGTTCTGGACTGACACCCCCACCTGAGTCTCCAAGCGCGCGGAGCCAGGCCTGGAAACATGAACAACCTTGAACGGGCCCTCCCACATGGGAGAGAGCTTGTGCAGTCCCTCCCTGGAGACGACCCGCCTGAGCATGAGGTCTCCTACCTCAAGAGTTCTGGGGCGGATGTTGCGGCAATGATACCGTCGTAGTGCTTGTTGGTACCTCGCCGCCCGCAGCGCGGCTTCTCGGCAACGTTCCTCCCCCAGCACGAGGTCCATCCCCCGCATGGCGTCCTGCTGCGCCTCTTCGAACGCCAGGACCTGCGCGGAGCGACGTCTGACCTCGTGAGGGAGGACCGCTTCAGCTCCGTAGACCAGGAACAACGGGGTCTCTCCAGTCGGCTTGGTTGCGGTTGTGCGGATGGACCACAACACGGACAGAAGCTCGTCGTACCAACCCCTGCCGCAGGCCTCCAGCTTCTTCTTGAACGTCCTGGCCTTGAGGCCCCTCAGGACCTCTGCGCTGGCTCGCTCAGCCTGGTCGTTGCTTCGGGGGTGTGCCACCAAAGCGTAGCATACCTGCATTCCAAGGTTAGCACAATATGTTTTGAAGAGGTTACTGGTGAACTACAAACCGTTGTCTGTGATGATGCGGTTTGGCACCCCGAACCGGCTCACGATGCCCCTGATGAACTTGACCGCGGAACCCGCGGGGATGGTGCGGACGGCCTCTACTTCAGCCCACTTGGTGAATTTGTCCACGGCGACGTAGAGGTAGCGGTAGCCCCCTGGCGCCCGAGGAAACGAGCCCAGGATGTCCAGCCCCCAGACTGCGAATGGCCACGAAAGGGGTATAGTCTGTAGGCCTCCCGCCGGCTGATGGATCTGCTTGGCGTGGAACTGGCAGGCCTCACAGCCTTCACCAGTTCGACGGCGTCATTGAGTGCGGTGGGCCAATAAAACCCACTGCAAAACGCCTTGCCGACGAGGGTCCGTGATGATGAATGATGTCCACAGTCTCCGCCGTGTATATCTTCCAGCAGTTCCTTTCCTTGCTCCCTGGGGATGCAGCGTAGGGATACATCGTTTGGTCGCTTCCGGTAGAGCTCCCCATCCTTGATGCAGTATGCCGTGGCCTGCCGTGCCACACGCTCTGCTTCCTCCTCCTTCTCCAGCAGGATCCCTTGTGTCAAGTAACTCCGGAGCTCCATGATCCAGCACCCCTCCTGCGGTTCCATCGTCAGGAGCAGGCGTGCCCCTGAGGTCGGGCCACAGACCGGGGCTCCTGAGGCAGGCAGCTGCGGGAGCTCCTCCCGAGGCTGAGCCGTGTTTGACAATGACGGCAGGGCTGTGGGCCTGAAGAGCTGCTCCTCGAAGATGCCAGACTCCTGAGGTAACCGCCTAGACGCCCGTCTGGCGATGTTGTCGGCCTCCTGATTGGTGCCACGGGGCACATGCTGCAACTCCAACCCCCAAAACTGCTTCTCCATCTTGCGGACCTCTGCAAGGTAGGCTTCCATGTGCTCATATTTCGGCTCGTACACCTTGTTGGAAAAATTGACAAGGAGCTGCGAATCGCCCTTGATGGTGAGGCGTTTCACCCCCAGGGCAGCTGCGGCCTTCAGGCCCGCTATTAGACCTTCATACTCCGCTATGTTGTTGGAGACCTTTTCACCTTGCTGGAAATAGAGCTGTACTGCATAGTAGAGCTTGTCCTGAGTGGGCGATATAAGCACTGCCCCAGCCCCAGCACCATGCCTGGAGAACGCCCCATCGAAGCACATGACCCAACCTTCTGGTGCCTCGCTTCCCGGAGAGAGGGACCGATCCTCGTCGGCCTTGAGGCCTGGTGCCTCCGTCCATTCTGCCACAAAATCCGCTAATGCTGCTCCCTTGATGAATCTGGTCGTGCTGAATTCGAGCTGGAACGCTTGTAGTTCTATGTTCCACTCAGCGACCCTCCCGGCCGAGTTAGGGCTCCTGAGCACTGTCTACAAGGGATATGACGAGACGACCTTGATGGGGTGACCCTGAAAATAGTGCCGCAGCTTGCGCGAGGCCACCAGTAGCGCGAGGAGGAGCTTCTGAGGCATGGGGTACCGTGCCCTCGCGTCCCGCAACACCGTGCTGACGAAGTACACTGGGTGCTCAACGAGGTTGGGTGCGTCAGTGCTTGTGGCGCCCTCCGGAGATAATAACGTATCCTGGGGCGATGAGGCCTCCGGAAGTTAGCCTCGATGCCTCAGTGGGACACGAGGAAACCCAAGAGCTTGCCCGAGGGGACTCCGAACACACACTTCTCCGGGTTGAGCCGTAGGTTCGCTGCGTCGAGGCTCGCGAAGGTTTCCTCCAGGTCTTGTATCAGGGTCCTGGCCTCCCGAGTCTTTACCACAATGTCATCGATGTATGCCTCAACATTCTTCCCGAGCTGCGGGCCCAAGGTGATGTGCATCAGCAGCTGAAAGATCGCCCCCGCATTACGCAGCCCAAATGGCATGCATGTGTAGCAGTACACCCCACACGGGGTTAGGAAGGCTGTCTTTTCGACGTCTTCTACCGCCATCTTGATCTGGTGATACCCAGAGAAGGTGTCCAAGAAGCATAGCAGGTCGCATTCTGCGGTGGAATCAACGATCTGGTCGATGCGGGGGAGGGGGAACGGATCTTGCGGGCATGCCTTGTTGAGGTTGGTGAAGTTGACACACATGCGCTCCTTCCCTCCCTTCTTTGGCACCACGACGGGGTTGGCCAACCAATCCGGGTATCGGACCTCGTGAATGACCCCAGTGGCCTCTAGTTTGCGGGTCTCTTGGACCATGAAGGCCTGCTTCTCTGTGGACTGCCGCCTTGCCTTCTGCTTCACGGGGCGCATGTTGGGGCACACGTTGAGGTGATGCTCGATTACGCTCCTAGGGATCCCCGCCAACTAGTCAGGCTCCCAAGCGAATACCTTCTTGTTCGCGCGCAGGAACCTGACCAGGGCCTCCTCCTGCTCGGGCTCGAGGTTGGCGCCTATGGTGAAAGTGGCGTCGGTGGACCAGTCCTCATCGACGGGTATCTACTTGGTTTGTGCCTTGTCTTGGGTGAACAACTGTTTCTTCTTGGCGGGTGCAGCCCCCTTGGGCTCGGGGGTCTCCGAGTCGGCGGGATGTGCCGACGCCGCCATCTTGAAGGCGAGCTTGAGCACTCACAGCGCGTCTCCGGTGTCCCCGTGCACGGTGAGGACACCGCTGCTCCCGGGCATTTTCATGAGGTTGTACGCCGGGTGTGTTGCGGCCATGAACTGGGCCAGCACTGGATAGCCGAGGATGGCGTTGTAGGGGAGGCCGATGGGGGCGATGTCGAAGTTGACCAGCTCCATGCGGAAGTTGTCGTAGGTGCCGAAGGTTACTGGGAGCCGGATCTGTCCCAAGGAGCTGGATGACCCGCCCCCAACGCCTAAGAAGGGCCGCCTGGGTTGCAGCCGTTCCAGGGGTATGCAGAGGAGGTTGAAGGCCTCAACCGAGAGCACGCTGAGGCCCACGCCGCCGTCGATGAGAGTCCTGGTGACGGCCACCTGGCAGATGGTGGGGGTGTACAGCATGGGGAGCGCGCCCGAGCAGGCCGAGTTGGTGGGGTGGTCCTCCGAGCGGAAGGTCAGGCCGGCCTTTGGCGCCGACCGGTCCAGGAGAGCCCCCTGCCGCGTGGCAGCGGCGCTGACCCGGCAAATGAACGGCTTGACGTGGTGACTTGTAGGCGGCGCTTGCGAGCCGCCCAGGAGGGCCGCGACGACCGGGGGTATTGGGGTAGCGTGGTGGGCGAGGAAGAGGCTGCGAAGCTCTTCCCAAGAGGCCACGGAGGCTGCCGGCAGGTGGAGCAGCCATGCGCGCGGGGCGCCGGTGAGGGCCATGGGAAGCCAGTTGGCCATGACCCTATCATCACCTCCGGCTTCGAGGATGGCTTCCTCGTACGCCAGCAAGAAGGCCAGCGGATCAGTCGTGCCGCTGTAGCACGGCGGCGTCGTTGGCTTGAACTTGTCGGGCCACCGTACCCGTTGCAGGGCTGGGGCCAGGGCTCGGAGCCCCCTGGCCCCCGTGCTGGCCCCGGCGGCCGGAGCGGGCGACGCGCTACTCATCGCGAGGCAGGTCGTGGCGGTGGCGGAAGGGAAAACTCCGGTGCACCCCTACCTGGCGCGCCAAATGTCGGATTTCGGGTCCCAGCAGACCCTTGAGGTTCGAACTCTGGGGTGCGCACGGAGATTACGCCTTGTTCCTACCTACACCCCTCTGCCTCGCAAAGATCTAAGCTATGGAGAATACAGCATAAGAGACACAGGGTTTATACTGGTCCGGGCCACCGTTGTGGTGTAATACCCTACTCCAGTGTGGTGTGGTGGATTGCCTCTTGGGCTGATGATGATGAACAACACAAGGAAGAACAGCCTCGCGAGGGTCTGTTCTTGGCTGGGGGGATGAACTACTAGGAGGAGTTCAGTCACCCTTCTCTCTCTTTCTTTCTTTGAGTGCCTTCTCTGGATCCTAGCTCATTCCAATCTGCCTCTACCCTGGGGGTGGCTAGTCCTATTTATAGGAAACGGCCCTGGGCCTCTTCCCAAATATTGAGCGGGAAGGGCGCCAACAATTGGCCATTTTGAAGGGGAACATCTGGTACACTTATCCTGACTAAAGCTGGTCCTCGCCTGCCAAAGGCTCTGGTGGTGACGCTGGCTTGGGCTCCACAATGACATCCTTCCTGCCGTTGGACTGGTCTTGGTCTCGTTGCACCGAAACGGGTGCCTTTGCTTGATGCTCTCGCCTGCGCTTGCTCCCTTTGCACCAAAGCGGAAAGGAGGACACTGCGCGGGCTGGCGCCCGCCTGGCGCCCTTGGTCATCATGGCTTGCGTCACGGGCACCTCGTGAGGTACCCCGCCTTGATCTCTTCGCCTCCTCGCGAGCCAGCCTGAGGAGGCCGTGCCTGAGGAAGCTCCGTGTCATCCGCCTCTCGAGGCTTGGCCCCTCGCGAGGGCCTTGGGTCCGTGTTGATGAACATGGGCCATGCTGGGCCCCCTTTTAGCCACGCCGCAGGCAGGCAAGTCCGGGGACCCCCGTTCCTAGAACGCCGACAAATGAGTTCTTCATTCCAATCACAGATGTCAGTGCAGAAATTGAGTAGCCCAGCGTCGTGAAGAACACTGAGGACTTGCGTGAAGCACGGCAGAGACTCCATGTCTACATGAGGAATGTGTGCATGGTCGAAGACTTTGTATTTGTTGAATAGCACTGAGGAATAGAAGTTGTCTTGACTAGCAGTCCAGAAACGCCTCTTCCTTATGCGAGTAGAGTCATAGGGGTTGTAATCTGTGAAGAATACATGCTCACCAAAAAAGTCTTCAGCCTTGAACTTTTGCTTCCTTGAGAACGGATCCTTTGGCTTTGGCAGAGGAGTGTCAGTGAGTTGCATCACTACCTCACGAATCGTGATCTCAGGTTCTTCAGGCTGAGGAATTTCTGGTTCCTCCTCAGGTGCAGTCACATCTTCAGCAGCAGCAGCAGTTTCTTCAGCACTAGTGGCTGGAATTTATTCATGCACAGATGTAGTGGGATGAGTTTCTTCAGAGCCCAATTGAACTATTGGTGCAGGAGAGTGAGGGATTTGCTGCAGTGGGGTGAAGAGTGGAGAATTGGGATGCTGACTTTCCCAAAAGTCGTCATTCATCACTGGAGTTGTGCTTCCAATGTCCACATCTTCATCATCAATTTCTTCAGCACCAGCCTCTTCAGTAGTAAACTGAGGCATTGGTGATGAAACCACTGGGGTTAAAGGGATTGCATCCACTTCAATTTCTTCATCAATCTGCTCTGACGAAGTAGTAGATTGAGTTTCTTCATCAGATCCGCTTGGGATCACATATTCTTCATCAAAAGGAACAAGGTTCTTTGATGGCATGGTTGAGATCGGAACAACATCAATAGGATTGTCAAACGAGCTGGTCATCGTCTTCATCTTCTTTGGAGCTGAAGATTCTGAAGCTTTTGATGCTTTACTTTTCTTCACTGCAGCTCGCTCTGCAGCCTTGGTCTTCTTCACATCTGATGCAGATGAAAGGATAGGAGTTGGTGTAGGCGCACTGAGGAATCTGGCTGAATTTCCTCAGGCGCAACTGATGTGGTTGCCCTGACTTTTTCAGTTTCTTCAGGCGCACCACTAGTGGATGCCCTGGAAATTTCTTCAGCGGCTGGAATGGAGTCATCAGCCCTGGAACTAGCATTTTCTATAGCAGCCTGAAAATCATCAGCGGTGCTGGCATGTTCTTCAGTGGGCTGAGCAGAAGCTTCAGCTTGAGGAACTTCATGTTGCGTTGGAGCTGCAACCTTGGTGAAATTTTCAGTCAGTCTCACAAACCTGACTTTGGCTCCCTTCCAATCAGCATAGTAGGAGTCAAATTTTTCGCGGAGTGATTTGATTTCAGCCTGCATCTTGACAAGTTCTTCAGTTGTCATCTTGACAACATTTTTCTTCAGCAGTTTTTCTTTTCTTTACTGCGATTTCTTGATCTCTCTGGCCCTATCATATTTCCACTTCTCCTCTTGGATGAAGTGAGTCAGCATGTGACTTTGGCCAGGTGTCAACTTGAAATCAGGCATAGGTGTGTTGGGATCCTTATGCCAGAGATCAATGTAATCGAGGATCGCCCTTGGATCCAGTAGCAGTGGCACAGGTGTGCCTTTGGCTCTAGCGGCCCTTTCTTGTCTATCCCTGATGATTTCTGCAAGTTCTTCTTCATCAGCCTCATCTTTTTCAGACGGCACATGAAAGACAACCTGCTTCTTCTTAGGACTTGGCCGAGAACCTCGTCCAGCAGTTGCTTTAGTCTTCAGCAGAGTTGGGCCAGATGAAGAATTTGGCGCAGCCGAGGAACTTGCTGAGACACCAGAGGCAATAGAGATGCCTACAGTCCTTTGGCACGAGGCCAGATGCACAGGTGCTGAGGACTTTGTTGGAACAACTGAGGACTTCGGTGGAGGTGCTGAGGATTTCGGAGGAGCAGGGGCAGCTTGAGGAATTTGTCTTGAAGATTTTGAAGTTTCTGGCCGTGAGGGCGCAGCTGAGGAACTTGGCCATGAGGGCATTGTTGGTGAAGCACTTGGCTTACGAGCAGGCTTCTTTGCTATTGATTTCCTCGGCTTGACAGAGGCCTCAGTGGCAGCAACAACAGCAGAATCTTCATTGAATTTCCTCACTGCTTCTCTGGCTTGTCTTGCCAATTTGGCTTGGCGCTTGGTCCATTCTTCAGGAAAATCCTCACCGCGTTTGATGCTAGTGGGATCAGCCACTTGGCCAGGTGCCAATGGGGCTCTTGGGCATGGAGGATTCAGTGTGAATTTCTTCATATACTTTGGAGTAACGTATCTGTACTCCCTCCATTCATGTGCCCATCTCCGTTCAATCATCTGAATGCGCACCTTGCGCTGATTTTTATCTTCCTCAGGAGGTGTGCAGTACCCAGCATAGATGTCCTCAGGGATTTCAAAGGCAGTCATGACCTCAGGCTTCTTTCCTCCTTTCTGTGGCCTTTTACCGTCAGCCATTTTCTTCAGTTGAGGAATTTGAACAATCGAATTCTCTGAAGAAGTATGCAGTTTTTCTTCGAGGAACGCTGCGAACGAGTTAAGTTGATGAGAACCTAATGATTCAGCAGCGGACATGTGTACCTGTGAACAGAGTATAGTTGCGAGGAATTTGGAGAGGTCATATGCGTTCTTAGAGGGTTTTTCAAAAAGAACAAGTTTGAGGAATTTGACCAGATGCGTCTTGAAGAATTTCACTAAGCGTGGTATATCTTAGGTTCCAGAGTTGTATAGATCAAAGATCCACACAATTGAGGAATCTTAAAGAAAACGATGCTTAGGGAAATGAATCAAGTACAGATGATATGTGAGGATTTGAAGAATAAAACACCTTTGAAAATTTTGTAGAAAATTTCGAATCAAAGAGGGTAGTAAAAGTAAATTTTAATTAACCTGAATGAAGAACACGACGAACAGAGAGGTGAAACAGTGAAGTTCGTCGATGTAGATCTTCCACGCCCTAACTTGGCGGAGGAAGACGTCTACGGCGGCGGAGGAGGTGAAGATTTCCGCGGTCGGCACGAGTACGACGACGACGAGGTCGAGGCAGTGAAGCTCTTCCTCACCGGCAACGATGGAGTAGCGGCGGCGCTAGGGTTTGAGAAGCTCGAGCGGGAGAGAGATATCGAGCGGAGTAAAAGAAGTGAGGAAGGGGCGAGGGGTATTTATAGAGGCAGTGAAAAACTGTTCGCCCAAAGATTTAGGATGAACGTGCCCCTGACCATTCTCCTTCTCACGACATGTGTCACCCACGTACTGTGTAGTGGAGATCGTGTAAGATCGTGGGTGAATAGAATAATGCATCGTGGGATGCGGAACGGTTTGAGCGGCAAAACCGAAAATTTGGATAAGATTAGTTTTAACGTTCCGTTCGCAATTTCTTCAGCTGACAAGGACACAGTGAAGATTTTGAACGAGTTTCAAATAGAACGCACATGAAGAATTTGTGAATATATTGGATTGAGTATAGCATAGAGGGGAACGGGTCCGATCACATTCACTTAGCAGAAAAAATCAACTTGAAGAAATAGCTATAAGAGAATGCTGTAGAGGACATAAACTCATATATAGCCAATGAAGAAAAACGACGACACAAGTGAAGATTTTGCAAGTTGAAGAATTTGAACAACTGAGGAATTTCAAAATTGAGGAAAAACTCAAATTGAAGATTTTCAACTTTTGTGGTGGCGTGACCCACGGTATAAGAATGATGATTTCAGACACCGCGTACAATTGTTGTAGGGTTCTGAGAATCAAATTCTTCATTAATTTCTTCACATTTAGAGTGTTATTCTTCATTGATTGAAGAAAAATGTTTCTTCATGTGTTGCACATCCAAATCATCAATTTTGCATAAGTGTTAGGATGAGTGCCTTTTCAGAGTACATTCGAAGACTCTAAGATATTTAGCTCACACCGCAACTTGCTAAATCTCTTCTCATCCAAGGGCTTAGTGAAGATATCGGCTAGTTGTTCTTCAGTCTTCACATGCTCAATAGAAATGTCGCCCTTCAACACATGGTCATGAAGAAAATGATGACGAATCTGAATGTGCTTTGTCTTCGAGTGCTGAACTGGGTTGTGAGCAATCTTGATGGCACTCTCATTGTCACAGAGGAGAGGCACATTCTTCACGTTGACGCCATAGTCCTTGAGTGTTTGCTTCATCCATAGCAGTTGAGCACAGCAAGAACCAGCAGCAATGTACTCAGCTTCAGCAGTAGACAGTGATACACAGTTCTCTTTCTTCGAGGACCAACAGACCAAGGATCGTCCGAGGAAATGACAAGTACCAGATGTTGACTTGCGGTCCACACGGTCACCAGCATAGTCAGAGTCAGAATATCCAATGAGATCAAAATCCGAGCCCTTGGGATACCATAATTCTAGTGTCGGTGTGTGATCTAGATATCGAAGAATATGCTTCACAGCCTTATGGTGTGATTCCTTCGGTGCAGCTTGAAATCGGGCACACATGCAAACACTAAGCATTATATTTGGCCTAGATGCACATAAGTACAATAAAGAGCCAATCATGGAGCGGTATACCTTATGATCGAAGTCAATACCATTTTCATCAGTGCATAGATGACCATTTGTGGGCATAGGAATTTTGATGCCTTTGCAATCTTGCATGCCGAATTTCTTCAGGACATCCTTGAGGTATTTCTCCTGAGATATGAATATGCCATTGCGCTGTTGACGAATTTGAAGACCTAAGAAGAATTTCAACTCTCCCATCATAGACATTTGATATTCTTCACTCATCATATAGGCAAATTCATCACTATAACGTTGGTCAGTACAACCAAAGATGATATCATCAACATATATTTGGCACACAAACAGTTCACCATCATAAGATTTAGTAAAAAGAGTGGGATCGAGTGAACCGGGTGTGAAGCCTTTCTTCATGAAGAATTCCTTCAATGTATCATACCACGCCCGTGGGGCCTTCTTGAGGCCATAGAGGGCCTTGTTAAGTCTGAAGACTTTGTCAAGATGTTTTGGATCTTCAAAACCTGGGGGTTGAGCAACATATACTTCTTCCTCAAGCTTACCATTGAGGAATGCACTTTTCACATCCATTTGATATAAGATGATATCATGATGGTTAGCATAAGCAAGCAATATACGAATAGCCTCAAGTCTAGCAACAGGTGCAAAAGTTTCATCAAAATCAACTCCTTCAACCTGTGTGTAGCCTTGAGCTACTAGTCGTGCCTTATTCCTCACCACAACACCATTTTCATCTTGCTTGTTGCGGTAGATCCACTTTGTGCCAATGATGTTATGCTTGCGAGGATTGGGACGATTGACTAGTTCCCAGACGTTGTTGAGCTTGAAATGATGTAATTCTTCTTGCATGGCCTGAATCCATTCAGGCTCCAGAAATGCTTGATCTACCTTAGTGGGCTCTGTGATAGAGACAAAAGCAAAGTGCCCACAAAAGTTAGATAAGTGTGAAGCTTTTGAGCGTGTGAGAGGACCTGGTGCTCTAATGTCATCGATGATCTTCTCCACTTGCACTTCTTTTGCAACGCGAGGATGAGCTGGTTGTCGTTGAGGAATTTGATCAGCATTTTCTTCAGCATCAATTTCCTCAGCATTTCCTTCAGGTACATCATCTCGACGTTCTTCACGTTCTGGAATGAATTCTTCAGCCCTTGTGTTTGATAGAATCCTCGGGTGCTGGTTCATTTAACACAGAAGGTAGGTGCTCTCTTTGCGAGCCATTAGTTTCATCGAACCGCACATCTACAGTTTCAACAATCTTGTGAAGAACATTGTTGAAGACTCTGTAGGTGTGCGAGTCCTTTCCGTAACCAAGCATAAAACCTTCATGTGCTTTTGGTGCAAATTTAGAGTTGCGATGAGGATCTCTAATCCAGCATTTAGCACTGAAGACTTTGAAATAACTCACATTTGGTTTCTTGTCAGTGAGGAGTTCATAGGCAGTCTTCTTGAAGAATTTGTGAAGATATACTCTGTTGATGATATGGCACGCAGTATCAATTGCATCAACCCAGAAACGACGAGGGGTTTTGTACTCATCGAGCATAGTGCGAGCCATCTCAGCAAGAGTCCTGTTCTTGCGCTCCACGACGCCATTCTGTTGAGGAGTATAAGGAGCAGATAACTCATGAGTAATACCAAGTTCATCAAGATATTCATTGAGACCCGAATTCTTGAACTCAGTGCCATTGTCACTTCTGATGTGCTTGATCTTCACACCAAAGCTGGTTGAAGCCCTCGAGGAAAATCGTTTGAAGACTTCCTGCACTTCATGTTTGTAACAGACAAGGTGTACCCATGTGTAACGAGAGTAATCATCAACAATAACAAAGCCATATTGAGATGCTTCATTTGAAGCCGAGGAATAGTGATTAGGACCGAAGAGATCCATGTGAAGCAATTCGAATGGTCGGGTAGTGGTCATGATGGTCTTTGCTGGATGCTTGGCCTTGGTCATCTTTCCAGCTTCACAGGCACCACATAAGTGATCCTTGAGGAATTTGACATTCTCAATGCCAATAACATGCTTCTTCTTCGCAAGCGTGTGCAAATTCCTCATGCCTGCATGACCAAGTCGCCGATGCCATAGCCATCCTTCTGAAGGTTTTGCAAGTAGGCACACGGCTGGTTGTGAATCTGTAGAGAAGTCAACAATATACAAGTCTCCTCTCCTAAAGCCTTCGAAGACTTTGGAATTGTCAGCTTCCATAATCACAACACAACGATACTTGCCAAAGACAACAACCATATCAAGATCACAAAGCATTGAGACAGACATAAGGTTGTATCCTAAGGACTCAACAAGCATGACTTTGTACATGTATTGATCCTTTGTGATAGCAACTTTACCTAGACCCAATACCTGACTTTTGCTTTTATCAGCGAAGATGATATGCTTCAGATGTGATGACGATAAGGGAGCATCCACCAACATATTCCTGTCACCAGTCATGTGATTTGTACATCCACTATCAAGTACCCACTCAGTGGCTTTGGGTTGATCATCCTGCAGATGAATTAGTGTAACTTACGAACTCATATACTTCAGCGGTGAAGAATATGATATCACAATTCATCAAATCAATTTCATCAAGCAGTAGGATAGATAAAGCAGAGGGAGGACGTGGGAAATGAAAGTTCATTTCATCATGGTTAGCCTGCGTCCTTTCAGGCATTTTCTCAGGTCCCCAGCAAATTCTTCAGATGTTACAGTACGTTTGGAGACCTGGCCCTGCATAAGAGATTAGTTCTTTTTCTTCACCACCCACATCTGAAGGGGTAACAAAGAGTTCATTACTCTGTGAGCTCCATATGAGAATGGTGGCATACAGCCAAACCATTACGTTTCACATAAGAAGGGTTAGGGTAAGCATATGAATAAGCAGAGAAATTCTTCGAGGACTTATGAACATAATAATTTGAAGAATAATGCTCATATTCATAGACCTTGGCTCTTCCCTGCGAAACAGAGTTGTTAGCACGATGATGTTCATATGAGGACTTTGATCCATGTGAGGAATTTGATCCCCTTGAGGAATTTGGTCCGTATGAGGACTTGGATCCATATGAAGAATTTGGTCCAGATGAAGAATTTGATCTGGGGTTCCTATTCTTCACTGGTGGTGTCATGAAGACATTCACCTGAAGACTTTCAAGGCACCTTTTGGGAACCCAGATCTTCTTCATAGGGGAACCATTCCTGCAGTTAGTGCCAACATATCAAGCAAATACTTCACCATTTTGATTTTTGAACAGTTTATAGTTGGAGTCAAATGACTCATCAGAAGAATGAGAAGATTCACATGAATAGCCAGATAAATTAGATGGATCAACTGGAGGTCCCTTTGCAGCAACCCATGAGGTTTTGGGGTACTACTCTGGCTTCCAATATGTGCCATCAGCATTGAGTTTCCTCTCAAAGGCAATACCCTCTTTCCTAGGGTTCCTGTTGAGGATCTGCTTTTTAAGCACATCACAAAGAGTCTGATGCCCTTTGAGGCTTTTGTACATGCCTGTCATGTACAATTCCTTCAGCCCTGCATCGTCAGTGATACTAGCAATGTCCTCAGATGAGGAATTAGTGATAGCAGAGACAGGTGAAGAATTTGTGACATTAGAAGCATTTGAACATTCAGGTGAAGAATTAGCAGATTCTCGTTCAATGCATTTTAAACATGGAGGAATAAATTCTTCCTGAGCAGCGCGGATTTGTTGAGCAAGCAATGAATCGCGCTCCTTCTGAAGATCTTCATTACTCACTCTTAGCTCCTCAAGATCTTGCTTTCTTTGAAGAAATTCATAAGAAAGCTTCTCATGATCAGATAAGAGAGTGTTATGATGACCTTGAAGGTTATCAAACCTGGTCTGAAGTCTTTGAACATTTTCAGTCAAGGCTTTAGTGCGATCCATTTCTTCACCCAACATATCATCACTTTTGTCTAGCATGTTTTGAACCTTTTCAAAAGCCCTTTGTTGTTTCACATCAATCTTAGCAAGTTTTGTGTAGCTGGGCTTAAGATTTTCATCAGATTCATCTTCACTAGACTCAGAGGAGGTATATTTAGGTACCTTGGCACCCTTTGCCATGAAGCAATAGGTGGGAGCATAGTCATCGTTTCCTTCATCAGCCTTGTTGGTAAGGTCATTTTCTTTAGAGTTGAAGATAGACTTGCTGACGAATGCAGTAGCGAGGGCTAGGCTTGCCACACCAGACTCAGAGTCCTTAGAAGCCTCCTCTTCTTCTTGTTCCTCGGATTCAGCTTCAGAGTCCATTTCCTTGCCAATGAATGCCCGAGCCTTCTTGGAGCTGCTCTTCTTGTGAGATGAAGACTTTGAGGATTTTGATGATGAAGATTTTGAGGACCTCTTCTTTTTTTTGCATCATCAGAACTGTAATCCTTGTATTTCTTCTTCTTTGATTCCTTTTCCCATTGAGGACAATCTTGAATGTAATGTCCTGGTTTCTTGCACTTGTGACAAAGCCTCTTCTTGTAGTCATTGGATGAGGAATCATTGCTCCTGGAGGGTTTTCCAAAGCGACCACTTCTTGAGAACTTCTGGAATTTCTTCATTAGCAGTGCTAGATCATGACTCAGTTCTTTGGGGTCACCAAGGCTACTACCAGAGTCTTCATCTTCGGATTCTGATACTGCCTTGGCCTTCAGTGCACGTGATCTGCCATAGCTCAAACCATAGAGATCTCTCTTTTCAGCAAGCTGGAACTCATGAGTGTTTAGCCTCTCAAGGATATCAGCGGGGTCAAGTGACTTGTAATCAGCACGCTCTTGTATCATCAGTGCCAGAGTATCAAATGAGGAATCAAGCGATCTCAACAATTTCTTCACCACCTCATGGTCGGTGATGTCAGTGGCACCAAGTGCTTGAAGCTCATTTGAGATGTGAGTGAGGCGATCAAAGGTTTGCTGAACATTTTCATTGTCGAGTCTTTTGAAGCGGTTGAAGAGATTGCGAAGAACATCAACTCGAGAGTCACGCTGAGTTGAAACTCCTTCATTGACCTTGGACAGCCTATCCCAGATAAGCTTAACAGTTTCCAAAGCACTCACTCTACCATACTGTCCTTTACTCAGATGGCCACATATGATATTCTTCGCTTGGGAATCGAGTTGCTTGAATCTCTTCACATCGGTAGCGTTCAGTGAGGGTGATACGGAGGGAACACCATTTTCCACAACGTACCAGAGATCATTATCAATTGCCTCAAGATGCATGCGCATCTTGTTCTTGCAGTAGGGGTAGTCCGTCCCATCAAAGGTAGGACACCCAGTAGAGACCTTGATCATACCTGCGGTCGACATAACTAAAACTCTAGGCGGTTAAACCAAAATCACACAGAACAAGGGAGTACCTTGCTCTGATACCAATTGAAAGTGCGTTATATGGACTAGAGGGGGGTGAATAGGTGATTTTTATGAAATTCTTCACTGAGGAATTTGCTAGTGAGGAAATTCCTTAGCAAAGAACTACTAGCAGCAGAATAAGTACTCAGAAGTAAATATAACAGAATACATGCATGGTCATCATGATGAAATGAAGACAAACACAGAGTACAGAAAGCGTAAACACATGATAGCACAAGATGAAGACAAACAAACTGAAGAAATTGAACTGAGGAAATTGAGAAAGTCTTCAGTCAAAGTCTTCAAACACAGATATGAACAAACATGCGACACAATAATGAGGAAATGAAAGTGTTGAGGGAATAGAACCAGTTGGCTTGGTGAAGACAATAATTTGGTAGACCAGTTCCAAGTGTTGTCTCAGTTGTACGTCTGGTTGGAGCGGCTGAGTACTTAAACTCGAGGACACCCAGTCCCGGACACACAGTCCTCACCGTATTCTCCTTGAGCTAAGGACACACAGTCCTTGCCCAATCACTCGTGGTAAGTCTTCAGGTGACTTCCAAACCTTCACAAACTCGGTCACTCGGCGATCCACAATTCCTCTTGGATTCTCTAGACCATGACGCCTAACCGTCTGGAAGAAGCACACTCTTCAAAGGTAACAAGCGTCGGATCCACGCAGGATCAATCTCTTCAGTGGTGCTCAATCACTTTGGGTTTGTAGGTGTTTTTGGTTTGGGTTTTGGATTTTCCTCACTTGATGATTTTCGTTCAAAGTCCTCGGAGGATGGGTTGCTCTCAAATGACAAGTGTCAAGTTCTCGCGGAGCAGCCAACCAGCTAGTGGTTGTAGGGGGCGACTATTTATAGCCTAGGGAGCAGCCCGACATGATAAGACATAAATGCCCTTCAATGATATGACCGTTGGATGGATAAGATATTTTGGGACAGCTGGCGTGTAGCACAGCAACGGTCGGAAATTTGAGATTCGAATTCCTCAGGGCTATCATGTTCCTCAATGTGTAGGCAATTCGCACTGGCGAATTCCTAACTCCTCAGTCAGAGCAAAGTCCTCAGTGACTAGAAGAACTGCGTCTCTGTCACTAAAGAAATTGACTGAACTGTATGAGATTTCCAATGGCTTCACTCGAAGGGATTGGTAGGTGTAGGATTTGAGTTGAGCATCAAGTGGAGATTTTCTCCTTAGTATTTCCTCGACCCCCTTTAACAGTACGATGTTTCCTATGACTCAAGAAAGGGAAAATGAAACTACGAAAACAAAAGTCTTCACGCTTCATTTTCCTCAAATGATAACCAAGTCTTCCAGGTCACACCAATTTCTTCACTTTCAAAGTCTTCAGAAGGTCTTCAGAAATTCTTCAGAATATCAAAGTCTTCAGTTGAAGAACTTCATTTTTAGGGGTCGACTTTCTCTGTAAATATCAAACTCCTCATAGACTTATAGACCTGTGTACACTCATAAACACGTTAGATCCTTAACCTATAAGTCTTCAATACGCCAAAATCACTAAGGGGCACCAGATGCACTTACAGGTCTCTGGAGTAATCAAGGAGTTTGATGAAAACGACAAAGATAATCTTCGTGTGCAACAGTAAAGGTTATCACCGAAAATAAAGCTAACGAGAGTGACCCATAAAAATTGCCGAAGTCTAAGCAATTGGTTCGGTGATTGTTCGAAGCAAATGACTGCGCTCGATGAAGAATGAAGATGAAGTGAAGACGTAGCATTTATTCGTTGTTTTTCTTCTTTCATTGAGTCATACGACCACCGTACTATTAAGAGGGGTATAGCGCTTCGAAGCTTTGATTCTCTAATGCTAAACCCAAACCTATGAAAGTTGTGAGAGAAATATATTTGTGCTCTAAGCAAATACTTGCTAATAAGAGACTGTGATCTTCTTCGCTGCGAGAGATTTGCCTCGGATCGAGGAGTTAGCATTACTTGTTCCTCAAGTAATGTTACCGTTGCTCTAAAATCCGACCGTTGTGAATGTGTCGGTTGGCCATTGGCTGGACCTCACGCCCAAAATGGTCATTTCCCATCAGGGAAGGCTGCGGCTATAAATAGCCACCCAGCGCTGGCTTTGTCTGGTGGCTACTCCGTTTGATTTTTGACAAGATTGTTGAGCAACCCCCTCTCTGAGCGATTTGACTTTAAGATCCACTGAAAGAAAAACCCTAGAGCCAAAGAGTTGGATAGTGGTTCAGCATCACTAGAATCTAAGTTTAATACGCTCTACCTATTACTCTTGAGACCTACAAACTCTCTAGATGGTTAGGTGTCAATTTCTTTAGAGACCAAGAGTTGTTGTGGTTCTCGAAGAAGAAGTCTGTAAAGGTTTGGAGATCGCCTTCAAGTATCTACCATGAGTGATCGGCATCTGTTGACGAATCGATTGTCGAGGAGAATAGGGTGAAGAGAGTTTATCTTCCGTGTTAAGTCACGACCCCTCCAACCAGACATAGTCCTAGTGCAGAATGATGAACTGGTCGAACAAATACCTTGTCGCCATCAAGCACCTTCAGTTACCTCTGTTTCTCAAGTTTACCTTCAATGCATTTTATTCATGTATTTTACTTTGATGCATCCTTTAGTTTCCCTTCAGTAATCTGTTGTGGTTCTTCTTAGTCTGTTTGTTGTTTATTCCACAGCTGGGTTCTGAGAGATTTAAGTTTTCCGAAGAAAAATAAAAAATCCCATTCACCCCCCTATGGTAGACATATTTCATTCCTACAATTGGTATCAGAGCAAGGTACTCCTTGACTCTGCTCATTTAGTCTAACGGCTTTGGTGTTCAAGTATGTCTTCAGTGAACTACAGGTCGCATGTCAAGATTCCCATATTCGATGGGATGGGTTATCCCTTTTGGAAGGAGAAGATGAAGATCCGTCTTAGATCTATAGATGATGACATGTGGAACGTTGTGCACATTGGGTTCAGTGTTGTTATTCCTCAAGCACCCACCAATGAAGAAAAGAACCTCAGCTAGACACTCAACCCAATGATGAAATTGGTGGCCATCTCTCTCGAGTTCAATTCATGAGGTACCGACAGTGTGAAACTGCAAAAGAACTATCGGATGTCCTCAAAAAGATCAATGAAGGAGTGTCAACTCAAAAGGAAGCTCGGATTGATACTCTTCGGGCGAAGTTCAATCGCTTCAAGTGCATTGGAAATGAAAGATGTCAGCAAACCTTGGATCACCTCAGTGACATAGCAAATGAACTTCAAGGACTCGATGCCGAAGACATCACTGACCATGAAGTTGTGAAGAAACTGCTTCGATCCCTTGGAACCTCATTTAACACACTTGTTCTGATGATTCGAGAGCGTCCTGATTTCAAGAGCCTCAACTCTGCTGATGTTATGAAGAGACTGAACAGTCACGAAGAACAAGAAGAAGAGAAGAGAGATCTCTATGGCTCAACTCAACGCAAAAATCACGCTCTCAAAGTTGTAGCTGATTCATCCTCCGATGATGTCGGATCTCGGGTTCCGGTAAAACCCGTAAGGTTCGAACTCTGGGGTGCGCGCGAAGTTCTTTCCCTCCTACCGATCTATGCCCTAGCTCGCTAAGATCTCGCGGACGAACTCGACGAACTCGCAACACAGAAAGACACGAGATTTATACTGGTTCGGGCCACCGTTGTGGTGTAATACCCTACTCCAGTGTGGTGGTGGTGGATTGCCTCTTGGGCTGATGACGAACAGTACAAGGGGAAGAACAGCCTCCTGAGGTTGAGGTGTTCTTGTGCTCGATGAACTTGTGTGGGCGAGATGCCTTTGAATGAGTTATCACCTACGGTGGTGGCTAGCTCTACTTATATAGGCCCTGGTCCTCTCCCCAAATATTGAGCGGGAAGGGAGCCAACAATGGCGAGCAATTTTGAAAGTGGACATCTAGTACAAGCTATCCTGACAAAAGTAGTCTTCGCCAGCAAAAGGCTCTGGTGGTGACGCCGTCTTGGGCTCCATGGTGACCTCCGTCTTGCCGTCCTGCTGGTCTTCGGTCTCATTGCACCGATTTGGAAACCTTTGCTTGATGCCTCGATACTCCGCGCCTGCCCCTGCCTCCTTAGCACCAAAGAGGAAACAAGGACGTTGCGCGCGCTGGCGCCCGCCTAGTGTCGATCGTCATGGCTCACATCACGGGGAACCTCGCGAGGTTTCCCCCGCCTTGATATATCCGCTCCGCGTGAGCCAGCCTGGCGAGGCCGCTCCGGAGGAGGTCTTGGGCCGTCCGCCCTGCAAGGCTTGGCCCCTCGCGAGGGTCTTGAACGCCTTGTTAATGAAGATGGGCCATACGGCCTGCTAGCTTGGCCACGCCGTGGGCCGCAGTCAGGCAAGTCTGGGGACCCCCGTTCCCAGAATGCTGACAGTAGCCCCCGGGCCCAAGGTGCGCTTGGGCTTGGTTTGGAGGCGAAGCCAAAGGTCAAGTACGGAGCGCCGCAGGCCCCAAAAGCCTGCAGCCTCGATTGACGTGTGGTGGTAGATTGGACGTGGGCATCTCCGCTTCCCCACTCTGCCTCGGCAACTGCTCGATTTGACAAGTCCGTGCGACATGCAAGGAAAATCATCATTACCTGTGATCGTGGGAGGCGCCGGTTGGCCTTCTTTTGCTATAAATGGGGTGGGGGCGGAGCCCCCGTCGCCCATCTCTTCCTCGCTCGCTTGCTTCTTTCTCTTCTGCTCCACTACTAGCAACAACTTCAATGGAGCCGATCCGGAGATTCTCAGCTGATGAGAAGGGAAACATTCCCGTCGACGCGCCGGAGCTGCTTCCGCTGAAGAAGAGGTCAGTTCACCGCCGAGAGGCCGCGACGTTGCAGGTGGTAACGAGGCCTTGGTACGAGCGATCTCCTCCTAGGTACCCGCTGCCCTTGTACGCCCAAGCCGGGGGCTTGGGAGGAAGGAGCAAAGGGCGCCGGCGTGTGCACCGCAGCCAAGGTGGACGCGCTGCGGCATCGAGCGTCGTCGCTCCTGGAGGTCATGTCTCGGACTCCTCATGTGAGCTCATGATGTGGGCGGTGATGCCCCCCAGTTCCTCGATCCGTTTCCCGCGCTTCTTCTCCAATGTGATGCCGCCGAGGGGGCCCCTCGAGCTCTGGTTGTAGCATGCCACTGAGGGCGCAAAACTAGCTATTCCAGTGTTGTAATTTTTTTTAAAGCGCCTCACGTTGCGCTTCCATTGGAGATGCTCTAACATGGCAGTCGAGTGCTTTTATTTTGCTCACAAGATGCGTGAGTATTAGTGCTCCCTCCGTCCCATAATATAAGAACGTTTTTTACACCAGTGTAGTGTCAAAAACGTTCTTATATTATGGGATGGAGGGAGTAGTATATTTTTCTTGCCATGTTGAGATTTTAAAACCACGAGTGCGAACATGCAAAGTAGCAATGATGACCAAACATAGGATATTCGGTACATCGTCAAGGAGCATGGCAAGTCAAAGAGGAGCTGCACCGAACTAGTAAAACGAGCTTTGGTAAGTAACACCCTTTCAATTACTTTCGTCTAGCCTCATGTTCTTCGATGTGTATATGTTGTAGTTCCTGTTTCTCTTAGCCTCGTGTTCTTCAATGTGTAATAAGAAGAGTCTTAATCGTCCGAATGCTTTCATTTTTAGCTTGATGTAGGAAGTGGGTGTTCTCACCTTGTAGTCTGTTTTTATATTTTTCCTTTTGAATCCACTTCTCCGAGTCCTGTTTATCTGGCTTCTACTAAATGGATCTGGGTTGCCCTGAGTATTGGTCTAAAAAAGTAGTAACTTCATGTTAGGCTGCAGTCCTACGAGGAGGGAAGTATGGTCAACCTCGAGATCATGTTTCCAAAATTAGGTTGGATTACACACAAGGTGCCAGTTCCCTAATGATGCTCGATTAGACACAAGGTGAAAATTCCCAGATGATGCTGGATTACACACAAGCCAGGTGGAGTCGTCAACTGTTCGTGTCCTCGTGGCACTAGTAAAGGCTAAAAGAAAGTGTGCAGCAACCCTTGAGAATGTAGCTTGGTTGCTGAAGAAGCGAAAAGAGCAATCAGATGCTCTCTTCACCCAAGCCAAAGAAGAGATGGAAGAAGCTAGAAAGAAGCTAGCAGAGGCAGAGTAGGCTAGGTGTCTCCTACTATCTAAAACTGTTGTCAATAAAAAATTTCCTTCATAATAGCTAGGTTCAAATTTTTATCCAGTCAGCATGCATGTTGTGATGTTCTTGCATCTATTGATGTGGCACAAAATAATTTTTTTTAGGGTCATGTAATAACAACAATTACTTTCCAAACAATAACAGACGAAGCATTGGACATGGTATAGTTCACGCGCAAGCCCAACATTCCAATTTCAACTTCCACATCAAACTCATGTTCATAGATATCTGCACATTCATAGATAATGTCCACGACCATGTTTCACTTCAAAGCCAAAAAAATGTGAGGAGAGTTATAAATAAAGAAAAACCTCTAGTTCCTGCTACCAGTGCGAGCAAAACAAGTCAAGACCATGTGTAATGAATGATATTTTGGTCATTTTTTGTGTTCTAAAATGCCGGCCGGTTCGCAGAAGGATGTGTTGCCGACACACGCGCGGATTCAGTGGAGGCAGGCGGGGCAGTCTGAAGCCGGTTGCATGCGGCGAGGAGGCGTTTTTAGCCGGGCTTGCAGCGAGTGGGGCCCTCTTGGCCGGCGCGTCGGTTCAATGCCTGCGCTATGAGAGGTTGCGTCCGTGTTAGAGCAATCACTCCCTTCAGTCCTTTTTTGTTCGGGTATAACAAAATCTAGTTTTCCATTCACATTTTACAAGTAAAATTCATGGACAAACTTTGACCCAAAATACGATGGGGACTAGTAAACCAGGATGGAGGTAGTTGTTTTTTTATCAAAGAAGGGTTTCCCTCTTCTGATTTTCATTACTGAAAACCAACATCTAAACCATAGTATTTGCCCTAGAACTACCAGGTTCAACATCTCGCAACATAAACCCATACAACCATATGCCAAGGAGGTAGTAGTTATGAATTCCATTTTCGCTCCATACCAATCATTCTAAAAACTACTTAAACATGGCTACTCGATCTGTGGCAACTGGTGAGCCACCGCCTCCAGGTCGTTCACCTGTGGTCCCGACCATCAACTCCTACGGTTCAAATTATCACGGGAGCTGATTGTTCCTACAAAGGTGCGCTCCACCACGTACCTAGTACCCGCGCATGCAGCAATCGTGCACCTAGGGTTTTAGGGTTTATTTGTTAATGGTGCCTTTACGTAACTCTCATGTGTGCGAGATAGCGAGAGATGGACTGTGTGCGTGTGCCTCTTCTCTTCGTATGTGTACTCCATCGTTTATCTGGTGTCCAAAAAATTACACAGTAGTAATAACTACTAGCAATGTGCCAATGCGTTGGCATGCGATCAAAGTAGATTAATACATATTCACCAATCTGATAGAAAAAAGAGTCTAGTTTTGAAATACGTATATCACTAAAAATATGATATGTTTCACTCAAAATATATTCCTTTGGCTGTTTCGATGAGATAAGGGAGGAATGTTGTTGGTTTCAAGATTTGAGAAGTGGTATATCTCTAATTTATACCTTTACTAGCAAGATGCTCATGCCTTGCACGGAACATCAAGATCTTGTGGGAGAAAAGGTACGAGGGAAGGCCTTATCTGCAAATGTGGAGAGGAGTGTGGGTAAATTGCCATAGTTTCCTTCCTATTCGTTAGATATAGATCGGGCGGCCTATATTGCAGGAGGGCAGGCACACCATCATCACCGACTATGCTTTTTATAAGAGTAGAGACAAAAAACAGAGTTCGTGATGATGGTGTGCCTGCAATCCTGCAATATAGGCCGTCCGATTTATATCTGATGGATAGGAAGGAAACTATGGCAATTTTGCAAAAAGATACGCACACCCCTCTCCACATTTGCAAATAAGGCCTTCCCTCGTTCATCCTTTTCTCCCACAAGATAAACTACTCATACAAATGCATCTTGTTGTTCTGTGCAACGCATGGGCATCTGGCTAGTTGTTGCAAAAATCCCATGTGTGTGTGTTGTGTGTGTGAGAGCGAGGGAGAGAGGAGGAGGACGGAGTGCATGTGTGACAAAGACACAAAGAGTGTGTGTGCGAGAGGTATCAGCATAAAATGAGGCGATAGTGTGTGTGTGCACAATCGAGAGGGCGTGTCTCAAGAAGGGACGAAAAATCAACATAGATACTAGGAGAGCGAGAGAGACATGTACGCGATAGTGGAAGCATGAGTGTGCAGTGTATAAAACTATCTGGAGGCTACTCGATAAACGTTTGTGAGAGAAATACGAGTCGGGGGTGCGAAAGCGAGAGTTGTATGTGTGTGAGAGAGAGACGGTAGTCAGGAAGGGGAGTGGAAGCAGGAGTTGTGTGTGGTGTGTGTGAGAGAGAGAGGGGAGTTTGTCTGATCGGTAAACAAATGAATAATGTCAGTTTTATAACTGGGATGGAGACGGAAATTAGACCGCAAAAAATGTTGTGTCTGCGGGAGAGAGCAATTTTACTGGTATGAGTCATATCTAGAGAAATATAGGGTGTGTGAGAGAACCCCATAGAGAGAAAGACAAAGTGAAAGGCGAGTGAGACTGCGTGTGTGGCGATGAAAAAGAAAGATTAGGTACCTAGTGATACCAGAGAATGGTAGAGACACCCTCAAAAAAAAGAGAATGGTAGAGACGTGACAGATAATGAAAACCGTGTAATGTATAATGATAGGGAGAGTGTGACACTTCTCAAGGGAGACGTCGAGAGACCATGTTTGCGGAGGTAGGAGAAACATGAAGTGAGCGTGCGGGTGAGCTGGAGAAAAGAGAGTGATAGCTACATGAAGGAGCATGCGAGAGAGATGGGCGTGAAAGGAGTCAACATAAAAGGGATTCAAATATTTGAATTCGAGATGATGATACATGTAATTCATACTCGAACCAAAATTGATCTATCAAACATGCGTACTCATAAGAATTCACGTGCATCTATGTTATTTAATATGTAGATATTACTGATCCATACATTTTAGTAGCACATAATTTGGTTTAAATTTTTCGAATTCAACCTTACGATTTTGAGATCATTGTATTTGTAAATCATATTCTGCATATAAAGGAGCAGAATTCTTTGTTGCGCGTTTGAAGGTATATACATAAAAATGATGTATATAGAATTTTATTCCAATCGAAAATGGATCCTGCCCGAACAAAAATAGAATACAAACTAGATTCGAAATGAGTTGGCACGGTAAACGTGCACTCTCCCTCTGCAAAAATTTGAACGAAGCGGGGAAAGTCACAGTAACCGCCCGAAACCAAAATTTGCGAGATGGAAATTACTGCCTATCGCTGAGACGCAAAGCCTATCGGCTCGATTTCTATAGGTTTCGCTAGGGGTAGGTTTGTAATTTCACTCAAACGTGACATAACCGCCTCTCACCCGGATTCATACATGGTGGGCGCCAAAACACAGTGTCTCCTCGGCCAAAATCGACTCCCTCCCCGATTCATAGACGGTGGGCGCCAAAAACAAACTCTCGTCGGCAAATATTCGGTGTATGCGAGATTACCGTCCTATCCCCAACCGACTAATATTGCTGTGATGTAGGAAATTTTAAACGGGGGCTAAGTTTGTAATTTTCTTTGCATTTGAGATAAGCGCACCCTGAATACTTGGTTCCCCCTTCCTCTCTCCCTCCATTTCCCCATTCATACTCCGTGGGCGCCAAAACACCCTCTCCACCCAGCCTTCTCTGTCCGCCACCCCATCCACCGCCGTCCTCCTCCACCATGCCGGAGCTGATACCCTGATGCCATCGTCCATTACAAGAGATCGACCTCTCTCATACACGACTTCGGACCGAGATCCTTGCATCCCGTCATCTCGCTTCATCCCCACCGTCGTCCACCTTGCCAGCACCGCTCCTACGATCGTCTCGTCCACTGTCCCCCGCCGCCACCGTCTACCCTCCTAGATATGCTTCCATGCCGCTGACAGCCATCGCTACTGCAGCACCCTCAAATTCTCAGCAGATGCATACACGGCGCCACACCAGAGGTGGTACTTTTTCGTATCTGCTCGACTTATTTATCACAGCAAGAAAATAGATCGCCACTGCTTTACTCTGATATCTTGTCCATCACTTACTTGTTAGTTGAAAGCAAACATTGATTGCAAAGTTGCCTTTGTCCGGTTTGCACCTTCAGATCCGCCATGGCACGCTCAACACTATACTCGCAATGCTTATGGTTTTCCCCTTTTATATTCCACACTAGTGAAATGACAGTAGACTAAATTTCAAAATTGGATCAGTCGAATTTTTAGAGCTCGCTGGAGTTCGTCGGTGCGAAGGAAGGGGTCGGGTGGGGACGGTGGTTGTGGGGTGGTGGTGGTGGGGCCTCGTCGAATGAAGAAAACTCGACGCAGGTGGGGGTGGGGGCGGGGTGGCGGAGGAACACATGCGGTGGGGGCGGTTCAGGGGAGGGTGGGGGTGTCGGGACCGGTAGTTCGGCCGGCGGCCCGTGCGGTGTTCTGTATGGAAAGAATCAGAGACGATGAAGAAGAAGGGTTAGCAGACGTAGGATCTTCGTCCAACCACCTAAAATGGTCGACTGACCCAAATGACAAAATTCACGCGACTTGCATGAAGACATGCCTTTGTATTCAGTACCATCATCATAGCTGCTTAGCGATGCTCCTGAATCCATCAAGCTAAATAACATGCCACTCATAATTCGAAACTTGTTCCTCAAATACGAATCTGATATGATGCTGATATTACTAAAACAGATAACGTTTAATTGGTCAGCTAATGTTCCTACTTTACTTCCGAAAAGCACGTGCAGCACATATAGAGAGATAGCAGGGAGTTGCATTCTTAACGTGCTCTGGTTCATCATGTGTGGGCACTGCGCAACGAACATTTTATTATCCAAAATCTGCTTTGTCTTCTTTAGCATGTTCGTCTTCCGTTCTTCTTTAATAAGTACTCTCTCCGTTCCTAAATACAATTCTTTGTATAGATTCCACCATGGACTACATATGGAGCAAAATGAGTGAATCTACACTCTAAAATGTATTTGTATACATCTCTATGTGATCCATAGTAGAAACCTCTACAAAGACTTATATTTTGGAACGGAGGGAGTATGATGGTAGTATAGTATGTTGCTTGTAGTGAAGATGAGCAGGGACATTTGCAGTGTAGAGGTCTATACGGTCGGTTGTGATGGACACTATGAGCTCTTCGGGCCTCTTTGATTCATAGGATTTTGTAAACATAGGAATAGGACTTGTAGTGGCCTGCCCACTTGAATCCTATAAGATTAGCAAGGAAATGCAGGGAGCTGTGTCGCCTTTGAGAGTTACACTGATATTAATAGTACCGCACCTTCGGTTGAAGAGAGATGGTATCCGAAGCCTTTCTAGCCGTACCGACAATACTAGCACATATATTCCACGAAGTTCCACTTTGCTAATTTTACTCCTGATGCTTACGGGTTCCCCGTTATATCTACACTATGATCTGTGTAGCTGCTTTTGTCGCACTAGCATCAGTCCACTCTTGAAGCTAAACAACACACGAATCATAAGTCCAAAGCTTACTTCTTCAAATACGAATGGTGATATGATACTGATATTAGTTAACATACACACATTTAATTGGTCAGGTAATGCTCCCACTTGATTTTCCAAATGCATGTGGCCACATATAGAGAGACAATATGGAATTGCATTTCTTTGGGCGATGTGATTCATCATGAGTGGGCAACCAACATTGTATGCAATGAAGTGGAACCTCAAGAATATGCTTCCTCTTCTGTTCTTTAACATGTTCCTCTTTTGTTATTCTGTATTTAGTACGTATAGTATGTTCCTTGACAGGAAGGGGAGCAGGGACATCTATAGTCAACAGCTGATAGAGCTGGCTTGTACGTGATCGATAGGCTTTCAATTAGTAGCGGCAATACAACACCGTATTTTCCAGCCAGTTCCACTTTCCCGATTTATATATCGTGGTTATAGTGTACCCCTTTTATGTACACTACGATCTGCCTAGTTGTTGTGTGCTCTTGTTATCATGGTTTGGCAATAAACTCTCTATACAGTATATTATGAACCCATCATCTGTCAACTATCCTTACTTCTGGAGCCTATATTTTTGTGTACTTGTGCCAGATTATATTAATGCACGCACCATATTACAGCACACATGAGCTCTCTCATCAGAATCCAGTGATAGCACACAAGGGTTTACAGGGGCGCCCCAACATTAGAATATCCCCTGCATTACAAAGATAATCTCACTACTATTTATGTTTTCATGGTTCTCGGATATTATACGTAATTACGGTGAATATCACGCATCAGAAGAATATTGTGGAACACTGCAACGACTTACAAAATTGGCACCAAGGCATTGAGTGCCATTCTGGATGCAATGAAACTCATACGCTCCCCACATGTAGATTCTTGTTCAGAATATGATCCTAATGACTATTCTAACCCGAGGAGCCAAAGGCAGATGGCCTATCATGTTCACCCATAAAGGTGCTTGTTCTAATTTGGCAAGGTTTTATTGATTGCGCGTATCTTGCATATGTTGTCTTGCACTTCTTTTACTTTTTTTCACCGCCATCTGCTTAGTTTACTCATCATATATGTCATGATGCCATGCCCATCCATTATCAAGACATATTCCATCTATCATCATATCATGTTTTTTCACTCAAATGCTGTTCTTGTGCATCATACATCAAAAAGGAAGGGGGTGATTGCTGAACCTGAAGGAGCACCAGCAAAGTCCTTGAAAAATGTGGTGGTGCCAGATAAATCAGATAGCACCCCACTTATATTGGTTGTACAACCAGTGACACAAAACGTAGGACCGACTCCAGCAGACTGTACCCATACTTCACTGGCCACACCACTAGCCCCACCACACAGGACCTGCACTCTAGCAAAAGGTATGCCGATTTCAATTGCCATAGCACCAGCCGTACCACAGAAAAATCCCACTCCAGCAAAAAGTATAGCAAGTCCATCGGCCGAAGACCTATCCCAACTGCAGAGACGACCAAGTCCTGCAGATTGGAACCCCACTTCAGTTATTCACAGTTTAAAAGACAATGCTTTCAATGTTGTTAGGAACTACGTGCATATATTCCCATCATGGGAAGATTATAGTGAAGACAAACACCATTTTCACATCTTCCTGTCCCACTTACGCGTAAGTGCTATTATTCATGGTGATTATTTTCCTGTTTTCTGCTGATTGAACACATCAATGATTTACATTACATTGTTGTAAGTAGGCGAGGCTCAATCTGGATAGTCATGACGAGCAAAGCTTGCTTGCGCTTTTCAAGGAAGCATTGCAGCAGTATCGGTGTTACATGAGGAAATCACACTTTGATGGCAAGTCAATAAACGAATTTCCGGTGAAGTCTCCTGTGCTAAATTTAGAAGACATTGAATGGAAAAACCATGTTATGCACTGGTCTCGTTCCCAGGATGAGGTACTGTATATGATTTCACATGACAATTTGAACTTCTACTTTTTCGCATGTGCCTTACGGATCTTTTTTGCAAGAAATCTGCTCGAAGAAGAATTCCGGTTTGAAAAGAACCACAGGATATCGCAAATATGTTGTCTGCTGCTTTGCTCTTGTTAGTACTTGTTGTCGTGTATCACTGTACTTGCATTCATACCTGGTTCATTATGTGACAGCAGTACGCATGATAGCTTGCTTATCAATTGTTCGCTCCAAATTGTCTGATCTATATGAATGGTTACATTAGTGTAGAATATATCCAATGCCAATGAATATTTTTAGCTCTGGATTGTTCTTGTAAGTACCTGCTGTCCTTTATTAGTGTACTTATATTGACAGGTACTTGTTCATGTACCATCACTCTGCAACTTATTTTCCTTTACCCTCCATTTTCTACACATCAGATCTATATTTACTCTTATCATAAGGTTGGATAACACCGAAGTTACTAAAGAAGTTTAGCTCTACATTGCTCTTGGTTGTACCTTTTACCTGTATCGTTGTACTTACATTTATAGCTACTTGGTTATCTAGGATCACTCTTCATCTTAGCTTAAATATTCTCCATTTTTTCTTATATTATCACATCTATATTTACTCTTAACAAAATGTAGAATAAAGGCAATGCTTATGAACAAGATTTTGTGGTAAACTTCTTGAATTGCCCCCCCCATCGGCATGGACAAGGGATTTATAGATCCTGTCTTCACCAACAATGTAAGTTTGTCCTTCTCAAGCCTTCAACTTTGTTGTGTATATTTGGTTAGGCATGACTACAACAGATGTTTATTTTTGGTGTTTGCATCAAATTGCATGTTTAAAGTTTATTATGTAGTTCATAAACAAAAGTTTGTCCTTCTCAATTTAAGTTTTCAGTTGTACAACCAAGTTCCTTCTTCATACCATGTAAATTAAACTATACAGAGCAAGTGATCTTCTTTTGCACTGCATGTATGCTTCTGTTCTTGATCCATAATCCAGTGGTGTGGTGAACCTACCCACTACAGCACAATGTCATATTCTGCAATGTATCAACTATGAACAATGTCATATCATTCTACTATTATTTAAACCGTCTCTTTTATTTGCGAATCCGAAATGGGATAAATTGACAGCACACTAACCATTGATACTTATGAGTTCTTGATCTGTAATCAAGTGGTGTCGTGAAGCTGCCAACTCCTTCATAATGTCATTTCCTGCCATGTATTAACCTCAACAATACCATATTGTGTTAATGCTATTTTAAACTATGTCACTTTATTCGTCAGTAAGAAATGTGATGAATTGTCAGCAATGATACTTATATGTGCAAAACCTATCATCTGTCTGCTTGTTTATCTTTCAGAGTGAGGATGATATAAGTGTCAAACAAGCACAGTCTCATCAGCTTGCTCAGCTCCTTGCGCTGCAGCTCCCGAGCAGGGCTAACCTTTCTTGAACTCTATTGAAGTTCTATCGGTTTTGTATATTATTTTGTAGGTGTGTTTATTTGCACTAGTGGCGATCTTTGATGCCCAGTGTATGTAATCTGTTGTCTGCTTGGTCTTTATTATCATAGTGCCAAACTTTGATGCCCAGTGGATGTAATATGCCATAATTTCTTTATTGTATAGTCTAGGTTTTTACTTATTCACGATGCTGCAGTTATTTTACTTTATATGTCCTGTCTTCGCAGTAAACCGGCCAAACCGTAAAATTACGGTACATAATCGGGCCATCATGCAAATCACTATGTATGATCCGCATCATGGGCCCAGTCATCTTGGTCCGTTAACAGGCCTAAATGTAAACTGGCCCACTAGTAGATTCGGTCCTTCAATAGGCCGAGTAAACCGTCGGACCTATTTTCGCAAGAAATCTCAATGGGCTTTTAGGAGGCTGAAAAGTAGGTTGGGCCTGAAACATGTCGAACAGCTCACGGGCCGGCAACAGGCCGAAATAGACCCCGACCCATGATTGTGCCAATCACATCGCGGGCCATTAACAGGCCAAAATTGTCTTGGTCCTTGTTTGGCCCAATCAGATTATCGACTATGAGCAGGCCGGATGCAAACCGGGCCGTAGTTAGGCCCAACTATATGACGGGCTTTTAACCGACCGAAATAAAAATAGGGCCAAAATGTTAAATGGGCCTTTAGCAGCAGGCCAAATTACTAAATGGGCCTTTAGCAAGTGGGCCCAAAACCACAGCGTCCAGATGACGGGCCGAATCAGATATTGGCCATAATTTAGCCCAAAGCCTCTTAAAGGGTCGGATCTAATATAGGCCATAATTTCGCCTAGAACGTGGTAGGCTTTTAAGGGGCTGGATCTCATATGGGCCTATATTAGGCCCGGAACGTGGCAGACTGTTAATGGACCTAGTCAATATGGGCCGGCATTTGGCCCAAAACATGGCAGCTAGTTAACGGGCGGGCCCACTAGTGTCCTCAAAATCTTGTGGGCCTTTAGCTGGGCCGGCCCATTATGGTCGGCGAAATCTCGTGTGCCTTTTGCTGGGACGACCCATTATGGTCCGCAAAATCTTGTGGGCCTTTAGTTGGGCCGGCCCATTTAATCTTTATGGGCCACTTTTGGGCCAGTCCACGTGTCAACATATCATAGGCGCATCTCGCCATTGGATGAGTGACACCTGTGCCAACGCGGAGCTGACACGTGGTTCCGTTGGCCAATGAGAATTTTACACATAGAAAATAGGCATTGGTCGTGGCTGTTAGCGGGTTATCGGATCCAAAACCGGACCTGATAGCTTAACGGCGACCCGTTACGGTGGATGCCATGTGTAGGTCACCCTTGACGAAAGCACTTCTATAACGCGCGATTTATCATCATGGAAGTGGACACTTCATGATGATAATTTTGGTAATGTCATGGAACACTTCTATGACAGCACAGCTATGACTATCTTGATTCTATTATAAAATCGTCATGGATGTACATGCATGACAGAAACCTGACCTACTGTGACAAACACGTATCATCACGGAAGTGTATTTTTTTGTAGTGCCTCAACACAATGGAGTTGTTGAACGAAAGAACAGAACTCTCATTGAAATGGCAAGAACAATGCTCAGTGTGTATAAAACTCCCATTCGCTTCTGGGCTGATGCCATTAACACTGCTTGTCATGTTATCAATCGTGTTTAACTTCACAAGTTCCTTAAGAAAACTTCATATGAGCTTATCACTGGCAAGAAACCAAATGTTTCTTATCTTCGTGTTTTTGGTGAACCTTGGTATATTCTAGATATGAACCATTCTTCCAAGTTTGCACCTAAGGCACATGAAGGTTTTCTTCTTGGTTATGGCTCAAACTCGCATACTTATCGAGTCTATAACTCTCACCACATGAAAGTTATGGAAACGGTAAATGTGCGGTTTGATGAATCTAACGACTCTCAAAAGGAGCACTTGCCAAATTAAGATACATTATAACCGCATAGATTTCCAGCCATCTCAGGCCACAAGGACTTTTGTCCCTTGGATTGTTAGATCTGGTCATTTTTAGCGTTCGATCTACTGTCAGTCCCGCGAGGGTTGCGTACGGTCACCACAAGGCTATTTACGTAGAGGGCCGATGCTCCACTAACAAAATCCTCCTACTTCTGTGTAAATGGGCCTCGTGGGCTTTATTTCTTTAGATATAAAAAATTCCACGGGAGAAGCCCCCACCGTCACGTGTGCTTCATGGCTCCTAGCCATCGTCTACACGCCCCTAAAAAAGTCATCGTCCACATCGCATGGCCACCGACGCGAGATGTTGGCTTGGCCAGGACACCTACAGTGCATTCAGGACCGGGCCAGGCCACTGGCGATCCTAGACCTGGTAGGACCGACCGGATAGCCTTGGCATGACCCGGTGGCGCAAGCATTGGATCATTTCTTGTCGATTCAGGTTCGTTCGCTGTTATTCCGGAAGTAAAATCGTTGTTTAAGGGTAACAATATGCGATGCTTGCGTTCCTCCAATAACTGTAGGGTTAGTTGTATCTTTGATTCATGCTTTGCCTTACACTACGCGCCTCCATATAATAGGCCCTGCTGCTCCTTGCCCATTCATCTCCTTACTCCCGTAAAATCTTCTTCGACAACCATGATTCATGCTAAGGGCCCAATACTAGCTGGATCCATTAGAACTTGCTTACCTGGGTATACTGGTTCTGGTTGATTACAAGGTGAAGCAATGCTTACAACTTTGATGATTTGTGGTCTAAGGTGTATGCTTACAATATTCTGTTGCATGCATCTCTTCTTGAAGTTTTCTGCTAAAATCAACGTCAGTGCTTGCCTAAACTCTCAACTGGACGAGGATGATCTTGAATGAGCAGGAATAGATACTTCATCATCTCGAAACAATTTATTTCTTTCCATTAGACGAATTATTGTCAAAGGTTAGGTGGGTTAGTACTACTACTGACCCTACAATTCTGTTGTGCCAACTATTGATTGATAGATACTCAAATCTAAACTACTTGACTGAATTCTGGTTTTTTTTTCAAATATTGTCTACAAAATTTGCATCTCTACATTATCTAAACTCGCCATCATATATTTGTGGAGCATTCCCAAAATATGCATCTGTTTTCAGAAAGACAACTTACAAATATGACTTGTCTTCATTTCGGTATGAGTTTTAATTTGAATGCGCCAAATATTTCTCTTTGTACTAATTCTATGGCAACACTAGCTTCCTTACAAGTTATTTAGTTTAGTTCTCCTATTTATGATAACTTGATGACTTTCTCCATATAAGTTCACAGTACAGGTTTTTCTTAAGAATACTTTTCAGTCTACAAAGCTCCCTTTGAAAAATTGGATGCACACCATCATGGACTATTAAAATCCAAACACACATCTTTAAAATGCATCAGAAAATCTAATATTATGCCAAAGTTTCGAAAAGTTCTAGGTTCAAAAGGAAAGATCCCAAAAAATCTTTGTTTTCAAAAAATTGTTGAATATCTTAACAAGCTGGACCTATAAAAGGTAATTATTTTTTGGATTGTCAGTGCATATTATTTCATTACATAGTTTACTGGACCATATCTATGAACCTTGTATAACATGATTAGCGCAAGTATACATGATTTTCTAATGTCAATGTATTATATAATCAGTAAATAAAATCTCTCACATATTTGTACAAGAGGACCTGTAGGAGATGGTGTGCACGATCAGAATGTTTGTGCTACTATATAACAAAGGGATTCAATTGATAGAGTGCATATGTACATGTTTCTGTTACATATAGATTTTACCATCATATGCTCTTATAGTCCATTTTATTTTCGCATGAAGACTTAAAAGCATATTACTTTTTTAATGATTCCGACTAAAAGAATTTTGGGCTGCAGAGACCAATTAATTTACCGTCAATATTTACACATTGGTCTCACGCCCTTGCAATTTCTTTGGATGCATCTTTACAGCTAATATTTTGTTGAAGTCGTTGTCTCAGTGATAAGTTTATTATTTATACTGTACATGTGAATTTTTTTAAATGTCACCGACCCAGATGAGGTATGCTTCTGTATCAAAGACTTTTCGTATGTCCACTCCCAAGTTGTGTGTAGTCATATCATGCACATGCATGGCAAGCTCATCAGAATTGTCAGGAATCCATAAGTTGGTCATGTGTGTGAAGGCTGTGTTCGTATCTATGCCCTCACGCGGTTCTTAAGTTGCATCTTGAGCGAACAAGAAGCTCAAGAAAATTATTTTTCTAAAAATTTACAATATATGACTTTTCATGTTTTATACCTAGCAAACCATAAGATTCTATAGTACTCATGCCATATGTTTTTTCATCACAACAATGGTTTTGTATTCTGAAGTAATGTAACAAAGAGTTCAGAATTAACAAGGATATATATTTGTAGATTAAGTGTATATGGGAGCAGATGGGTAATATTATTTAATGTTAAGAAGGCTTGTATTTTGAGGGGGTCTACTTTAAACATGTCTCACGGTTCTGGTCTGCGTTGAACGGCAATCCTCTAATCCTGAAAATAGGAATCCTAGTCAGAGTGTCGTCAGCCCTAACCTTACAAACCCATTGCGTCAAGGGACCAATTATAATTGAAGACCAATTGTAATTTACCATTCTTTACTGATCATTATCATCAGAAGGGACATCGACTGATTAGAGTTTTCAACTTTGATTAATCAAAAAATGTTGGTCAGTTTATGCACTTGCAGCATTACTTACCATTTCACCATAATAACAGACGGGGACAGCAACGCGCGCCGTCATGATCTAGTGTGATAGATCAACCGCTAATATCGGACGCTATTCGGCAAATAACCATTGGGAGTGTCAAACATGTTGAAGGAAATGCACCCGAGTCATGTGATGATGATGCTCCCATGACTAAAAGCAGAACTCGTCAAGCCACTACCGAAGCAAATGCTCCACCGAATGGAAATGTAAAATCAAAATACAAATGCCGATCAAAATGGCAATCCTGAAGGAAATGATGATACAAATGCAGATGCTGATGATAATGACCATCACGAAGAAAATGCTCATCCTCGTGTGGAAAATTGAGTCGATGCCTCACTAATTCTCGATGAACTTGAGAATCCAGGTTATTGACCCACAACTCGTTCACGTACTCGTTTGGCTAACTACTGTGGCAGTTTTTCCTTTGTTTCATTGGCATAACCTACCAAATATGAAGAAGCCATGAATGATCTGGATTGGTTGATGGCCGTGCAAGAGGAGTTGGTGAAATTTGAATTAAATGATGTATGGGAACTGATTGACAAACCGAATCCCAAGAAGCACAATATCAACGGCACAAAACGGATCTTCCACAACAAGCAATATGAAAATGGTATTGTGGTAAGAAACAAAGCATGACTTGTTGCTCAAGGGTACACACAGGTAGAAGGCATGGATTTTGGTGAAACATATGCTCCTGTTGAACGCCTTGAGGCAATTCGCACTCTTCTTGCTTATGCAAATTACAATGATATCTTGCTATATCAAATGGATGTGAAAAGTGCTTTCCTAAATGGTGAAATTTATGAGGAAGTTTATGTTAGACAGCCACCTGGCTTTGAACTCCCAGAGTTTCCTAATAAAGTTTTCAGGTTGAAGAAAGCTTTATATGGGCTTAAGCAAGCCCCTTGATCTTGGTATGACACCCCGAAGAAGTTTTTGCTCGACAAAGGGTTAAAACCAAGATCCACTGATCCCACACTTTTTACTCGTGCAATTGACAATGATTTATTAGTCTATCAAATCTATGTGGATGATATTTTCTTCGGTTGTACTAACAATGCTTGCAGCTTAGAATTCAGGAAAATGATGTCTGATAAATATTAACTGTCCATGATAGGTGAACTCAAGTTCTTTCTTTGACTGCAAATACGTCAACAAGCGAATGGTATCTTCATTTCTTGGGAAAAATATCTGAAGCGTGTCTAAAGAAGTTCAAAATGCAAGATTCCAAAATGAAGGGCTATAAAACTCCAATGCCCACATATGGTAAGCTAGATGCAGATGTGTACGGTTAGGATTATGATCAAAAAGCCTATCATTCAATGATTGGATCTGTTCTTTACCTATGTGCATCCAGACTTGACATTATGTTGAGTGTTGCATGTGTGCCCGCTATCAAGCTGCACTAAGAGAATTGCATTACCAAGCAGTCAAGCGCATTCTGAGATATTTGGCTCACACCCCCACCTTAGGTTTATGGTATCCTAAGGGAGCACAGTTTGATCTTGTTGGATATTCAGACTCGGATTGGGTTGGTGACTTGGTTGACAGGAAATCTACCTCGGGGACATGTCATTTCCTCGATAGATCTTGGTCTGTTGGTCTTCTAGGAAGCAGAATTGTGTTTCTCTTTCTACGGCTGAGGCCGAATATATTTTTGTTGGCTCTTGTTGCACTCAGTTATTGTGGATGAAGCAAACACTAAAGGATTATTGCATCAAGGTCAAGCATATACCTCTTTATTGTGATAATGGAAGTGCCATCAAAATTGCACACAATCCTGTGCGGCATTCTCGCACAAACCACATTGCCATCAGACATCACTTTATTCGCGATCATGTGGCTCAAGAGGATATTATTGTCAATCACGTCCAGACCTAAGAAAATCTCGATGATATCTTCATCAAGCCTCTCGACGAGAAAAGATTATGTGCATTATGGTGTGAGCAAAATACCCTAGGCCTCGCAAACATGCAGTAAGGTGGACTCGGCACCCATGCTAACACTTCCACATCTTTGAAAGGAATTGGTGCATAACACTCGAAGAGTGTAAAACCTTCGACAAAGTGAAAGTTCCTTTCTGAGAGTGAATAGATTAACGAAGAACTTGACTAACCGGGTGCCACGATAATTGTGCGATGCTCGGGGTCATACAGTTCTTATACGGTGGGTTACGCCACCACAATTTCCTTCGATGAGTTTCTCTTCAATTCGATGGATTTGATTTCTGCCCGAATGCATTTCTCTCATAGCTATTTGCTCATATTCTTGTGTTCTATGCTGAGTGAAATGTCTAGGACCCTGTTTTCCCCTCTAATCTATCTCTTCCAGTCTATGTTGTTCCGCTACAAATGCTCAATTCTATCTGGTACGAAACTTATCTGATGTCCTTGGTCATGATTTTTTTTTCAGACCATACTTTAATATGATTTGGAGAAAGCCATCCAAAGTTTGGGCTTTCCTGCCCAAGTCAGGACCATGTTCTGTGATGGTTGCCACGTGCAATTCATCAACTACCAGTCCATCCTATCCGTTGAATTCAATCATCCTCGTTTAGAAATCGTTCAATCAAATCCTCTATGTGCGGTTATTTTCCTCGCCTATATAAACCACACCACAACCTTCGTCCTCCTTACCTTCTTTATCCTAGCTCTCTCTCTCTCCTCTGAAACCCTTGCCGCACTGCTCCACCTTGAGCTCGACGCCGACAACCCCTTCGCTGCTTAGCTTCCAAAAAGAGATCACCAGGGTCATTCCATACTGCCGCGAGATATCATCTTCCTCGCGCTGCCGTAGCTGCTGCACGTCACCAAGCTAGGGCACGTGTAGTTCATACTCAAACTTCCTTCCTTCCAATTCGAGTTCGTCCACGGTTAATATTCATCGATTTTACCACTTATCTTAGATTTAGGTTTTTACTTCCTTAAGAGCGGATGTCATTTGTAGTTTTTCCTCGCATCTGAATCTACCATATCTAGGGTTTGTGATTATGCTTCGCTCGAATGAAAGGCCTAGCTCTCTGTCTAGTATTTTTCTTTAGACTTACTAGCTTGATATATATGTTCCATTCTATTGAAACATGTCTCAATATCTATGTCTGATTCTTCCTAAAAATGTTTTGTTCGAGAAAATCTTTCGCTATGAGAATTTGTGACTGTCCCCATTTTCCGTTGTATCTATTATCTTTCACAGGTTAATGCAGTCAGTTGCAAATTCTGCTAAGATTCACAGTATGTCTAATGATGAAGAGGCTTTCATGGGAACAGCTCACAAGTCCAAAGAACCAAAGGGCCCAACGGTAGGCCCATCAACGAGCAATAGAAAATGTGTTAAACAAAATGTAAATGAGCAAGAAGCAGATGCCCCGAAGAAAAGGAGAGGTGGCAGGCAACCAATCAAGAACACACCTGAGCTTGTTTCTCATGATGAATATAACACCGTTCCAGGAAAAGATTCCAACCAGAGAAAAGGCCATGTGCAAAATATTCGGCGCCACTGGGTAAAGAAATGGTTTAACTACAAGATGGTTCACCCTCGGTACACCAAGAACTTTGCCTTCCATCCCCCATGGGGTGACTGACGAGAGATTGGGCTCATTCGAATAGGTGGACCTCAGCAAAGACCTCCACCACCTCCTGATGCTCCTGAATCTTCCATCAAGACTCCAGATTCGTATCCTGAAGAAAAGGCCAAGCGCCTCAAGAACGCTGAGTAGCGTGCCAAGAAGGCCGCCAAAGATCAAGCAAAGGAAGAAGAAAATCATCGTCCTCATCAAGGTAGACATCAAGAAGACAAAGGCTGGAGGAAAAGACGAGCGTGGAATGAAGAATAAGCATGATTCAAAATCTACTGCTCTGAAGAAAAAGAGCACACGAGGAAAAGGCATGTAAAGCCAGTTGAACCTGAAAGTGATTCCTCTGATAAAGATGATCCACCACTTACTCGAGAGGAAATTGATGCAACTATCTCCGAACATGTGAAAGTCACCACATCCACTATTCTACTAGATCTTTGTGTGGATGTAATTCCAGTCGCACCCCCAAAGAATAACACTTTGTAGAGGAAGACCCCACCAACCCCTATTACCATGGTTGACAAGGTGAACACCGAACCTCATCCTAATGCAATTAACTTGCAAGATTTGGTGGTCAAAGCACCTGTTCACACAGCAAAGCCAGGAGAAAAGCTTCCAAAAGATAAATTGAAGCAAATCAAAGGGCCAGATGCCAAGAAAAAAGTTCCCAAATCTAATGTTGTGAAAGAAAAAGTTGCACAATTTTCTTTGAAACTGACTCAACCTCTGGCTTCTATGCCTCCAACCGAGCAAAATATGGCTTAGACTGCTCCCTCTACTCCATCGACTGCTCAGATTGAAAAGGACACTGCTACACCACATTCTTTTGATCATTAGTTCATCATGGAGAAACTAGACCATTTTGTTGAAAATTTATTTCATGCAGAAGTGGCATCTTTGCCAATTCCTTCTGAAGTGATCTCTCAAGCTTCTATTCTGATCGAAGATATAAGAAATGATTTAGTTGAGATAAATGACCTCATTGGTCAACTCAAGGAGCTTGACAACCGCATGAAAGCTACTAAGTCCAAGTGTGTCATCACGCAGCTTGAAGAATCCTATGATGATATCAATAAGGTGTTGAAAGTTCTTCGTCACAGAAAACTGGGATTTCATTCGGATCTGGACAAAATCATTCGCAAAATTTACCTTGATCATCAAGCAAATGTGACCGGTTACAATGATCTAGGCAAGGGGCATATTGATCCTTCGAAGAAGAAGAAGAAGAAGAAAATTGCAAAGAAGAATGCTCCTCCTCCAACAGAAGCTGACACTCAGAAAGGAAATTCTCCTGTGTAAGCTAGTTCTTTGGCTCCTCAAGAACCAATTGTACATGAGCCATCCTCACCAAGGCCAACTGAAGTAGTGCATGTGGTTTCTCCCGCTCATGAAGTAAATCCATCTCAGCATCAAGTGTCCGAAGAAGGAGAAATTCCTCAGTCAGAACGACAAGATTCTCTTGTCCTTGATGAACCTAAAGAATCGGTTCCTCCCTCTATTCCTCCAACTTCAGAAGAAATTCCTCAACAGCCCCAAATGAATGATAAAGTTTCGGTGCCTGACTCTGCCCCTGCACAAATGACAAATCTTCTCCCTTGAGGATTTCACTCGTCGCAGCTTGACGACCCTCAAATGTTAATCCTTCAGCAGCAAACTCACCATCAGCTCATAATTCAGATTCTTTCATCTATGGTGATGAAGTTCTTTCAGTTGAAGAAGAACTCAAGTACCCCTATCCTCGCGAGAACTGCCTTTGTGTTCAACCGGAGTCGGCATCAAAGGGCCTCCATTCAGAAGAAATACTCACCCAGTTTTCTTTCGAGAGAGTCCTTATAGCAAGCCCAAGACATCTGATTCTACTCGATTTTTTACTCAGGAGCAAGAGATATACTACTCTCATATTTTATATGATAGCCTGAAGATTTTCCCTCATGAGTTCCTAGACTTTGCAGCTATGAAGATCATCAGATGCTTCAGTCCAATTCGGCAAGACATTGAAGACTATGGTCTCACTTGTGTCTTAGGCTATCAGCATCCATGGAACAAGGAGATTATTCTTCAGTTTTATGCAATGTTATATATCTCTGGCGATGAGTCAGATAGCACATAGTGGATAATGGAATGGATGACAGATGGAAAAAGAAGCAAATGCTCTGTTATGGATTTTGTCCCTCGTTTTCATTTTCCTCGATTTGAACATGGCAAAACTGAGATTCGCAGTCATAACATTGATGCAGTCACTGATGAAGATTTTTGTTGCACAATGGATGAAGAGAAGATTCATCACTACCATGGTTCTGCTCTGCCTGAACATCTAACCTTCGACAATCAGACTCTATACCACATTCTCACTTATACCAACTGTCCACTCGCTGGGATGAATACCGATAATGCAATATCTGATGTTCTTTGGAACACCATACATGCCATCTCTCAGGTATATATCTTCGATGTCGAAGACATGTTCTTGCGCATCCTGATGGATTTAGCTTCGTGTCCTAAAACAATAAAGTATTCGCGACATGGATTCTGAAAGTAGTTGACTATGCAATGAAGACCGAATATGTTGCTAAAGTCAGTCATAAGAGCTTCATTCCTCCTGTGTGTGATACACTGAAAGTTATGGAAGATATTTCTTCAGGAAAAGCACCAGCGTCAAGCACTTCTGACTATCATAACACTTTCAATGGACCAAAGCTGCCCAAGCGTGATCGTCTGCCGAATACTCAACCTCCTTCTCATCTTAAAGTGAGCATGCGCACTTAGCAGTTGCTATTGAAGCATATGGCATGTTGGTGCAACAAACCCTGTTGCCCAGACTGTGCACATGCACGGGAACGAGATTGCGGCACCAAGCCATGCCAGAGTACAAGAAACCAAGATCTTCGAAGGAACAACAAGCAGATCAAGAGGACCAAGACCAGGCTAGAGAAGCAATATACCACCAGGTGTTGGTGTACTAGAGTAGGGGTGCCCTAGTATCCTGAACTTGTGCACGGGCAGTCGCAGCACCCCGCAGCAAGGCTTGCCGGGTGACTGCCAAGAACCTCCGTGTCGGGGCGGACGGGCGTCCCCCCGCGAGCACCTATGGGGCCGGAGCCCCTTTCGTTGTCCGGCGAGGGGGGCGGAGGGAGCGCGGAGAGCAGATCGAAGCGGGCACACGGGCGGTTTACCCAGGTTCGGGCCGCGATGGACGCGTAAAACCCTACTCCTGCTTAGTTGTATTGAACTGGGGAGCTCGGGAGCTTGGGGAGCTAGCTGCACCGAGCGTATGGCTGTCTGGATGCCGAATCTCCGAACCCCGGAACCCCTTCTACGTTGCACACGGGCCTCCTTTTATAGCGCAAAGGGGTCACCGACAGGTGTCAACGTAGGAGAAAGGGGTAAAAGTGTAAAGGGGGTGGTAGCTGTAATAGTGCGGGAACGGTGGCGCTACAGTGCGGCACAGTGTTATCATACCTACTTCTAACGGTAGGGGACAAGGGCATTAAATGCCCGTCATGGTCGCCCGGACAGCACCGAGGCGGACCGTTAGGTGCGCCACCGTTCGCCACGATGGCGGCTGCATGCCGCCGCATGCCCCAGGCTGCGCGGTGCCTCGCCACGTGCCCTCGGGGGAAGCCCCGGAGCGACGCGTGGCGGGCGAGCTGGAGCGCAGTCTTGAGGTGGCGATCTTGCCGCGGCAAGTGGCTTGCCGCGGGGGTCGTCTTCCTGTGCCTGATAGCGTGCTAGCTATCAGGCCTTGCCGGGGCGCTTGGCGCGCCGCGGCTGGCTTCTCTTGTGGTGCCTGGGTTCGGCCTTCCCGACAAGCTCCTCTTGTCGGGGGCTCGATCTTCTGTCTCGTTATACTTTGTTCTTGGATGGCCTTACATGGGCTCAGTCGTCCCGGCAAGCTCCTCTTGCCGGGGTCTTGTCTTCTCGGCCCGGCAAGCTCCTCTTGCCGGGGGCCTTGTCTTCTTGGCCCGGCAAGCTCCTCTCGCCGGGGGCCTTGTCTTGAATGCTTGGTCTTCTCTTGGCGCTTCCGGGGCGGGCCTTGCCGCAGGGTGCTACGACTGCCCGTGCACAAGTCTGGGGTACTAAGGTACCCCTACTTTAGTACACCGACAGGAGCCCCCGGGCCTGGGCCACACATGGTGCCGAGCGTTGTTGGGCCAGGCCCTAACGGTGCACGGGCACGCATGGCCTTGGTCGCGCTGCTCCTTAACTCCGCATCCGCCGCGCCTTCCCCAGGCAGCGCGCGCTTACCGCGGCGTCGTGGGGGCGAAAACGCCCGTTCTCTCTTTAAGTGGAGGGAGGTGCGGAGGCGCGGCTCAATAAATGAATGGTGGTGGGGCGCGGTTTTCGAGGCGTCCGTTCCCCATAGTCACGGGACGGGGAGAGGTCGTCCCACCCGTCGCCTCGGTTCTGCGCGCCCACCACGCGGTCCTCATGCACTCGGAGTCGCGGCGGCGGAGGCAGGGAGTCGGGCCGGCGCGGGCCGATGCAGTGGGTCGGCCCCAGTCGCCTGCCCTTCCTCCGCTTCTATTGGAGGAGCGGGGCGGCCGCGGTCCCACTCCGCTCCTTTATAAGGAGCGAGAGGGGGCGACGGAAATACGCACTCCATCTCCTTCCTCCTTCTGCTTCTGGTTTCCTTCCCCCATCTGCGATGGAGGGGGGGAACCCTGGTTCTTCTTCGATTGCCGCGAGGGTGTCAGCTCGGCAACGCGCCCCTCCTCCCCTTGCGCCCGCGGCGGCGGAGCCGATCGTCGGGGGAAGAGGGAGAGGCCGAGGTCGCGGACGAGGTCGTGGACGGGGTCGAGGCGCTCGGGGCGGACGGATCGGTGCGCCGCCCTCGCCCCCGCCAGCGGCTCCGTTCCTTCCCGCGGCCCATCTCGGGGACGACCCCTGTGAGTTCATTATCAGGCTGCGCCGGGCGCCTCGTCGCCACCTCCGTCTTCCCGCTCCATTCGCGAACGTGTTGGAGGTGGAGCAGCCTGAGACGCTAAACCTGCGCATGAGGGGCTGCGGGATCAGCGGGACGCGAGTCCACGTCGAGTCCCGAGCCCCCGGCGTGGTGTATCTGGGCCGCGGGTGGAAGACGTTCGCCCGGATACACAGCTTGACGGAGGGGTTCACCCTCCACTTCAAGCTAGTGGGGGAGGACCTCCTCTCCGTCAAGGCCTTCTGGGGCTTCGGTATCCGGGCCCGGTGCTGCGAAGATAGTTCCTCCGACAGCGAAGGCTCCTCCTCGAGCGAGAGTGGCGAGGAGGGGAGCGACAGCGACGACGAGGGGAGCAGCCGCCGGGATGACGGGTACGACTAGGCGTCTGCCGCAGCTCCGGGTGGCGCCGGCGGCCCCATCGACCGCGCCGGGCTCCGTGAACTCCCCGGGGTCGTCTCCTTGGGCGACTGGCGTAGGGGGGGCTGCTGAGGAGGACAGAGGGCGGACGTCGAAGGCCGCGAAGTCGGAGTACGGGCCGACTTCGACAGCTGGCTGACGCTCCGGCGCCTCGTGTTCCAGATGCGCCCCAGACGCCGTCATCACCCTTGCTCTCGGTGACGACCACCGGGGTCTTCTCTTCGGCCCGGCAAGCTCCTCTTGCCGGGGGGCTTGATCTCCTCGGGCGGCCGGAGTGGCGAGGCTGCGGAAGAGGGAGAGGCTGGCGGCAAGGCCGCTGCCTCATCTTCCAGCTCTGCCTCCGGCGCCTCCGTCTTCTTCAGCCTCCGGAGACCCCCGGGCGGAGCCCCCGGATCTTCTCTTGGTGCCTTCTGCCACCCGTAGCTCATCTAGGCGCCCCTTTCGCCCTCTTCGCCTACTTGCCCTACCTCCTGAGGAGAGAGACAAGAAAGGGATTACGGGCACCTTATCTCTTTTCAGCTTGTAAGCCTTCGGGCCTTAGTTGCGTTTAAGCCTTGTAATCCCTCTTTTCATGTTTTTCATTCTCTCTGAACTGTACCTGAGTGGAGTGTTTTTAATGAAAAGGGGATGTTTGCCGGATCATTTGTCTCGCGGGTGGAAACCGCGGTAAGGAACGAATCCTTTACACCGTTAAGATAGACAGTTCTCGCCCGGCAACAGGCCCAGCCGCTCCCCCACACTGCTCGACCTTTCTCACGCCCTTGGCGGAGGCGGGGAGCAGGCGGGTTCCGGCCCCTCGCTTCCCTCCCTCTTGCTGCTGCGGCTGCTATCGAAGCGGGCCCCAGGAACGCGCTCTGGGGCTTGCCGCTAAGAGAGCACGGTAGCTTTCCAGGAGGAAAGGAGGCTTTCAAATCCCACAGTCCATAAGAGAATGCATGATGAGGGATGCAAAAACTTATCTGAGGTTGCAGCCCTCGGCGACTCTGGCTCGCCGGGGCGTAGGTGTTGGCTCGTCCTTCTCCTCTTCCTTGTCCTTGAGCGGCCCGGCAAGGGCATTCAATTCCTGCGAGCCAAAGGGAAAGGACGGGAAAAAGACGCGGACTCGACCTCTAAGTTAGGGGTTAGCGACAGTTAGGAACTGACAACCCTAACCAAGGACGAGACTCTGACTCAGCATGCATGCTAAAATCTAGGGCGCCAGCGCTTCTTTATCTTCGGCCAGGGGCTTCGCCTGGCTTTGTACGAGGGCTTAAATGCAACATCGGCAAGGCCTTCACAAACCGGTGGTTGCCGGAGCGGATCACGGCAACCGCGCCTTATGGGCGAGACTTGCGAAGATGCTCTATGTTCCCAGGAGTTGCTCACTGGTAGGCCCTCTTCGGTCTTGAGGCGGACAGCGCCGGGCCTCACGACTCGTCTCACCCGATAAGGGCCTTCCTGCTTCGGCGTCGACTTGTTATAATTCTTGGCCGACTGAACGTGCCTAAGAACAAGGTCGCCTAACAGGGCAACTTTATCTGGTGCCAGGGGCTTCGCCTGGCTTTGTACAAGGGGTTACATGCAGCAGCGGCAAGGCCTGTACAAACCGATGGTTGCCGGAGCGGATCACGGCAACCGCGCCTAGTGGGCGGAACTCGCGAAGATGCTCTATATTCCTTGGAGTGGCTCACTGGTAGGCCCTCTTCGGTCTTGAGGTGGACAGCGCCGGGCCTCGCGACTCGTTCCACCCGACAAGGGCCTTCCTGCTTCGGCGTCAACTTGTCATAATTCTTGGCCGACTGAACGTGCCTAAGAACAAGGTCGCCTAACAGGGCAACTTTATCTGGCGCCAGGGGCTTCGCCTGGCTTTGTACAAGGGGTTACATGCAGCAGCGGCAAGGCCTGTACAAACCGATGGTTGCTGGAACGGGTCACGGCAACCGCGCCTTACGGGTGAAACTTGCGAAGATGCTCTATGTTCCAGGAGTTGCTCACTGGTACGCCTTCTTCGGTCTCGAGGCGGACAGCGCCAGGCCTCGTGACTTGCCTCACCCGATAAGGTCCTTCCCACTTTGGCGTCAACTTGTTGGAATTCTTGGCCGACTGAGTGCGCCGAAGAACAAGGTCGCCCTCTTCGAGACTCCTGGCCTTGACCTTGCGGCTATGGTAGCGACGCAAGGCTTGCTGGTGTCGAGCGTCTCGTACCGCAGCCTGGAGACGTCCTTCCTCAAGGAGCAGCGCGTCATCTTGGCGCAGCCGCTCTTGCTCGAGCTCGTCATAAGCGAGCACCCGAGGAGATCCGTATACGAGTTCCGTGGGGATGACTGCTTCCGCTCCATAGACTAGAGCAAAAGGTGTCTGTCCGGTGGCTCGACTTGGTGTCGTCCTGATTGACCACAGAGCCGCCGGCAGCTCCTCAATCCAATTTCTTCCGCACTTGTGCAGCCTGTCGAAGGTCCTGGTCTTGAGTCCGCGCAGCACTTCAGCGTTGGCCCTTTCTGCTTGACCGTTGCTCCTGGGGTGAGCAACCGAAGCGAAACAGACCTTGGCGCCGAGATCCTGGGCGTATTGCATGAAGGCGCGACTTGTAAATTGTGTCCCGTTGTCGGTGATGACTCTGTTGGGGATTCCGAAACGGCAGACGATCGACCGGAAGAACTTGACTGCTGACTGCGCGGTCACCTTCCTTACTGGCTCCACTTCTGGCCACTTCGTGAACTTGTCGATTGCAACGTACAAGTACTCGAAGCCCCCGACGGCTCGGGGAAAAGGGCCGAGGATATCGAGCCCCCAGACCGAGAAGGGCCAGGACAAAGGGATTGTTTGGAGAGCTTGAGCTGGCTGATGAATCTGTTTTGCATGGAACTGGCACGCTTCACACTTGGTTACTAGTGCAGTTGCATCTTGGAGGGCTTCTTGCCAGAAGAACCCTTGCCGGAAGGCTTTCCCGACAAGTGCTCTTGCGCCAATGTGATGGCCGCATATGCCTCCGTGTATCTCTGCCAACAGCTTCTGTCCGTCTTCCCTGGAGATGCACTTCAATCTGACACCGTTGAGTCTCCTTCTGTACAGCTCGTTGTCCACGAACTGGTACATACTTGACTGCCTGGTGATCTTCTCCACCTCTTCTGGGTCGTCGGGAAGTTCTCCAGTTTGCAGAAAACGGACGATCTGCCGTGCCCATGCCGGAGCCCGGGGCTCGACGGCAAGGACTAAAGGCATGAAGGCCGCTGCGGGGACCCCGGCTTCTACGGCAAGAACCCCTGGTTCAGCCGGAGCCGGTGATCCCCCGGCAAGCTTGCCGGGGCAAAGCTTGTCGGGAACCTCCGCTTCCACTGGACGGACCCTCGGACCCGCAGGAGCGGACTGTTCCTCAGCGTTCAGACTGCTGATCGGCTCGCCGGAGCAAGGCTTATCGGGGACACCTGCTTCTACTGGACGGACCCTTGGATCCGCAGGAGCGGGCTGTCCCTCGGCGTTCAGGCTGCTGATCAGCCCGCTGGAGCGAGGCTTACCGGGGACACCGGCTTCGACTGGACGGATCCTGGGATCCGCAGGAGCGGGCTGTCCCCCGGCGTTCTGGTTGTTGATCTTGGGGACCTTGGCGGCGGTCTCAGGGAGGTCCGCCTGCGAATAGTCGCCGGAGACCAACTTCCTTTTCTTGGACTGCCCAACTGATGGTGTAACGGATGGTTGAGTCAGCTTGAGCAAGAAGGTCCCTGGTTCCACAGGTAACTTCAGCGAAGCACACTTCGAAAGGCCGTCTGCTATCTCATTCTGAGCTCTCGCGACGTGCTCCATTTGCAGCCCTTCAAAGTGTTCTTCCAGCTTCCTCACTTCATCGACGTAAGCTTCCATCAGAGGGCTCTGGTAGCTCTTGTTGACTTGCCGGACCACCAGTTGAGAATCTCCCCGCACGATCAGCTTTCTGATCCCAAGTTCGGCCGCAATCCTGAGGCCGGCGAGCAAGCCTTCATACTCAGCAGTATTGTTGGTAGCTTGCTCTCTTGGGAAGTGCATCTGGACAACATACTTGAGGTGCTCTCCGGTGGGCGCGATGAGTACCACGCCAGCACCGGCGCCTTGCAGCGAGAAGGCACCATCGAAGTACATTACCCACTCGCTTGTTGCTCCTTGTACGGGTGCGCTTGTTTCTTGGCCTTCTCCATCTGGCGTCGGGGTCCACTCAGCTATGAATTCTGCCAAAGCTCGGCTCTGTATGGTTGAAGTACTTTCAAACTTGAGCCCAAAGCTCGACAGCTCCAGTGCCCACTCGACGATCCTGCCTGTTGCCTCTGGATTGTGCAATATCCTCTTCAGCGGAAAGCGAGTGACTACTGTTATCTCATGCGCTTGGAAGTAATGGCGCAGCTTTCTCGAGGCCATGAGGAGGCCGAAAAGCAATTTCTGCACCCCGGAGTATCTTGATCTAGCCCCCTGCAAGAGGGAACTTACGAAATACACCGGGCGCTGCACCATCTTCTTCCGCGCTCCATCCGGTTCCTGCGCAGGGTGGCCCTTGTCGGGGCCAGAGCTTGCTGGAGCAGCCCCCCGCTCGTCGCTGGACTCGCTTGTAGGTGGTATAGGCTCCTCGTCGGCCTCCCTCTCCGCCACTAACGCAGCACTAACCACCTGGTTGGTTGCCGCTAGGTATAGCAACAACTTCTCATGTGGTCTAGGTGCGACAAGTATTGGAGTGGAGGATAGGTACCTTTTCAAATCTTGCAGCGCTGCCTCCGCTTCTGGAGTCCACTGCATGGGGCCTGCCTTCTTCAAGATTTTAAAGAAGGGCAGGGCGCGTTCTGCAGACCTTGAAATGAACCGACTGAGGGCGGCCACACAACCGGCAAGCTTTCTGACGTCCTTGACGCGCTCTGGGGCCTTGATTTGCTCGATGGCTTTGATCTTGTCGGGGTTAGCTTCAATCCCCCTCTGTGACACAAAGAACCCGAGAAGCTTGCCGGAGGGGACTCCGAAAACGCACTTCTCGGGGTTCAACTTGAGCTGTATCTTGCGCAGGTTCTGAAATGTTTCTTCCAGATCTTGGACCAGGGTTTCCTTGCTCCTGCTCTTCACCACGATATCATCCATGTAGGCCTCCACGTTCCTATGGATCTGCGGCTCGAAAGCAGAGTGCACTACCCTTGCAAACGTTGATCCCGCATTCTTCAGTCCAAACGGCATGCGTATGAAGCAATAGGTGCCGCACGGAGTGATAAATGCGGTCTTTTCTTCATCTTCCTTGGCCATAAAGACTTGGTGGTAGCCTGAATATGCATCAAGGAAAGAGAGTAGCTCACATCCGGCAGTGGAGTCAACAATCTGGTCAATGCGCGGCAAGGGAAATGGATCTTTGGGACATGCTTTATTCACGTCGGTGAAGTCTATGCACAGTCTCCACTTCCCATTGGCTTTGCGCACGACGACCGGATTGGCCAGCCACGTTGGATGGATCACACCTCTCACTAGGCCTGCTGCCTCTAGCTTCTTGATCTCTTCGCTGATGAATTCCTGGCGCTCCACGGCTTGCTTTCTTACTTTCTGCTTGACGGGTCGCGCGTGAGGACAGACAGCGAGCTTGTGCTCAATCACCCTCCTGGGAACACCGGGGATGTCGGACGGTTGCCACGCAAACACGTCGTCATTCGCCCGCAGGAAGGCGACGAGCGCGCTTTCCTATTTGCTGTCAAGCGTGGCACTGATGGTGAAGGTACCGCCAGTGCCGTCCTCCTTGGCGGACACCTTCTTGGTTGCCGGAGGAGCGGTCATTCCCTTCCTGTACTTGCCGGCGGAGCTCGACGGAACGTCCTCGACGGCGGCGCAGCACTCCGAAGAGGTGCGGTTGCCGGAGTGGGCCCCAGAGCACTTACCGGGCTTGGTCTTTGTTTTCTTCCCCCCGGGGGCTTCAGCGGCAAGTGTGTCCTTCTCTGCCGCGGCTGCTACGTCCCGGTAGATCTTGTCGGCGCAGATAAGCGCGTCCTTTTTGTCGCCATGGACAGTGATGACGCTTATCGGCCCCGGCATCTTGAGTACGTTGTAGGCGTGGTGGGAAGCCGCCATGAACTTGGCGAGAGCGGGACGGCCGAGGATCCCATTGTATGGTAACGGGATATCGGCGACGTCGAACGTGATACGCTCAGTCCTGAAGTTAAGCTCGCCGCCAAAGGTCACCGGCAGAGTAATCTTCCCCTTGGGCTTGCTCCTCCCCGGGTTGATCCCTTGGAAGGATCCGGTCTCTTCGAGCTCGCCGTCTGGGATCTGGAGTTTCTTGATCACAGCGGAGGAGATCAAGTTCAGCCCGGCCCCGCCGTCTACCAACATTTTGGTGACCTTGAGGTTGCGGATGGTGGGTGAGACCAGCATCGGCAAGCACCCGACCGCGGTTGTGCGGTCGGGGTGGTCCTCAAGATCGAAAATGATGGGCGTGCTGGACCATTTGAGGAGCCTGCGCGACTCCACGGGCGGCTCTGCTGCGTTCACCTCTCGCGCCCACCGCTTAAGCTGGCGGTGGGAGGTGTGCAGAGAGGCGCCGCCGTCAACGCAAAGGACCTCCGTGGCCTTCTGGAACTCCTGCTCGCTGTTATCTTCGTCTTCCACGTCTTCTTCGTCGTCTTCGTCATCCTCGTCGCGGCCCCGGGGAGGCCGATCGCCTTGCCGCTGCTTGGCCTTGCCGCGGCGTCCTCCCCGGCCGACGGGCGGCCGCTTCTTGCTTGGTTCGCCACCCCCACCCTGGGCCTTCCCCTTGTCGCGCCTCTCGTACTCAGCCTTCTGCTGCACGACGAGGTATTCGACGCTTTTACAGTTGGAGAGATCGTGGCCCTTGGTGCGGTGGATCTTGCAGTATTGCTTGTCGGAGCCGTCCTGCTTGTCGGCTGCCGCCACGGGGGCAGGCTCCTTGCCGGAGCCGCCAGCCTGCGTTCGCTTGGCGGGAGCCTCCTTGCCGGACCCCTCGACAGCAAGCACCTCTTTCCTGCTCTTCCTCCTATTATTCCGCCGCTGGCTCCTCTTCGCCGGGGCGGTGTCGTCACTATCGCTTTCTCCTGCGCCAGCATCCTCCCCGGGGAGTTTCCTCCCCTCCTCCGCGCGCGCGCATTTGTCAGCCAAGGCATATAGCTCGCTGACGTCCCGGATCTTGGTCATGGCCATCTCTTCCCGCATGCGGCGGTTACGCACGTTCTGGTGGAACGCGCTTATAACCGCGGCAGGGTGAACGTCGGGGATGTTGCGATGCACGCGGCTGAAACGCTGGATGTACTTGCGCAGGGGTTCTCCTTCCTTCTGGGCTAGGATGTGGAGGTCGCTATCCTGGCCATGAGGTTTGTGGCCGCCTGTGAAGGCGCCAACAAACTGATGGCAGAGATCCGCCCAGGAAGAGATGGAGCCTTCCGGCAAGTGCATAAGCCACGAACGAACGTTCGGCTTAAGCACGAGCGGGAAGTAGTTTGCCAATATCCTCTCGTCGCGCCCCCCGGCAGCTTGTACAGCGATTGTGTAGATGCTGAGAAACTCCGAGGGGTGCGTCCTGCCGTCGTACTTCTCCGGTACGTCGGGCTTGAAGTTCTTCGTGCTGGGCCACCGGACGCGTCGCAGCTCGCGGGTGAACGCAGGGCAACCTGCCGCGTACGGTAAGTCACCTGGTTCACCGGGCGCGTACGCGTCGACAGCGTTCCCAGCCCGCTGGTCTGATTGTCGCCGAGTTTCTCGGCGGCGCTCAATCCTTGTTCGAGCGTCTTCTTGCTGCCGCTCGTCGAGGACTTGGCGCTGGTCCCGGCGAGTCCGCGGGTCCGACGACGCTGTGGAGCCGTCGTCGGCGTTGTTCCAGCGGGGCGGCGTCTTCTGCTTCTGCGCCGGGGAGTGCACGGTGGTCGCACCTCCGGCGGTCTTGTCGCCGTCGGCCTTCGTCTTCTCGACCTGCCGGGGCCGTGAGGTCGCCGGCCGCTGCGGCGTGTCGTTGTTGGCGAAGGCGATCAGGCTCTGGATGGTGGCCCTCCAGCTCTCGGCCTTGCCAGCCGCTGGAGGGTAGTCGAGGAGCAGTTGCGCTCTCGCGAGCGCTTCTGCCGGAGTGGAGGGGAGCGGGGGCGAGTGGCGCGAGGAGCGGGATGCGCTCGGACTCCTAACAATGTTAGAAAGAGCGGGGTCCCTCCCCGGTGCCTTCGCCTTGCCCGTGTCCGGACGGGGGCCCGTGGCGTCCCGCGAACCTCCTGTTTGCCCTTGTTCCAGCAAGCGGATGCCACCTCCCGTGGCATGGCGCTGCTGGGTCGTCGTTTGAAGGGACGGATGCGGCGCGTCCTCGGAGGCCGAGGCTCGGTCGTCCGCCCTGTTCTTGGATTTGGTGGCACCGCGAGTGTCCTCGCCGGTGGCCACCCCTCCGACGGCGTCTCCCCCGCCCACCGTTGGCTCCGGTAGCGGTGGGAGTGACGCGGACGGGCCCGCGGCCTCCGAAGCCTTCTTCTTCGGGGCCATGGTGTTGATGAAGCTAGCGAGTTCGGAGAAGCTGACGAAGAGCGCGCTCGCGCGAACGCAGGATCTGATCCGCACAACCTCGACGCGCCCCTACCTGGCGCGCCAAAGATGTCGGGGCGGACGGGCGTCCCCCCGCGAGCACCTATGGGGCCGGAGCCCCTTTCGTTGTCCGGCGAGGGGGGCGGAGGGAGCACGGAGAGCAGATCGAAGCGGGCACACGGGCGGTTTACCCAGGTTCGGGCCGCGATGGACGCGTAAAACCCTACTCCTGCTTAGTTGTATTGAACTGGGGAGCTCGGGAGCTTGGGGAGCTAGCTGCACCGAGCGTATGGCTGTCTGGATGCCGAATCTCCGAACCCCGGAACCCCTTCTACGTTGCACACGGGCCTCCTTTTATAGCGCAAAGGGGTCACTGACAGGTGTCAACGTAGGAGAAAGGGGTAAAAGTGTAAAGGGGGTGGTAGCTGTAATAGTGCGGGAACAGTGGCGCTACAGTGCGGCACAGTGTTATCATACCTACTTCTGACGGTAGGGGACAAGGGCATTAAATGCCCGTCACGGTCGCCCGGACAGCACCGAGGCGGACCGTTAGGTGCGCCACCGTTCGCCACGATGGCGGCTGCATGCCGCCGCATGCCCCAGGCTGCGCGGTGCCTCGCCACGTGCCCTCGGGGGAAGCCCTGGAGCGACGCGTGGCGGGCGAGCTGGAGCGCAGTCTTGAGGTGGCGATCTTGCCGCGGCAAGTGGCTTGCCGCGGGGGTCGTCTTCCTGTGCCTGATAGCGTGCTAGCTATCAGGCCTTGCCGGGGCGCTTGGCGCGCCGCGGCTGGCTTCTCTTGTGGTGCCTGGGTTCGGCCTTCCCGACAATCTCCTCTTGTCGGGGGCTCGATCTTCTGTCTCGTTATACTTTGTTCTTGGATGGCCTTACATGGGCTCAGTCGTCCCGGCAAGCTCCTCTTGCCGGGGTCTTGTCTTCTCGGCCCGGCAAGCTCCTCTTGCCGGGGGCCTTGTCTTCTTGGCCCGGCAAGCTCCTCTCGCCGGGGGCCTTGTCTTGAATGCTTGGTCTTCTCTTGGCGCTTCCGGGGCGGGCCTTGCCGCAGGGTGCTACGACTGCCCGTGCACAAGTCTGGGGTACTAAGGTACCCCTACTTTAGTACACCGACACTCCGTGGTTCCTTTGGAGCCATTCAAGAACAAAGTATTTAAGCCAAGGAGACAAGGCCCCGGCAAGAGGAGCTTGCTGGGAAGGCCACTCAAGGCACAAGACCCCGGCAAAAGGAGCTTGCCGGGAAGGCCAACTAAGGCATCTCAAGGAACTTGCCGCGACGCGCCACGCGTCCCGGCAGGGCCCGGCTAGCGACAAGCTTCCGGACGCGACAAGATAACAACCGCGGCAAGGCGTTTGCCGCGGCAAGCAACCACTCTGTATCCGCGCTCCAGCTCACCCACCAACGTGTCGCTCTGAGACCCTTCCAGGCGTACGTGGCGGGAGGCTGTGCAACCAGGGGTGCACTGTGGCAAGCGGCGCTGACAAGATCGCCATCATGGCGAGCGGTGGCGTCTCTGACGGTCCCTTTTCTGCACTGTTTGGGCGACGCAGACGGGCATTTAATGCCTTTGTCCCCTGCCGTCAGAGTTAGGTATGATACACTGTGTAGGTAGTTGTACCTACCGCAACACCTTTTCCATTTTTGCCCTTGTCTACGTTGCCACCTGTCGGTGACCCCTTGAGCATATAAAAGGAGGCCCATGCACAACGTAGGGAGGGAGGAGGGACAGAAGAACGCTCGGTCTCGTTAGCTGCTTGTGTGTACTGTAGCACTCCACGCTCCCGAGCAAGAACACAATACAAACCCCAAAGCAGCAGTAGGAGTATTATCTCTCCAGAGAGCTCCGAAGCCGGGTAAACCGCTCGTGTGCCTCGCCTCGATCTGCTCTTCGTGCGACCTCCGCCCCCCCGCCGAACCGAAAAGGGGCTCCGTCCCCATAGGTGCTCGTGGAGGCAGTTTCCCCGACATCTTTGGCGCGCCAGGTAGGGGGCGTCGAGGTTGTGTGAACCTGATCCGGCGTTCACGCGAGCTAGATATTCATCGACTTCATCAACATGCCGCCGAAGAAGAAGGCTTCGGAGGCTGCTGCTCCGTCCGCGTCGAACCCACCGCCGCCGGAGCAAACGGCTGGTGGGGAAGACGCCGGCGGAAGAACGGGCGTCGATGAGGGAGCCCACGATGCCGCCAGGTCCAAGGACAAGGCTGCGCTGCCCATCGGCGGTGTAGCCGGCTCCCACGACGACCGAGCATCCGTAGACGCACCGTGCCCATCTCAGGAGACGCGGGACCGGCAGCGTCATGGTACTCACGGTACCATACGCTTGCTGGACCCAAATCGAGCTGGCGGATCTCGGGATGCTCAAGGCCAGCATGCGCGCCAACGGGCTAGCGCGAGCGAGGCACGGTCGCCTGGACGGAATACTGCTCCTTCTAACGTAGTTGGAAGTCCGAGCATATCCCGCTCCTCGCACCGTTCGCCACCGCTACCCGCCACTCCAGCAGAAGCTTTGGCACGAGCTCAACTGCTCCTAGACTTCCCTCCAACGCCAGACAAGATCGACGACTGGAGGGCCACCATTCAGAGCCTCATCGGCTTCGCCAACGGCGACATTCCGCGGCAGCCGACTGCATCGCAGCCGCGGCAAGTCAGCCAGGCGCGACACGATGGCGACAAGACCGGTGGGGGTGCAACCACCGTGTACTCTCCGCCCGAAGGCCAATGTCGCCGACTCGCTGGGTCCACCACGACAGCGACTCCACTGCTTCATCAGATTCGCGAGCTCGCCGCGATCAGCGCCAAGTTCTTCATGAACGACAGCAAGAAGACGCTCGTACCCACATCGAGCGTCGAAGAGAAGCGCGGCGTCAGTCAGACCAGCGCGCTGGGCCCACTGTCGACATGCATGCGCCAGGGGAACCAGGCGACCTGCCGTACGCGGTAGGTTGCTCTACCTTTACCCGTGAGCTGCGGCAAGTCCAGTGGCCCAGCACGAAGAATTTCAAGCCAGATGTACCAGAGAAGTACGACGGCAAGTTGCATCCGTCGGAGTTCCTCAGCATCTACATCATCGCGGTGCAAGCTGCTGGGGGGCGGGACGACAAGATCCTTGCCAACTACTTCCCGCTGGTGCTCAAACCCAACGTCAGGTCCTGGCTCATGCACTTGCTGGACAACTCCATATCTTCCTGGGCAGACCTATGCCATCAGTTTGTCGGCGCCTTTACGGGCGGCCACAAGCCTCATGGCCAGGAGAGTGACCTTCACCTGCTCGCCCAGAAGGAAGGAGAGCCCCTGCGCAAGTACATCCAGAGATTCAGCCAAGTGCAACGCAACATCCCAGATGTCCACCCTGCCGCGGTCATCAGCGCGTTCCACCAGAACGTGCGTAACCGCAGGATGCGGGAGGAGATGGCGATGTGCAAGATCAGAGACGTCAGTGAGCTGTGTGCCCTGGCCGACAGGTGTGCACGTGCTGAAGAAGGGAGGAATCTCCATGGAGAGGATACAGGAGCAGGAGGATCTGACAGCGAGGATGCTGCCCCGGCAAAGAAAAAACCGGCGGCGGAACAACAGGAAGAGGAAAGGCAAAGATGTGCTAGTTGTTGAGCAGTCCGGCAACGAAGGTGGCGCCAAGACAGCCAAGACTGGTAGCTCCGGCAAGGAGGTTGCCGCATGCGCCAACTGCCAGGCTATGGCGGCCGCCGACAAGCAGGACGACACCAACAAACAGTACTGCAAGATCCACCGCACCAAGGGCCATGACCTCTAGAGCTGCAAGAAGGTCGAGCAGCTTGTCGAGCTGCAAAAGGCCGAGTACGAGCGACGCGACAAGGAGAGGGCTCAAGGAGGTGCTGGAGGATCCGGCACGAAGCGCACCGGCCGGGGAGGACGCCGCGGCAAGGCCAAGCAGCGGCAAGGAGACAGACCTCCCCGCGGTCGCGACAAGGATGAAGATGACGACGACGACGAAGACATGGATGATGCCGAGAACAGTGAGCAGGAGTTCCAGAAAGCCACAGAGGTCTTGTGCGTTGACAGCGGTGCTTCTCTGCATACTTCACACCGCCAACTCAAGTAGTGGGTGCGGGAAGTCAATGCGGTAGAACCACCCGTCGAGTCACGCAAGCTTCTGAAATGGTCCAGCACGCCTATCATCTTTGATATTGAGGACCACCCTGATCGCACAACTGCGGTCGGGTGTTTGCCGATGTTGGTCTCACCAACTATCCGCAACCTCAAGGTCGCTAAGATGCTAGTTGACGGCGGGGCCGACTTGAACCTGATCTCCTCCGCTGTGCTCCGGAAACTCCAAGTCCCTGACAGCGAGCTCGAAGAGACCGGCACATTCCAAGGAATCAACCCGGGAAGGAGCAAGCCGAAGGGGAAGATCACGTTGCCGGTGACATTTGGCAGCGAGTTGAACTTCAGGACTGAGAGGATCACTTTTGATGTTGCCGATTTTCCATTGCCTTACAATGGGATTCTCGGTCGTCCAGCGCTCGCCAAGTTCATGGCGGCCTCTCACTATGCGTACAACATGCTGAAGATGCCAGGCCCGATAAGTGTCATCTTTGTCCCTGGCGACAAGAAAGATTCTCTTATCTGTGCCGACAAGATCTACCGGGAAGCAGCAGCCGCAACGGATCGCGAGACACTTGCCGCTGAAGCTCCCGGGGGGAAGAAGAAGACCAAGTCCGGCAAGAGTTCTGATGCCCACTCCGGCAAGCGCACCTCTTCGGAGTGCTGCGCTACCGTCGAGGACGCACCATCGAGCTCCACCGGCAAGTGTAAGAAGACAATGGCAGCTCTGCCAGCGACCAAGAAGGTGTCCGCCAAGGAGGACGGCACTGGTGGTACTTTCACCATCAGTGCCACTCTCGACCCCAAATAGGAAAGCGCGCTCGTTGCTTTCCTGCGGCTGAACGTCGATGTGTTTGCATGGCAACCATCTGACATCCCCAGTGTTCCCAGGAAAGTAATTGAGCACCACCTTGCCGTCTGTCCTCATGCGTGGCCCGTCAAGCAAAAAGTCAGAAAGCAAGCAGTGGAGCGCCAAGAATTCATCGCAGAAGAGATCAAGAAGTTGGAAGCAGCAGGCCTCGTTAGAGGAGTGCTCCATCCTACGTGGTTGGCCAATCCTGTAGTCGTGCGCAAGGCAAACGGGAAATGGAGGCTTTGTATCGACTTTCCCGATGTCAATAAAGCTTGTCCCAAAGACCCATTTCCCTTGCCGCGCATCGACCAGATTGTTGACTCCACGGCCGGATGTGACTTGCTTTCATTTCTTGACGCATACTTAGGATATCATCAGATCTTCATGGCAGAAGAGGATGAGGAAAAGACCGCGTTCATCACTCCATGTGGCATGTACTGTTTTGTACGGATGCCTTTCGGTTTAAAGAATGCTGGTTCAACATTTGCAAGGGTCGTCCATACCGCTTTTGAGCCACAAATACACAGAAATGTGGAAGCCTACATGGATGATATAGTGGTCAAGAGCAGGGACAAGTCAACTTTGATTCAACATCTAGAAGAGACTTTTGCAAATCTGCGCAAGATCAGCCTCAAGCTCAACCCCGAGAAGTGCGTGTTTGGAGTCCCTTCCGGCAAGCTTCTCGGGTTCTTCGTGTCTTAGCGGGGGATTGAGGCCAATCCCGACAAGATCAAGGCCATTGAGCAGATCGAAGCACCAAAGCACGTCAAGGATGTGCGGAGACTTGCCGGCTGCGTGGCGGCTCTCAGCAGGTTTATCTCTAAGTCTGCTGAGCGCGCCCTGCCTTTTTCAAAATTTTGAAAAAGGCAGGTCCAATGAAATGGACTCCGGAAGCGGAGGCCGCGCTGCAGGACTTGAAGAGATACCTGACCTCCACTCCAATACTTGTCGCACCTAAGCCACAAGAGAAGTTGCTGCTGTATCTGGCGGCAACCAATCAAGTGGTTAGTGCTCCGTTAGTAGCGGAGAGGGAGGCTGATGATGAGCCAACAACCGCGGCAAGCGCATCCAGCGACAAGCAGGGGGCTTCCCCGACAAGCTCTGGTCCCGGCGAAGATGGATCTGCGCAAGTGTGCAAGGAGATACAACAGAAGAGAATGGTGCAGCGCCCAGTTTACTTTGTCAGCTCCCTTCTGCAGGGGGCTAGGTCAAGGTACTCTGGTGTGCAGAAATTGCTTTTCGGCCTTCTCATGGCCTCGAGAAAGCTGCGCCATTACTTCCAAGCACATGAGATCACAGTTGTCACTCGCTTTCCGCTAAGGAGGATAATGCAGAATCCAGAAGCGACAGGCTGGATTGTTGAGTGGGCACTGGAACTGTCAAGCTTTGGCCTCAAGTTTGAGAGCACTTCAACTATCCAAAGCAGAGCATTGGCAGAATTCATAGCAGAGTGGACGCCAACACCAGATGAAGAAATTCCAGAGACGAGCATCCCCGTCAAGGAAGCAAGCAAAGAGTGGTTGATGTACTTTGATGGTGCCTTCTCGCTGCAAGGCACCGGTGCTGGCGTGCTGCTTGTCGCACCCACCGGGGAGCACCTCAAGTACGTGGTCCAGATGCACTTTCCCAAGGAGCAAGCAACAAACAATACTGCAGAGTATGAAGGTTTGCTTGCCGGTCTCAGGATCGCGGCAGACCTTGGGATCAAGAAGCTCATTATCAGGGGAGACTCGCAGCATGTCGTCCGTCAAGTGAACAAGAGTTATCAGAGTCCGCTGATGGAAGCTTACGTTGATGAAGTGAGAAAGCTAGAAGAGCGCTTTGTCGGCCTACAGATGGAACATGTTCCAAGAGCTCAGAACGACATCGCCGATGGCCTGTCAAAGTGCGCGGCACTTAAGTTACCTGTGGAACCAGGGATCTTTGTGCTCAAGCTAACTCAATCATCCGTAACACCATCAACTGGACAGAGCAAGAAGAGGAAGTTGATTTCTGGTGACTATTTTCCGGCAGAGCTTCCCGAAGCCGCCGCCAAGAAGTTCCCCAAGATCAACGTCAAGAGTGCTGAGGAGCAGTCTGCTCCGACAAGCCCCAGGGTTTGTTTCGTTGAAGCAGACGCTCCCGACAAGTTTTGCTCCGGCAAGCTTGCCGGGGAACGTCAAGCTCCGGCTGAACCGCAGGTTCTCACTGTAGAAGCGGATGTTCCCGCAGCAGTAGATGTGCCTTTAGTCCTTGTCGTCGAGCCGCAAGCTCCAGCATGGGCGCAACAGATTGTCCGTTTCCTTCAGACAGGAGAACTTCCCGAAGAGCAAGAAGAAGCGGAAAGAGTAGCCCGGCAGTCAAGTATGTACCAGTTCGTCGACAACGCACTGTACAGAAGAAGACTCAACTGTGTGAAATTGAAGTGTATTCACCAAGAAGATGGACAGAAGCTGTTGCCAGAGATACATGGAGGCATATGTGGTCACCACATTGGCGCCAGAGCACTTGCCGGCAAAGCGTTCCGGCAAGGTTTCTTTTGGCCGACAGCCCTCCAGGATGCAACTGCACAAGTAACCAAGTGTGAAGCGTGCCAGTTCCATTCCAAGCAGATACACCAGCCAACTCAAGCTCTCCAGACGATCCCTTTATCCTGGCCATTTTCGGTCTGGGGGCTCGACATCCTCGGCCCCTTCCCCCGAGCAGTCGGGGGCTTTGAGTACTTGTACGTTGCGATCGACAAGTTCACAAAGTGGCCGGAAGTGGAAGCAGTGAGGAAGGTGACCGCACAGTCAGCAGTCAAGTTCTTCAGGTTGATTGTTTGCCGCTTCGGGATCCCTAACAGGATCATCAACGACAACGGTACGCAACTCACGAGCCGCACCTTCATGCAGTACGTCCAAGATCTTGGCGCCAAGGTCTGCTTCGCTTCTGTTGCTCACCCCAGAAGCAACGGTCAAGCGGAGAGGGAAAATGCTAAAGTGTTGCGTGGACTCCAGACCAGGACTTTCGACAGGCTGCACAAGTGCGGAAGAAACTGGATCGAGGAGCTGCCGGTGGTTCTTTGGTCGATCAGGACGACACCAAATCGAGCCACTGGCCAGACACCTTTCGCTCTAGTCTATGGAGCAGAGGCAGTTCTCCCACGGAACTCGCCTCTAGTGCTCGCTTATGATGATCTTGAGCAAGAGTAGCTGCGACAAGATGACGCGCTGCTCCTTGAGGAGGACCGTCTTCAGGCTACTGTGCGAGCTGTTGGCTACCAGCAAGCTTTGCACCGCTACCATAGCCGCAAAGTTAACGCCAGAAGTCTCGAGGAAGGCGACCTTGTTCTTCGGCGCGTTCAGTCCGCCAAGAATTCCAACAAGTTGACGCCGAAGTGGGAAGGCCCTTACCGGGTGAAACGAGTCACTAGGCCTGGCGATGTCCGCCTTGAGACCGAAGATGGCATTCCGGTGAGCAACTCCTGGAATATTGAGCATCTTCGTAAGTTTTACCTCTGTTCCGGCAACCACCTTTTGTACAAGTCTTGCCGCTGTTGCATGTAATCCTTTGTACAAAGCCAGGCGCTGACCCTGTGCGTAAATAGAGCCCATGTGCTCCGCACGTCTTGTCAATTTCATGCTCTTTATTTTTTGCATGAGTTATCTGACACTTTGTGCAGCGCCAAACCCCGGTAAGTGACAACGAGCCATAAGGCTCCATATCATTATTTTCTCTTCTCTCTTTTCTCAAGGAAAGGAAGGTTCCTCTCACCCACAAGTTTGCCGGGGGGAAGGAGAAGATAATGGTGTGGACCAGGCGTCGATCAAGAAAGTTTCGCCTTGCCGGAGAGCAAGCAACAAAAAAGTTAAGTTGCCAAAGTTTGAGCAATCAGGTTTTTTTAAAATTTTTAAGTTATCTTCCTTGAACGACCATGCTTTGTATGGAAAACCCGTGCACGGAGGAACCGGCTCGTGGCTAGTGGCGCCCTTACTTTATTTCGAGTTCGCTCAACAGTTTAAGTGTGTTGCGACTAGAGTCGCGCCCTTACTTTGTTTCGAGTTCGCTCAACAACTTAAGCAAGCTGCGACTAGTCGCGACAAGGTTTCTTGTCGGTAACGGCACCGCCAGCAGGCTGCTGACGTCCCGCACTCAGCGCTCGCGGCAAAGGTGCCTACGCCGGCAAGTTCCCTAAAAGCGTAGGGCAAAAACATACAAAGGAAGGAATAAAGTAAAGGGAATAACATTGCAATCACTACCCAAAACAGAGTTACATATTACAAGATGGCTTGTCGCGGCTCTAATAGACTGTTTACATAACACGACCAGCAGCGACAAGAGAAGAAGGACAGACCAGCATCTGGACCCCGGCAAGCCAGTGTTGCCGGGGGCTGCAAGTACAAAGATTCACCCACGGCGAACCAGAGTTGCCGGGGGCTGCAATCTCAGATAAGTTTTTCATCCCTTATCATGCATTCTCTTATGGACTGAGGTATGCGAAACCTCATTTCTTCCTAAAAGCTACCATGCTCCCCTAACTCTAGGCCCTAGGGCTCGTCCCTGGGGCCAGGTTTGGTCGTAGTCGCGGCAGCAAAGGGACGAAACGAGGAGCCCGAACCCGCCTCATCCCTGCCTCCGCCAAAAGCGTGAGAAAGGTCGAGCGACATGGGAAGACGACAGGGCCTGCTGCCGGGAAAAGAAATGTCTATCTTAAAGATATCAAGGATTTACTCCTTGACGTGGGTTTCACCCGCAAGACAAGTGACCCGGCAAGCATCCCCTTTTTATTATAAAACATTCCACCCAGGTACAGTTTATAGAGAATGAAAAACATGAATGATGGGATTACAAGTTTTAAAAGCAGCTAAGGCCCGAGGGCTTACAAATTAAAAAGAGATAAGGTGCTCGTAATCCCTTTCTTGTCCCTCTCTTCAGGAGGTAGGTCAAGGAGGCGAAAAGGGCAAAAGGGGTGCCTAGGCGAGCTACGGGTAGAAGAAGGCAGCAAGAGAACATCTCGGTGGCCGTCCAAAGGCTGGATGGTGATGGCGGCGCCGGAAGCAGGGCTCGAAGACGAGGCGGCAGGACGTCAGCACGCTGTCGAGGGCGTCACGCCCACGTACTCCGACTTGACGGCCTTGCCGCCCGCCCTCTTCCTCTTCCGCAGCCTCCCTACGCCAGCCGCCCATGGAGACGACCCCGAGAAGTGCAAGGAGCCGGCGACACGGATGATGGGGTCGCCGGTGCCGCACGGAGCGACGCCCGACACCTAGTCGGACCCGTCATCCTGCCGCCCGCTACCCCCATCGTCGCTGCCGCTGTCCTCCTCGTCACTCTCGCTCGAGGAGGAGTCTTCGCTATCAGAGGAGCTCTCCACGCAGCACCTTGCCCTAGTTCCGAAGCACTCGAAGACCTTGACGGAGAGGAGACCGCCCTCCATCAGCTCAAAATGGAGGGTGAGCCCCTCCGTCAGGCGGTGGATACGGGCGAACGTATTCCACCCTCGACCAAGATACATCACATTAGGGGCTGGGAAGTCAACGCGGGCTCGCGTACCGCTGATTCCACAGCCCCTCATGTGCAACCTCAGTGTCTCGGGCGGATCCAACTCCATCTCGCTCGCAGAAGGAGTCGGGAGACGAAGGCGACGACGAGGCAGCCGACGCAGCCTCACCAAGAACTCGCAAGGGTCGTCCCCAATATGGACCGCCTTGGGAAGAGGAACCGCTGGCGGAGGCGAGGCCGGCGAGCCGCCCCGTCCACCTCTCCCCAGAGCGCCTCGGCCTCGCCCTCGACCTCGCCCACGGCCTCGCCACCTCCCTCTTCCCCTTACGGCTGGCTCTGCCACCATGGGTGCGGGAGAGGGAGGGACGCGTTGTCTAGGGGCGACCCTCGCTGCCACCGTTGAAGGACCAGGGTTCCCTTTCTCCATGGCGAATGAGAGAGAGGGGAGCAGAACATGAAGGAAAGAGGAGATGAAAGAATATGGGTCTCCATCCCCCCTCAGGCTCCTTATAAAGGAGCAGGGTGGGGGCTCGGCCGCCCCGCTCAGCTAATCAAGACAGAGAAGGAGCAGGGAACTGGGACCGACCCGCTGCCTCGACCCACGACGGCCCGGTATCCCGCCTTCACCGTTCGCCACCCCAAGCGCATGGAAGCCGCGTGGCAGGCGTATAGAACTGAGACGACGGATGAGGCGACCTCTCCCCACCCCGTGATCGTGGGGAGTGGACGCCTCGAAAACCACGCCTCCACGCCTCCCTCCGTTTATGGGGAAGGCGCGAACTGCCCCTGTTTCCCCTGCTTATAAGGAGGGAGGGGGCGGACGTTCCGCCTTTCCGAATAAAGAAACCACCCACGATCTCTCCCACGACGCCGCAATCGACGCGTGCCATTCGGGAAGGGCGCAGTGGATGCGGAGTCAGATGCGGCATGACCCAGGCCGCGCGTGCCCGTGCCCTATTTTGGGCCTGGCCCAACAGTGCTCGGCACCGTGTATGGCCCAGGCCCGGGGGCTCCTGTCGGTGTACTAGAGTAGGGGTGCCCTAGTATCCCGAACTTGTGCACGGGCAGTCGCAGCGCCCCGCGGCAAGGCTTGTCGGGTGAACGCCAAGAACCTTCGTGGTTCCTTTGGAGCCATTCAAGAACAAAGTATTTAAGCCAAGGAGACAAGGCCCCGGCAAGAGGAGCTTGCCGGGAAGGCCACTCAAGGCACAAGACCTCGACAAAAGGAGCTTGCCGGGAAGGCCAACCAAGGCATCTCAAGGTACTTGTCGCGACGCGCCATGCGTCCCGGCAGGGCCCGGCTAGCGACAAGCTTCCGGACACGACAAGATAACAACCGCGGCAAGGCATTTGCCACGGCAAGCAACCACTCTGTATCCGCGCTCCAGCTCACCCACCACCGTGTCGCTCTGAGACCCTTCGAGGCGTACGTGGCCGGAGGCTGTGCAGCCAGGGGTGCACTGTGGCAAGCGGCGCTGACAAGATCGCCATCGTGGCGAGCGGTGGCGTCCCTGACGGTCCCTTTTCTGCACTGTTTGGGCGACGCAGACGGGCATTTAATGCCTTCGTCCCCTGCCGTCAGAGTTAGGTATGATACACTGTGTAGGTAGCTGTACCTACCGCAACACCTTTTCCATTTTTGCCCTTGCCTACGTTGCCACCTGTCGGTGACCCATTGAGCATATAAAAGGAGGCCCATGCGCAACGCAGGGAGGAAGGAGGGACAGAAGAACGCTCGGTCTCGTTAGCTGCTTGTGTGTACTGTAGCACTCAACGCTCCCGAGCAAGAACACAATACAAACCACAAAGCAGCAGTAGGAGTATTATCTCTCCGGAGAGCTCCGAAGCTGGGTAAACCGCTCGTGTGCCTCGCCTCGATCTGCTCTTCGTGCGACCTCCGCCCCCCGCCGAACCGAAAAGGGGCTTCGTCCCCATAGGTGCTCGTGGAGGCAGTTTCCCCGACACCAGGAGAAAAGCCTCCCTTGCTGGGCAGGTAAGCTCGGCGAGGGCATGGTCACCCCCGGAAGAAAACGACCAAGACGTCCTGGCGGGGCCTGCTGGGACTCACGGAGGCAAAAGCCACCTCGCCCAACTACTCCGCCACGATCCACATCGTCAATCAGTGCGGTGTCAAGCCGCAAAGTGACTAACTGGCAGCCATTCGCCACATGGCAGCCTCTTTCTACAAGAGATTCCTAAGAAGGACACCCGTCCTACGACGTGTCAAGCAAGCAAGTACGAAGCTGGAAAAGCAGCCCGGCAAGGCTTGCCGGGCAAGCGACGATGTGACATTGAGAGTCGCATTTAATGCACCCTCTCATCCTACAGGGTTAGGTATGATAGCACTGTTTGCTATCTTATCAGTGCATAATGACTACTTTGCCATTGAGGTGACCCCTTAACCTATAAAAGGAGGCCCATGGCAACCGTCGAAAGGGTTAGAAGGTTGGACACAAACACACCCGTACGCGTGTAGCCACTGGTGCCTAGAGGCAACCCTGCCGGGCAAGTGTACTACGCTCCACCACCATTTTTTCACCATCAATCCACCAAAGCAGGAGTAGGGTTTTACTCCTCACGGTGATACATCCATTTTGCATCATGTTTTCTTATTGTTATTTATAATGTTTTTATACATAATAATGATTTTTGGAGCAATTCTAATGCCTTCTCTCTCATAATTTGCAAGGAACATGCCAAGAGGGAGAATTCCGGCTGCTGGAAATCTGCACTTGGAAAAGCTACGTCAGGCCACCTATTCTGCACAACTCCAAATGAGCTCAAACTTCACGGAGATTTTTTATGGATTATATAAGAAATACTGGAGCCAATAAACACCAGAGGGGGCCACCAAGTGGGCACAACCCACCTGGGCGTGCGAGGCCCCCAGGCGCGCCCTGGTGGGTTGTGGCCTCCTCGGCCCAAATCCGATGCCCATCTTCTCGTATATAAGTCATTTTGACCTAGAAAAAATAAGGAGGAGACTTTCGGGACGGAGCGCCGCCGTCTCAAGGCGGAACTTCGGCAGGAGCACTTTTGCCCTCTAGCGGAGCGATTCCGCCGGGGGAACTTCCCTCCCGGAGGAGGAAATCATCGTCATCATCATCACCAATAAATCTCCCATCTTGGGGAGGGCAATCTCCATCAAAATCTTCAACAACAACATCTCATCTCAAACCCTAGTTCATCTCTTGTGTCCAATCTTGTTACCGGAATTATAGATTGGTGCTTGTGGGTGACTAGTAGTGTTGATTACATCTTGTAGTTGATTACCATATTGTTTATTTGGTGCAATATTATATGTTCAGATCCATTATGCTATTTAATATTCCTATGACCATGAAAATGTTTATCATTTGTGAGTAGTTACTTTTGTTCTTGAGGTCACGGGTGAAATCATGTTGCAAGTAATCATGTGAACTTGATATGTGTTCGATATTTTGATAGTATGTATGTTGTTATTCCCTTAGTGGTGTCATGTGAACGTCGACTATATGACACTTCACCATATTTGGGCCTAAGGGAATGCATTGTGGAGTAGTAATTATATGGTGGGATGCGAGAGTGACAGAAGCTTAAACCCCAGTTTATGCGCTATTTCGTAAGGGACCGATTGATCCAAAAGTGTAATGCTATGGTTAGAATTTATTCGTAATAATTATATCATAGTTGCGGATGCTTGTGGGGGGGGGGGTTAACCACAAGTAGCAGGTTTGTTCAAGTAAGAACATCACCTAAGCACAGGTCCACCCATATATCAAATTATCAAAGTAGCGAGCACAAATCAAACCAACATGATGAAAGTGACTAGATGAAATTCTCGTGTACCCTCAAGAACACTTTGCTTATCATAAGAGACCGTTTTGGCCTGTCCTTTGCCTAAAAAGGATTGGGCTACCTTGCTGCACTTCCTTTACCACTATTGTGACTTGCTCGTTACAAATTATCTTGCTATCAAACTACTCCGCTACTTACAATTTCAGCACTTGCAGACATTACCTTACTGAAAACTACTTGTCATTTCCTTCTTCTCCTCGTTGGGTTCGACACTCTTACTTATCGAAAAGATCTAGAATTGATCCCCTATACTTGTGGGTCATCAAGGCTATTTTTTGGCACCGTTGCCGGGGAGTGAAGCGCCTTTGGTAAGTGGAATTTGGTAAGGAAACATTTATATAGTGTGCTGAAATTTATTGTCACTTGTTACTATGGAAAACAATCCTTTGAGGGATTTGTTCGGGGTATCTTCACCTCGTTCGGAACCACAATTAATTACCCCTCAACCTACTGCACCTACTGAAAATATTGAATATTAAATTCCTTCGGGTATGATAGAACAACTGCTAGCTAATCCTTATGCAGGAGATGGAACCGAACATTTTGATATGCACTTGATATATGTGGAACAAATTTTGTGGATCGTTTAAGCTTGCAGGTTTACCCAGGGATGAAGTGATGAAAAATGTTTTCCCTTTATCTTTGAAGGGAAAAGCATTGGCATGGTATAGGCTATGTGATGATATTGGATCATGGAATTGGAATCGTTTGAAATTGGAGTTCCACCAAAAAAGTTATCATATGCATCTAGTTCATTGTGATCGGAATTACATATATAATTTTTGGCCTCGTGAAGGAGAAAATATCTCTCTAGCTTGGGGGGTCTTAGTCAATGTTATATTCATGCCCCAATCATGAGATCTCAAGAGAAATTATTATCCAAAAAATTTATGCTCTGCTTTCTCGTAATGATCAAACCATGCTTGATACTTCTTATGTTGGTTCATTTATGAAGAAGACTATTGAATTCTGGTGGGATCTTTTGGAAAGAATTAAATGCAACTCTGAAGATTGGGAACTCGGCGAAGGTAAAGAGTCAGGTATTAAACTTAAGTATGATTGTGTTAAATCTTTTATGGATACCGATGTTTTTCAAAAGTTTAGCGCTAAATATGGACTTGACGCTGAGATAGTAGCCTCCTTTTGTGAATCATTTGCTACTCATGTTTAACTCCCTAAGGAGAAGTGGTTTAAATATCACCCACCTATTAAAGAAGAAATTAAAGAAACAGTACCAGTTAAAGAAGAAACATTACTTTATAATGTTGATCCAGTTGTCCCTTCTGCTTATACTGAGAAACCACCTATCACTGTTAGGATTAAGGAACATGCTAAAGTTTCAACTGTGGTTAACAAAAGTTATATTAGAACACCTAAACCTGATGAACAAATTAAAGTAGAACCTAGTATTTCTATGGTTAAAGATCTCTTGGAAGAAGATATGGATGGGCATGTTATTTACTTCTATGAAGAAGCTGCTAGAATTGCTAAACCTGGTAAAAGAGATAAACATAGACATGTTGTTGGCATGCCTGTTATTTCAGTTAAAATAGGAGATCACTGTCATCATGGTTTATGTGACATGGGTGCTAGTGTGAGTGCTATTCCTTACACTTTATATGAAGAAATCATGAAAGACATAGCACCTGCTGAGATAGAAGAAATAGATGTTACTATTAAACTTGCTAATAGAGACACCATATCACCAGTTGGGATTATTAGAGATGTTGAAGTCTTGTGTGGGAAAATTAAATACCCTACTGATTTTCTTGTTCTTGGTTCCCCACAAGATGTCTTTTGTCCCATTATCTTTGGTAGACCTTTCTTGAATACAGTTAATGCTAAGATAGATTCTAAGAAACAAACTGTTGGTGTTAGCTTTGGTAATGAGTCTCATGAGTTTAATTTTTCCAAGTTTAGTAGAAATCATCATGAAAAAGAATTTCCTAATAAGGATGAATTAATTTGTCTTGCTTCTATTGTTGTTCCACCTACTGATCCTTTAGAACAATATTTGGTAGACCATGAAAATGATTTACATATGCATGAAAGAAATGAAATAGATAAGGTTTTCTTTGAAAAACGTCCTCTACTTAAACACAATTTGCCTATTGAAACTCTAGTAGGTCCTCCTCCGCCTAAAGGTGATCCTATTTGAATTAAAACAATTGCCAGAAACTTTGAAATATGCTTATCTCGATGAAAAGAAAATATATCCTGTTATTATTAGTGCTGACCTTTTAGAACATGAAGAAGAAAGATTATTGAAAGTTCTAAGGAAGCACCGGGCTGCTACTGGATATACTCTTGATGGTTTAAAGGGCATTAGTCCCACTCTATGTCAGCACAAAATTAATATGGAACCTAATGCTAAACCCGTTGTTGATCACCAACGTTGGTTGAATCCAAAAAATGAAGGAAGTGGTAAGAACGGAAATATTAAAACTTCTGGAAGCAGGTATAATCTATCCTATAGCTGACAGTAGATGGGTAAGTCATGTTCATTGTGTCCCTAAGAAAGGAGGTATTACTATTGTTCCTAATGATAAGAATGAACTTATTCCACAAAGAATTGTTACAGGCTATAGAATGGTAATTGATTACAGAAAATTAAACAAAGCAACTAGAAAAGATCATTACCCTTTGCCTTTTATTGATCAAATGCTTGAAAGATTATCTAAGCACACACACTTTTGCTTCCTAGATGGATACTCTGGCTTTTCACAAATACATGTTTCTCAACCTGATCAAGAAAAGACCACTTTTACTTGTCCTTTTGGAACTTATGCTTATAGACGTATGCCTTTTGGTTTATGTAATACACCTGCTACCTTTCAAAGATGCATGACTACTATATTCTCTGACTTTTGTGAGAAGATTGTTGAGGTTTTCATGGACAAATTTTCTGTTTATGGGAAGTCTTTTGATAATTTTTTAAGCAATCTTGAGCAAGTTTTGCAGAGATGTGAACAAACAAATCTTGTCTTGAATTGGGAGAAGTGCCACTTTATGGTTAATGAAGGCATTGTCTTGGGTCATAAAATTTCTGAGAGAGGTATTGAAGTGGACCAAGCTAAGGTTGATGCAATTGAGAAAATGCCATCTCCTAAGGACATCAAAGGTATTCGTAGTTTCCTAGGTCATGCCGGTTTCTATAGGAGATTTATCAAAGACTTTTCTAAAATTTCTAGGCCTCTTACTAATCTTTTGCAAAAGGATATTCCTTTTTTTTATGATGATTGTTTAGAAGCCTTTGAAACACTCAACAAAGCCTTAAAATCTGCCCCTATTGTTGAACCACCTGATCGGAACTTGCCCTTTGAAATTATGTGTGATGCTAGTGATTATGTTGTTGGTGTTGTTCTAGGACAAAGATTTGATAATAAATTGGATGTCATTCATTATGCTAGTAAAACTCTAGAAAGTGCTCAAAGAAATTATGCTACTACTGAAAAAGAATTCTTAGCAGTGGTGTTTGCTTGTGATAAATTTAGATCTTATATTTTTTATTCCAAAGTAACTGTTCACACAGACCATGCTGCTATTAAATATCTTATGGAAAAGAAAGATGTTAAACCTAGACTTATTCGTTGGGTTCTCTTGTTACAAGAATTTGATTTACATATCATTGATAGAAAAGGAGTTGAGAACCCAGTGGCGGATAACTTGTCTAGACTTGAAAATGTGCTTGATGACCCACTACCTATTGATGATAGTTTTCCTGATGAGCAGTTAGCTCCAATAAATGTTGCTAATAGTACTCCTTGGTATGTTGACTATGCTAAGTACATTGTTGCTAAATATTTACCACCTAGCTTTACATACCTGCAAAATAAAAAATTCTTCTATGATTTAAGACATTACTTTTGGGACGACCCACATCTTTAAAGAAGGAGTAGATGGTATTATTAGACATGTGTACCTGAGCATTAACAGGGACAAATCCTACGGAAATGTCACTCCGAAGCTTATGGAGGGCATCATGCTGGAGATAGAACTGCTCAGAAGGTATTTCAATCTGGATTTTATTGGCCTACCCTCTTCAAGGATGCCCGTAAGTTCGTCTCTTCTTGTGATGAATGTCAAAGAATAGGTAATATCGGTAAGAGTCAAGAAATGCCTATGAATTATTCGCTTGTTGTTGAACCATTCGATATTTGGGGATTTGATTACATGGGACCTTTTTCCTTCCTCTAATGGGTATACACATATTCTGGTTGCTGTTGATTATGTTACTAAATGGGTAGAAGCTATTCCAACTAGTAGTGCTGATCACAACACCTCTATTAAAATGCTTAAGGAAGTTATTTTCCCAAGGTTTGGAGTCCCTAGATATTTAATGAGTGATGGTAGTTCACACTTTATTCATAGTGATTTTTGCAAGATGCTTGCTAAGTATGATGTTGACTATAGAATTGCATCACCCTATCATCCTCAGTCTAGTGGTCAATTTGAACTTAGCAATAGAGAAATAAAATTAATTTTGCAAAAGACTATTAGTAGGTCTAGGAAGAATTGGTCTAAGAAATTAGATGATGCACTTTGGGCTTATAGAATAGCATATAAAACTCCTATGTGTATGTCTCCTTATAAAATGGTTTATGGGAAAGCTTGTCATTTGCCTCTTGAGTTAGAACATAAAGCATATTGGGCAGTTAAAGAACTCAACTATGATTTCAAACTTGCTGGTGAAAAGAGGTTATTTGAGATAAGCTCCTTAGATGAATGGAGAACCCAATCTTATGAGAATGCAAAGTTATTCAAAGAAAAAGTTAAAAGATAGCATGACAAAAGAATTCAAAAGCGTGAGTTCAAAGTTGGAGAATATGTTCTTTTGTACAACTCTCGATTTAGATTTTTTGCAGGAAAGCTCCTCTCAAAATGGGAAGGCCCATACATCATCGAGGAGGTTTACCGGTCTAGAGCCATCAAAATAAATAACTCTGAAGGTACTAACCCGAAGGTTGTCAATGGGCAACGAATAAAGCATTATATCTTAGGTACGCCTATTAATGTTGAAAGTAGTATTATCCAAACTTTGACACAAGAAGAACACATAAAAGAGTCCTTCCAGAACGCTCCAGAATCGTGAAAATAAAGAGGTATGTGATACGGTAAGTAAACGGACTCCGAAAAATCCGCAAAAATATTTTTTATCAATTTTGGAATATTTTAAAATTTTGGAAATAAAGAAACTTCCAGGAAGTGTCCCCTAGTGGGCACAAGACACCAGGGGCGCGCCAGCACCCAGGTGGGTTGTGCCCACCTGGGACACCTTCCGTACTCCGTTTTTCTTCTGTATGCTTGTCCACCAAGATAAAACAATCTATACATACTTCCCAAACATGTTGATCACCGTATCGTGGAGAAATCCTCTGTCCTCTTTTTCCCTTGCTATTTTCTGCCAGATCCCATCTAGCATGGCCTCTTCAAGCTCCTCCAAGGACAAGTTCTTCAAGAACGTCATCAACCCTTATCTGTGGGAGGTGGTGCAGCACCCTCAAACCATCCAGATGCAGGAGGGGGTGCTGTACATCCGCGATGAGCAAGGTCCCAAGGGCACGAGAACTGTGGAGGCCAGGCTTGAAGCCATGGAGCAGGAAGTCTTCCGGTGCAAGGGGATGGTGGAGCGTGGGCTCAATGCTAATCACCTTATGATCGCGGACCTTTCCCATGATCTCAAGGTGGATGGCAAGCCCATGAACGACATCTTATTCACCTTCAACGAGCAAATCAACTTCCTCCAAAGCCAGATCAATGACCTCCAAAACCAAGTCTTTGAATATGAGACGAGGTTCAAAGGTATGAGTTTGGCTGCTAGTTGCAGGACCCGTGACACTCACTCCTCCTCTTATGATGGTGGACCACTGCCATGGAAGTCCGAGGACAAGATCTCTTCTTCACCACCATCATCTTCTTCACCACCAAAGGAGAATTGAGTATCTAGTATGGGCACTCCCCTTGGCTTCCGCCAAGCTTGGGGGAGGTGCCCCGATATCATATCATCCCACTATCTTTTTGCTTTTACCTATTTTAGTTCCATCTTTTGCTTTTAGATGAAATAAAGTTTAGTTCGATCCTTTCTTCTTTGAGAGTTTGCTTAGTGATCTATCCTTGTAATCGTGTGCAAGTTATATAATAAAGTTAGTTTGAGGTTTTGCTTTCTTTACTTTCATGTTGCAATTAAAGAAAAGAAATAAAGAAAGAAAAAGAGAAAGGAAATAAATCAATAAGATTATATACTAATCCTATGGTAGGTGATGGCACTACATAAGGAAGAGTATAAGTAGACAATTTCTTAGAGATTGACAAACATAGCATTAGTCAATGATGCAAGTCATGAAAGAATTAATAAGGGAAGAGAAGATTCACATATAGATATAATATCCTGGATCTAACAGCTTGGCCAACCAAGATCCTGGACCGAGGCATTGCTATGATCTTGTAAGTGTGTGTCTCTCTCTTGTATTGTTCTGTGCCTGCCAGCATGCTTTGCTAGGATTTTCGACCAGTAATCCCTTTGTGCAGACAATGATTTCTACTACTGGCTGCTAAATTAGATATGTAGATGTCATACATGATACTACCTCGTACCTCTGTTCCTAAATATAAGTCTTTCTAGAGATTCCAATATAGGCTACATACGGAGCAAAATGAGTGAATCTACACTCAAAAATGCATCTATATACATCTGTATGTGGTCCATACTGGAATCTCTAAATAGACATATATTTAGGAAGAGAGGCAGTACATTACACAAAATCGTAGGTGGCATGTAGGAATTCCAGTACACTACATTAGGCTCCCTTAGAGTGCCTGCTAGTCTAGCACACAGCGTCATGGCTAGTTTATGCTACACACACAATCATTAATTGGTGGTTTAAATATGCGCAAGGGGTATGCAATGTATTATCATGTAGAGATGTTTGAAATTAGCCGTGCCAACTTGCAGATTGGGTTACACAATGGAAAATTACAAGATGTATGTGGCAATTTCATGGAACATCGCAAGAAAAGGACAGCCAGCGGTGAGCCTATACAGTGTGCTATGGTACGTCACTCCTCCATTGCAATCATCGTGACATGTTATTTGTATGTCAGTTCTATTGGCCAAGTTTCTTAGGGATAGTTATTACGAGTTATCCTAAGAAAATAAGCACCTGTGAATATAAGCTCCATGTAATAAGCCAACCAGTTCTTTTCATTGCGTATTCAGCTTATCTTTGGTATGATAAGTGAAAACTCTAGATTGCATTATATTTTTTCATTTTGCTACCCATATGAAAATTAATTTGACTTGCAAACATCACAAATTGAACCCAGTGCAGTAAATAATATGATAGGAAAACAGACCATCACTATTTGCTCAAAATGCAAATACAAAGATACCATCTACTTGGCACAATCTACTTTGGTCAATGTTTTCCATAGAGATCCCATTGCCTAATTTAAACGAAAAACGCATGACCCACATTTAAATGAAGAGCAATTATTTATTGAAATTTGATGGTCCAAGTGGCTGGTTATTATCATATAGCAGTACCACCTGAAAGCATCATATAGCAGCAGCTCATAGCAACTCATCATACAGCAGCGGCAGCAGCAGTGTGCAATTCATCATATACCAGCAGCAGCTCATAGCAATTCATCATATAGCAGTAGCACGAGCAGCTCATAGTAATTCATCATATAGCAGCAGCAGGAGCAGCTCATAGCAATTCATCATATAGCATCAGCAGGAGCAGCTCATAGCAATTCATCATACAGCAGCAGGAGCAGCTTATTGCAACTCATCATATAGCAGCAGCTCATAGCAAATCATCATATAGCAGCAGCAGCTCATAGCAATTCATCATATAGCAGCAGGAGAAGCAGCTCATAGCAATTCATCATATAATGGATCAGAATAAAAATTTGGCAAAAATCAGAGGAGATCCTCACCTTGTTGGATGAGCTCATCCTTCAACAACACCTCAAGGCCATGGCCTGGGAGGTGGGGAGGGGGAATAAGGTGCCTTCTGTTGCAGTGTGGCATCAGCCGTAGTTGTGCAGCGCCTGCCAGAGTAGTGCGTTGGTCGAACCACAGTGGAGCAGCTGCAGGAGACCATGAGAATGAGGGGCGGCACCAGAGGGAGGAGCAGCCAGGGAGATTTACCCCTACCCGCCGGCCATGTAGCCTACCTAGAGAGAGCATCGTCGAGGAGCAGGCCAGATGGGACCAGTGGCGATGGCTTGTTGGAGGAACCCTAGTGCTGCAGGCAGGGGATCGAGGTAGAGGGAAAGGGGAGACGAGATGCAAGCGGACAGGGGCAATGAACGCTTGCGTGTTTGTTTTTACTTGAGGGTGAGGTGTGACACGGGCGTCACCAGTTGCATTTTGAGTGTAATATAGGCAGACAACAGAGTCATTTCACTATTCCCCTTCCCTTCAATTTTTAGTGAGGTTCTACCCAAAACACCCCCCTCCAAAGGGAAATTAGTTAAGCCCAAGCCCATAACTCAAAAATGACTTCTTTACATCTTTTATGGCTTATTTTGACAATAAGCCCTGAAAAGGCGAAATAGAATTGGCCCTTAACCTGCAATTCAGTTGTGCGTGCAATGATGAATCACTCCTGCCTGCTATAGTGTACATTTAGGCATCATCATACATGGCATAACCTAATACATGTGCATTCCATTGTAGAATCTGGAATATGCAATGTTTATGGATTAGGGGGTATCCGGACAGCCCGACTATAACCTTTGGCCGCACTGCTGGACTATGAAGATACAAGATTGAAGACTTCGTCCCGTGTCCGGATGGGACTCTCCTTGGCGTGGAAGGCAAGCTTGGAAATACAGATATGTAGATCTCCTTCCTTGTAACCGACTATGTGTAACCCTAGCCCCCTCCGGTGTCTATATAAACCGGAGGGTTTAGTCCGTAGGACATAACAACAACAATCATACCATAGGCTAGCTTCTAGGGTTTAGCCTCTCTGATCTCGTGATAGATCAACTCTTGTCCTACCCATATCATCAATATCAATCAACCAGGAGTAGGGTTTTACCTCCATCGAGAGGGCCCGAACCTGGGTAAAAACATCGTGTCCCTTGTCTCCTGTTACCATTCGCCTAGACGCACAGTTCGGGACCCCCTACCCGAGATCCGCCGGTTTTGACACCGACATTGGTGCTTTCATTGAGAGTTCCTGTGCGTCATCATCGTTAGGCTTGATGGCTCCTTCAATCATCAATAGCGATGCAGTCCAGGGTGAGACTTTACTCCCCGGAGAGATCTTTGTATTCGGCGGCTTCGTACTGTGGGCCAACTCGCTTGGCCATCTGGAGCAGATCGAAAGTTACGCCCCTGGCCACCAGGTCAGGTTTGGAAGCTTAAACTACACGGCCGACATCCGCGGAGACTTGATCTTCAACGGATTAGAGCCCCTGCTGAGTGCGCCGCACCGTCACGATGAGCATGATTTAGCTCTGCCATCGGACAGTGTTCAGGAGATCGCACCTGCAATCGCTTCGACCTTCAATTCGGAGCCAACCGCGCCATCCGTGGACGGGTGGCTAGACCCCGCACCGGAGGCCGTAGTTTCAGCGGCGATCGAGCCGAACACCAACCTTACCCTTCACGAAAGCCGTGACTCCAAGTTGTCGGATTCTTCTCCGGCCACGGACTCCGAACTACCCACGCCCTTGCCAATCAGATCCGACTAGTCGCCGATCATGTAGTTCACCTCCGCAGATATCTTCCAACACTCGCCCTTCGGCGACATACTGAACTCTCTAAGGTCTCTCTCCTTGTTAGGAGAGTCCTGGCTGGACTATGACCGACTGGATTGGGACGCGGACGACGAACAAATTCGCCGCCCACCCACCACCCACTTAGTAGCCACTGTCGATGATTTAACTGACATGCTAGACTTTGACTTTGAAGACATCGACGGTATGGACGACAATGCAGGAGACGAACAGGAACCACTGCCCATAGGGCACTGGACAGCCACCTCATCATATGATATATATATGGTGGACACAGCCAAAGAAGGCAATGGCGACGGAACCACATGAGATGACCCCTCCAAGAAGCAACCTAAGCGCCGATGTCAGCGACGCCGATCTAAGTCTCGCCAAAGCAAAATCGGTGATACCGGCACAGGAGATAATAACACTCCGGACAGTGCCAAAGACAACGACAACCCCCTCCAGCAAGATTCAACGCAGGAGGATGGAGAAGCCAGCCCTCATGAGAGAGCAACAGACAGAGAGGTAGAGGATGATAATTACATGCCTCCCTCCGAAGATGAGGCAAGCCTCAAAGACGACGAATTTATCGTGCCTGAGGATCCCGTCGGGCAAGAGCGCTTCAAGCGCCGGCTTATGGCCACGACAAATAGCCTTAAGAAAAAGCAACAACAGCTTAGAGCTGATCAAGACTTGCTAGCTGACAGATGGACTCAAATCCTTGCAGCCGAGGAATATGAACTCGAACGCCCCTCCAAGAGTTACCCAAAGCGCATGTTGCTACCCCGTTTAGAGGAGGAAGCATTAAACCTACATCTCTAGTGTATGAGGCGGCTGATCAGCCACCTCGTGGCCGTGACAGAGAGGCATTTCAGCCAAAAGCTCAGCCCGCACCCCGACGCCACTCAAATAAAAATTCCAAGGCACGGGGAAATACGCTAGACCTGTGAGACGTATTAGAGGACAAAGCAAAGCAAGCTAGGTCGATCTACGGATCGCGAGGGCGCCCCACTACGAGAGACGATAACCGTTACGCCGGATACAGTAGAAGTAAATCCGGCAGGGCCGAACATAGCAGACAAAACTCGTTCGAGTTGCGTCGTGATATAGCCCAGTACAGAGGCGCCGCACACCCGCTATCCTTCACAGATGAAGTAATGGATCATCAAATCGCAGAGGGTTTCAAACCCGTGAATATCGAATCATAGATGGTACGACAGATCCCGCGGTATGGATTGAGGACTATCTCCTTCATATCCACATGGCCCGTGGCGACGATCTACACGCCATCAAATACCTCCCACTCAAGCTTAAAGGACCAGCTCGGCATTGGCTCAACAGCTTGCCAGCAGAGTCCATTGGTTGTTGGGAAGATCTGGAAGCCGCATTCCTTGACAACTTCCAGGGCACTTATGTGCGACCACCACATGCAGATGACTTGAGCCATATTATTCAGCAGCCAGAGGAATCGGCCAGGCAATTCTGGACACGGTTCCTAACCAAGAAAAATCAAATCGTTGACTGTCCGGATGCAGATGCCCTAGCGGCTTTTAAGCACAACATCCGCGACGAGTGGCTTGCCCGGCACCTTGGCCAGGAAAAGCCGAAATCTATGGCATCCCTCACGACACTTATGACCTGCTTTTGCACGGGAGAGGACAGCTGGCTAGCTCACAACAATAACATATCAAAGAACCCTGGTACTTCGGATACCAAGGACAGCAATGGTAGGTCACGTCGCAACAAACACAAGCGCCGCATCAACAGCGATAATAGCAAGGATAGGGTAGTCAATGCCGGATTCAGAGGCACTAAGCCCGGTCAGCGGAAAAAGCCATTCAAAAGAAGCACTCCGGGCTCGTCTAGTTTGGACCATATACTCGATCGCTTGTGCCAAATACACGGCACCCCGACAAGCCAGCCAACCACACCAACAGGGATTGTTGGGTGTTCAAGCAGGCCGGCAAGTTAAATGCCAAGCACAAGGACAAGGGGCTACATAGCGATGACAAGGAGGAGCCCCAACCTCCGAACACCGGAGGACAGAAGAGATTCCCTCCACAAGTGCGGACGGTGAACATGATATACGCAACCCACATCCCCAAGAGAGAGCGGAAGCGTGCGCTAAGGGGCGTATATGCGTTGGAGCAAGTCGCCCCAAAGTTCAACCCATGGTCCCACTGCCCGATCACTTTCAATCGCAGGGACCATCCCACTAGTATCCGTCATGGCGGATTCACTACATTGGTCTTAGACCCAATCATCGATGGATTTCACCTCACTCGAGTCCTTATGGACGGCGGCAGCAGCCTGAACCTACTTTACCAGGATACAGTGCGCAAAATGGGTATAGATCCCTCAAGAATTAAGCCCACAAAACGACCTTTAAAGGCGTCATACCAGGTGTAGAGGCCCATTGCACAGGCTCAGTCACACTAGAAGTGGTCTTCGGATCCCCGGATAATTTCCGAAGCGAGGAGTTAATCTTCAATATAGTCCCCTTCCGCAGTGGCTATCATGCACTGCTCGGGCGAACCGCATTCGCAAAATTTAATGCGGTGCTGCACTATGCATACCTCAAGCTCAAGATACCAGGACCTCGGGGGGTCATCACAGTCAACGGAAACACAGAGCGCTCTCTCCGAACGGAGGAGCACACTGCGGCCCTCGCAGCGGAAGCACAAAGCAGCCTCTTAAGGCAATTCTCCAGTCAGGCGATGAAACGCCCGGACACCGTCAAGCGCGCCCAAAGTAATCTTCAACAAGACCGCCTGGCACGCTCCGAGCAAGCATAGCCATGCGACCGCTACCCCAGCCTCAGCCAAACGGCAAAATATGTGCCACGCGTACATAATTACGCATTGAAAATACCATGGGCATAGGGGGAGGGGCACGACTACGGCACGCCCCACAACGCGGCTCAACCGAACTAGGGGCTTCCTACTTTGTCATTTTTTTCTCTCTTTCAGGACTTTACGCTCTTGAAGCCCTGTCCGGCAGTATAATCGCCGAACACGCGATACAACAACCAGGGAGGCAGAAAGCTACGTCGTACTATGGAACTCCCAGGTGGTCTCTATAACGAGCGAAATACCTTCTTTAAATACCACTCCACAGCTTGCCCTTATAGGGGACATGTCAAATTGTCCCATTTTTTGCTTATCGCACTACTTGTATCATTCTGCTTTAAATGCACACTCTTTGAATAAACAATGCATAGCACTAGTATATTACTGCATTCTCTATTCCTTCTTTTTTTGTTCATTCATAACATCCGGCACCCGTAAACTCTGGTATGGCTAATATGCCAGGGGATTAAGGACCCCATAATACAGCGTGAGAAGTCCAAACACTTTCGAAAGTGCGGCACCCCGAACTTATAGCATTATATGCATCAGCTCTGAGTCATGTCTTTGGTCAAATGTTGGGTTTTCCCGGCTCCCATGTTTTGGTGCCTTATGTTCCACTATATCGGCTAAGGTCGCACTGGTAGAACTAGAACTACTGCGATTGTGCCCCGGTTTAGCTGGGCTAAGCACCTCAGTAGAGAAAGCTAAAACTGACTGTCATGATAAGGCGTGAGCTGGTCGCTGTTCGAGATGTCTCGAGTCCTTAAAGACTTATGCTGCTTAGGGCGAGGAGTCGGCTTTGTCCGGCTTAGGCGTGTATGGTGCCCCGAACTCGGTCTTTCGAATACTAGGGGCTTTGCCGAAATTTAAAATTGTAGACTTCTATGGCTAAGTGAGAGTGATAAAGCATTATAGTCCGATTGCCTTGTTCGTTGCGCTAAGCACCTCCCTCGAAGGACCCAAGAATGGGAAAAAGAGTGCTGAGATTTATCCTGAACACCCCAGCACTCGTGGCATGGGGGCAGAAGCCGACGACTAGCCATCTCTCACATTTAAACAGCCGCACAGAAGGTAATATTTTAAATTCAAACAAGTGTTGCATAGCGCATATGAAACAAGCTTTCATAAATACAGGACCAAACGAGCAAGTTCACTCAAAAATTACATCCTTGGAACAATCATCTGCCATAAGGCGGGCACCCTTCAGGACGCCCTCATAATACATCTCAGGGCGACAATGCTCCTTGCCCTGCGGTGGTCTATCCTTCACCAGCTTCTCAGCGTCCATCTTGCCCAGTGTACTTTAACACGGGCAAGCGCCCTGCGGGCACCCTCGATGCAGACGAAGCGCTTGATGACCTCAAGCCAAGGACAGGCATCCGCAAGCCGCCTCACCAGACCGAAATAGCTCCCTAGCATGGCCTCTCCAGGCCATAGCCGGACTATAAGACCCTTCATGGCCTGTTCGGCCGCCTTATGGAGCTCGAAGATTGCTTCAGCTGGTCGCTTAAGGGCACTGGGTGTTCGGCCTCAGTATACTGAGACTAGAACACCTTCTCCGTCGAGCTCCCTTCCTCGACCCCGTAGTGCTTTGCAGCATCCGACACGCTGCGGGGCAAATCTGCGAATGCTCCTGGAGAGCTCCGGACTCGGGTAAGTAACAAATAATTTACTTTCACATGCTTGCTTTGCATAATGAATGCCTTACCCGATGCTATCTTCTTCATCGCCTCAATTTCCTGGAGGGCTTTTTGGGCTTCGGCCTTGGCATGCTTGGCACCCTCAAGGGCCGTGGCAAGCTCGGACTCTCGCGTCTTCGAGTCAAGCTCCAAAGCCTCGTGCATTTTCACGAGAGCTTGGAGCTCTTGCTACACCTCGCCCACCCGTGCCTCTTGCTTCTCTTGCTCGGTGCGCTCCGTGGCTGCTTTGTTTTTGGCCTCAGACAGCGCTTGCTTCAGGATCGCCACCTCGGTCGTGGCCCCTGGCACATTCATAACGATCCTATCATTTTTGCAACTGCATATTTTTCATATATACACATATAGACAAGGCATGACTTACCTTGGTTCTCCTTGAGCTGCTTTTTGGCAAGGCCGAGCTCTTCCTCGGACCGCTCGAGGTTCTGCTTCAGCGTATCGACCTCCTGTCACACCCCTAGTTCTGGTATGACCCGGGCTAGCCCTTCATGTGTGCATCATGTTCAAATTCCAATTAAATTTGAAATGAGGATTTGTGAAACCCTCAGAATCATTTCTGGAAATAACCAGGATAAAAATTGCTCCCAAAGGGTCCAAGAAAATGCTCATGTTGTGTCGGGGGGAACTGTCCCCCGCGACCACCTATGGGGCCGGAGCCCCTTTCGTTTGTCCGGTGAGGGGGGCGGAGGGAGCACGGAGAGCAGATCGAGGCGAGCACACGGGCGGTTTACCCAGGTTCGGGCCGCGATGGACGCGTAAAACCCTACTCCTGCTTGGCTGTATTGAACTGGGGAGCTCGGGAGCTTGGAGAGCTAGCTACACCGAGCGTATGGCTGTCTGGATGCCCAGTCTCCGAACCTCGGAACCCCCTCTACGTTGCACACGGGCCTCCTTTTATAGCGCAAAGGGGTCACCGACAGGTGTCAACGTAAGAGAAAGGGGTAAAAGTGTAAAAGGGGTGGTAGTTGTAACAGCGCGGGAACAGTGGCGCTGCGGCGCGGCACAGTGTTATCATACCTACCTCTGACGGTAGGGGACAAGGGCATTAAATGCCCGTCACGGTCGCCCGGACAGCACCGAGGCTGACCGTTAGGTGCGCCACCGCTCGCCACGCCAGTGGCTGCATGCCACCGCATACCCCAGGCCGCGCGGCGCCCCGCCACGTGCCGTTGGGGGAAGCCCCGGAGCGACGCGTGGGCGGGCGAGCCGGAGCGCAGTCCTGAGGTGGCGATTTGCCGCGGCAAGTGGCTTGCCGCGGGGGTCGTCGTCCTGTGCCTGATAGCTTGCCGGCTATCAGGCCTTGCCGGGGCGCATGGCGCGCCGTGGCAGGCTTCTCTTGTGGTGCCTGGGTTCGGCCTTCCCGGCAAGCTCCTCTTGCCGGGGTCTCGATCTTCTGTCTTGTGTACTTTGTTCTTGAATGGCCTTAGATGGGCTCGGTCGTCCCGGCAAGCTCCTCTTGCCGGGGCCTTGCCTTCTTGGCCCGGCAAGCTCCTCTTGCCGGGGGCCTTGTCTTGAATGCTTGGTCTTCTCTCGGCGCTTCCTGGGCGGGCCTCGCCGCAGGGTGCTACAACTGCCCGTGCACAAGTCTGGGGTACTAAGGTACCCCTACTTTAGTACACCGACAGGAGCCCCCGGGCCTGGGCCACACACGGTGCCGAGCGGCGTTGGGCCAGGCCCTAACAGTGCGCGGGCACGCGTGGCCTCGGTCGCGCTGTTCCTTAACTCCGCATCCGTCGCGCCTTCCCCAGGCGGCGCGCGCTTATCGCGGCGTCGTGGGGGCGGGGCGTGCGGGGTGAGCGTGACGTGGGTGGCGTGCGCAGGGCTGAACCCGCGCAGGCGCGCGTCACGTCGCGCACGATTCCCACTGGCAAGAACGGAGTGTCTGCCACTTCCCCCTATAAGGCGGAGGAAACGGGAGCGGCTCCCCTCCTTCGCCTTTACTGCGTCCTCTCCCGTCTCCAGAGATTCCCTTTGCGCTCCGCCTCCATATTTCCTCCGCCGCTCGCTCGCACCTGCGGTGCTACCGGATTCTTCGTCTCCCTTCCCTCGCCGCCTCTGCCATGGCCCCGAAGACCGAGAAGGCGAAGGCGGAGAAGACCAAGAAGGAGAAATCGGAGCACGCAGCGATGCTCACCTTGCTGCGGAAGCAGAACCTCGTCTTCTCGCCGAAGCTCAGCGCGCGGGAGCTCTGGGACAGGTACTACGTGTTCTGGGCCGAGGAGACCAAGGCGCATCCCCGCACCCGAGTCTATCCGGCCGCCGCCAAGGGCAGCTACCCCGGCGGGTATTATTTCTTCGCAGCCTTCTTCCACTGCGGTCTTTGCCCTCCTTTTTCTGACTTCTTCTGCGACATAATGAACACCTTCGGCCTCCACCTTCTTGACTTCACTCCCAACGCCGTCCTCACGATGGCGGTTTTCGCGCATATGTGCGAGAACTACGTTGGGATATACCCAAATGTCGCGCTGTTTAGGCACTTTTTCATCCCCAGGGTGGAGGCCGGCGCCCCCCTCGCCGGGGGGATATCTTGGGTCTTTCGCCTGAACAAGAAGGATTCCTACTTGCCGGGGGAGCTCCGCGGCAAATGGGAGGAGTGGCGTGCCGACTGGTGCTGGGTTGTCGAGGACCAGCCGCAACCTTTCACCGCGCCGCGCGCAACACCTATTATGCGTGGCAAGGATTGGAGCGAGCTGGATTCGGACGACTGCAAGCTCAACGCCCCTCTCATCAGGATTCTCCGCCTTCGGTCAGCGAGGCTGTCCGTCGGAGAGGTGGGCGCAGACTTCCTCCGCCGCCGCATCGCCCCTCTTCAGGATAGGAAGAGGCCAGCCTGGGAGTATAGCAACGCGGCGGACATAATGAGGCTGCGCCCCGGGCTCAACTTCAACTTCACGTCGGTGGAGCTGAAGGGGATGGTCCGGGAGCTATTCAAGCATGACCCGGCCCACCCAGAGTGGTTCAGGGAGCCCCGGGGAGTTGTGCCTCTTTGTAACAGCTCGGCCCGGGATTCCCTTCGCGCTATGATGCCCGCGTGCGACTCGCACGGCGTCGACCGCACGTGGATTCCGCCCAAGCCAGACGTCATCATTAACTTCTTCGATAACCTGGCGGAGGTGGCGAAGAAGAAGGACGAGGCCCAGGGGCTGACGCGGGACACCACCGCGCGAGAGGTAGCATGCATAGCTTCTTGGGCCGAGGAGGCCGCCGCAGCCGCAGCGGCCGGGGAATTCGGCTTCTCGCCCGAGGAGGCGGAGGCCGCGGAGGCGTCCCGCCAAGCGGAGGTGGCGGAGATCTGCAGACTGCTGAAGCTGCCCCCCGACGAGCTCGCCGGGGTTCCCTCTCTGAGGCACTCCGGGATCCAGGGGATCTTGATCGAGGCCGCGGCGAGGGCCACCACCGCCGGAGGGCGAGGGGCCACAGCGCAGGACGCTGGGTCCAGCGGGCTTGCCGGGGTGGAGGAGGAGGACGGTGGTGGCGACGACTCCGTCGGATCCTTGGAGCTCTACGCCGATGATCTTCCCTCAGCGTCGGAGACCTCCTCGTCCCGTGTAAGCCCCAGGCGTTCTCCAGCGAAGCGTCCCCGCAGGACGGCGATGGGGGCGAAGGCGCCGGCCTCCCGGCAACAACCACCCCGCCAAGCGGCACGAGCCTCCCGGGGGAGCCAGGTTGCGACGAGGGCGCCCGGCGCGTCAGCCACGTCAGGGGCGCCCCGTAAGGCAGCGCCGCACGGAAAGGAGCCCTTGGAGGGTGGAGCGGCGGCTCCGCCCGCTCCCCGGGCCCAGGCAACCGTCGGGACCGCCAAGCGCCCGAGGGAGGCCTCGCCTCCCGCTCCCCGCGTGACCGCGCGTCAGGTGGAGTTCGATTTCTCCGCCTTGAGCGACGACGACGACGAGGACGAGCGGGAGTAAGAGCTTTGAGGTCTTGCATCTTCGTAAACTTTGCCTTGATTGTCGCAGGCTCTGATCTTGTTTCTTATCTTAACTTCAGGACCTTGGCGGAGCGAGTGGCGAAGAAAGCCAAGGCGCCCGTGGTTGAGGCTGCGGACGACTCGCCCACCGCGGCAACTGGGGGCGTGCCGGAGCCCAGTCTGCCGGATCCGAGCGCTGCTCCGAGGGGCAGCCCCCAGCGTAGCCCTCAGCGCAGACCCCAGCGTAAGTCTGGGTTCCGTACTTTCGCTCGTTGGGCGTGCTTGAGGGATCGTCCCTGCGCTGGTATCTTGATAATACTGTCTCGTGCAGAGGTGGGGCCGCAGCCGCAGGAGCGTCCAGAAGCCGCCCCCGAGGAGCCGCGGGCCCCGCCGTCCCCGCCAAGGCCGAGCTCTCCGGTAAAGGAGAGCATCCCGCCAAGGGCGAGCACTCCGCCGAGGGCGAGTACCCCGCCAGGGGCGGGTAGCCCGGCGAGGGCGGTGACCCCGCCAAGGCAGAGCTCCCCGGCGAGGGAACCCGCCGCTGATGACGTCCGCCAAGGTAAGCTCTGTGACTTAGTCATCTTGGGTTCGTCTCTCTTCTCTCTTTTTTTTTGGATGTCTGCCTGAATTCTTTTGCTCTCTATTCTCCTTCTTCTAGATTCCCCTCCCCCCGAGCCGATGGAGACGGAGGTCATCAACATCGAGGAGGAGGAGGGTACGCGCGGCGGCAGCGGCGACGCCCCTGCCGCTGAGGACGCGGCGGGAGCCGCCGAGCCACCCGCGCAGGAGACCGCCCCCGCGGCGGACGCAACGGCCGGGGAGGGGGACGGCGGTCGCACTGCCGACCCGGAGGCAGCAGGAGCGTCGGGCGCTGCGCCGGCCGCCGACCCCTCCGCCGAAAAGGAGCGGCCGGGGCATTACCTTGAAGCCCCCAACGGCATCTTCATCCAGGTGCCGTGGGGCTCTTCTGCGCGGGCCCCCGCGGAGGGCGAGGCCCTTGATGGGGAGGTCCTTGCCTTCGCGGGCCTGAAGATTGTCGAGGCGCCCGGCGGGGCCGAAGAGCCCGAGGAGGAGAAGCTGCTTCGCCGGCTCCTGGCCCTTTACCGGGCCAGGCAGGCGAAGCTCGCTTCCCGAGAGGCCCTCGCTACGGAGGCTGCCGTCGAGATGGAGAAGCGTGCGATGGAGCTCCGCGCCGCCAACCAAGCTGCCCTCCGCGGCGTGGCGGAGGAGCGCGAGAGGCTCGTCGGGGAGTACCAGGAGTGGGTGCTGCAGAAGGCCGACGCCGAAGAGTAGCAGCGGCTCGCCGGGGAGGAGCTGTCCCGGCGAGAGGGAAAGCTTGCCCAGCTGCAGGCCAATCTCAACTCCCACGAGGAGGAACTTGCCGCTCGGGAACGGGCCCTTGGCGGGGAGCTGGAAGAGGCGAAAGCCGCCGCGGCTGCCGCGGAGACCGCCAGGGGGGAACTTGCCGCCAGGGTCGCGCAGCTAGAGGATTCGTTGAGGGCGAGCGCGGAGAGGGTCGGCGCGCTCAATGCGGAGCGGGAGAAGGACGCCCACGCCAACTCCGAACTCCAGGCGCGTCTCTCCAAGCAGGGCGACGAGCTGAAGGCCGCCAAGGACTCCATCGAGGCCCTGGAGCTGAAAGTCTCCGCGGTGGAGGAGGAGCTTCGCAAGGAGCGAAGCTTGGCGGAGAGCGCCAACACTGCGGCCGAGGACTTCCGTTGGACCGTCGCGGTGTGGACCGAGGACCTGGTGTCTTCCGCATCCAACATCGACCAGGAGTTGCTGGCGTTGAAGTTGGAACACCTCATCTACTCTCCGGACCCGAACCTCCCCCACAGCGCCAAGCTCAGCCTCTTCTTCAGAGGGGTCGCGCCGGCTCTTGCGGATCTTCGGAAGAAGATCCCCGTGCAACTGGCCGAGGAGACGCGCCGGGCCTGCACGGGAACCTTGGAGCGCGTGTTGACGAAGATTGTATACCGCAATCCCGGTATAAATCTCATCAACGTTCTTCGCAGCCTGCCGGCCGACGCTGACATGGAGGCGTTGAAGGAGCAGGTCGCCGACATCATCGCCAGAGTGGGCAAGATTTCCAGGATTGAGGGCGACCGCGTAGACTAGGCCTCCTTTATCTTATCTCTTTTTGTCGCTGCACACGGCGTTATGATCTCATTAGTCACTGTGGTAAGTTACGTAAGGTTTTTACCTTATCTGAACTAATCAGTGCATTGTTATCTTCCTCGTCCCGGCCCTTTACTTTGTATGCTTTTCACCCTACGCTTCCGGGGAACTTTCCGGCAAGGAGCCCTTGGGCTTATAGCAGCCTGCCGGCCAAGGCCTTGCCGGGAAGTAACCTCGCCGCAGCCAGTCGCAATCGCGCTCAGCTTGTTGAGTGAGCTCGGAAACGAAACAAGGGCGCGACGCTCATCGCAGCTCACTTAAATCGTTGAGCGTACTCGAAACAAGGTGAGGGTGCGGCTAGCCGCGGGTAGGTTCCTCCGCGCACAGGTTTCCCATACAAAGTGTGACTGTTCAAGGAAGATAACTAAAATTAAGAATTTGAACTGCCCAAATTCTAATAACTTATCTTATGCATAATGCTTGCTTCTTGGCAAGGCTTCTCTTTCTTGAACAGCATTTGGTTCCAGCACTTGGTTCCTCTCCCATCTCCCTCCCTCGGCAAACTTTGCGCGCGAGGAACGCTCCCTCTGTCTAAGAGGCAAGGAAAATAAAGAGGGAAGCAAGCACATGGCCTTTCGGCGTGCTGATGCTCACCGGCCATGCATGTTACGCAGGATGCCAAATAACACATGCAAATACCAAGAGGAGCATGTAAGAGGCAAAACAGCGCAAAGCATAGAAGCTTTTACTGATGCGCGGGGTCTGCGCCCGCCCCTGCGCCAAGGATTACATGCAACTTCGGCAAGACTTGGGCAGAGAGGTTGGTTGACGGAACGGGTTCCGGCAACCGCGCTGGCGAAATTCCTCCCACGGTTGGCGTCGACTCGTCTGGATCTTGGCGGACGAAGCGCGCCGAAGAACGAGGTCGCCTTTTTTCGCGGCTTCCGGCGCTAACCGCTGCGGCTACGGGAGCGGCGCAGGGTTCGCTGGAGGCGAGCGGTTCGCCTAGCGGCCGGAAGGCGGTCCTCCTCAAGGAGCAGCTGCTTCTTGCCCGAACTCTGCGTGAGTGGGTACTCGAGGAGGGCCGTGCACGATTCCGTAGGGAGGAATGCCTCCGCCCCGCGGAGCGTCCGCGGGGCGGAAAGGTACCTGTTCATACCTGAACTTACCAGTGTTCGCCTGGATCAGATCCGCACAACCTCGACGCCGCCCCCTACCTGGCGCGCCAAAGATGTCGGGGGGAACTGTCCCCCGCGACCACCTATGGGGCCGGAGCCCCTTTCGTTTGTCCGGTGAGGGGGGCGGAGGGAGCACGGAGAGCAGATCGAGGCGAGCACACGGGCGGTTTACCCAGGTTCGGGCCGCGATGGACGCGTAAAACCCTACTCCTGCTTGGCTGTATTGAACTGGGGAGCTCGGGAGCTTGGAGAGCTAGCTACACCGAGCGTATGGCTGTCTGGATGCCCAGTCTCCGAACCTCGGAACCCCCTCTACGTTGCACACGGGCCTCCTTTTATAGCGCAAAGGGGTCACCGACAGGTGTCAACGTAAGAGAAAGGGGTAAAAGTGTAAAAGGGGTGGTAGTTGTAACAGCGCGGGAACAGTGGCGCTGCGGCGCGGCACAGTGTTATCATACCTACCTCTGACGGTAGGGGACAAGGGCATTAAATGCCCGTCACGGTCGCCCGGACAGCACCGAGGCTGACCGTTAGGTGCGCCACCGCTCGCCACGCCGGTGGCTGCATGCCACCGCATACCCCAGGCCGCGCGGCGCCCCGCCACGTGCCGTTGGGGGAAGCCCCGGAGCGACGCGTGGGCGGGCGAGCCGGAGCGCAGTCCTGAGGTGGCGATTTGCCGCGGCAAGTGGCTTGCCGCGGGGGTCGTCGTCCTGTGCCTGATAGCTTGCCGGCTATCAGGCCTTGCCGGGGCGCATGGCGCGCCGTGGCAGGCTTCTCTTGTGGTGCCTGGGTTCGGCCTTCCCGGCAAGCTCCTCTTGCCGGGGTCTCGATCTTCTGTCTTGTGTACTTTGTTCTTGAATGGCCTTAGATGGGCTCGGTCGTCCCGGCAAGCTCCTCTTGCCGGGGCCTTGCCTTCTTGGCCCGGCAAGCTCCTCTTGCCGGGGGCCTTGTCTTGAATGCTTGGTCTTCTCTCGGCGCTTCCTGGGCGGGCCTCGCCGCAGGGTGCTACAACTGCCCGTGCACAAGTCTGGGGTACTAAGGTACCCCTACTTTAGTACACCGACATGTTGCTCTCTGAAAATATTGGACAGAGATGAAAATCAAACCAATATTTTAAAGAGCTCATAAGTATTTATTTTGGGCATTTGGAATTAATCCAGTAATTATTTGCTTTGGATATATATTTGCTATATATATAATATATGTCCAAAAATTCTGAATTTTGGTGAGGGGCTTCGGAATAATCCCTTAGGTCCCTACAAAAATTGACAGAAGTAAATAAAATGATTTAGTATTTTTACTAAATCAAAACAAATGTTAGAAAATAGAAAACCTAAAAACAAAAATGGAAAGTTTACCTGGCGCTTACCTGCAGTCATCAGGCGCCTCAGCCGGCCCAGTGGTGCAGCCCACTGGCCCAACTGCCAACCGTCGTCCTCCTGGCGACGACAGAAGGCAGGGGCACGCGCGCGCGGCCACGCGTCCAGCCGGGGCCACGTTTCCCGCCACCTCCATCTTCCCCCTCTCGTCGCCCTGGACGCCCCAGACGTCGCCACGTCGCCCCGGGTTAGTGCAGCTTTGGATTCGCGACTAGCGATGTCGGCCCGGGTTCTTTTTCATATGGATGCTAGCGACACTATCATATACGTGAGTCAAAAGGCGCAAACGGTCCCGGGCCAGGTAAGGTGGCACCCGTGGGAATACCGTGCGTGAGGCCGCAAAGTGATATGATGTGTTACATGCTAGATCGGTGTGACTTAGGATCGGGGTCCCGACAGCTTTGGTATCAGAGCCTGACTGCCTGTAGGATTTCCAAGCCAACCTGGTCGAAGTTGAGTCTAGAAATTCTTTAGTTATATAAGGGAATTGATTGTGGAAGGGAACGTAAGGCTCTTTTACTCCTTTTACCTCATTCCCTTCTGATCTGAGTCATCCCATCTTTCCAACGGGGTTAAGGAACTGGGCTTCCTCTTCTGTCTATCAGGATCACGTGTTACTACTCCGTAGTCTCTTAGGATTGGTTGATCAGAGTCATAATCCAGTTTTCTAGTACTTCCGGTGTAGCCTGTTTAGTAACATTTCAAAACCTTGAGTAATGATGTTGAGTATGGTGCTACCTCGTCTTTTGCAGAATGTCTCATTTTGAGCATTTTACTGCCGTTATGCTGCCGGAATTGTCCTAGGAGTTTGAGAGTTACTAAATTTCCTTGTGCTACATGTTGCATTCTATAGTTGTTGTTGACCTCGTCCTTGGTTCCGCTTCTCAGGATGTCGTCAGTTAACCGAAGTTCTGTTGCTCGTTGCCTGAACCACGAAGATGGTGGGGATGAGGATCCTCCCGACCAGTCTTCATTGGCAGAGTTCATGTTAGAGATGGAGAAGAACAAGCGTGAGTCCAACCGCTTGTTAGCACGTATCGAGGAGAACACCGCGCCCCAGTGCAAAGAGTCAGTGACCATCTAGGATTTCATTGGTCTGAAACCACCAACCTTCCATCATTCCATTGAACCACTCGATGCAGATGACTGGCTCCGTAGTATCACACACAAGCTCCGTTCTGCGAACGTAGCTGAAGGTGACAAGGTCACCTATGCCGCATATCACCTAGAAGGTCCTGCTAGTCTTTGGTGGCAGAACTATGAGGGTATGCTTCCAGCTGGTCGGATACCTACCTGGAGAGATTTCACTGAAGCCTTTCGCGAGCATCACATTCGTCTAGCTCTCATTGACCGCAAGAGAGAAGAGTTCTGTAGTTTCACCCAGGGTAAGATGGCTGTTGATGCTTACAGTAGAGAGTTTGAGAACCTCGCCCGCTATGCTACAGAAGAAGTGTCCACGGACGCCAAGAAGCAGGCTAGGTTCCGGAAGGGTCTCAACCCCAAATTGCGTCGTGATCTCCACTTGCACCATTGCAACACATTCCAGGCTCTTGTGAACAAGGCCATTAATGTGGAGACAGCTCAACTCACTTACGAGGAGTCTCGTAAGCACATCCGTGATTTGGGTTCTTCCTCCAGTTCTAGTTCTCAGAAGCGCCGGATTTGGGTTCCGAACTCTGCTCTTCCACCCGGCTACACATCGATGCCATCTTATGTGGCGCCTCACCCAGTTCGGCCATATGCTCCAACCAGGCCTATTGGTGGACCGCCTGCCAATGTGGGTCCACGTCCTACCTCCAAGATTTGTTACAAGTGCGGAGAGCCAGGCCACATTGCCCGTATTTGCACTCAGACCAATGTTGCTCCACCCCAGCCCGAGAAGTTTGATGGCCGTGGAAGTAAGCCATCACGCGGGATGATCGGTGCCAAGTCAGCTCCCACTGAACATGGATGTGTGCATCACGTCTCAGCTAAAGACGCTCATGATGATCCAGATGTCGTTCTTGGTACACTCCTTGTAAACTCTCATCCAGCATCGGTTCTATTCGATACCGGGGCGTCTCATTCCTTCATTTTTGAAAGTTATGCCCGCTTGCACGACATGTCATTTTGTGATATGCCCTCCCCACTACTTACTCAAACTCCTGGATCCAAATGGCAAACTTCTAGGATAAGTTATGGCAATGAAATACATGTTGACAGACTTGTATTCCTAGCTTCCTTGATATCTCTTAAGTCTTCAGATATTAACATCATCTTGGGTATGGACTGGATGAGATCTCATTATGCCAAGATTGATTGTTACACCAGGTCTGTTCCGCTCACACACCCGTCTGGCAAGATAGTCACTGTCTCCACCAGAATTGCAAAGCGTCAACTTTATTCTCTTAATGCCAGCCCTCTTCCAGACCTTGAGGATATCCCGGTAGTCCGTGACTTTCTGGATGTCTTTCCAGAAGAACTGCCAGGTGTTCAACCTGACAGAGATGTAGAATTTGTCATAGATCTTCTCCCTGGAACCGCCCCAATTACTAGGAGATCTTACAAGATGGCACCCTTAGAGCTAGCCGAGCTTAAGAAACAACTTGATGAGTCCTTGCAAAAGGGTTTCATCCGTCCTAGTTCTTCTCCTTGGGCTTGCCCCATTCTCTTCGTCAAGAAGAAGGATGGTACGGACCGGATGGTTGTAGATTATCGTCCTGTTAATTTGGTCACGATAAAGAACAAGTACCCGCTCCCCAGGATCAACGACCTGTATGATCAGCTCGCTGGATCCTCAGTCTTTTCCAAGATGGATTTGAGGTTAGGCTACCACCAAATCAAGATCAGAAACGGGGACATTCCTAAGATGGCTTTTGTCACTCGTTATGGCCAGTACGAGTACACCGTCATGTCCTTCGGTCTAACCAATGCTCCAGCTACATTCTCCCGCTTGATGAACTCGATCTTCATGGAGTACTTAGATAAGTTCGTCGTGGTTTACCTCGATGATATCCTTATTTACTCGAAGAACGAGGAAGAGCATGTCGAACATCTTAGACTTGTGTTAGAGAAACTCAGAGAGCACCGCCTTTATGCCAAGTTCTCCAAGTGCGAATTTTGGTTGCCAGAAGTGACCTACCTAGGCCACGTGATCTCTGGTAAGGGCATTGCTGTCATCCCCGAGAGAGTTCAGGCCGTTCTTGATTGGACTCCACCTGAAACCGTTAAGCAAGTTAGGAGTTTCCTTGGTCTAGCCAGCTATTGTCGCCGCTTCGTTGAAAACTTCTCCAAAGTGGCCAAACCCCTCACGGAACTTCTCAAGAAAGATAAAAGGTTTGAGTGGTCCCCACAGTGTGAGTACAGTTTTCAGGAACTGAAAAGACGCCTGACTTCTGCTCCCATACTTGTGCCACGGATTTCACTAAGGACTTTGTTATCTATTGTGATGCCTCACGACAGGGACTAGGTTGCATTCTTATGCAGGATCTTCATGTGATTGCCTATGCATCTCGACAGTTGCATCCACATGAGGATAATTATCTTACACATGATCTAGAGCTTGCAGCTGTAGTCTATGCACTTAAGACATGGCGACATTACCTTCTTGGTAAACGTTGCGAGATTTACACCGATCACCAGAGTCTCAAGTATATCTTCACCCAACCAGATTTGAACCTTAGGCAAAGACGTTGGTTGGAGTTGATCTCAGATTACGACTTAGGGATTACCTACACCCCAGGCAAGGGCAATGTCATGGCTGATGCGCTGAGTCGTAAGTCCTATTGCAACAATCTTATGTTGCAGCAGGGCCAACCACTTCTCCATGAGGAATTCTGTAAGCTTAACCTTCACATTGCTCCTCATGGATTCCTTTCTACCTTGGTGGGGAAACCTACTCTTGTGGATCATATCATAGAAGCCCAGAAGCATGATACGGGGATTACCCGAATCAAGAGAAACATTGCCAAGGGTATTGCCGGTAGTTTCTCTGTAGACGATCGAGGTGTCGTTTTCTTTGGGAACCGCCTGGTGGTCCCCAAGAAGCAGCATCTTCGACAACTGATTCTTAAGGAGGCTCATGAATCTCCTCTCACGATTCATCCCGGTAGTACTAAGATGTATTAGGACCTGCGCCAGAGGTTCTGGTGGACTAGGATGAAGAGAGAAATCGCTCAGTTCATTGCTAACTGTGACGTTTGTCGCCGCGTTAAGGCAGAACATCCAAGACCTGCTGGCACCCTTCAGCCTTTAGCTATTCCTGAGTGGAAATGGGATAAGGTTGGTATGGACTTCATCACCGGTTTTCCCAGGACCAAGAAAGGGAATAATGCTATCTTCGTAGTCATTGATCGTCTTTCCAAAGTGGCTCACTTCCTACCTGTTCGAGAGAATATCACCGCTAGTCAGCTCGCTGACTTATATATTTCTCGAATAGTTTCACTTCATGGTGTTCCACTAGAGATCAATTCAGACCGTGGTAGTCTTTTCACTTCTCATTTCTGGGAGAGTTTCCAAACTGCCATGGGCACCCATCTTTCTTAGTACCGCTTTCCACCCTCATTCAAGTGGTCAGGTGGAAAGGGTCAACCAAATCCTCGAAGACATGCTTAGAGCTTGCGTTATCTCATTCGGTATGGATTGGGAGAAGTGCCTTCCTTTCGCCGAGTTTGCTTATAACAATAGCTACCAATCCAGTCTCAAGAAAGCTCCTTTCGAGATTCTGTATGGACGAAGATCTCGAACACCTTTGAACTGGTCAGAAACCGGTGAAAGACAAGTCTTTGGACCGGATATGATCCAGGAGGCAGAAGAGCAAGTTTGCATCATTCGTGAGAATTTAAAAACAACCCAATCTCGTCAAAAGAGCCAGTATGACCGTCGTCATAAGGAAGTGGCTTATGAAGTTGGCGACAAGGCTTACCTTCGGGTTACTCCCTTGAAGGGTACCCATCGTTTCGGTATCAAGGGCAAGTTGGCTCCTCGTTATATTGGTCCCTTTCTCATTCTCGCTAAATGAGGAGAGGTTGCCTACCAGTTGGAACTACCGCCACACCTTTCTCGAGTTCATGATGTCTTCCACGTCTCTCAACTCAGGCGTTGCTTCTCGGATCCCATCCGCAGAGTGGACCACGAAACGCTTGATCTCCAAGATAACCTCACTTATCGAGAGTACCCCGTCCGCATTCTGGATCAAGCAGAGCGTGTCACTCGACGCCAGAACATCAAGTTTCTCAAGGTTCAGTGGTCTCATCATTCCGAGAGAGAAGCTACCTGTGAGCGAGAAGATCGTCTTCGACTGGAGTACCCTACTTTCTTTCCATCGACCCCTGAATCTCGGGACGAGATTCTTGCGAGTGGGGGCGAGTTGTCACACCCCTAGTTCTGGTATGACCCGGGCTAGCCCTTCATGTGTGCATCATGTTCAAATTCCAATTAAATTTGAAATGAGGATTTGTGAAACCCTCAGAATCATTTCTGGAAATAACCCAGATAAAAATTGCTCCAAAAGGGTCCAAGAAAATGCTCATGTTGCTCTCTGAAAATATTGGACAGAGATGAAAATCAAACCAATATTTTAAAGAGCTCATAAGTATTTATTTTGGGCATTTGGAATTAATCCAGTAATTATTTGCTTTGGATATATATTTGCTATATATATAATATATGTCCAAAAATTCTGAATTTTGGTGAGGGGCTTTGGAATAATCCCTTAGGTCCCTGCAAAAATTGACAGAAGTAAATAAAATGATTTAGTATTTTTACTAAATCAAAACAAATGTCAGAAAATAGAAAACAGAAAAACAAAAATGGAAAGCTTACCTGGCGCTTACCTGCAGTCATCAGGCGCCTCAGCCGGCCCAGTGGTGCGGCCCACTGGCCCAACCGCCAACCGTCGTCCTCCTGGTGACGACAGAAGGCAGGGGCACACGCCGGCGCGCGCGGCCACGCGTCCGGCCGGGGCCACGTTTCCCGCCACCTCCTGCTTTCCCCTCTCGTCGCCCTGGACGCCCCGGACGTCGCCACGATGCCCCACACCGCTCTCACTCTCTCCCGTTCTCCCTCCTCCCCTGGTTCTCTCCCGCGCGACCGCCCGAGCACCACCGCCGCCGCCACACACCATTGCCACGGCCACCACCTCCCCCTCGCCCTCTCTTCGAGCCCAGAAGCTCCGCCACGTCGCCGTCCACCTCTCCGTCGAGCCACGCAATGCGGGAAGCCCTGGAACGCCGTCAACATCGTCGTCTTCATCTCCGATCGCCGGAGACCGTCCCCGCCGCCACGCGCCATCCGGCTTCCCCGAGCTTGCTAGCGACGCCATCGAGACCGCTGTGAGCCCCGCCGTCGAACCCCCCTCTCCGTTCTCGCCCTCGCACACCGCAGCCGCATCCCCGCTCGCGCCCGACTCCGGCCGCCGCCGCGAGCTCTGCTCCGGCGAGCTCCACCACCTCCGCCGCCTCTCGCTGGCTCCCGTGGATGCGCGGGAGCGCGGGCGACCTCCTGGTGCCCCCAGCCGCCGCTCCCGTGGCCTCCAGTGGGGACTCCGCCGCGCCCCGTGGCCGCCAGCGGCTAAACGCCGGTGGGGTTGACCGAGTCAACCCGCGCTAACTAACCCGCCCCCAGTTGACCAGATTTGACCCGCGTGGGTCAATGACAGGTGGGGCCCGGCCCTGTCTAATTTTAGTTAGGATAATTAATTAACCCTCTATTAATTAACCATGACACTGACGTGTGGGCCCCGCGCGACAGGTTTGACCTGGTCAGCGCCGTTGACCGCTGACGCAGTGCTGACGTCATGCTGACGCAATTATTTATTTTCTGGAATTATTTCAAAACAGGAAATTCCAGAAAATATTCAAAACTTCAAAAATTCATATAAATTCAACCGTAGCTCGGATTGAAATAATTTATATATGAAAAATCATCAGAAAAATGAAATCTATCCATCTGTACAAGTTTCATGCATGACAAATCAAGTTATACCTGCTGTATATATGAAAACATATGAATGGCATTTATAAAGGCTTAAATTAGAGTTGCATTTGAACCCTTGGTTCAAATGGACCTCTTCCAAACAGAATGCTAGATGCATTAGCACAAACCACATCACATCTTCATGCCATGTTCATGCATCATATTGTTGCATATGATTGTGTATTGATTTCCGACACCGTTCCTTCTCTATAGGTCCTACTCCGGAGACCGTTCCAGAGTACCTGTCTAAGGAGTAGTGCCTTCCTTGTTGATCTACCAGGCAAGCAAACCCCCTTGTTCATTCGGATACAATCCTACTCTCTCGCTCCTGCTCTCTTTTATTGCATTAGGACAACAACGATTCAACTGCTACTTTATGCTGCGGTAGTTGAACCCATTCCTCTGCATGACCTGTCATTGCCACAGTAAATAGTTGAAACCCACTAGCATGTGTAGGAGTTGATTGAGCCATGTTGTGTTCCTACCATGCCATGCCTGCTATTGCTTAGAGTTGTGTCAGGTCTGATTCATTGGGTATGAATTAGAGTGTTACGATGTGTTCTGATGCTGAGAGTTAAGTGTGTGAACACGATTTGGTAAAGGTAGCGGTGAGAGGCCATGTAGGAGTACATGGTGGGTTGTCTCATTGGAACCGTCCTTAAGCACTGAGTTCTGTGTATGTTGTCCAATGACTAGATACTACCACACATTGGGTTCCGGTAACTCGACCCCTCTTGACTTATTAACCGACTTGGTCTCTGTCCAGGAGTTGCAAATAGTTTCTGGTGTTTGTAGGTAGTGTTAGTAGTCTACCAAGTGGCACCCGGCCAGGTGTGCTTGGGACAGACTAGGCACAAGTGGCACGGTGTACCAAGCGTAGATCCATCTGGCGAGGTGGGCTTGGGAACCCTACACACATCGTTTGGGGCCGTGAGCGACACCCCGGCCGGATCTCCTTGCGGATGGAACCCGAATAGGCGATAAACCTGGACTAGAGTCTTGTGTGGTTAGTCAGGTCGTGGCCTACACCCTCGCCAGGCTTCCGCTTGAAGGTTGCCGAGATACATGACGTGTACATGGTGATAAGTGGTGAGAGCGTGTGTGAAGAAGTACACCCCTGCAGGGTTATCATGATCTATTCGAATAGCCGTGTCCTCGGATATGGACTTCTTGGATGCTTACGTGGTACATAGACAACTTAAAGTGGATACTCTAAAATGCTCAAGATAAGTGTGAGTGCTATGGATGGCCTTCTCGTAGTGAGACGGGGATGAATCCATAGTAGTGTATTGATGTGGTGATTAGTGGACTCGTGTGCGCCACCTCAAAGAGTTACCAGCAGTCGTAGTACAGGATAGCCACTGAGTCAAAGCTGGCTTGCTACAACTAAACCCCACATTACCTTCTTGATACAAATGCATGTATGATAGGATCTGATGTAAGTCTTGCTGAGTACCTTTGTACTCACGTTTGCCTTATTTATGTTTTGCAGCGGAGACTTCGGTCTGACTAGTAGTTCCGCTTGGACTTCGATGAGTAGCTTGTACCTCAGCTACGATCTGGATCGGATGTTGTAGATAGTCGGGCTCTTCAGCCTTTTTCATTTGTAGTTGTCTGTACTCAGACATGTAATGCTTCCGCTTGTTGCTTGTATGCTCTGATGATGGGTCATGTGACCCTTTCTTGTATTGAATGCTATGTGGTTCTTCTGAGCCTTTATCTATATGAGTTTGTGTTATGTTGTGATGCCATGTTGTACAGCATATACTTGCATGTTATGCGTACGTGTAACGTGTATTGCTATGTGTGGGATCCGACAATCTAGTTGTTTATCCTTGGCAGCCTATCATATGGGGAAATGTAGTCTAGTGCTTTCTGAGCGATAGTAGTCCGCTACAGCCCGGTTCACCGGAGTCCTGCTAGCCCAGCACTACTGTTCGGAACACTTGACTGGCCGGCATATGTTTCATTTCATTCCTATGTCTGTCCCTTCGGGGAAATGTCACGCGGTGACATCCGGAGTCCTGCCTAGCCTGCTACAGCCCGGGTCACCGGAGTCCTGTTAGCCCAGTGCTAGAGCCCAGATTCACACGTTGATGACCGACATGCTCGATGTGATTCATGTATGCCTGTCCTCATGGGTTAGTGCCGCTTTGGATTCGCGACTAGCCATGTCGGCCCGGGTTCTTTGTCATATGGATGCTAGCGACACTATCATATACGTGAGCCAAAAGGTTCAAACGGTCCCGGGCCAGGTAAGGTGGCACCCGTGGGAATACCGTGCATGAGGCCGCAAAGTGATATGATGTGTTACATGCTAGATCGGTGTGACTTAGGATCGGGGTCCCGACACCTCTGCAGTCAGTGCGGCAGAGGTCAGCAGCGAAGCCTGCATACGCATATCGACATACTGGTATTTGACTCCTGCGAATGTTATTTTGATCCTCTATTCGGCTTTTCTTTATGAATGCCAAACAGAGCATCAGGGGCTACTGTCTATGCAGTAATATTTTCATATATTTTAAAAACGTACCTCAAAGCCTTTTAGAAGGCTGGCACAGGCTTCAGTCAGTCAGCTCTTGGCGGACTGAACCTTCTGGATCACCGCACTCATAATAGTGCGGTGCTCCTCGTCGATGGAGGCGTCGTTAAGCACCTCCAGCAAATTATCCGGTGCCTCCGGGTGGACGGAGGTCACCGGCACGGGAGGCTTGCCCCTCTTAGTAGGGGGCCGCCTGCCGGAGTCCGGAACCACTGGAGGTTCCGTTGCGGTATTCGGCCTAGGGCCGAACTTGGAGCCCTTGGGAGCCTTGCTCCCTTTGCGCCTGGAGTCCGGAAGGTCGCCTTGAGGCGCCTCCAGGACTACCTCCCCTCGGCTTGGTGCCCTTTGAGACAACACCTCGGCGTTTTCCGTAGGGCGAGGGGTGGAGGCGGTCGGAAGTGATCCTCCGCTGCTCATGGTTGACGGATCCAAAGAACCGCTCGACGAGGATACGTCGATACGGGCCCGGGACGGACTGCACAACCGTGTCTGGCGTCAAAAGAAGTTGTGCAATTAAATGGTGCCACGAGTTACTCTATTGTTCGAATATGTACGATCTTGCTAGGGGCTTGGCCCTGGGTGGCCACTCGTCTTCGCTGTCGGCGACAGTGGCGGAGTAGTCCGGAGGGAGAGTCCTTCCCTTCTTGGACCCTCCGGCCTCCCCAGTTGGGGCGGCCTTCCTCTTCCTATCTTCCCTGGCTGGAGGGGAAGAACCTTTATCTGCCTCCTCCTCGTTTTCACAGGAGGAGTGCATCTCGGAGTTATCGGACGATGAGTCCGATAACACCTGGCGCCGGGAACTCTTTCGGGTTCCCGTGGCCTTCTTCTTGATCTTCTTCTCCGGCACCTCGTAAGGCGCCGGAGTCAGCATCTCCGTCAGGAGAGCATCGGCAGGCTCTTCGGGCAGAGGGGCCGCGCAGTCAATCTACCCCGATGTCTCCACCCATTCCTGTCAAAGGCGTGGAAGCTCAGATCCCGCACATAGTTAAACTGTGTGAATACCCTATAAGAGATAAAATAGCTTACCGCGCCGGCTTGGCGCTTCGCGCTGAATCCGCGATCCTCGGTAAGGGGAGGGGGAACCTCGGCGCCCTTAAATAGCACCTTGCAAGCATGCTCGTGTGTTGTGTTGAAGAGCTCGCTCAGAGTTGGGTGATGGGCCGGGTCGAACTCCCACAAGTTAAACACCCGTTGTTGACACGGGAGGATCCGGCGGATGAGCATGACCTGCACTATGTTGACAAGCTTGAGCTTCTTGTTCACCATGTTTTGGATACAGCTTTGGAGTCCGGTCAGCTCTGTCGGACTACCCCAGGGCAGGCCCTTCTCTTTCTAGGAGGTGAGCCGCGTGGGGATTCCGGATCGGAACTCGGGGGCCGCTGATCATTTGGGGTTGCGTGGCTCGGTGATGTAGAACCACCCCGATTGCCACCCCTTTATGGTCTCCACGTAGGAGCCCTCGAGCCATGTGACGTTGAGCATCTTGCCCACCATGGCGCCTCCGCACTCCGCCTGCTGGCCGCCCACCACCTTCGGTTTGACATTGAAGGTCTTAAGCGATAGGCCAAAGTGGGGCTTGATGCGGAGGAAGGCCTCACACACGACGATAAACACCGAATTGTTGAGGATGAAGTTCGGGGCCAGATCATGGAAATCCAGGCCGTAGTAGAACATGAGTCCCCGGACGAATGGGTGGAGAGGAAATCACAGTCCGTGGAGGAAATGGGTAAGGAATACTACCCTCTCATGAGGCTTGGGGGTGGGGATGAACTGCCCTGCATCTGGGAGCCGGTGTGTGATATCCTCGGACAGGTATCCTGCTCCCCTCAGCTTCTTGACGTGTCGCTCCGTGATGGAGGAAACCATCCACTTGCCTCCCGCTCCAGACATGGTTGGAGAAGGTTGAGGAAGAGAATGTGGACTTGGGGTCTGGAGCTCAAGAGTGCGAGCATGGATGAGCAAAGGAGGAAGAAGGCGTGGGTGGAAAAAGGTGAACCCTTATCCCTTTATATGGGCAGACGAAACTACGCGTCCCCACCAGCCTGGTAAAACTCGCTTATACCCCAAGCGCCGCAGTTGATGGCGCGGTTGGGTTACCCACGTCCGTATTGATGAGAATCCCGCGATAAGGGGACACGATCTCTACTTCGACAAGACATGCCAAGGAAACCACCTCGCAAAACGCGCCGAGGTTGGCTGTAAAAAAATGATTCGAATAAAGGCTTGGTTGTGGTGTGATGTCACATTACAGGATACGTCAGCAGATTAGATTTGTGGAAATATTATTCTCTCTATGATGGAATGTGGAACTTGTTTTGCAGAGCCGGACAGGATCCTCATGTTCAAAATCTTCTATGAAGTATTCGGAGGAGGAACCCGCCTTGCAATGCCGAAGACAATCTGCGCGCCGGACTCATCGTCATTGAAGCCTGGTTCAGGGGCTACTGAGGGAGTCCTGGATTAGGGGGTATCCGGACAGCCGGACTATAACCTTTGGCCGGACTGCTAGACTATGAAGATACAAGATTGAAGACTTCGTCCCGTGTCCGGATGGGACTCTCCTTGGCGTGGAAGGCAAGCTTGGCAATACGGATATGTAGATCTCCTTCCTTGTAACCGACTCTCTGTAACCCTAGCCCCCTCCGGTGTCTATATAAACCGGAGGGTTTAGTCCATAGGACATAACAACAACAATCATACCATAGGCTAGCTTCTAGGGTTTAGCCTCTCTGATCTCGTGGTAGATCAACTCTTGTACTACCCATATCATCAATATCAATCAAGCAGGAGTAGGGTTTTACCTCCATCAAGAGGGCCCGAACCTGGGTAAAAACATCGTGTCCCTTGTCTCATGTTACCATCTGCCTAGATGCACAGTTCGGGACCCCCTACCCGAGATCCGCCGGTTTTGACACCGACAGATCCTACCGAGGGTTGCCATCTCCTGGTCCTCATCTTGATCTCATATATCTATGGTCTTGACAAAGATCTGCATGCCACCACAGAGGTGCCTCCCGAGCCCTGGTCCAATCGTAGCCGGTTGGTTTGGAACCTGCGTCTCAAGGGCGGCTTGCTCTGTTGGTGTTTCGGCGTGCTGCCCCTGCAAGGGTCTTGCCAGGGGAAACTACTCCGTCCCTATGCTTCTTTGTGTTCTTGGCCTTGGTGTTGCCTTGATCGTCTTGTGTTGGGCTTCGGCTTCTCTCCGGCTTCCCTCCTTTGTCCTGCTACATGTGGCCGCGACGCGTGGCTCTGACTGCTCGTGCATAAGTAAAGGGGTAGAAAGGTGCGCCCCTACTTTTGTACACCGACAGGAGCCCCAGGGCCTAGGCCACACATAAGCGTGACATGTTGTTGGGCCAGGCCCTGAGCGGTGCGTGGGCAGGAGGGGTGGAGTTTACCGCGGTAATTTTTTCGTCTGTTGTGCTTCCTCACGACCCGCGTTGAATGTGCGACGTGGAGGGGTGTGCCTGATGTGGGTGGCATGCGGGGGGTGGTTTCCGCACACATGCATCACATCATGGTAAAGAGGCGGCTCGCGCCTTCCTCGTAAAAAGAGGGAGGCGTGGAGGCGCGGCTCATTTACTGGATGGACTCGGGTCGCAGTCTTTAAGGCGCCCATGCCCCCCTGATCACGGGGCGGGGAACAGTCGCCTCACCCATCCTTTCGACCCTGCACGCTCGCCACGTGTCCTTCATGAAGGTGGCGAGCTGTGGAGGCGGGAAACCGGGCTTTTGCTAGTTGGGGCAGCGGGTCGGTCCCAATTATCTGCGCCCCCGATGGCTGGATTGGCTGAGCGGGGCGGCCGAGCGCCGACCCCGCCCCTTTATAAGGAGAGGGAAGGGGGAAATGGCACTCCATATTCTTCTATCTTCTATCTCCTCCTGCTTCTGCTTCTTCCTCTCATCCGCCATGGAGAAGGGGAACCCCGGTCCCTCGATGGTGGCAGCGAGGGTCGCCGCTTGACAGCGCGTCCCTTCTCCTCCTGAGCCTGCGGTGGTGGAGCCGGCTGCGAGGGGAAGGAGGGAGAGGTGAGGCCGTTGGCGAGGCCGTGGCAGAGGTCGTGGTGCCCGGGGAAGAGGAGGACAGGGCGGCGCGCCGGCCTCACCCCCGCCAATGATGCCTTTCCCGACGGAGGGCCACGTTGGAGACCAGCCTCGCGAGTTCTTCATCAGGCTGTGCCGGCCTCCGCGTCGCCGTCTTCGTCTTCCCGCCCGGTTTGCTCGGGAGATGGAGCGTAACCCTCCCCAGGCCCTCAGATTGCACATTTGGGGCTATGGGAATGGGGGCACGCGGCTCGACGTTGACTTCCCGGCTCCTCGGGTCATATACCTCTGCCGTGGGTGGAAGACGTTTGCTCGCATCCACAGCCTGACACCAGGGCTCGTCCTCTACTTCAAATTATTGGAGGACAGCCTGCTCTCCGTCAAGGTCTCCAAAGATCTTGGAACTCGCCTGAAGTGCTGCGTTGAGAGCTCCTCCGACGGAGATTCCAACGATGGAAGCTCCTCCTCGAGCGAAAGTGACGAGGAGGACAGCGGGGCAGATGACGGGGACGAGTCTGGCTAGGCGTCCGACACCCCGTGCCTGGGTGGGTGCGGCAGCAGCAGCATCTACACCTGGCCGCTCCTTCGGCGGAGTTTTGCCGGGGGAGGGGCCAGCTCCTTGAACTTCTCAGGGTCGTCCCCTTGGGCGGCTGGCGTCGGGGGGCTGCAGAAGAGGAAGAGGGCGGGCGGCATGGCCGTCAACTCGGAGTATGCGGACACCGACACCTTCGCCGCGTGTTTGGCGACCTACCGCCTCGTCTTCCAGCTCCTTTCTCGGCACCGTCATCACCGGCCCACCCGTGGGCAGCCACCGAGGTGTTCTCTTGGTGCTTTCTGTTGCTCGTAGTTTGCCTAGGCACCCCTTTTGCCCTTTCGCCTCCTTGACCTACCTCCTAAGGAGAGGGACAATAAAGGGATTACAGGCATCTCATCTCTTTTTTTTGTTTGTAAGCCTTCAGGCCTTGTTATATTTAAAGCTTGTAATCCCCCTTGTTCATGTTTTTCTTTCCGTACGAACTGTACCTGTATGGGACGTTTTTAATGAAAAAGGGTGCTTGCCGGGTTCTTTTTGCGTGAGCGAGGCCCATGCCAAGGATGAATCCTTGTTATTTTTATAATAAACGTTATCACCCGGCAACAGGCCTTGCCGTTTCTCTCCTTCAGTAGACGATTCTCGCGCTTTCAGCGGAGGCAGGGGCGAAGTAGAGTTAGGCTCCTCGTTCATCTCTTCGCCACCGCAACTACTACCAAATTCCGACCAAGGAGGTAACTCTCTGGTACAGGAAAAAAGGGAGCATGGTGGTTTTAAGACATAAACGAGGCTTCACATGTCCCAGTTCCATACGGAAACGCATAGGAGGGGGATGAATGACTTATCTGAATCCGCAGCCCCCGGCAACCTTGGCTAACCGTGGTTGGACCCTTACATCTTCAGCCCCCGGCAGCCTTGCCTTGCTGGGGCCGGAGCGCCAGTTTGTTCTCCTTTTCCCAAGTGGCTTAGCAGAAGTGCCTTGCAAACCAAAGAAAACAGGAAAGACGCACACTCGACCTCTAGGCTGGGGGTTAGTCGCTGCTAAACACTATCAACCCTAACCGAGGAAGAGACTCAACCTAGCATGCATGCTATAACTTAGGGCACCAGTGCTTCGTTTATTTATGCTCAGGGTCTGCGCCTGGCTTTGTACAGAGGGTTACATGCCTTGCCGGCAAAGCTTGTACAAAAGGTGGCTTTACGGGGGGCCCAGCAAACCGCGCCTTATGGGTAAAACTTGCGAAGATGCTCGATGTTCCAGGAATTGCTCACTGGGACAGCATCTTCGGTCTCCAGGTGGACTGCGCCGGGCCTGGTGACTCGTATTACCTGATAAGGGCCTTCCCACTTCGGTGTCAACTTGTTGGTATTCTTGGCCGACTGAACGCACTGAAGAACAAGGACGCCTTCCTCAAAGCTTCGGGCATGAACCTTGCGGCTATGGTAGCGGCGCAAGGCTTGCGAGTAGCGCGCTGCTCTCACAGCCGCCCGAAGACAATCTTCCTCATGGAGCGTTGCGTCATCTTGCCGCAACTGCTCTTGCTCAAGCTCATCATAAGTGAGCACTCGAGGTGACCTGTATATGAGTTCCGTGGGGAGAACTGCCTCCGCCCCATATACTAGGGCAAAGGGTGTCTGACCCGTGGCTCGATTTGGCATCGTCCTGATCGACCAAAGAACCGCCGGCAACTCATCAATACAGCGCCTTCCGCTCTTGTGCAGCCTGTCAAAGGTCTTCGTTCTCAGGCCTCGCAACACTTCAGCATTCGCCCTCTGTGCTTGGCCGTTGCTACGGGGGTGTGCCACAGAAGCAAAGCAGACCTTGCTGCCGAGGACTTGAACATACTGCATGAAGGCGTGGCTCGTGAACTGCGTGCCGTTATCGATGATAATTCTGCTTGGCACACCAAAGCGGCAGACCAGTCCCTTGAAGAACTTGATGGCTGATTGTGATGTCACCTTTCTTACTGCTTCCACTTCTGGCCACTTTGTGAACTTGTCGATTGCAACGTACAAGTACTCAAAGCCCCCGACAGCACGGGGGAAGGGGCCCAGTCTATCGAGCCCCCAGACCGAGAATGGCCAGGAGAGTGGGATTGTTTGAAGGGCTTGAGCTGGTTGATGAAGCTTCTTTGAATGGAACTGACACGCTTCACACTTGGTTAGTAGTGTCATCGCATCCTGGAGGGCGGTGGGCTAGAACAAACCTTGCCGGAACGCCTTGCCGGCAAGGGCCCTTGACCCTATGTGGGAGCCACATATGCCTCCATGTATCTCTGCCAACAGCTCCAGTCCTTCCTCCCGGGCGATGCACTTCAATTTCACACCGTTCGGCCTTCTCCTGTACAGGACGTCATCGACGAACTGGTATAGGGCAGACCGAAAGGCTACTTTTTCCGCTTCTTCCTGCTCCTCAGGAAACTCCCCTGTTTGGAGGAATCGGCCGGTATGCTGCGCCCACGCCAGAGCCTGGGGCTCGACGGCAAGGACCAAAGGCATCTCTTCTGCCATGGCAGCGGCTGTCTTCACGGCCAGGGCTTCACACCCTGCCGGAGCTAGTTGCTCTTTGGCAGGCTGAGTGTGCACGGCAACATCCTTGCCGGCAGCCCAGGGGGCTCGGCGGGAAAGTACTTGTCGGGACCTGATTTCCTCCGCTTGTTCTGCCTCATTGATGGTTCGACGGATGGCTGAGTTAACCAGAGCAAAAAGGTATCTGGTTCCACAGGTAGCTTGAATGCAGCATGCTTCGACAGGTAATTGGTGATGTCGTTCTCCGCTCGGGGAACGTGCTCTGCTTGGATACCGTCAAAGCGCTCCTCCAGCCGGTGAGCCGACGCACATCCTTGATCCGCTTGGGCGTCGCAATCTTCTCAATAGCCTTAATTTTTTTCTGGGTTTGCCACGATCCCGCGCTGCGACACAAAGAATCTAAGAAGCTTTCCGGACGGAACGCCGAAGAGACACTTCTCAAGGTTCAGCTTAAGGTTGATCTTGCGTAGGTTGGCAAATGTCTCTTCCAGATCTTGTACAAGAGTTGCCCCGTCCTTGGTTTTGACCACTATGTCATCCATGTATGCTTCCATATTTCTATGGAGCTGGGGTTCAAAACCAATTTGGACTGCTCTTGCAAACGTCGAGCCAACACTCTTCAACCCGAAAGGCATCCGTAAAAAGCAATACGTACCACATGGGGTGATGAATGTTGTCTTCTCTTCATATTCTCTTGTCTTGAAGATTTGGTGGTAGCCCGAGTAGGCGTCGAGGAACGATAGCAGATTACACCCGGCCGTGGAGTCGACAATCTGGTCGATGCGCGGCAACGGGGAAGGGGTCCTTAGGACAAGCCTTATTGATATCTGTGTAGTCTATACACAGCCTGCACTTCCCATTTGCCTTGCGCACCACTACCGGATTGGCCAACCACGTCGGGTGGAGCACTCCTCTCAACAAACTTGCTGCTTCCGACTTCCTAATCTCCTCTGTGATGAACTCCTGCCTCTCTAGAGCCTGCTTTCTGACCTTCTGCTTGATGGGCCACGCATGAGGACAGACAGCTAGGTGGTTCTCAATCACCTTCCTGGGAACACCGGGGATGTCGGATGCTTGCCATGCAAACACATCGATATTCGCCCGCGGGAAGGTGACGAGTGCGCCTTCCTATTTGCTGTCAAGGGTGGAGCCTATGGTGAAGGCCCCTCCCGTGCCATCCTCCCTGATGGACACCTTCTTGGTCTGCGGTGACTCAGCTCTGGATTTCTCGCTCTTGCCGGTAGAGCTCTTTGGCACGTCCTCGACAGTAGCACAACACTCCGAGGAGGTGCGCTTGCCGGAGTGGGTGCGGGAGGTCTTGCCGGGCTTCTTCTTCCCTCCCGGGCCTTCAGCGGCAGGAGAAAGTGCCTTGGCGGCAGCTGCTGCAACTGCTCCCCGGTAGAGTTGGTCGGCGCAAATCAACGCGTCCTTCTTGTCAGAGGGGACGGAGATGATGGTCAACGGCCCGGGCATCTTTAGCATGTTGTAGGCGTAGTGTGACGCCGCCATGAGCTTGGCTAGTGTCGGGCGGCCGAGGATCCCGTTGTAGGGCAAGGCGATCTCGGCCACATCGAAGACGATCCTCTCCGTCCTGTAGTTCAACTCTCCTCCAAATGGCACGGGCAGTGTGACCTTCCCCTTCGGCTAGCTCCTCCCCGGATTGACCCCTTGAAATGTGCCTGTTTCCTCGAGGTCTCCATCAGGAATTTGCAGCCTGTTGATCACGACGGGTGAGATCAAGTTCAGGCCGGCCCCGCCGTCGACCAACATCTTATCCACCTTGAGGTTGCGTATCGTTGGTGAGACCAACAACGGCAAACACCCGACCACGGTTGTGCGGTCAGGGTGGTCCTCGGCGTCAAAGATGAGGGCGTGTTGGACCACTTCAGCGGCTTCTGAGCGTCGAACGACGGCTCTGCTGCTGTAATCTCACACGCCCACTGCTTGAGCTGGCAGTGAGAAGTATGCAGCAAGGCGCCACCATCGACGTACATGGACTCCGTAGCCTTATGGAACTCTTGCTCACCGGACTCGTCGTCCTCGTCATGATCATCGTCTTCTTGCTTCTTGTCACGGCCCCGGGCGGGCCTCTCCTGCTGGTCGTCCTTGCCGCGGTGGCCTCCTTGGCCGCCACGCTTCTTGCCGGATCCCTTTGCACCATCCTGACCTTTCTCCTTGTCCCGCCTCTCATACTCGGTCTTTTGCTTTTCAGCAAGCAGCTCGACCCGCCGGCAGTTCTGGAGGTCGTGGCCCTTGGTGCGGTGGATCTTGCGGTACTGCTTGCCAGAGCCCCCTGGCTTGTCGACAGCTGCTAAGCCCCAGCAGGTGGCGCACCCGGCAATCTCCTTGCCGGGATCACCTTCCTTTACCTTCTTGGCAGCGCCGGTGTCGTCAGATCCTTCAACGCCAAGCACGGCCTTGCCCTCGTGTTTCCTGTTGTGACGCCGGCCCTTCTTCGTCGGGGCGGCGGCGTCTTCGTCAGTAGAGTCGGTTTCTGCGCCGGCGTCTTCGCCTGGGTACTTCCTTCCCTCTTCAACCCGGGCGCACCTATCGGCCAGAACATAGAGTTCGGCAACATCCTTAACCTTGGTCATCGCAGCTCTTCGCGCATCTTGCGGTTGCGCATGTTCTGATGGAACGCGCTGATCCCGGCGGCGGGATGAACGTCGGGGATGTTGTACTGCACCTGGTTGAATCTCTGGATGTACTTGCGCAGGGTTTCCCCTTCCTTCTGCGGAATGATATGCAGATCACTGGCCTGGCCATGAGCTTGGTGGCCTCCTGTGAAGGTGCCAAAGAACTCATGGCATAGATCCGATCAAGAAGAAATGGAATCCGCCGGCAAGTGCATCAACCAAGACATAACATTGGGCTTCAGTGCCAGTGGGAAATAATTGGCAAGCACCTTGTCATCGCGAGCTTCGGCAGCCTGCATCGCGATGGTGTAGATGCTGAGGAACTCGGACGGATGGGTCTTGTTAGTGTACTTCTCGCCGACGTCAGGCTTGAACGTGTGGTGGGACGGCCACTAGAACTGCTGCAGCTCACGGGTAAAGGCCGTGCAGCTCACCTAGTAAGGCAGGCCGCCGGAGCCCCCCGGTGCTGGTTGGTCCATAGCGGGTCCCGCCCGCTTGTCCGACTGGTGGTGTGTATCATGCGTCGCTCGATAGTGGTTCGAGAATCTTTGTGAGATCGTTCTCGAAGAACTTGGCACTGGTCGCGGTGGGTCCGCGGGTCGAACGACGCTATAGAGATGTTATCACAAGCGTCGTCACGACGGGCCGATGCCCGCGGCGGCTGGCGAGGAGGAGGAGAGTGCACCGTGACTGCAACGCCCCCGGTCCTCCCTGCGCTGACATGTGGTGGCTCTGTGACTGAAGGACCAACCCATTTGTATCACATGTCCAGAAGAGCCCTTCTTGGAAATTGATGTCAAAGGGGGAGAGAGAGATCACATCAAAGCTTAATCTTTCCTATAGGGGGAGAAAGAGAGAATACTCAAGGGGAGAGAGTAATATCATCAAAGACCCCAGATGCTTGGTGTTTAAGAGGAGAGATGTCACATGTATTTAAGAGGGGAAAGACATGTTTGTTTGCTTGCTTTAGCTCAAGCTCTGTTGTTTCTTTTCTGTTTCTCTGATTTTCTGTTCCCTATCTTCTCCCAATATCCCATGCAGATTCAGGGGGAGCAAGACATCTAAGGGAAGGAAATATCTGATTTTATTGCATATCTTTACCTTTGGGGACATGTCTATATCCACTGTGGTACTTAGTACTAACTCTACATGTCATCCCAGTCTTGGTTCTCTTGTGGTTTCTGTTGTTTGCTCTGGTCAGTAGGTGTATCTGTGTTATCTAACCTTGTTTGCGCAGGTTCATCCCATCCTAAGCCAACTCAGGACCACAAGGTAAGAATATGCATCACAGTCATGTAAATGAGAAGTTCTTGCTGATGTATATACTGTTTGCAAGAAGGACTCATGAGCATGACGGTACTTTTCTCACATTCACATCATTTGCTCTGATGCATATAGCCAAGATACATGTAACACATTGCCTACTCTGTCATGTTTACGCATTCACATCCTCCTATATTCAATATTCACATGATTGCATACATGTAGGGGGAGCCTATGCATGTTACATGTCTTTCCAAAGCTTTACTTGTTATTCTCTATATCTTTATCTAAATATTTTATGTATGTTGTCATCAATTACCAAAAAGGGGGAGACTGAAAGCACATGTGCTCCCTGGGTGGTTTTGGTAATTAATGTCAACATATCTCTTGTTTGACTAACACTTTTACCTAGTATGTTTCAGATAAGTTCAACAATGGAGTGGCATGGACTAGAGGATGTGGAACCCCTTCAAGATGCTAAGGACAAAGGATTGGCTCAAGCTTCAAGATCAAGACTCTACATTTTCTACTTTTAGTGATCCAAGATCACATTGAGTCTATAGAAAAAGCCAATACTATCAAGAGGGGATGAGGTGTTGCTTAATGGCTTGCCCTCTCAAAGTGCTTAGTGATATGCTCCAAAACCCTCAACTACTTTCCCACATCCACATATGACCTAAACCAAAAGTCAAACTCAGCCCCACTGATTCTGTCTATCCGACGCCACCGAGTTTCAGATGTCATAGCCACTGCCACAAACCCTAGCAAATCGGTTTCACCGATAGGGATCTCGGTCTCACCGAGATGGGATTGTAATCTCTCTGTGTACGTCCATTACCAAAATTGGTCTCACCGAGTTTGAGCAATTGGTACTACCGAGATTACAATGCAAACCCTCTGGTTAGCTTATTACCAAACTCGGTCCCACCAAGTTTGTGTAATCGGTCTCACCAAGTTTTCCTGACCAACTCTCTGGTTAGCTTATTACCAAAATCGGTCCCACCGAGTTTGTGTAATCGGTCACACCGAGATTACGTTATGCCCTGACCCTAACCATATTGGTCCTACCGAGTAGCATCTCAGTCCCACCGAAAATCCTAACAGACACTAGGTTTGCTGAATCGGTCCGACCGAGTTTAACCATTCGGTCCCACCGAGTTAGGCAAATTGTGTGTAACGGTTAGATTGTGTGTGGAGGCTATATATACCCCTCCACCCAGTCTTCATTCGTGGAGAGAGCCATCAGAACATACCTACACTTCCCATACACATTTTCTGATAGAGAACTACCTACTCATGTGTTGAGGTCAAGATATTCCATTCCTACCATATGAATCTTGATCTCTAGCCTTCCCCAAGTTGCTTTCCACTCAAATCTTCTTTCCACCAAATCCAAATCCTGTGAGAGAGAGAGAGTTGAGTGTTGGGGGAGACTATCATTTGAAGCACAAGAGCAAGGAGTTCATCATCAACACACCATTTGTTACTTCTTGGAGAGTGGTGTCTCCTAGATTGGCTAGGTGTCACTTGGGAGCCTCCGACAAGATTATGGAGTTGAACCAAGGAGTTTGTAAGGGCAAGGGGATCGCCTACTTCGTGAAGATCTACCGCTAGTGAGGCAAGTCCTTCGTGGGCGACGGCCGTGATGGAATAGACAAGGTTGCTTCTTCGTGGACCCTTTGTGGGTGGTGCCCTCCATGGACTCGCGCAACCATTACCCTCCGTGGGTTGAAGTCTCCATCAACGTGGATGTACGATAGAACCACCTATCGGAACCACGACAAAAACATCCGTGTCTCCAATTGCGTTTGAATACTCCAAAACCTTCCCCTTACATTCTTGCAAGTTGCATGCTTTACTTTCCATTGCTCATATACTCATTGCATGCTTGCTTGATATGTATTGTGCTTGTTAAACTTGTGCTTAAACTTAAGAATATTAAAAACTGCAACTTTTGGCACCTAGTGTCTAATCACCCCCCCCCCTCTAGACACCTCTTCTCGATCCTTTCAATATTCTCTTGATGTCAATTGTGCAAATAATATGCAAAACCCTAAGCTTGGGTATGCTAGTTTTGCTATGTCTACTATTTGTTGCAATGATCATGATTGGGGTGATTCTTGTTATGATCTTGAAAATTTATTTAAGCCCCATGATGAATATGAGATTGATAATAGTGGTTGAAATAATATTGAAAGTGGGTTTCGAAGAGTGTCAACTTTACATCCCACATATTCGGATAATATTCAATCTTATGAAATTTTTGATAAAAGTGGGTTTGTAGAGGTCATGACTTTAGTTAATGTTAACCCCACTATCTTGGAAGAGTGTCAACTTTGCATGCATGTGGATCGTGTTGAGAATATTTTATGTGATAGCTATTTTATTGAATTTGCTTATGATCCCACATGTAATTATTATGAGAGAGGAAAATATGATTAAAGAAATTTTCATGTTACTAAATTACCTCTCGTTATGTTGAGAGTGCTATTGTCTCTTCCTTCTTCCTTGCATATGCTAATTTTTGCTTGCTATGATAATTTGTTTGCTTATAAAATGACTATGCATAGGAAGTATGTTAGACTTAGATGTGTTTATCATGTGTTCTTTGATGCTCACTTTGTGCTTAAATTCTTGTCTTTCATGTGAGCATCATCGAAATTATTTATGCCTAGCTAGGGGCATTAAACGAGAGCGCTTGTTGGGAGGCAACCCAATTTTATTTTTGTTTCTTGCTTTTTGGTTATGTTTAGTAATAAATATTTGATATAGCCTATGTTTAGATATGTTTTTATGTTTTAATTAGTGTTTGTGCCAAATAGAACCTTTGGGGAGACTTGGGTAAAGTCTTTTTGATCTTGCTGTAAAAAATCGAAACTTTAGCGCTCACGAGATTACCTTCAACTTTTTGCTGGAGCTTGATATTTAGTTGATTATTTTTGCAGATGATTAATAGATAAATTCCTCACGTCCAGCAATTTATTTTAGAATTTTTGGAGTTCCAGAAGTTTGCGTTTGATACAGATTACTACAGACTGTTCTGTTTTTGACAGATTCTGTTTTTGTGTGTTGTTTACTTATTTTGATGAATCTATGGCTAGTATCGGAGGTTATGAACCATATAAAAGTTGGAATACAGTAGGTTTGACACCAATATAAATAAATAATGAGTTCATTACAGTACCTTGAAGTGTTTGTTTGTTTTCTTTCGCTAACGGAGCTCATGAGATTTTCTGTTAAGTTTGTGTTGTGAAGTTTTCAAGTTTTGGGTAAATATTTGATGGATTATGGAACAAGGAGTGGCAAGAGCCTAAGCTTGGGGATTCCCAAGGCACCCCAAGGTAAAATCTAAGGACAACCCAAAATCCTAAGCTTGGGGATGCCCCGGAAGGCATCCCCTCTTTTGTCTTCGTCCATCGGTAACTTTACTTAGAACTATATTTTTATTCACCACATGATATGTGTTTTGCTTGGAGCGTCTTGTATGATTTGAGTCTTTGATTTTTAGTTCACCACAATCATCCTTTCTGTACACACCTTTTGAGAGAGACACACATTATTCAGAATTTATTAGAATACTCTATGTGCTTCACTTATATCTTTTGAGCTAAACAATTTTGCTCTACTGCTTCACTTATATCTTTTAGAGCACGGTGGTGGTTATATTTTGTAGAAATTATTGATATCTCATGCTTCACTTATATTATTTTGAGAGTCCTTTATAACGGCATGGTAATTTGCTTTGGCTATAAAATTGGTCCTAATATGATAGACATCCAAGATGGATATACTACAAACTTTCATATAATGTGCATTGAATACTAATAGAAGTTTGATACTTGATAATTGTTTTGAGATATGAAGATGGTGATATTAGAGTCATGCTAGTTGAGTAGTTGTGAATTTGAGAAATACTTGTTCTACAGTTTGTGATTCCCGTAGCATGCACGTATGGTGAACCGTTATGTGATGAAGTCGGAGCATGATTTATTTATTGATTGTCTTCCTTATGAGTGGCAGTCGGGGACGAGCGATGGTCTTTTCCTACCAATATATCCCCCTAGGGGCATGCGCGTAGTACTTCGTTTCGATAACTAATAGATTTTTGCAATAAGTATGTGAGTTCTGTATGACTAATGTTGAGTCCATGGATTATACGCACTCTCACCCTTCCACCATTGCTAGCCTCTCTAATACCGCACACCTTTCGCCGGTATCATATACCCACCATATACCTTCCTCAAAACAGCCACCATACCTACCTATTATGGCATTTCCATAGCCATTCCGAGATATATTGCCATGCAACTTACCACCGTTCCATTTATTATGAAACGCTTCATCATTGTCATATTCCTTTGCATGATCATGTAGTTGACATAGTATTTGTGGCAAGGCCACCTTTATAATTCTTTCATACATGTCACTCATGATTCATTCCATATCCCGGTACACAGCCCGAGGCAGTCACATAGAGTCATATTTTTGTTCTAAGTATCGAGTTGTTATTCTTGAGTTGTAAGTAAATAAAAGTGTGATGATCATCATTATTAGAGCATTGTCCCATGTGAGCAAAGGATGATGGAGACTATGATTCCCCCATAATTCGGGATGAGACTTCGGACAAAAGAAAAAAAGATAAAAAAAGAGGCCAAAAGAAAAAAGAAAAGGCCCAAATAAAAAAATGAGAGAAAAAGAGAGAAGGGACAATGTTACTATCCTTTTTCCACACTTGTGCTTCAAAGTAGCACCATGATCTTCAGGATAGAGAGTCTCTTATTTTGTCACTTTCATATACTAGTGGGAACTTTACATTATAGAACTTGGCTTGTATATTCCAATGATGGGCTTCCTCAAAATGCCCTAGGTCTCCGTGAGCAAGCGAGTTGGATGCACACCCACTTAGTTTCTTTTGTTGAGCTTTCATACACTTATAGCTCTAGTGCATCTGTTGCATGGCAATCCCTACTCACTCACATTGATATCTATTGATGGGCATCTCCATATCCCATTGATATGCCTAGTTGATGTGAGACTATCTTCTCCTTTTTTTTCTCCACAACCACCATTCTATTCCACCTATAGTGCTATGTCCATGGCTCACGCTCATGTATTGCGTGAAGATTGAAAAAGTTTGAAAACATCAAAAGTATGAAACAATTGCTTGGCTTGTCATCGGGGTTGTGCATGATTTAAATACTTTATGTGGTGAAGATAGAGCATAGCCAAACTATATGATTTTGTAGGGATAACTTTCTTTGGCCATGTTATTTTGAGAAGACATGATTGCTTTGTTAGTATGCTTGAAGTATTATTATTTTCATGTCAATATTAAACTTTTGTCTTGAATCTTTCGGATCTGAACATTCATGCCACAATAAAGAAAATTACATTGAGAAATATGCTAGGTAGCATTCGACATCAAAATTTTTGTTTTTATCATTTACCTACTCGAGGACGAGCAGGAATTAAGCTTGGGGATGCTTGATACGTCTCCAACGTATCTATAATTTTTTTATTGTTCCATGCTATTATATATTCTATTTTGGATGTTTAATGGGCTTTATTATACACTTTTATAGGGACTAACCTACTAACCCAAGGCCCTGCCCCCCTTGGGCGTGCCCCCCACCCTCGTGGGCCCCTCGTGGCTCCACCGACTTACTTCTTCGTCCTATATATACCTACGGACCCCGAAACCATCCATGAGTACCACGAAACCCTATTTCCACCGCCCAATCTTCAGTACCCATGAGATCCCATCTTGGGGCCTTTTTCGGCGCTCTGTCGGAGGGGGCATCGATCACGGAGGGCTTCTACATCAATACCATAGCCTCTCTGATGATGTGTGAGTAGTTTACCACAGACCCTCGGGTCCATAGTTATTAGCTAGATGGCTTCTTCTCTCTCTTTGGATCTCAATACAAAGTTCTCCTCGATCTTCTTGGAGATCTATTCTATGTAACTCTTTTTGCGGTGTGTTTGTCGAGATCCGATGAATTGTGGGTTTATGATCAAGATTATCTATGAACAATATTTGAATCTTCTCTGAATTCTTTTATGTACGATTGGTTATCTTTGCAAGTCTCTTCGAATTATCAGTCTGGTTTGGCCTACTAGATTGATCTTTCTTGCAATGGGAGAAGTGCTTAGCTTTGGGTTCAATCTTGCGTTGCTCGCTCCTGGTGACAGTAGGGGAAACGACATGTATTGAATTATTTCCATCGAGGATAAAAAGATGGGGTTTATATGATATTGCCTGAGTTTATCCCTCTACATCATGTCATCTTACCTAATGTGTTACTCTGTTCTTATGAACTTAATACTCTAAACGCATGCTGGATAGCGGTCGATGTGTGGAGTAATAGTAGTAGATGCTGGCAGGAGTCGGTCTACTTGTTGCGGACGTGATGCTTATATACATGATCATGCCTAGATATTCTCATAATTATGCACTTTTTTATCAATTGCTCGACAGTAATTTGTTCACCCACCGTAATACTTATGCTATGTTGAGAGAAGCCACTAGTGAAACCTATGGCCCCCGGGTCTATCTTCCATCATATTAATCTCCCGTCAACTAGCTATTTCTGTCGCCGTTTATTATGCAATCTTTACTTTCAATATTTATCATAAAAATACCAAAAAATACTATCTTATCATCTCTATCAGATCTCACTTTTGCAAATGGCCGTGAAGGGATTGACAACCCTTTATCGCGTTGGTTGCAAGGTTCTTATTTGTTTGTGTAGGTGCAAGGGACTTGTGTGTGGCCTCCTACTGGATTGATACCTTGGTTCTCAAAAACTGAGGGAAATACTTACGCTACTTTGCTGCATCACCCTTTCCTAATCAAGGGAAAAACCAACGCATGCCCAAGAGGTAGCAAACGCTAACGGTGGCTATTTATATTCTGGAATATATGCCACGGGTTTAGCATGAGGGCTGGGTGTTTCACCTTTGCCCTTTGATCCTATCCTACCCACGCAGTATTTATATTTTGAAACCTTAAAAGATCATAAGATCCTCAAGGGAAAGGTTGATAACTTCACTTATAATCTATTGTTTAACCAAATATCGGTTCTGCACACATATTTGCCTATGCCTGCTCTTTTTGACTATCACAGCCAAGGAAGATATTTTGTTCTTGAGAGCCAGGCCCGAGCTCACAACACAGCAGTGGAGGCAGCAAGGCAGGCTGAGGCATCCGCACCAAGAGCCTCCGTGAGTTACCGTGCTAACTACTATCCAGGCTACAGATCGACTACTAAGTTAGGCCAAAAGCATAAGCTTGGGGGAGTACGTGTTTCCCACCGACATTACATTCATGTTCACTTATTTCATTAGTCGGTGTTCACACTTTTTCATTGTATCACCCATTCCTTAGATTTATTTTTCTTGCTTTCTTCTTGTGTGTTTGAGAAACTTTAGAAAAACAGAAAAAAGAGTTGTAGCTAATTTACTTCCTATGCATGCTTAGTAGTAATATTAAAAAGAAAACCCCAAAAGATTTCCTTGTTCCTCTTTTGCTTGTTGGGAGCTTTCCTGTGTAAATAGTTTTTCTCGTTTTTGCTATTCCCTTTTATTTGCTTGCTCAAGAAAACCAAAAACACCAAAAATATTTCGGTGTGTTTCTCTGAATTTCTTTTCCTTTTATTCGAGTTGTACCAAGGAGAAGACCACGATGAAAATGTTGAGTGGCTCTCATATGAATAATTGTTGCTCTAATAAAGAGCCCATTTTACCTTGTCTTCTCCTGTTGAATAAAATGTTTCCAGATTCCAGCTTAGTCCACGACACTCTTGCACTATTATTATTTTCATATCGTTTGGTCGTGCGAGTGAAAGGCAATAATGACGACATTCAATGAACTGGCCGTGGCAGAGAGAAACCGGTATGAACTAGACTTATTTTATCTATGTAAATATGTTTAACCTAGTATCTATGATTCAGCCCATTATGATTAAACATGTTTGCAATGACAATTAGAGATTATAGTGTCTCATGCCATGCATAAGTAGTTGGGAGTGGATAATGATTTATCTTGCATAACAACATTGCATTAAAATGATTGTGATGTGGTATGATGATATGGTATCCTCCTTTGAATGTTAGAGTGGCTTGACTTGGCACATGTTCATGCATGTAGTTGAATCAGAACCAACATAGCCTCTATGATATTTATGTTCATGGTGTTCATATCTTACTCATGCTAGTATCCAATGTCACTTATGCATAATGCATGGTTATGACCATTGTTGCTCTCTAACTGGCCGCTTCTCAATCTAATTGCTAGCCTTCGCCTGTACTAAGTGGGAATTCTGCTTGTACATCAAAAACCTTGAACCAGAAGGTTATTCCAGACGAGTCCACCCTACCTACCTATATGCGGTATTAACTTGCCGTCCTAAGTAAATTTGCATGTGCCACCTCTAAAAACTTCTAAATAAATATCCTTTTTGTGTGCCTGGATCGTTCATGGAACAATAGGAGGTGGTCGGTATCTTCCATGCTAAGCAGGTTATTCTTAGGTCGAGTGTGTATTCACTCGCCATCGCACGAGAAAAGGGCGGTAATAGGGATGCCATGTCCCAAACTACAAACTAAAAAAGAGTTAATCTCTCAAATAATCAAACAAAAACTCCCAATGGAGTCAAAACCTTTACTTTTATTGCTTGGGAACCGCCACTAGCGTGCTTAGCATGGAAGATATTGATAACTGATGGTCGTGAAGTAAATGATAAGGGTGCATGTCTCAAAATATCATTTACCTCTGTTTTAAAAACTTGAGCTCGGGCACCTCTAAAAATCACTGCTTCCCTCTGCGAAGGGACTATCTATTTACTTTTATGTTGTGTCATCACCTTCTAAAACAAGCGTTAGAACCTGAGAGCACAACTGTCATGACTTATGCATTGTGTGTAGCTAATGTTGGGTGCATCATGATTGGATCTTTTCTACCATGAATTACGATGTTTAGTCGTTTCTTGAACTTTGGAGGTGCTCTGCATTTATGTTTTGCAGTCTCAGAAAGGGCTAGCCAGATACCACTATTGTCATATTATATCATGGTTGTTTTGACAATGTGTTACTGTTTGAGATAACTTATTATTGCTCGCTAGCTGATTATGTCATTGATATCAGTCATTATAATATTTAGAGGTTATTATCGACATGGTTAGTTATAATGTTGGCTGAAAACCTAGGTGTTGGTTAAGCTTATTTATGCAAACACGAGAAAAAGATTTTGTAAAATTTTTTCTTTTTCACTTTCAGTTTATCAACTGAATTGCTTGAGGACAAGCAAAGGTTTAAGCTTGGGGGAGTTGATACCTCTCCAACGTATCTACTTTTTCAAATGCTTTTCCTCTTGTTTTGGACTCTAATTTGCATGATTTAAATGAAACTAACCCCGGACTAACGTTGTTTTCAGCAGAACTACCATGGTGTTGTTTTTGTGCAGAAATAAAAGTTCCGGAATGGAACGAAACTTTGCAAGGAATTTTAATAAAATCAATACGAATTTCGGGAGCCAAGACCTATCAGAGAGGGGCACCTGGGTGGGTACAACCCACAAGGCGCGCCCCTCTCCTGGCGTGCCCAGGTGGGTTGTCCCCACCTGCTGGCCCCGCAGACCCTGAAACCAACGCTATAAATGTTGGGCGAACGCAGTATTTCAAAAAATTTACCTACGATCATGCAAGATCTATCTAGGATATGCATAGCAATGAGACAGCATAGTGTGTCCACGTACCCTCGTAGACCGAAAGCGGAAGTGTTTAGTAATGCAGTTGATGTAGTCGAACGTCTTCGTGATCCAACCGATCCAAGTACCAAACGTACCGCACCTCCGTGTTCACCACACGTTGAGCACGATGACGTCCTCGAGCTCTTGATCCAGTTGACGCCGAGGGAGAGTTCCGTCAGCACGACGGTGTGGTGATGGTGATGATGAAGTTACAGGCGCAGGGCTTCGCCTAAGCACTACGACTATATGACCAAGGTGTGTAACTGTGGAGGGGGGCACCGCACACGGCTAAGACAAGACTTGGTGTGTCTTTGGGGTGCCCCCCTCCCACGTATATAAAGGAGGGCGAGAGGAGGCCGGCCCAAGGGGGCCGCACCATAGGGGGGAGTCCTACTTGGACCGGGAGTCCAAGTAGGATTCACCCCCCTTCCTATTCCAACTAGGAGAAGGAGGGAAGGAGGAAGGGGGGAGAAGGAAAGAGGGGGGCGCCGCCCCCTCCTAGTCCAATTCGGACCAGCCATGGGGGGCGCGGCCTCCCTTGTGGCCCTCCTCTCCTTTCCACTAAAGCCCATTAAGGCCCAATAACTTCCCAGGGGGGTTCCGGTAACCCCCGGTACTCCGAAACTCATTCGAAACATCCCAAACCATTCTGATGTCCGAATGTAACCTTCCAATATATGTATCTTCACCTCTTCACCATTTTGAGACTCCTCGTCATGTCCGTGATCTCATCCGGGACTCCGAACAAACTTCGGTTCATCAAATCACATAACTCATAATACAAATTGTCATCGAACGTTAAGCGTACCGACCCTACGGGGTCGAGAACTATGTGGACATGACCGAGACACATCTCCGGTCAATAACCAATAGCAAAACCTGGATGCTCATATTGGTTCCTACATATTCTACGAAGATCTTTATCGGTTAAACCGCATAACAACATATGTTATTCCCTTTGTCATCGGTATGTTACTTGCCCGAGATTCGATCGTCGGTATCTTCATATCAATATCCTTACCGGCAAGTCTCTTTACTTGTTCCGTAATACATCATCATGTAACTAACTCATTAGTCACATTTCTTGCAAGGCTCATAGTGATGTGCATTACCTAGAGGGCCCGGAGAAACCTCTCCGATACACGGAGTGACAAATCCTAATCTCGATCTATGCCAACTCAACAAACACCATCGGAGACACACGAGAAAAAACACCGGACAAAAGAGGAAGGGCAACGAACGGAAAATAACCGCGTGATCCTAAAGAAAAATTTGAACGAGAAGAGGTGTAGTTCAAAACACCTACGTCAAGATTCCTTACCAGAGCGACGAAGGGGCTGACGAGTAAAAGAAATCCTACTCTCCGATATAACTAGACTCCAAAAAAATTGTTCTAGACTCGACATCGGCCAGACTACACGATCAATCAAGGGGGCTCCTAGGGTCGATCGAGGCTCTGATACCAACTTGTCACGCCCAAGATGTGACCCTATCCTAAAGGAACTCGAAGGTCCCACCAAGGATAGAAGCGCATCTTGAAGACGCTTTTGCAAGGTAGATATCATTACATCAACATTACATAATAGGGGGATACATCCAAGACATACAATGTCAAAAGAATACAACAATACGTCATATACAAGATCAACATCCGACTACGGATGAAACATAAACAGAAACTCAAACAACATCCACCCTGCTAGCCCAGGCTGCCGACCAGGAACCCAAACCAAGATCGACGAAGAAGAAGAACTCCAACACAAATAAACATCGCTCTCACGCCAAGATCATCGCATAACCTGTACCTGCAACTGGTGTTGTAGTAATCTGTGAGCCACGAGGACTCAGCAATCCCATTACCATGGGTATCAAGACTAGCAAAGCTTAATGGGTAAGGAAGGGGTAAAGTGGGAAGGTTGCAGCAGCGGCTAAGCAATGTATGGTGGCTAACTTACACAAATAAGAGCGAGGAGAGAAGCAAAGCAAGCGGTCGTCAACTAGTAATGATCAAGAAGTGATCCTGAACTCCTACTTACGTCAGACATAACCCAGAAACCGTGTTCTCCTCTCGATCAACCCCGAAAAGAGACACTCACGGTTACTCACACGGTTGGTGTATTTTAGAAGAGTTTACTTCAAGTTTACTACAACCGGATATTAACAAATTCCCATCTGCCACATAACCGCGGGCACGGCTTTCGAAAGTTCAAACCCTGCAGGGGTGTCCCAACTTAGCCCATGATAAGCTCTCGCGATCAACGAAGGATATTCCTTCTCCTGGGAAGACCCAATCAGTCTCAGAATCCCGTTTACAAGACATTTAGACAATGGTAAAACAAGTCCAGCAAGACCTCCCGGCGTGCCGACACCCTGATAGTAGCCGCGCGTATCTCGTCTCAGGCCACGACCGGATAAGCTAAGCGTACAGGTACCAACATAACCCAAGTTGCCAAGGGACGGTCCCGCACAGTGCTCTAGTTTGGACCAACACTTAGACAAGCATTGGCCCGGGGGTTTAAAATAAAGATGACCCTCGGGATGCGCGACTCCCAAGGGAAAAAGGTAATAGGCTGAGGCAAATGTAAAACCAATGTTGGGCCTTGCTGGAAGAGTTTTATTCAAAGCGAATTGTCAAGGGGGTCCCATAAATCACCCAACCGCGTTAGGGACGCAAAATCCGGGAACATAACACCGATATGACGGAAACTGGGGCGGCAAGAGTGGAACAAAACACCAGGCATAAGGCCGAGCCTTCCACCCTTTACCAAGTATATAGACGCATTAATAATATAAGAGATATTGTGATATCCCAACATAAACAAAATCCAACATGGAGCAATCTTCATCTTCACCTGCAACTAGCAACACTATAAGAGGGGCTGAGCAAAAGCGGTAACATAGCCAAACAACGGTTTGCTAGGAAGGGTGACAAAGGTTAGAGGTTCATGGCAATTTGGGAGGCTTGATAAGCAAGTGGTAGGTAACGCAGCATAGCGATAGAACGAAGCAACTGGCATAGCAATGATAGTAATGAGATCCAAGGTGACGGTCATCTTGCCTGAAATCCCGCAAGGAAGAAGGAATACATGAAGAAGATGAAACCACGAAGATGAACCAAGCGTAGACGAACGAATCCTCACGATCGCAACGAAACGGGAACTATCGAGAAGAAGCACACAACATGGTAAACAAACCACACATGAACAAGGCATGATGCTCAAACAAGTATGATGTGTGACAAGGCTACATGAAGCTACTCATGGCAAGAGATGATGCATACAATAACAAAACGTCAAGGCAAGTTTAAATGAGGCCGGAAACAACATGTAACAAATCCGGTAAGTCCTCATATGCAAATTTCGAAATTGGTACAGATCTGAATAAACCTTATGTTCAAGTTGTTAAATAGCAAGCTAAGATGCACCACGATGATCTACACCAAATTCTAGTCAAGTTACATATAAAGTTCATTATATTCGAAGCTACGGCCTAGAAGATACGAGCAAAACAAGATAAGCATGGCATTGATGCAAAATGCATTCAAACATCAAGCAAACACCTCAAAGCATGGATACGACAAGGTAACATGTAGCTACACACAAAACTAAGCAAGTTTCATATAGAGCACGCTCAAAACGGAGCAACGATTCAACACGTACACACCATACAAGTCTAAAGGACAAGCTGTCCAAAACAGCAAATGGCATATTGCAAGCATCAAAACAATAGGCTACAACATCTCAACAAGAAAACAAAAGGCTTGGACATGATGTAAAGGTAAATCACTACAAAACATGAACACTGATCTATCTCCAGAAACTAATAGAACATGCTCAAAAGGACATGGCAAAATTGCAAATAATAACAGGTTCACAGACTTGGCAGAAATCACAGGGCATGGCAGAAATAACATCAGGTTGCAAAGTTTAGAGCTATCAAACAACATGCTACGGGAACTTATCATGGCAACCAAAGGCATTGCATGAATCTAATAATTTCATAGAACAAAAGTTGCTTACTGACCATGAGTGAAAAAGGATCATAAGATATGATGGCACCCATGTAAACATAGCAAGTTTTGTTACAGATTCAGATAGTGAAAATAACAGAGCATGGCATAAACAACGATAAGTAGGCATGTTGGTGAGCTTGATTCACTCACTCCAAGGCATTGCATGACAAAACAAGCACACCTACAGCAATATGACATGTTTATGAAGCTAAGAATGGCAATATAAAGTTCATGTCATGCTTGAATCACTAACAACCATGGCAACATTGATTAACATGTAAACAATCTGCCAGGAACATTTTATAGCAAAAGTAGAGCAAGATTTAGACATTCTAGAGCACTCCATAAATCCAAAAAGGGGCACGGATGGATAGAGAACATCCATATGTCAAAAATATCCTTACTGAACATACTCCAAAGGGGCATGGATCTCACTATAGCAACATGAATACATCACATAAAAATAACAGCAGACAGACGGTGAAATTCTAAGACCCTGAAATCAGCAACATCACGGAGGCTACTTTGCAAGCTTGAAACAAAAAATACATGGCATAACATGATGAGAGGATTGCACCACAGCAAAGATGGCATGTTGTAGATCATAACACATGAAGACTTCATGCTCAAAAGAAAATCACACAAAAAGATGCAAAAATGACAAATGAGGATAAACTACAGCAGACAACATCACATAGCAGTCTTGCAACGATGATGAGGGCATCAAGATCACCTCAAATGAACATGGTGCAATGAAACACAATGAATATCACAAACAGGTGAACATTTTGATATATCATGCGAATGAATCGGAACTACGGTCACTGAGATATACCATGTTGAAGGAGGCATAAAAATATAAGGATTACAGGCCTTGGTGAAAATCTCATCCTCCGAAACTGGACGGGGTCTAACCGGGACGGAGGGGCGACGTTTGGATCGGTGGACGACGCGGTCCAGGGCTGGGACTGTGCGGATCTAGGGCCGAGGTCAACGGCGACGACGGCGGCTTTTCCGGCGACGAGGGAAGGCGAAGCTTGCCGGGATCGCGCGGATCCGGACCGGGACGAGGTGGGGCCGGCGACGGTAGTGCGGAGCGGCGCACGAGGCGGAGTTGAACGGTGGCGGTGGTGAGGTTCGCCGGTGGGAGGAGCGAGGCGAGGCACGAACGCAGGCGGCGGCGGAGCTCCGGTGAAGGAGCAGAAGCCGAGGTGGCGGGGCTCCCCAGCGGCGGGTGGTGGTGCGCGAAGGCGGCGAAGGAGCTAGGCAGCCGGGCGGTGGCGGGCGGCACCGGCGAGGGTAGCGGGGCGGCACGCGTGGGCCCGGGTCGGCGGCGAGGTCGTCGGAGGCGCATGCGGCGGGGGTGACGAGGAAGGAGACGGGCGGCGCGGTGCGGGCCCAGATCCGACCTGGGCGGGCCGGTTGCGGGCTTCTGCGGGCCCGGCGGCGAAGTGGGCGCGGGGTGGCGACGTGGCAGTCGCGGGTTGGTGGAGAGCGGAGGCGGGGAGACGTGGCGCCTTCTGATTGGTCCGGGTGAGGTGGCCGATGGACGCGTCCTGCCGGAGCGGACGTGTTCGGCGGCGCGGAGGAGCGGGGCTAGGGTTTCATCTGCGCGAATTTTCGGGGAGGCACACATAGTAATAGGTAGAGGGAGCTAGGAGGATCCAAATGGAGTACGGTTTTCGCCCACACGATAGTGATCGAACGACCGAGAGCATGGAGGGGGTTTGGATGGGTTATTGGGCCACTTGGAAGGGTGTTGGGCTGCACACAAAAGAGGCCTTTGCGGCTACCCGGTTAACCTTTGGAGCATCAAACGGACTCCAAATTGCATGAAACTTGATAGGCGGTCTACCGGTGCTATACCAAGGCCGCTTGGCAAACCTCGGTCTATTCTGAGACCGTTTAACACCCCCACACGAAAAATTGCAAAAGGGGGCGCCGGAGGACATAGGAGTGTCGGATTGCAAAACGGACAACGGGGAAAATGCTCGGATGCATGAGACGAACACGAATGCAATGCAATGCACATGATGACATGGCAAAATGCTACACGCAGGCAAATGGCATGGCAACGACAACGAATAACTGGCAGACACCTGGCGCATCGAATCCGGGGCGTTACAACTCTCCTCCACTAACAAGAGATCTCGTCCCGAGATCTTAGGAACGAGACGGGGGGAAATGAGGTGAAAGAAGAACGCAAGAGAAGAAGATAAGAATCGAGCGCACTCGGGAAAAATAGAGGAATGATGACTAAGACGAGAATCAAAAGCTCAAGGTACAAGATAAGAAAGGAATAAGACTGAAAGCATTTAGGCAGCACTCTGGCTAAACATGGCAAGAGTAGAACATGAACTTGAGAAGATGGAACGATACTTGACGCGAGGAACAACACAATGCCTCCGGTAGAAGTGAAATAGATGAATGAAAAGAACGAAGAAGAAATGATACCATCTACCACAACTGAGTATGAAAGCATCCTTAGGAGGAAGGATTGAATGAAGTTGTTGAGAAAATCGACAACGAAAAGAATAAGCTTGTTGTGGACTTATCGATAACATCTCAAAATTATGAGGTGATAACCAACCACAATCGAAAAAGATTGAATAGCTGAGGAGAACAAAGAAATGCCAAACTCCAATTCAAAAGAATACGGAGAATTAATAGCACCTCGCGAAGCAAGAAGAAGAATACTTGAGCTTCGCCTACAAGAATATTGATGAGCACTTGAAGAATGAATTAAATCCTTGCGAACCACCGTGAAGAACTCCGGTAACAAATGGATGATGAGATAGAATTGAGGTATGAAAGGAATAAGATCAAAGCCTTGCGAAGATTAAGGTGGAGCTTCGCGACGAGACAAACGAGAAGACTTGGAACTTTGGAAAAGAAAAGATGAAGAACTTGGAACCGAGAAATCATTCATCATGAACAATCTCCGAAGAAAAGAATTAATCAACTTGACCACGACGAAATGAGAATAAGAATTATGTTATGCTTATCATTCATCAATTAAATTGATGGGAAGCCATGGATTTTCATACCACTTATTCACGTTGGAAAGAACATTAAGGGGAGATATAGCGCGAACATGAGAGAGTCTTCATGAACCACCGGTAGGATCGGAAAGAATGAATTAATTGATATGCCGACAAGGAATAGGAATGTTGAACGAACCACCGCTAGAAATGACAATGAACGAAGAAAAGAGAAAGAAACGCCGGGAAGAATTAGAAAAGCACGAGATACTTGAGGGAATTAAATGCAAGAGAACGAAGAGATCGCGAACTGATTAAAGAATGCTTGAACGAAGCACTGGAATAATATTGAAACGAACGAAGGGGCACGGATATAGAATAGTTGAAGAACGAATTTGAAAACTTAGAACAAAGAAATACTCCGAAAAGATGGCCTCCGGATGATCGAGATAGAAAACAACTCCTGAAATACTCCGAATATATGAAAAATATAGCACGAATGGGAACAACTTGATAGGGTAACATCGAGCTAGCACCGCGAATCTCTGGGAGAATGGACAAGATATAAAAGAAATTCTCCTTCGGTCTTCAAATGTTGAGAATGACGACGGGGAACACCAGCAAAATTGTTGAGATACTCCGGGAGAATGAAAAGCGAAGAGGTTGAGCCAATAATGAAAAATGGTTTGAAATCCATCTTTGAAAAAGCATCTGACTGATGAAATTCATACTTACGTCAAGCTTTGAACAGAATTTGAGAATAACTCCGGTAAAAATCATAAGAGTCATGTAAGATCCTCGGAAAAGACCTGTGGGTTAGGGCCCACTGAAAAGAAACACCGTTGGAAAGGATTGTCGAATGAGAAATGATGCACCGGAACGATTGAAAAATATGAATGAGGTACAACCTCGAAATAATTGAATGCAAACACGAATCTTCTGAGATGTCTTTGACACTCCGGGATAATAGAATGGCGAGAGGCGAACGAGCAAAGGGAAATACTTGAGCTGAGGGAAAGAATACAATCGACAACGAAAAAAACTTGAATTTGGATCCACCGGAAAGAAAACAAGACGAACATTGATGAACCAGACGAGAAATCACCGGTTGAAACAATTGAGGAAAGACTGAAGATACTCCGCACGAATGAAATTTATGCTCGAATAGGGGCTCAGACTCCGGGAATAAAAATGGTGGGAGGGTGGGAAAAATATAGGCAACTTGAACGAGGAATCGACGAATAACTTGAAGAGAAAAGCATCGGTTGAAATGATCGAGGAAAGAAAGCAAAGGCTTCGCACGAGTAGGATGGATACTCGATTACGGACTCCGGTTCCAAGAAGAAAAAGGGTGGGCGGGTGGGGAAAAACAAGGACAACTTCGATCAGGGAAACACCAACGAAACAGAAAGAACTGACGACTAATCTTGCAAAAGAGAAAGAGGATCGAGTCGACTTGACGAGAAAAAACACCGGACAAAAGAGGAAGGGCAACAAACGAAAACTAACCGCGTGATCCTAAAGAAAAATTTGAACGAGAAGAGGAGTAGTTCAAAACACCTACGTCAAGATTCCTTACCAGAGCGACGAAGGGGCTGAGGAGTAAAATAAATCCTACTCTCCGATATAACTAAACTCCAAAAAAATTTGTTCTAGACTCGACATCGGCCAAACTACATGATCAATCAAGGGGGCTCCTAGGGTCGGTTGAGGATCTGATACCAACTTGTCACGCCTAAGATGCGACCCTATCCTATAGGAACTCGAAGGTCCCACCAAGGATAGAAGCGCATCTTGAAGACGCTTTTGCAAGGTGGATATCATTACATCAACATTACATAATAGGGGGGATACATGCAAGACATACAATGTCACATGAATATAACAATACCTCATATACAAGATCAACATCCGACTACGGATGAAACATTAACAGAAACTCAAACGACGTCGACCCTGCTAGCCCAGGCTGCCGACCAGGAACCTAACCCAAGATCGATGAAGAAGAAGAAGAACTCCAACACAAATAAACATCGCTGTCACGCCAAGATCATCGCATAACCTGTACCTGCAACTGGTGTTGTAGTAATCTGTGAGCCACGAGGACTCAGCAATCCCATTACCATGGGTATCAAGACTAGAAAAGCTTAATGGGTAAGGAAGGGGTAAAGTGGTAAGGTTGCAGCAGCGGCTAAGCAATGTATGGTGGCTCACTTACACAAATAAGAGCGAGGAGAGAAGCAAAGCAAGCGGTCGTCAACTAGTAATGATCAAGAAGTGATCCTGAACTCCTACTTACGTCAGACATAACCCACAAACCGTGTTCTCCTCTCGATCAACCCCGAAAAGAGACACTCATGGTTACGCACACGGTTGGTGTATTTTAGAAGAGTTTACTTCAAGTTTACTACAACCGGATATTAACAAATTCCCATCTGCCACATAACCGCAGGCATGGCTTTCGAAAGTTCAAACCCTGCAGGGGTGTCCCAACTTAGCCCATGATAAGCTCTCGTGATCAACGAAGGATATTCCTTCTCCTGGGAATACCCGATCAGTCTCGGAATCCCGTTTACAAGACATTTCGACAATGGTAAAACAAGTCCAGCAAGACCTCCCGGCGTGCCGACACCCTGATAGTAGCCGCGCGTATCTTCCCTCAAGCCACGACCGGATAAGCTAAGCGTACAGGTACCAACATAACCCAAGTTGCCAAGGGACGGTCCCGCACAGTGCTCTAGTTTGGACCAACACTTAGACAAGCATTGGCCCGGGGGTTTAAAATAAAGATGACCCTCGGGATGCGCGACTCCCAAGGGAAAAAGGTAATAGGCTGAGGCAAATGTAAAACCAATGTTGGGCCTTGCTGGAAGAGTTTTATTCAAAGCGAATTGTCAAGGGGGTCCCATAAATCACCCAACCGCGTTAAGGACGCAAAATCCGGGAACATAACACCGATATGACAGAAACTAGGGCGGCAAGAGTGGAACAAAACACATAAGGCCGAGCCTTCCACCCTTTACCAAGTATATAGATGCATTAATAATATAAGAGATATTGTGATATCCCAACATAAACAAAATACAACATGGAGCAATCTTCATCTTCACCTGCAACTAGCAACACAATAAGAGGGGCTGAGCAAAAGCGGTAACATATCCAAACAACGGTTTGCTAGGAAGGGTGACAAAGGTTAGAGGTTCATGGCAATTTGGGAGGCTTGATAAGCAAGTGGTAGGTAACGCAGCATAGCGATAGAACGAAGCAACTGGCATAGCAATGATAGTAATGAGATCCAAGGTGACGGTCATATTGCCTGAAATCCCGCAAGGAAGAAGAACGAATACATGAAGAAGATGAAACCACGAAGATGAACCGAGAGTAGACGAACGAATCCTCACGATCGCAATGAAACGGGAACTATCGAGAAGAAGCACACAACATGGTAAACACACCACACATGAACAAGGCATGATGCTCAAACAAGTATGATGTATGACAAGGCTACATGAAGCTACTCATGGCAAGAGATGATGCATACAAGAACAACACGTCAAGGCAAGTTTAAATGAGGCCGGAAACAACATGTAACAAATCCGGTAAGTCCTCATATGCAAATTTCGAAATTGGTCCAGATCTGAATAAACCTTATGTTCAAGTTGTTAAACAGCAAGCTAAGATGCACCACGATGATCTACACAAAATTCTAGTCAAGTTACATATAATGTTCATTATATTCGAAGCTACGGCCTAGAAGATATGAGCAAAACAAGATAAGCATGGCATTGATGCGAAATGCATTCAAACATCAAGCAAACACCTCAAAGCATGGATGCAACAAGGTAACATGAAGCTACACATAAAACTAAGCAAGTTTCATATAGAGCACGCTCAAAACGGAGCAACGATTCAACACGTACACACCATACAAGTCTAAAGGACAAGCTGTCCAAAACAGCAAATGGCATATTGCAAGCATCAAAACAATAGGCTACAACATCTCAACAAGAAAACAAAAGGCTTGGACAAGATGTAAAGGTAAAGCACTACAAAGCATGAACAATGATCTATCTCCAGAAACTAATAGAACATGCTCAAAAGGACATGGCAAAATTGCAAATAATAACAGGTTCACAGACTTAGCAGAAATCACAGGACATGGCAGAAATAACATCAGGTTGCAAAGTATAGAGCTATCAAAAACCATGCTACGGGAAATTATTGAAGGAAATATGCCCTAGAGGCAATAATAAAGTTATTATTTATTTCCTTAATTCATGATAAATGTTTATTATTCATGCTAGAATTGTATTAACCGGAAACATAATACATGTGTGAATACATAGACAAACAGAGTGTCACTAGTATGCCTCTAATTGACTAGCTCATTAATCAAAGATGGTTATGTTTCCTAAACCATGAACAAAGAGTTGTTATTTGATTAACGAGATCACATCATTAGTTGAATGATCTGATTGACATGACCCATTCCATTAGCATAGCACCCGATCGTTTAGTATGTTGCTATTGCTTTTATCCATGACTTATACATGTTCCTTTAACTATGAGATTATGCAACTCCCGTTTACCGTAGGAACACTTTGTGTGCTACCAAACGTCACAACGTAACTGAGTGATTATAAAGGTGCTCTACAGGTGTCTCCGAAAGTATTTGTTGGGTTGGCATATTTCGAGATTAGGATTTGTCACTCCGAATGTCGGAGAGGTATCTCAGGGCCTTCTCGGTAATGCACATCACATAAGCCTTGCAAGCATTGCAACCAATGAGTTAGTTGCGAGATGATGTATTACGGAATGAGTAAAGAGACTTGCCGGTAACGAGATTGAACTAGGTATTGGATACCGACGATCGAATCTCGGGCAAGTAACATACCGATGACAAAGGGAACAAACGTATGTTGTTATGCGGTCTAACCGATAAAGATCTTCGTAGAATATGTAGGAGCCAATATGGGCATCCAGGTCCCGCTATTGGTTATTGATCGGAGACGTGTCTCGGTCATGTCTACATTGTTCTCGAACCGTAGGGTCCGCACGCTTAAGGTTTCGATGACAGTTATATTATGAGTTTATGAGTTTTGATGTACCGAAGGAGTTCGGAGTCCCGGATGAGATCGGGGACATGACGAGGAGTCTCGAAATGGTCGAGACGTAAAGATCGATATATTGGACGACTATATTCGGACATCGGAAGGGTTCTGAGTGGTTCAGGTATTTTCGGAGGTACTGGGGAGTTACGGGATTACGGGAGAAGTAATGGGCCTTGATGGGCTTTAGTGGGAAAAGGAAAAAGGCTGCTGCGCCCCCCCTCCCCTCTGGTCCGAATTGGACTAGGGAAAAGGGGGCCGGCCACCTCTCCTTCTCCTCCTATTCCTTCTCCCTTCCTCCCCTTTTGGTGGACTCCTACTAGGACTTGGATTCCTAGTAGGACTCCATATCCTGGCCGCACCTTTTGCCTTGGCCGGCCTACTCCTCCTCCATCCTTTATATACAGGGGCAGGGGGCACCCCATAGACACACAAGTTGATCTACGGATCGTTCCTTAGCCGTGTGCGGTGCCCCCTTCCACCAAATTCCACCTCGATCATATTGTTACAGTGCTTAGGCGAAGCCCTGCGTCGGTAACACATCAAGATCGTCACCACGCCGTCGTGCTGACGGAACTCTTCCCCGACGCTTTGCTGGATCGGAGCCCGGGGATCGTCATCGAGCTGAACGTGTGCCAAGAACTCAGAGGTGCCGGAGTAACGGTGCTGTGATCGGTTGGATCGCGAGGAGAACGTACGACTACTTCCTCTACGTTGTATCAACGCTTCCGCTTCGGTCTACGAGGGTACGTAGACAACACTCTCCCCTCTCGTTGCTATGCATCACCATGATCTTGCGTGTGCGTAGGAATTTTTTTTGAAATTACTACGTTCCCCAACAGTGGCATCCGAGCCTAGGTTTTTATGGTTTGATGTTATTTGCACGAGTAGAACACAAGTGAGTTGTGGACGATACAAGTCATACTGCCTACCAGCATGTCATATTTTGGTTCAGCGGTATTGTTGGACGAGACGATCCGGACCAACTTTACGCGTACGCTTACGCGAGACCGGTTCCCTCGACGTGCTTTGCACATAGATGGCTTGCGGAAGACTGTCTCTTCAACTTTAGTTGAACCATGTGTGGCTACGCCCGGTCCTTGAGAAGGTTAAAACGGAGTCTATTTGACAAACTATCGTTGTGGTTTTGATGCGTAGGTAAGATGAGTTCTTGCTTAAGCCCGTAGCAGCCACGTAAAACTTGCAACAACAAAGTAGAGGACGTCTAACTTGTTTTTGCAGGGCATGTTGTGATGTGATATGGTCAAGACATAATGCTAAATTTTATTGTATGAGATGATCATGTTTTGTAACCGAGTTATCGGCAACTGGCAGGAGCCATATGGTTGTCGCTTTATTGTATGCAATGCAATAGCGATGTAATGCTTTACTTTATTACTAAGCGGTAGTGATAGTCGTGGAAGCATAAGATTGGCGAGACGACAACGATGCTACGATGGAGATCAAGGTGTCGCGCCGGTGACGATGGTGATCATGACGGTGCTTCGAAGATGGAGATCACAAGCACGAGATGATGATGGCCATATCATATCACTTATATTGATTGCATGTGATGTTTATCTTTTTATGCATCTTATCTTGCTTTGATTGACGGTAGCATTATAAGATGATCTCTCACTAAATTATCAAGAAGTGTTCTCCCTGAGTATGCACCGTTGCGAAAGTTCTTCGTGCTGAGACACCACGTGATGATCGGGTGTGATAGGCTCTACGTTCAAATACAACGGGTGCAAAACAGTTGCACACGCGGAATACTCAGGTTATACTTGACGAGCCTAGCATATAACAGATATGGCCTCGGAACACGGAGACCGAAAGGTCGAGCGTGAATCATATAGTAGATATGATCAACATAATGATGTTCACCATTGAAACTACTCCATCTCACGTGATGATCGGACATGGTTTAGTTGATTTGGATCATGTGATCACTTAGAGGATTAGAGAGATGTTTATCTAAGTGGGAGTTCTTAAGTAATATGATTAATTGAACTTTAATTTATCATGAACTTAGTCCTGGTAGTATTAGCATATCTATGTTGTAGATCAATAGCTCGCGTTGTTACTTCCCTATGTTTATTTTGATATGTTCCTAGAGAAAATTGTGTTGAAAAATGTTAGTAGTAATGATGCGGATTGGATCCGTAATCTGAGGTTTATCCTCATTGCTGCACAGAAGAATTATGTCCTTGATGCACCGCTAGGTGACGGACCTATTGCAGGAGCAGATGCAGACATTATGAACGTTTTGCTAGCTCAATATGATGACTACTTAATAGTTTAGTGCACCATGCTTAACTGCTTAGAATCGGGACTTCAAAGACGTTTTGAACGTCATGGAGCATATGAGATGTTCTAGGAGTTGAAGTTAATATTTCAAGCAAATACCCGAGTTGAGAGATATGAAGTCTCCAACAAGTTCTATAGCTAAAAGATGGAGGAGAATCGCTCAACTAGTGAGCATGTGTTCAGATTGTCTGGGTACTACAATCGCTTGAATCAAGTGGGAGTTAATCTTCCAGATAAGATAGTGATTGACAGAATTCTCTAGTCACCATCACCAAGTTAGTAGAACTTCGTGATGAACTATAATATGCAAGGGATAACAAAAAATATTCCCAAGCTCTTCGCGATGCTAAAATCAGCGAAGGTAGAAATCAAAGAAAAACATCAAGTGTTGATGGTTGACAAGATCACTAGTTTCAAGAAAAGGGCAAAAGGAAAGAAGGGGAACTTCAAGAAGAACGGCAAGCAAGTTGCTGCTCAAGTGAAAAAGCCCAAGTATGGTCCTAAGCCTGAGACTAAGTGCTTCTACTGCAAAGGGACTGGTCACTGGAAGCGGAACTACCCCAAGTGATTGGTGGATAAGAAGGATGGCAAAGTGAACATAAGTATATTTGATATACATGTTATTAATGTGTACTTTACTAGTGTTCATAGCAACCCCTCAGTATTTGGTACTAGTTTAAGTTGCTAAGATTAGTAACTTGAAACGGGAGTTGCAGAATGAACAAAGACTAGTTAAAGGGCAAGGTGACGATGTGTGTTGGAAGTGGTTCCAAGATTGATATGATCATCATCACACACTCCCTATACTTTCGGGATTAGTGTTGAAACTAAATAAGTGTTATTTGGTGTTTGCATTGAGCATGAATATGATTTGATCATGTTAATTGCAATACAATTATTCATTTAAGTTAGAGAACAATTGTTGTTCTGTTTACATGAATAAAACTTTCTATGGTCATACACACCAATGAAAATAGTTCATTGGATCTCGATCGTAGTGATACACATATTCATAATATTGAAACCAAAAGATGCGAAGTTAATAATGATAGTGCAACCTATTTGTGGCACTGCCGTTTAGGTCATATTGGTGTAAAGCGCATGAAGAAACTCCATGCTGATGGGATTTTGGAATCACTTGATTATGAATCACTTGATGCTTGCGAACCATGCCTCTTGGGCAAGATGACTAAAACGCCGTTCTCCGGAACAATGGAGCAAGCAACAGATTTGTTGGAAATCATACATACTGATGTATATGGTCCGATGAATATTAAGGCTCGCGACAAGTATCATTATTTTCTAACCTTCACAGATGATTTGAGCAGATATGGGTATATCTACTTGATGAAACATAAGTCTGAAACGTTTGAAAAGTTCAAAGAATTTTAGAGTGAAGTGGAAAATCATCGTGACAAGAAAATAAGGTTTCTACGATCTGATCGCAGAGACGAATATTTGAGTTACGAGTTTGGTCTTCAATTAAAACAATGTGGAATAGTTTCACAAACTCATGCCACCTGGAACACCGCAGCATAATGGTGCGTCCGAACATCATAACCGTACTATATTAGATATAGTACAATCTATGATGTATCTTACCGATCTACCACTATCGTTTTTGGGATTATGCATTAGAGACAGCTGCATTCACATTAAATAGGGCACCATCTAAATCCGTTGAGACGACATCGTATGAACTATGGTTTAGCAATAAACCTAAGCTGTCGTTTCTTAAAGTTTGGGGCTGCGATGCTTATGTGAAAAAGCTTCAACCTGATAAGCTCGAACCCAAATCGGAGAAATGTGTCTTCATAGGATATCCAAAGGAAACTGTTGGATACACCTTCTATCACAGATCCGAAGGCAAGACTTTTGTTGCTAAGTTCGGAAACTTTCTAGAGAAAGAGTTTCTTTCGAAAGAAGTGAGTGGGAGGAAATTAGAAAACTTGATAAGGTAATTGTACCTTCTCCCTTATTGGAAAGTAGTTCATCACAGAAATCTGTTCTTGTGACTACTACACCAATTAGTAAGGAAGCTAATGATGATGATCATGTAACTTCAAGATCAAGTTACTACCAAATCTCGTAAGTAAACTAGAGTGAGATCCGCACCAGAGTGGTACGGTAATCCTGTTCTGGAAGTCATGTTACTAGACCATGACGAACTTGCGAACTATGAGGAAGCGATGATGAGCCCAGATTCCGCGAAATGGTTAGAGGCCATGAAATCTGAGATATGATCCATGTATGAGAACAAAGTATGGACTTTGATGGATTTGCCCGATGATCGGCAAGCCAAAGAAAATAAATGGATCTTGAAGAGGAAGACGGACACTGATAGTAGTGTTCCTATCTACAAAGCTAGAATTGTCGCAAAAGGTTTTCGACAAGTTCAAGGTGTTGACTACGATGAGAGTTTCTCACTTGTATCTATGCTTAAGTCTGTCCGAATCATGTTAGCAATTGCCGCATTTTATGAAATCCGGCAAATGGATAAACAAAACTACATTCCTTAATGGATTTATTAAAGAAGAGTTGTATACGATGCAGCTAGAAGGTTTTGTCGATCCTAAAGGTGTTAACAAAATATGCAAGCTCCAGCGATCCATCTATGGACTGGTGCAAGCATCTCGGAGTTGGAATATACACTTTGATAAGTTGATCAAAGCATATAGTTTTATACAGACTTGCGGTGAAGCCTGTATTTACAAGAAAGTGAGTGGGAGCACTACAACATTTCTGATAAGTATATGTGAATGACATATTGTTGACCGGAAATAATGTAGAATTATTCTGTAAAGCATAAAGGAATGTTTGAGAGGAGTTTTTCAAAGAAAGACTTCGGTGAAGCTGCTTACATATTGAGCATCAAGATCTATAGAGATAGATCAAGACGCTTGATAAGTTTTTCAATGAGTACATACCTTGACAAGATTTTGAAGTAGTTCAAAATGGAACAGTCAAAGAAAGAGTTCTTGCCTGTGTTACAAAGTGTGAAATTGAGTAAGACTCAAAACCCGACCAAGGCAGAAGATAGAAAGAGAATGAAAGTCATTCCCTATGCCTCAGCCATAGGTTCTATAAAGTATGCCATGCTGTGTACCAGATCTATTGCATACCCTACCACTGAGTTTGGCAAGGGAGTACAATAGTGATCTAGGAGTAGATCACTGGACAAGCGGTCAAAATTATCCTTAGTGGAATAAGGATATGTTTCTCGATTATGGATGTGACAAAAAGGTTCGTCGTAAAAGGTTACGTCAATGCAAGTTTTGACACTAATCTAGATGACTCTAAGTCTCAATCTAGATACATATTGAAAGTGGGAGCAATTAGCTAAAGTAGCTCCGTGCAGAGCATTGTAGACATAGAAAATTGCAAAATACATAACGGATCTGAATGTGGCAGACCCGTTGACTAAACTTCTCTCACAAGCAAAACATGATCACACTGTAGTACTCTTTGGGTGTTAATCACATAGCAATGTGAACTAGATTACTGAATCTAGTAAACCCTTTGGGTGTTGGTCACATATCGATGTGAACTATTGCTGATAAATCACATGGCGATGTGAACTAGATTATTGACTCTAGTGCAAGTGGGAGACTGAAGGAAATATGCCCTAGAGGCAATAATAAAGTTATTATTTATTTCCTTAATTCATGATAAATGTTTATTATTCATGCTAGAATTGTATTAACCGGAAACATAATACATGTGTGAATACATAGACAAACAGAGTGTCACTAGTATGCCTCTACTTGACTAGCTCATTAATCAAAGATGGTTATGTTTCCTAAACCATGAACAAAGAGTTGTTATTTGATTAACGAGATCACATCATTAGTTGAATGATCTGATTGACATGACCCATTCCATTAGCATAGCACCCGATCGTTTAGTATGTTGCTATTGCTTTTATCCATGACTTATACATGTTCCTTTAACTATGAGATTATGCAACTCCCGTTTACCGTAGGAACACTTTGTGTGCTACCAAACGTCACAACGTAACTGAGTGATTATAAAGGTGCTCTACAGGTGTCTCCGAAAGTATTTGTTGGGTTGGCATATTTCGAGATTAGGATTTGTCACTCCGAATGTCGGAGAGGTATCTCAGGGCCTTCTCGGTAATGCACATCACATAAGCCTTGCAAGCATTGCAACTAATGAGTTAGTTGCGAGATGATGTATTACGGAACGAGTAAAGAGACTTGCCGGTAACGAGATTGAACTAGGTATTGGATACCGACGATCGAATCTCGGGCAAGTAACATACCGATGACAAAGGGAACAAACGTATGTTGTTATGCGGTCTAACCGATAAAGATCTTCGTAGAATATGTAGGAGCCAATATGGGCATCCAGGTCCCGCTATTGGTTATTGACCGGAGACGTGTCTCGGTCATGTCTACATTGTTCTCGAACCGTAGGGTCCGCACGCTTAAGGTTTCGATGACAGTTATATTATGAGTTTATGAGTTTTGATGTACCGAAGGAGTTCGGAGTCCCGGATGAGATCGGGGACATGACGAGGAGTCTCGAAATGGTCGAGACGTAAAGATCGATATATTGGATGACTATATTCGGACATCGGAAGGGTTCTGAGTGGTTCAGGTATTTTCGGAGGTACCGGGGAGTTACGGGATTACGGGAGAAGTAATGGGCCTTGATGGGCTTTAGTGGGAAAAGGAAAAAGGCTGCTGCGCCCCCCCTCCCCTCTGGTCCGAATTGGACTAGGGAAAAGGGGGACGGCCACCTCTCCTTCTCCTCCTATTCCTTCTCCCTTCCTCCCCTTTTGGTGGACTCCTACTAGGACTTGGAGTCCTAGTAGGACTCCATATCTAGGCCGCACCTTTTGCCTTGCCCGGCCTCCTCCTCCTCCATCCTTTATATACAGGGGCAGGGGGCACCCCATAGACACACAAGTTGATCTACGGATCGTTCCTTAGCCGTGTGCGGTGCCCCCTTCCACCAAATTCCACCTCGATCATATCGTTACAGTGCTTAGGCGAAGCCCTGCGTCGGTAACACATCAAGATCGTCACCACGCCGTCGTGCTGACGGAACTCTTCCCCGACGCTTTGCTGGATCGGAGCCCGGGGATCGTCATCGAGCTGAACGTGTGCCAAGAACTCGGAGGTGCCGGAGTAACGGTGCTGTGATCAGTTGGATCGCGAGGAGAACGTACGACTACTTCCTCTACGTTGTATCAACGCTTCCGCTTCGGTCTACGAGGGTACGTAGACAACACTCTCCCCTCTCGTTGCTATGCATCACCATGATCTTGCGTGTGCGTAGGAATTTTTTTTGAAATTACTACGTTCCCCAACAATTATCATGGCAACCAAAGGCATGGCATGAATCTAATAATTTCATAGAAACAAAGTCCCTTACTGACCATGAGTGAAAAAGGATCATAAGATATGATGGCACCCATGTAAACATAGCAAGTTTCGTTACAGATTCAGACTCAGTGAAAATAACAGAGCATGGCATAAACAACGATAAGTAGGCATGTTGGTGAGCTTGATTCACTCACCCCAAGGCATTGCATGACAAAACAGCACACCTACAGCAATATGACATGTTCGTGAAGCTAAAAATGGCAATAGAAAGTTCATATCATGCTTGAATCACTAACAACAACCATGGCAAAATTGATTAACATGTAAACAATCTGCCAGGAACATTTTATAGCAAAAGTAGGGCGAGATTAAGATATTCTAGAGCACTCCATAAATCCAAAAGGAGGCACGGATGGATAGAGAACATCCATATGTCAAAAACATCCTTATTGAACATACTCCAAAGGGGCATGGATCTCACTGTAGCAACATGAATACATCGCATAAAAATAACAGCAGACAGACGGTGAAATTCTAAGACCCTGAAATCAGCAACATCATAGAGGCTACTTTGCAAGCTTGAAACAAACAATACATGGCATAACATGACAAGAGGATTGCACCATAGCAAAGATGGCATGTTGTAAGTCATAACACATGAAGACTTCATGCTCAAAAGAAAATCACACAAAACGATGCAGAAATGACAAATGAGGATAAACTACAGCAAAGAACATCACATAGCAGTCTTGCAATGATGATTAGGGCATCAAGATCACCTCAAATGAACATGGTGCAATGAAACAAAATGAAGAGCACAAACAGGTGAACATTTCGATATATCATGCGAATGAATCGGAACTACGGTCACTGAGATATACCGTGCTGAAGGAGGCATAAACATATAAGGATTACATGCCTTGGTGAAAATCTCACCCTCCGAAACTGGACGGGGTCGAACCGGGACGGAGGGGCGACGTTTGGATCGGTGGATGACGCGGTCCAGGGCTGGGACTGTCCGGATCTAGGGCCGAGGTCAACGGCGACGACGACGGCTTTTCCGGCGACGAGGGAAGGCGGAGCTTGCCAGGATCGCGTGGATCCGGACCGGGACGAGGTGGGGGCGGCGACGGTAGTGCGGAGCGGCGCACGAGGCGGAGTTGAACGGTGGCGGTGGTGAGGTTCGCCGGCGGGAGGAGCGAGGCGAGGCACGAACGCAGGCGACGGCGGAACTCCGGTGAAGGAGCGGAAGGCGAGGTGGCGGGGCTCCCCAGCGGCGGGTGGTGGTGCGCGAAGGCGGCGGACGAGCTAGGCAGTCGGGCGGTGGCGGGCGGCGCCGGTGAGGGTAGCGGGGCGGCGCGCGCGGGCCATTATCGGCGGCGAGGTCGCCGGAGGCGCAGGCGGCGGGGGCGACGAGGAAGGAGACGGGCGGCGCGGTGCGGGCCCAGATCCGTCCCGAGCGGGCCGGTTGCGGGCTTCCGCGGGCCCGGCGGCGAAGTGGGCGCGATGTGGCGACATGGCAGTCGTGGGTTGGTGGAGAGCGGAGGCGGGGAGACGTGGCGCCTTATGATTGGTCCAGGTGAGGTGGCCGGTGGACGCGTCCTGCCGGAGCGGACGTGTCCGGCGGCGGGGAGGAGCGGGGCTAGGGTTTCATCTGCGCGAATTTTCGGGGAGGCACACATATTAATAGGTAGCGGGAGCTAGGAGGATCTAAATGGAGTACGGTTTTCGCCCACACGATAGTGATCGAACGACCGAGAGCATGGAGGGGGTTTGGATGGGTTATTGGGCCACTTGGAAGGGTGTTGGGCTGCACACAAAAGAGGCCTTTGCGGCTACCCGGTTAACCGTTGGAGCATCAAACGGACTCCAAATGGCACGAAACTTGACAGGCGGTCTACCGGTGCTATACCAAGGCCGCTTGGCAAACCTCGGTCTATTCTCAGACCGTTTAACACCCGCACACGAAAAAATGCAAAAGGGGGCGCCGGAGGACATCGGAGTGTCGGATTGCAAAACGGACAACGGGGAAAATGCTCGGATGCATGAGACGAACACGAATGCAATGCAATGCACATGATGACATGGCAAAATGCTACACGCAGGCAAATGACATGGCAACAACGACGAATAACTGGCAGACACCTGGCGCGTCGAATCCGGGGCGTTACAACTCTCCTCCACTAACAAGAGATCTCGTCCCGAGATCTTAGGAACGAGACGGGGTGGAAATGAGGTGAAAGAAGAACGCAAGAGAAGAAGATAAGAATTGAGCGCACTCGGGAAAAATAGAGGAATGATGACTAAGACGAGAATCAAAAGCTCAAGGAACAATATAAGAAAGGAATAAGACTGAAAGCATTTAGGCAGCACTCTGGCTAAACATGGAAAGAGTAGAACATGAACTTGAGAAGATGGAACGATACTTGACGCGAGGAACAACACAATGCCTCCGGTAGAATTGAAATAGATGAATGAAAAGAACGAAGAAGAAATGATACCATCTACCACAACTGAGTATGAAAGCATCCTTAGGAGGAAGGATTGAATGAAGTTGTTGAGAAAATCAACAATGAAAAGAATAAGCTTGTTGTGGACTTATGGATAACATCTCAAAATTATGAGGGGATAACCAACCACAATCGAAAAAGATTGAATAGCTGAGGAGAACAAAGAAATGCCAAACTCCACTTCAAAAGAATGCGGAGAATTAATAGCACCTCGCGAAGCAAGAAGAAGAATACTTGAGCTTCGCCTACAAGAATATTAATGAGCACTTGAAGAATGAATTAAATCCTTGCGAACCACCGTGAAGAACTCCGGTAACAAATGGATGATGAGACAGAATTGAGGTATGAAAGGAATAAGATTAAGGCTTTGCGAAGATTAAGGTGGAGCTTGGCGACGAGACAAACGAGAAGACTTGGAACTCTGGAAAAGAAAAGATGAAGAACTTGGAACCGAGAAATCACTCATCACGAACAATCTCCGAAGAAAAGAATTAATCAACTTGACCACGACGAAATGAGAATAAGAATTATGTTATGCTTATCATTCATCAATTAAATTGATGGGAAGCAATGGATTTGCATACCACTTATTCATGTTGGAAAGAACATTAAGGGGAGATATAGCGCGAACACGAGAGAGTCTTCATGAACCACCGGTAGGATCGGAAAGAATGAATTAATTGATATGCCGACAAGGAATAGGAATGTTGAACGAACTACCGCTAGAAATGACAATTAACGAAGAAAAGAGAAAGAAACGCCGGGAAGAATTAGAAAAGCACGAGATACTTGAGGGAATTAAATGCAAGAGAACGAAGAGATCGCGAACTGATTAAAGAATGCTTGAACGAAGCACTGGAATAATATTGAAATGAACGAAGGGGCACGGATATAGAATAGTTGAAGAACGAATTCGAAAACTTAGAACGAAGAAATATTCCGAAAAGATGGCCTTCGGATGATCGAGAGAGAAAACAACTCCTGAAATACTCCGAATATATGAAAAGAATAGCACGACTGGGAACAACTTGATAGGGTAACATCGAGCTAGCACCGCGAATCTCCGGGAGAATGGACAAGATATAAAAGAAACTCTCCTTCGGTCTTCAAATGTTGGGAATGACGACGGGGAACACCAGTAAAATTGTTGAGATACTCCGGGAGAATGAAAAGCGAAGAGGTTGAGCCAATAATGAAAAATGGTTTGAAATCCATCTTTGAAAAAGCATCTGACTGATGAAATTCATACTTACGTCAAGCTTCGAACAGAATTTGAGAATAACTCTGGAAAAAATCATAAGAGTCACGTAAGAACCTGGGAAAAGACCTGTGGGTTAGGGCCCACTGAAAAGAAACGCCGTTGGAAAGGATTGTCGAATGAGAAATGATGCACCGGAATGATTGAAAAATATGAATGAGGTACAACCTCGAAATAATTGAATGCAAACACGAATCTTCTGAGATGTCTTCGACACTCCGGGATAATAGAATGGCGAGAGGCGAACGAGCAAAGGGAGATACTTGAGCTGAGGGAAAGAATACAATCGACAACGAAAAAAAACTTGAATTTGGATCCACCGGAAAGAAAAAAAGACGAACATTGATGAACCAGACGAGAATTCACCGGTTGAAACAATTGAGGAAAGACTGAAGATACTCCGCACGAATGAAACTTATGGTCGAATAGGGACTCAGACTCCGGGAATAAAAATGCTGGGAGGGTGGGGAAATTCAGGCAACTTGAACGAGGAATCGACGAATAACTTGAAGAGAAAAGCATCGATTGAAATTATTGAGGAAAGAAAGCAAAGGCTTCGCACGAGTAGGATGGATACTCGATTACGGACTCAGGTTCCGAGAAGAAAAAGGGTGGGCGGGTGGGGAAAAACAAGAACAACTTCGGTCAGGGAAACACCAACGAAACAGAAAGAACTGACGACTAATCTTGCAAAAGACAAAGAGGATCGAGTCGACTTGACGAGAAAAAACACCGGACAAAAGAGGAAGGGCAACGAACGAAAACTAACCGCGTGATCCTAAAGAAAAATTTGAACGATAAGAGGAGTAGTTCAAAACACCTACGTCAAGATTCCTTACCAGAGCGACGAAGGGGCTGAGGAGTAAAAAAATCCTAATCTCCGATATAACTAGACTCCAATTTTTTTTCTAGACTCAACATCGGCCAAACTACACGATCAATCAAGGGGGCTCCTAGGGTCGGTCGAGGCTCTGATACCAACTTGTCACGCCCAAGATGCGACCCTATCCTACAGGAACTCGAAGGTCCCACCAAGGATAGAAGCGCCTCTTGAAGACGCTTTTGCAAGGTGGATATCATTACATCAACATTACATAATAGGGGGGATACATCCAAGACATACAATGTCACATGAATACAACAATACCTCATATACAAGATCAACATCCGACTACGGATGAAACATAAACAGAAACTCAAACGACATCCACCCTGCTAGCCCAGGCTGCCGACCAGGAACCTAACCCAAGATCGACGAAGAAGAAGAAGAACTCCAACACAAATAAACCTCGCTCTCATGCCAAGATCATCGCATAACCTGTACCTGCAACTGGTGTTGTAGTGATCTGTGAGCCACGAGGACTCAGCAATCCCATTACCATGGGTATCAAGACTAGCAAAGCTTAATGGGTAAGGAAGGGGTAAAGTGGTAAGGTTGCAGCAGCGGCTAAGCAATGTATGGTGGCTAACTTACACAAATAAGAGCGAGGAGAGAAGCAAAGAAAGCGGTCGTCAACTAGTAATGATCAAGAAGTGATCCTGAACTCCTACTTACGTCAGACATAACCCAGAAACCGTGTTCTCCTCTCGATCAAACCCGAAAAGAGACACTCACGGTTACGCACACAGTTGGTGTATTTTAGAAGAGTTTACTTCAAGTTTACTACAACCGGATATTAACAAATTCCCATCTACCACATAACCGCAGGCACGGCTTTCGAAAGTTCAAACCCTGCACGGGTGTCCCAACTTAGCCCATGATAAGCTCTCGCGATCAACGAAGGATATTCCTTCTCCTGTGAAGACCCGACCAGTCTCGGAATCCCGTTTACAAGACATTTCGACAATGGTAAAACAAGTCCAGCAAGACCTCCCGGCGTGCCGACAACCTGATAGTAGCCGCGCGTATCTCATCTCAGACCACGACCGGATAAGCTAAGCGTACTGGAACCAACATAACCCAAGTTGCCAAGGGACGGTCCCGCACAGTGCTCTAGTTTGGACCAACACTTAGACAATCATTGGTCCGGGGGTTTAAAATAAAGATGGCCCTCGGGATGCGCGACTCCCAAGGGAAATAGGTAATAGGCTAAGGCAAATGTAAAACCAATGTTGGGCCTTGCTGAAAGAGTTTTATTCAAAGCGAATTGTCAAGGGGGTCCCATAAATCACCCAACCGCGTTAGGGACGCAAAATCCGGGAACATAACACCGATAGGACGGAAACTAGGGCGGCAAGAGTGGAACAAAACACCAGGCATAAGGCCGAGCCTTCCACCCTTTACCAAGTATATAGATGCATTAATAATATAAGAGATATTGTGATATCCCAACATAAACAAAATCCAACATGGAGCAATCTTCATCTTCACCTGCAACTAGCAACACTATAGGAGGGGCTGAGCAAAAGCGGAAACATAGCCAAACAACAGTTTGCTAGGAAGGGTGACAAAGGTTAGAGGTTCATGGCAATTTGGGAGGCTTGATAAGCAAGTGGTAGGTAACGCAGCATAGCGATAGAACGAAGCAACTGGCATAGCAATGATAGTAATGAGATCCAAGGTGACGGTCATCTTGCCTGAAATCCCGCAAGGAAGAAGAACGAATACATGAAGAAGATGAAACCACGAAGATGAACCGAGCGTAGACGAACGAATCCTCACGATCACAACGAAATGGGAACTATCGAGAAGAAGCACACAACATGGTAAACACACCACACATGAACAAGGCATGATGCTCAAACAAGTATGATGTGTGACAAGGCTACATGAAGCTACTCATGGCAAGAGATGATGCATACAAGAACAACACGTCAAGGCAAGTTTAAATGAGGCCGGAAACAACATGTAACAAATCCGGTAAGTCCTCATATGCAAATTTCGAAATTGGTCCAGATCTGAATAAACCTTATGTTCAAGTTGCAAAACAAGATAAGCATGGCATTGATGCGAAATGCATTCAAACATCAAGCAAACACCTCAAAGCATGGATGCAACAAGGTAACATGAAGCTACACACAAAACTAAGCAAGTTTCATATAGAGCACGCTCAAAACGGAGCAACGGTTCAACACGTACACACCATACAAGTCTAAAGGACAAGCTGTCCAAAACAGCAAATGGCATATTGCAAGCATCAAAACAATAGGCTACAACATCTCAACAAGAAAACAAACGGCTTGGACATGATGTAAAGGTAAAGCACTACAAAACATGAACAATGATCTATCTCTGGAAACTAATAGAACATGCTCAAAAGGACATGGCAAAATTGCAAATAATAACAGGTTCACAGATTTAGCAGAAATCACAGGACATGGCAGAAATAACATCAGGTTGCAAAGTCTAGAGCTATCAAACAACATGCTACGGGAACTTATCATGGCAACCAAAGGCATGACATGAATCTAATAATGTCATAAGAAAAAGTCCCTTACTGACCATGAGTGAAAAAGGATCATAAGATATGATGGCACCCATGTAAACATAGCAAGTTTGGTTACAGATTCAGACAGTGAAAATAACAGAGCATGGCATAAACAACGATAAGTAGGCATGTTGGTGAGCTTGATTCACTCACCCCAAGGCATTGCATGACAAAACAAGCACACCTACAGCAATATGACATGTTCGTGAAGCTAAAAATGGCAATAGAAAGTTCATATCATGCTTGAATCACTAACAACAACCATGGCAAAATTGATTAACATGTAAACAATCTGCCAGGAACATTTTATAGCAAAAGGAGGGCGAGATTAAGATATTCTAGAGCACTCCATAAATCCAAAAAGGGGCACGGATGGATAGAGAACATCCATATGTCAAAAACATCCTTATTGAACATACTCCAAAGGGGCATGGATCTCACTGTAGCAACATGAATACATCGCGTAAAAATAATAGCAGACAGACGGTGAAATTCTAAGACCCTGAAATCAGCAACATCACGGAGGCTACTTTGCAAGCTTGAAACAAACAATACATGGAATAACATGACGTGAGGATTGCACCACAGCAAAGATGGCATGTTGTAGCTCATAACACATGAAGACTTAATGCTCGAAAGAAAATCACACAAAAAGATGCAAAAATGACAAATGAGGATAAACTACAGCAGACAACATCACATAGCAGTCTTGCAACGATGATTAGGGCATCAAGATCACCTCAAATGAACATGGTGCAATGAAACAAAATGAAGAGCACAAACAGGTGAACATTTCGATATATCATGCGAATGAATCAGAACTACAGTCACTGAGATATACCATGTTGAAGGAGGCATAAAAATATAAGGATTACAGGCCTTGGTGAAAATCTCACCCTCCGAAACTGGACGGGGTCGAACCGGGACGGAGGGGCGGCGTTTGGATCGGTGGACGACGCGGTCCAGGGCTGGGATTGTGCGGATCTAGGGCCGAGGTCAACGGCGACGACGGCGGCTTTTCCAACGACGAGGGAAGGCGGAGCTTGCCGGGATCGTGCGGATCGGACCGGGACGAGGTGGGGGCGGCGACGGTAGTGCGGAGCGGCGCACGAGGCGGAGTTGAACGGTGGCGGTGGTGAGGTTCGCCGGCGGGAGGAGCGAGGCGAGGCACGAATGCAGGCGGCGGCGGAGCTCCGGTGAAGGAGCGGAAGCCGAGGTGGCGGGGCTCCCCAACGGCGGGTGGTGGTGCGTGAAGGCGGCGGAGGAGCTAGGCAGCCGGGCGGTGGCGGGCTGACCCGGCGAGGGTAGCGGGGCGGCGGCGAGGTCGCCGGAGGCGCAGGCAGCGGGGACGACGAGGAAGGAGACGGGCGGCGCGGTGCGGCCCCAGATCCGTCAAGGTTGGGCCGGTTGCGGGCTTCCGCGGGCCCGACGGCGAAGTGGGCGCGGGGTGGCGACGTGGCAGTCGCGGGTTGGTGGAGAGCGGAGGCGGGGAGACGTGGCGCCTTCTGATTGGTCCGGGTGAGGTGGCCGGTGGACGCGTCCTGCCGGAGCGGACGTGTCCGGCGGCGCGGAGGAGCGGGGCTAGGGTTTCATCTGCGCGAATTTTCGGGGAGGCACACATATTAATAGGTAGACGGAGCTAGGAGGATCCAAATGGAGTACAGTTTTCGCCCACACGATAGTGATGGAACGACCGAGAGCATGGAGGGGGTTTGGATGGGTTATTGGGCCACTTGGAAGGGTGTTGGGCACCACACAAAAGAGGCCTTTGCGGCTACCCGGTTAACCGTTGGAGCATCAAACGGACTCCAAATGGCCCGAAACCTGACAGGCGGTCTACCGGTGCTATACCAAGGCCGCTTGGCAAACCTCGGTCTATTCTGAGACCGTTTAACACCCGCACACGAAAAAATGCAAAAGGGGGCGCCGGAGGACATAGGAGTGTCGGATTGCAAAACAGACAACGGGGAAAATGCTCGGATGCATGAGACGAACACGAATGCAATGCAATGCACATGATGACATGGCAAAATGCTACACGCAGGCAAATGACATGGCAACGATGACGAATAACTGGCAGACACCTGGCGCATCGAATCCTGGGTGTTACAACTCTCCTCCACTAACAAGAGATCTCGTCTCGAGATCTTAGGAACAAGACGGGGGGGGGGGGGAATGAGGTGAAAGAAGAAGGCAAGAGAAGAAGATAAGAATCAAGCGCACTCGGGAAAAATAGAGGAATGATGACTAAGACGAGAATCAAAAGCTCAAGGAACAAGATAAGAAAGGAATAAGACTGAAAGCATTTAGGCAGCACTCTGGCTAAACATGGAAAGAGTAGAACATGAACTTGAGACGACGGAACGATACTTGACGCGAGGAACAACACAATGCCTCCGGTAGAATTGAAATAGATGAATGAAAAGAACGAAGAAGAAATGATACCATCTACCACAACTGAGTATGAAAGCATCCTTAGGAGGAAGGATTGAATGAAGTTGTTGAGAAAATCAACAACGAAAAGAATAAGCTTGTTGTGGACTTATGGATAACATCTCAAAATTATGAGGTGATAACCAACCACAATCGAAAAAGATTGAATAGCTGAGGAGAACAAAGAAATGCCAAACTCCACTTCAAAAGAATTCGGAGAATTAATAGCACCTCGCGAAGCAAGAAGAAGAATACTTGAGCTTCGCCTACAAGAATATTGATGAGCACTTGAAGAATGAATTAAATCCTTGCGAACCACCGTGAAGAACTCCGGTAACAAATGGATGATGAGATAGAATTGAGGTATGAAAGGAATAAGATCAAAGCCTTGCGAAGATTAAGGTGGAGCTTCGCGACGAGACAAACGAGAAGACTTGGAACTTTGGAAAAGAAAAGATGAAGAACTTGGAACCGAGAAATCATTCATCACGAACAATCTCCGAAGAAAAGAATTAATCAACTTGACCACGACGAAATGAGAATAAGAATTATGTTATGCTTATCATTCATCAATTAAATTGATGGGAAGCAATGGATTTTCATACCACTTATTCACGTTGGAAAGAACATTAAGGGGAGATATAGCGTGATCATGAGAGAGTCTTCATGAACCACCGGTAGGATCGGAAAGAATGAATTAATTGATATGCCGACAAGGAATAGGAATGTTGAACGAACCACCGCTAGAAATGACAATGAACGAAGAAAAGAGAAAGAAACGCCGGGAAGAATTAGAAAAGCACGAGATACTTGAGGGAATTAAATGCAAGAGAACGAAGAGATCGCGAACTGATTAAAGAATGCTTGAACGAAGCACTGGAATAATATTGAAACGAACGAAGGGGCACATATATAGAATAGTTGAAGAACGAATTCGAAAACTTAGAACGAAGAAATATTCTTTAAAGATGGCCTCCGGATGATCGAGAGAGAAAACAACTCCTGAAATACTCCGAATATATGAAAATAGTAGCACGACTGGGAACAACTTGATAGGGTAACATCGAGCTAGCACCGTGAATCTCCGGGCGAATGGACAAGATATAAAAGAAATTCTCCTTCGGTCTTCAAATGTTGAGAATGACGACGGGGAACACTAGTAAAATTGTTGAGATACTCCGGGAGAATGAAAAGCGAAGAGGTTGAGCCAATAATGAAAAATGGTTTGAAATCCATCTTTGAAAAAGCATCTGACTGATGAAATTCATACTTACGTCAAGCTTCGAACAAAATTTTAGAATAACTCCGGAAAAAATCATAAGAGTCACGTAAGATCCTGGGAAAAGACCTGTGGGTTAGGGCCCACTGAAAAGAAACACCGTTGGAAAGGATTGTCGAATGAGAAATGATGCACCGGAACGATTGAAAAATATGAATGAGGTACAACCTTGAAATAATTGAATGCAAACACGAATCTTCTGAGATGTCTTCGACACTCCGGGATTATAGAATGGCGAGAGGCAAACGAGCAAAGGGAAATACTTGAGCTGAGGGAAAGAATACAATCGACAACGAAAAAAACTTGAATTTGGATCCACCGGAAAGAAAACAAGACGAACATTGATGAACCAGACGAGAATTCACCGGTTGAAACAACTGAGGAAAGACTGAAGATACTCCGCAAGAATGAAATTTATGCTCGAATAGGGGCTCAGACTCCGGGAATAAAAATGGTGGGAGGGTGGGAAAAATACAGGCAACTTGAACGAGGAATCGACGAATAACTTGAAGAGAAAAGCAACGGTTGAAATGATCGAGGAAAGAAAGCAAAGGCTTCGCACGAGTAGGATGGATACTCGATTACGGACTCTGGTTCCAAGAAGAAAAAGGGTGGGCGGGTGGGGAAAAACAAGGACAACTTCGATCAGGGAAACACCAACAAAACAGAAAGAACTGACGACTAATCTTGCAAAAGACAAAGAGGATCGAGTCGACTTGACGAGAAAAAACACCGGACAAAAGAGGAAGGGCAACAAACGAAAACTAACCGCGTGATCCTAAAGAAAAATTTGAATGAGAAGAGGAGTAGTTCAAAACACCTACGTCAAGATTCCTTACCAGAGCGACGAAGGGGCTGAGGAGTAAAAGAAATCCTACTCTCCGATATAACTAGACTCCAAAAAAATTTGTTCTAGACTCGACATCGGCCAAACTACACGATCAATCAAGGGGGCTCCTAGGGTCGGTCGAGGCTCTAATACCAACTTGTCACGCCCAAGATGCGACCCTATCCTACAGGAACACGAAGGTCCCACCAAAGATAGAAGCGCATCTTGAAGACGCTTTTGCAAGGTGGATATCATTACATCAACATTACATAATAGGGGGATACATCCAAGACATACAATGTCACATGAATACAAAAATACCTCATATACAAGATCAACATCCGACTACGGATGAAACATAAACAGAAACTCAAACGACATCCACACTGCTAGCCCAGGCTGCCGACCAGGAACCTAACCCAAGATCGACGAAGAAGAAGAAGAACTCCAACACAAATAAACATCGCTCTCATGCTAAGATCATCGCATAACATGTACCTGCAACTGGTGTTGTAGTAATCTGTGAGCCACGAGGACTCAGCAATCCCATTACCATGGGTATCAAGACTAGCAAAGCTTAATGGGTAAGGAAGGGGTAAAGTGGTAAGGTTGCAGGAGCGGCTAAGCAATGTATGGTGGCTAACTTACACAAATAAGAGCGAGGAGAGAAGCAAAGCAAGCGGTCATCAACTAGTAATGATCAAGAAGTGATCCTGAACACCTACTTACGTCAGACATAACCCAGCAACCGTGTTCTCCTCTCGATCAACCCTGAAAAGAGACACTCACGGTTACGCACACGGTTGGTGTATTTTAGAAGAGTTTACTTCAAGTTTACTACAACCAGATATTAAAAAATTCACATCTGCCACATAACCGCGGGCACGGCTTTCGAAAGTTCAAACCCTGCAGGGGTGTCCCAACTTAGCCCATGATAAGCTCTCGCGATCAACGAAGGATATTCCTTCTCCTGGGAAGACCCGATCAGTCTCAGAATCCCGTTTACAAGACATTTCGACAATGGTAAAACAAGTCCAGCAAGACCTCCATGTGTGCCGACACCCTGATAGTAGCCGTGCGTATCTCGTCTCAGGCCACGACCGGATAAGCTAAGCGTACAGGTACCAACATAACCCAAGTTGCCAAGGGACGGTCCCGCATAGTGCTCTAGTTTGGACCAACACTTAGACAAGCATTGGCCCGGGGGTTTAAAATAAAGATGACCCTCGGGATGCGCGACTCCCAAGGGAAAAAGGTAATAGGATGAGGCAAATGTAAAACCAATGTTGGGCCTTGCTGAAAGAGTTTTATTCAAAGCGAATTGTCAAGGGGGTCCCATAAATCACCCAACCGCGTTAGGGACGCAAAATCCGGGAACATAACACCGATATGACGGAAACTAGGGCGGCAAGAGTGGAACAAAACACCAGGCATAAGGCCGAGCCTTCCACCCTTTACCAAGTATATAGATGCATTAATAATATAAGAGATATTGTGATATCCCAACATAAAAAAAATCCAACATGGAGCAATCTTCATCTCTACCTGCAACTAGCAACACTATAAGAGGGGCTGAGCAAAAGCGGTAACATAGCCAAACAACGGTTTGCTAGAAAGGGTGACAAAGGTTAGAGGTTCATGGCAATTTGGGAGGCTTGATAAGCAAGTGGTAGGTAACACAGCATAGCGATAGAACGAAGCAACTGGCATAGCAATGATAGTAATGAGATCCAAGGTGACAGTCAGAACGAATACATGAAGAAGATGAAACCACGAAGATGAACCGAGCGTAGACGAACGAATCCTCACGATCGCAACGAAACGGGAACTATCGAGAAGAAGCACACAACATGGTAAACACACCACACGTGAACAAGGCATGATGCTCAAACAAGTATGATGTGTGACAAGGCTACATGAAGCTACTCATGGCAAGAGATGATGCATACAAGAACAACACGTCAAGGCAAGTTTAAATGAGGCCGGAAACAACATGTAACAAATCCGGTAAGTCCTCATATGCAAATTTCGAAATTGGTCCAGATCTGAATAAACCTTATGTTCAAGTTGTTAAACAGCAAGCTAAGATGCACCACGATGATCTACACGAAATTCTAGTCAAGTTACATATAAAGTTCATTATATTCGAAACTACGGCCTGGAAGATATGAGCAAAACAAGATAAGCATGGCATTGATGCAAAATGCATTCAAACATCAAGCAAACACCTCAAAGCATAGATGCAACAATATAACATGAAGCTACACACAAAACTAAGCAAGTTTCATATAGAGCACGCTCAAAACGGAGCAACGGTTCAACACGTACACACCATACAAGTCTAAAGGACAACCTGTCCAAAACAGCAAATGGCATATTGCAAGCATCAAAACAATAGGCTACAGCATCTCAACAAGAAAACAAAAAGCTTGGACATGATGTAATGGTAAAGCACTACAAAACATGAACATTGATCTATCTCCAGAAACTAATAGAACATGCTCAAAAGGACATGGCAAGATTGCAAATAATAACAGGTTCACAGAAGAAATCACAGGACATGGCAGAAATAACATCAGGTTGCAAAGTTTAGAGGTATCAAACAACATGCTACGGGAACTTATCATGGCAACCAAAGGCATGGAATGAATCTAATAATTTCATAGAACAATAGTCCCTTACTGACCATGAATGAAAAAGGATCATAAGATATGATGGCACCCATGTAAACATAGCAAGTTCCGTTACATATTCAGACTTAGTGAAAATAACAGAGCATGGCATAAACAACGATAAGTAGGCTTGTTGGTGAGCTTGATTCACTCACCCCAAGGCATTGCATGACAAAACAAGCACACCTACAGCAATACGACATGTTCATGAAGCTAAAAATGGCAATAGAAAGTTCATATCATGCTTGAATCACTAACAACAACCATGGCAACATTGATTAAGACATTCTAGAGCACTCCATAAATCCAAAAACGTGCACGGTTTCATAGAGAACATCCATATGTCAAAAACATCCTTACTGGACATACTCGAAAGGGGCATGGATCTCATTGTAGCAACATGAATACATCGCATAAAAATAACAGCAGACAGACTTGGTGAAATTCTAAGACCCTGAAATCAGCAACATCACGGAGGCTACTTTGCAAGCTTGAAACAAACAATACATGGCATAACATTACGAGAGGATTGCACCACAGCAAAGCTGGCATGCTTTAGCTCATAACACATGAAGACTTCATGCTCAAAAGAAAATCACACAGAAAGATGCAAAAATGACAAATGAGGATAAACTATAGCAGACAACATCACATAGCAGTCTTGCAACGATGATTAGGGCATCAAGATCACCTCAAATGAACATGGCTCAATGAAACAAAATGAAGACACAAACAGGTGAACATTTCGATATATCGTGCGAATGAATCGGAACTACGGTCACTGAGATATACCATGTTGAAGGAGGCATAAAAATATAAGGATTACATGCCTTGGTGAAAATCTCACCCTCCGAAACTGGACGGGGTCGAACCGGGACGGAGGGGTGACGTTTGGATCGGTGGACGACGCGGTCCAGGGCTGGGACTGTGCGGATCTAGGGCCGAGGTCAACGGCAACGACGGTGGCTTTTCCGGCGACGAGGGAAGGCGGAGCTTGCCGGGATCACGCGGATCCGTACCGGGACGAGGTGGGGGAGGCGACGGTAGTGCGGAGCGGCGCACGAGGCGGAGTTGAACGGTGGAGGTGGTGAGGTTCACCGGCGGGAGGAGCGAGGCGAGGCACGAACGCAGGCGGCGGCGGAGCTCCGGTGAAGGAGCGGAAGCCGAGGTGGCGGGGCTCCCCAGCGGCGGGTGGTGGTGCGCGAAGGCGGCGGAGGAGCTAGGCAGCCGGGCGGTGGCGGGCGGCACCGGCGAGGGTAGCGGGGCGGCGCGCGCGGGCCCGGGTCGGCGGCGAGGTCGTCGGAGGCGCAGGCGGCGGGGGCGACGAGGAAGGAGACGGGCGGCCCGGTGCGGGCCCAGATCCGTCCCGGGCAGGCCGGTTGCGGGCTTCCGCGGGCCCGGCGGCGAAGTGGGCGCGGGGTGGCGACATGGCAGTCGCGGGTTGGTGGAGAACGGAGGCGGGGAGACGTGGTGCCTTCTGATTGGTCCGGGTGAGGTGGCCGGTAGACGCGTCCAGCCGGAGCGGTCGTGTCCGGCGGCGCGGAGGAGCGGGGCTAGGGTTTCATCTGCGCGAATTTTCGGGGAGGTACACATATTAATAGGTAGAGGGAGCTAGGAGGATCCAAATGGAGTACGGTTTTCGCCCACACGATAGTGATCGAACGACCGAGAGCATGGAGGGGGTTTGGATGGGTTATTGGGACACTTGGAAGGGTGTTGGGCTGCACACAAAAGAGACCTTTGCGGCTACCCGGTTAACCGTTTGAGCATCAAATGGACTCCAAATGGCACGAAACTTGACAGGCGGTCTACCGGTGCTATACCAAGGCCGCTCGGCAAACCTCGGTCTATTCTGAGACCGTTTAACACCCGCACACGAAAAAATGCAAAAGGGGGCGCCGGAGGACATAGGAGTGTCGGATTGCAAAACGGACAACGGGGAAAATGCTCGGATGCATGAGACGAACACGAATGCAATGCAATGCACATGATGACATGGCAAAATGCTACACGCAGGCAAATGACATGGCAACGACAACGAATAACTGGCAGACACCTGGCGCATCAAATCCGGGGCGTTACAACTAACTAGTAACGATTAAGGGCAGGGTTCTGGTGATTGCGACAACATCTACCTCGCGACAGATGAATTTTTGAGCCTTGCTGACGATCAACGGATGTCGTTGCTAGGCCCCGCATCGAGGACTGAGACCGACATGCAGACCGGCACTGAGACTGATATCGGCATCGAGACTAGCGGAGCCAGTATAGAACCGAAAGCAAAGAGGCCACGACACCTAAACCAGCTCATGACTACTAGACTGGTGGTCACGGAGATGGACGACGGCATTTTTGAGCCAACAGCGCCCGAGGAAGCGTGATCGTGCTACGGCAATCAAATAGGTGGCATCGTACGGACAACCGCCACCATCAACAATGAGAAACTAAAGAAGATAGATAATATGAGGCTCTCCCTCCTAAAGAAGCTACACCAGATATTCTTGTTCCCGGGCCGCGATGAAAAGAAATATGAAAATCCAGATAAGAACCCGGTAATGAAGAAGATAAACAAACACGCCATGACCAAGTTTAGCGACGCGTTGACCGCCTGGAAAACAAGGGTGAAACATCGGATCGTCAACAAAAAGGAACCCTACTCCAAGATTGTAAAGGGTAATCCTACAATCACGCAAGAGCAGGTTGAAATATTCAAGGCGGCTTGCGAGGCTGAAGCTGCCAAAAAAAGTCAAAGTGCATGAAGGGGCTTCAACAGAGGAACATGGGGCGCCACCACCTCGGAAGCTGTGGTTATGGCGGGAAGAGGTCCATATGGGCCAAGGAGGACGTGGAACGCGAAAGTATGGGCATCCCAGACCCCTTGGAAGACTTCACCATCCCGCAAAAGCGTGACGTCCTCATGGCACGGCACCATTGGGACTCAGTCAAGAAGGTTTTCAAGATGGACCCGATCACGACGGAGTTCTAAGACTGCTGGTAATTTTTGTTTCTGATCAATTCGACTGCACGTTTAGTCATATTTGTAAATGATCCTTGTTCATTTTGAAGAGAGAGCAGCACAGGATTGCGGCCGAAAGCGACTCGCCGTCTGAGGCATTGGCGAGGCCCAAGTGGGACACCCCATTCAACCGGGTGTTGAACATATTGAAACGACTCTCGGTGGACACTCGGCCATCGTATTAACGTGTGCACGATGTCGGAGATGGCGCCACGTGGAAGAAGTACTACCATGAGACCATGGAGGAGAGAAAGGAAAGACAGAGGTTAACTGAAGAAAACATTGACAAGAAGGTTGAGATTGCGGTTGAGAAGAAATCAGTTGAGACAGTCGCAATAGCGGTAGCTGCCGCAAAACAGGTGATTGCACATATGTCTAGTGCCTTGGTTCCGTCTGTTTTAAATTGGAGCATGAAAAATCCAGAAAAAAATGTAGCGGACTTTCCCCTTGCCGACTTCTTCAGGAGTAGCTCAACTAGTATTGCACCAGCACCTGCACCTGCTCCTGCACTAGCTCCTACACCGGCTCCGGCACCTGCTCATAGCAGCCCGTCCTCCATCTCGTATGTGCTCAGCGATGCTTCGTCTTTGGCTGAGCTCGAAGCCCTCACGGTATCTGTCACACCGCCCTCTTCAATAAATGTATAATCTCCCGTTTTCGTTGCCTTTCAGATGTCTCACGTCACAGACATGTCTTTCAGGGCCGACGTAACCCCGTGCACCATATTGTACACCATCGGCAACCAGAAGGTGGACGTGGGGAAGGCGACGACAATGAAGCCGAAGGAACCATTGTTCCACAGCCGGTCGACCCCCCCTGACGTATTCAAGGTTTCTGTGGTCAGTGTCAAACCGGGCCACGAGAATTTGGCTCCTCCGATACTAGGGGGATGACGACGAGACCCCGCAGCGGCTTGGTGGTTCCAATGGGTGGGTCCTATTTGGCCAAAGTGTCTGCTTCGCCTGGAGGTGGCTGGGAGCACACCCACGAGCACGCAGCCTCAACAAGGTATGAACATCAACACCCCACCTACCCAACACTACTAGAAAAAGGGCTATAGATAGGATTGATACTAATGGCGCACCAGGGAAGTAGTGCGCCACTACTATATACTAATGGCGCACCTGTTGGTGATGCGCCATTAGTGTGGAAGACACTAATGGCGCACCAGAAACAGGGTGCGCCACTAGTATTAATTTTTTTTCCATTTTTCCATACATACTAATGGCGCATCAGGTCGATAATGCGCCATTACTAGTTCTAACTAGTAATGGCGCACCAGGCAGAGAGTGCGCCATTACTGTAAAAAAATTATTCTTTTTTTGCAAAACTACTAATGGCGCATCGTTTCAATTTTTTTTAAAATTTCATGGGCACTTTTTGAATTCATGAGGACACTTGATCTCGATCCCCCTCCATCTCGATCTCGATTCCCCCTCCATCACGATCTCGATCCCCCTCCATCTCGATCTCGATCCCTCCCCCGCTCCACCGCCGCCGACGAGCACCCCCCGCACCCGCCCCCGCTCCACCGCCGCCGACGAGCACCCCCCGCACCCGCCCCCGCTCCACCGCCGCCGACGAGCACCCCCGCACCCGCCCCCGCTCCACCGCCACCGACGAGCACCCCCCGCACCCTCCCCCGCTCCACCGCCGTCGCCGATGATATTTTCAAATAACAATTTTGATGATATTTTTTAAAAAATTATTACTGTTTTTATAAAAAAATATTACTGTTTCATATTCATAATCATTTTTTAAGAAATAATAATAAAAAAGTGTAGACTACAATTGTTGTTAAACAACAATTATTACTGTTTTTATAAAAAATATTACTGTTAGATATTCATATTCATATTCATTTTTAAAAAATAAAAAAAATTCTTACTTATGGCGCATGGGTGGCTGGTGCGCCATTGCTATCTAAAAAAAAGAGTACTTATGGCGCACCGTCCCTCTCGTGCGCCATTGCTATAAAAAACATTCTAATGGCGCACCCGCCATTAGTAATCTTCCCCCATCCATCACTTCGTCCTTCCCTCTCGCCAGACACTTCCCTCTCCCTCCACCTCGCCGCTTCCTCCCTCGTCCCTCCCTCAACCGCGCCGCCGCCGTCGCTGCGCCGACCCACTGTGCCGCCTCCCCCCCGAGCCCCGCCTCCCCCTCGAGCGCCGCCTCCCCCCCGAGCCCCGCCTCCCCCCGAGAGCTGCCTCCCTCGCCTCCCTCGAAACCCTAGAAGGCCGCCTCTCTCTCGTCGGAGCTGCCCCTCGACGGCGGCTAGCCTCGTCAGACGCGCTCCTCGACGGTGGCGCGAGCCTCCCCGCGCGGCCTGGGTGAGCCACCGTTGTCCCCCGCTTTCCCCCCTCGCCCATGTCGCCCAAGCCCCCGTCGTAGGCCGCCTCCGCCCACCGCACGCCCGCGTGCCTCACCCGAGCAACCCGCGCCGGCCCCGTGCTCGCCCGCGGCGCGCTCGTGGCCACGCCCAGCCGCCTCCTGGATGCGCTGCCATCGTGCCCCGCGCCGCCTGGACAGCCCAGAGCCTGTGCCCAGCTTCCCGCACTCTGTCACCGCTGCTTCTGCGCTCTGCTGATAACACTGCTGCTGCTTCCTCTTCCCTGCTGCTCACGTCACGCGCCGTGCTCGCGCACCTCTACCGGCAGCGACCCAGCCCCCTTCTCCTCGCGTGGCCCGCGCCCGCACTCCCCCTGGTGCTCGCCGTAGTTGCTGCTGCAGCCGCTGCCGCTTCTGCTGTCGTGGTCGGCCCTTGCCTCGAGCAGGCAGGCCCCCAGGTTGGCTGTGTCCCTGCTAGATCGGGCCGCCCTTAATGATTGGGATTAGCCCCTGTTAAGTTATTTTTTAAGTTTGTGTTTAGTTAAACTGCTTGATATGCACAAACTATTTTTTTTGCTTAGTTAATGTGTCTTTCAGTTATTGTCTCTGTTCATGCTTATCTCTGCATAAATAGTTGTTGCAACGGGCTATTGGAACTTTCGATGCTCACACTATATTAGGTTGTTTAATGTTTAGCTCACAGTATCTAAAGTGTTAGGAATTCTGTGTTGTTTCTAAAAGCTCTACAATATCCAGATTTTATGATATTTGTACATCCACAAGACTTAGCCTGAAATCTGTGTTGTTTCTGAATATTCATAGTGAATAGTTTCAGTATTGCTTTTTTTTAAACATGTCAGTATTGCTTTGCATAATGCATAATGTTTTGTTCAAGCTTATGTACAACAGTACAGTATCAAAGTAACACGATTTGAATTGATGCCTTTCCGCAAGTACTAACAAAGGTGTTGGAAGAAGCTGGGTATAACGCCCTCGATGCGGCTATATCTCCCACGTGTCGAAGCACGACTTAGAGGCATAACCGCATTGAAAGCAATGTCGCAAGTGAGGTAATCTTCACACATCCCGTGTAATACATAAGGGGAAAAGATACATAGTTGGCTTACAATCGCCACTTCACACAAATACATGAATAAAACATTACATCATACAGCTACAATCAGGGCCCGACTACGAAGCCAAAATAAAAGAAGAAAACCCCAAAAGCGACAAAGGTCCACGATCGACCCCAACTGGGCTCCACTACTGATCGACTAGAACGAAACCACATAAAGGACAAGATCTCCATCGAACTCCTCCTTGAGCTCGGGGCGTCACCTGCACGGTCTCATCGGCACCTGCAAACTGGTTTTGGAAGTATCTGGTGAGTCACGAGGACTCAGCAATCTCACACCCGCGAGATCAAGACTATTTAAGCTTAAAGGTAGGACAGGGTAGTGAGGTGGAGCTGCAGCAAGCGACTAGCATATATGGTGGCTAACATACGCAAATGAGAGCGAGAAGAGAAGGCAAAAGCACGGTCGAACAACTATGATCAAGAAGTGATCCTGAACTACTTACGTCAGACATAACTCCAACAACCATGTTCACTTCCCGGACCCCGCCGAGAAGAGACCATCATGGTTACACACGCGGTTGATGTATTTTAGTTAAGATCAACTTCGGGTTTTCTACAACCGGACATTAACAAATTCCCATCTGCCACATAACCGCGGGCACGGCTTTCGAAAGTTCAAAACCCTGCAGGGGTGTCCCAACTTAGCCCATGATAAGCTCTCGCGATCAACGAAGGATATTCCTTCTCCCCGAGAAAACCCGATCAGTCTCGGAATCCCGGCTACAAGACATTTCGACAGTAATAAAACAAGTCCAGCAAAGCCGCCCGATGCGCCGACATCCTGATAGGAGCTGCACATATCTCGTTCTCAGGGCAACACCGGATGAGCAGTCCGTACAACTAAAACCAGCCCTCAAGTTTCCTTAAGGTGGCGCTGCAAAGGGCTCTAGTTCGGACCAACACTTAGACAAGCATTGGCCCGGGGGGGGGGCTGAATAAAGATGACCCTCGGGTTGATCAGACCCAAGGGAAAGGGATAGGTGGTAGGCAAATGGTAAAACCAATGTTGGGCCTGCTGGAAAAGTCTTATTCAAAGCGAACTATCAAGGGGGTCCCATAAATCACCCGACCGCGTTAGGGACGAAAAATCCGGGAACATAACACCGATATGACGGAAACTAGGGCGGCAAGAGTGGAACAAAACACCAGGCATAAGGCCGAGCCTTCCACCCTATACCAAGTATATAGATGCATTAATTAAATAAGATATATTGTGATATCCCAACAGGAAAACATGTTCCAACAAGGAACAACATCTCCATGTTCCAACAAGGAACAAACTTCATCTTCACCTGCATCTAACAACGCTATAAGAAGGGCTGAGCAAAGCGGTAACATAGCCAAACAACGGTTTGCTAGGACATGGATGGTTAGGGGCTTGGTTTGACAATATGGGAGGCATGATAAGTAAGTGGTAGGTATCGCAGCATAGGCATAGCAAAAGAGCGAGCAATCTAGCAAGCAAAGATAGAAGTGATTTCGAGGGTATGGTCATCTTGCCTGAGATCCCGCAAGGAAGAAGAACGAGTCCATGAAGAAGACAAACGGACGTAGTCGAATGTGTCCTCACAAACGCGATGATAACGGAATCAACCCGAAGAAGCAACACCGGAAAGAAGCACACAACATAGTAAACAACCAGCACATGAACATGGCATGATGCACAATCAAGTATGATGCATGTCCGGTTTAAATATGCATGGCATGGCAAGGTGCAACAGACAATTCTACAAATTAAGTGGAGTTCAATATGCAACGAGTTGCATATTGACGAAACACCACAACAAATATTTAGTTCTCTCTCGATTATGTACCCAACAATATTAAATGTTGTTAAACATGGCAAGGGGTGAAGCACAACAAAACTACCTATCTAGACAAGTTTAAATGAGGCCGGAACAACAAACATCAATTCCGGAAACTCCTCATATGCATATATTTAGATTTGGTACTGATCTGACCTAACGCATATTTTAATGTTGTTAAACAGGAAAATAAAGTGCAACATGTTAAACTAGGCATTTTTCCACCCCATTTACATATATAATTTATTAAAATCCGAGTTACGGTTAAATAGTTATGAATTAAATCATTTTAACATGGCATAGGAGCAAGTTTAATCAAACATCATTTTAAACATTTTAAACATAGATGAGAGTTGGATATTATTAAACTACACAATTTTCTAAGCATTTTTCATATATAATTCATTTTAATATGATGCACCGATGATGAGTTATTAAAAGCATGAAGTTTAGGGGTTTTTCTGCAAAACTGCAAAGCTCTGGAAAATTGGAGAAATACTCAGAACAGAAAAAAAAATGTAGCAGGCCGAAACTGCTGGGCGCTGGGGCGCTCACCATGGGCTAAGCCCAGTCGGTGGAGAGGGGAAGCAGGAGGCTGGAAGGGGCGCTGGGCCTTGGGGAGGCGCTGGCCCACGCGCTGGTCAACGGGGCGAGCGGCTCAAGCGAGATGCTCTGTTCGTTTCTGAAGAAGGAACAGCAGTAGGTCGAGGCAGGGGCCAGGCGCAACGGCGCGATGCAGAGGAGGCAGGGGTGCGCGCGAGGTTCGTCGGGAAGACGGCAGCGGGCGGCGGACTTGGCTCTCGGGGCGACTCGGCGGCTTTGGCGAGGGGAGAGGTCAACGCGGGCGGGGCGCTCGTCTTCGACAGAGGAAGCAAGCAGCAGCGGTTGAAGCAGGGGAGCAGCCACGCACGAACGGGAGGTAGCAGCGGGGGCCGGCGAGGCAGGGGCCTCCGGGGACGGCGGGGATGGAGCGGACGGGCGGATCCGGGGCTTGGGACGGCCGGACCGAAGAAGGTGCGGCGGCGCAGCAGAGCTCGAACGGCTCCCTGGTACCTGGTACAGAGAAGGGAGAGAGGTAATGAGAGAGGAGGGGAAACACGAGAAGGAGGAAGGGCAGGGAGGAGGCCGTCGACCTGCGGGGCGAGGAAATCCGATGCGGGAACGACAGGGATGGCTGCCGGCGGCTCGACGTGGAGGCGGGGAAGCTCGCATGGGCGTCCATGGCGCGGGACGCGGGGCGGCGAAGGAGCAGGAGGCTGACGAGGTCCCGTACGGGCGCGAGGTTGGAGGAGCACGGGATGGATCGAGATGGGCTACTACAGGAGGTGCTCGGGCTCGGGAGCTGGTGGTGGTGATCCGGTGGCCGGCCGGTCGAGGAAGAATGCTCGGGGACGAGCGAGCAGCGGGATGCGGGAGGAGGCAGCGAGCGCCTTCGGGATTGGGTGGAGGAGGAAACCGAGGAGAAAAAGGATCTGGGAGGATCCCGATGGGTATTTTTTTCGGAGAGGCCGGGTGGAGTGGCGGCGCGGTGATGGAATGGATGGGACATGATCCCTAGTTTCTAGGGTTGCCCATAATTTATATTGCAAAGAGCTTAGGGCAAAACGGACCCTCCGATCCAAATCGAACGGTTGGGATTAAACAGGTTAAGGAGTCCAATTAACAAAACGGAGATGTTTTGTAGGCGTTAGGGGATGGTCCGAACACAACGGTAGCGACAGTCCGGTCCAGGTCCGGGACAACTTTCGGGCGCGCGCGAGAGGTTTGACGGAAGGCCATGGAGATAAGGGGGTTTGATGGGCTTAGGGAAGAGAGAGAAGAGAGCGGTCTGATTGATCTGAGAGGAGGTCAATAGAGACAAGAAGAAGCGCCAACTGCGAGCAGAAGCCAGTTTTATGAAAACATGCGGATGCAATGCGGATGATGACATGGCAAGATGCAACACGCAAACAAATGACAAAGCACCAACAGCGAATAACTGACGGACACCTGGCGCATCAGGTCCGGGGCGTTACAACACTCCAACACTACGAGAGGATCTCGTCCCGAGATCTAGAATTGCACCGGAGGGGAAAACGGAAGAGAAAGAGAGGAGGTAAAGCTAAGTTGCTTCTTTGACAAAAGAATGAAACCAAAGAACCTTAAGAGGTTGAAAACTTGAAAGAACGAATACAACAAGGATGAACAAGTCGAAAACACTCCGTTAGAAAAGAGGAACAAGGGATACGCCGAGAATCAAGAGGTTAAGTGGCAAGATAGATATTGACACCACTTCGGTTAAAACAAGATAGAGAAGGAATAAGAATGATATAATTTAGCAGCACTCCGACTGAAAGAAGAAGGAAAAACTTGATGAGATGAAAAGAGCTTGAAGAAGATGATACAAAACTCCGGTTGGATATGGAGGAATAGCGTTTGAACTTGGCAAAATGAACGCACTTGGAAAAGACTTCGGTTGAAAAAGGAATGATAGACACCCACTCCGGTTAAATGGATAACCAAGGAAAAGGAACATGATCTTGGCAAAACAAGATGATGGGTCGAAGAGAGCAACATCACAATGCCTCCGGAACAAAAGAATGGAAAACTAGATGGTTGGAAAGAAAGGAACGGAGAAGATGAATGACAACTCTCGCAAATAAAATTGAAAGAGAAATCTTACGAAGAAAAGTTTTAACGGAGTTGTTGGATTATCAACAATGAAAGCTTAAATTTGTTGTGGACTTATGGAAGACATCCCAAAATCATGAGGTGACAACCTGCCACTAACGGAAACCAAAGATAGGATTGGTATCATCAAGGAGACGAGAGACTTATTTCACCGGGAGGACAAATGAAGAACTTGGGTCATTAATAAACACCATAATAGCAACAATCCTTAGGGAAAGCTTTTAGGTGAAATATAACCCAAGATAACTCCAATGAAGAGATTGATGGATTTAAATATCTCATTCTTGACAACATGTGAATCATGAACTCAAATTATCGAAAATGACATAATACCACCTCGAATGATACGGTTGAAAGAATTGCACTTTAAAATGCAAGATGAAGAATACTTGAGCTCCTCTGAAAAGAATCTCGATGAACACTTCGAGAAGGAATTAAATCCTTGATGAACCACCATGTAGAGCCTCCATGAAGAACTCCGGTAATAAAAGAATGATCAAAAGGAATTGTAGGATGAAAATAATAAGATTGGAGCCTTGCAATGGTTTAGATGGATCTTCGTGATGATGAGATCTTGGAACTCCGGGAAAAGAAAAGATGAAACAATTGAGAATTTGAAGAACCTCCGGAATAGGGAATAAAATTTACTCGATGAAACAAGAATAAGAATTACAATATGCTCGTCTTTCACCAACTAAATTGATGACAAGCAATGGATTTGGCATACTACTTATTCTCGTAGAAAGGATTAAAAGAGATATGGCGCAAACTTGGGAAGGTCTTCAACGATCCATCGGTAGGATTGAAACAACGAATAGATTGATATGATAACAAGGAAAGATAACTCTTGAATGAACCACCGTAAGAATTTAAAATGGACGAAGAAAAGATAAAGAAACACCGGGAAGAATTAGCAAATTAACAAAGATGCTTGCTAGAATTTAGATACATGAGAACGAAGAGATCATGAACTGATTAGAGTATATTTGAACGATGCACCGGTAGGATTTGGAGAACGATAGACGAAGCTGAGAATGAATAATTCTGAGATGATGGGCTTTGGAGAATGAAACTGAAAAGACTCATGAAATGCTCCGGATGGGTGAAAAGAATTCTCACGTTTGAAAACAATTATGAGAGAATGGCAACAAGCTAGAACCACACAACTTGGTAAGAACGGGTAAGGGTTTAAGAGGAACTCTTCTTCGGTCTTCAAATAGTGAGAATGACGACGAGAAACAACAAGAATTTAGTTGAGACACTCCGGAATGAAAATTGGAAAAGTTGAACCAACGATGAAAGAATTGAAACGATTCTTGGAGAAGGAATATGACTGATGATAATTCATTCTTACGTCAAACTTTGAAAAGAATTTTAGAATAGCTCCGGGAAAATTAGAAGAGTCAGGTAAGATCCTGGGAAAAGACCTGTGGGTTAGGGCCCACTCAAAAGACACACCGTTGAAGTGATTGCTTGAAAGGGATATTGCACCGGTTGAATTAAATGGCTTGAATGAGATAGCATCCTCAAAAGAACTTGAGTGAAATGAGAATGAAAACTTGAATCTTCGGAGATATTTTCATCACTCCGGAACAAATGAATAGCGAGAAGTGAAATATTGTGAGGTGCACCGGTATGAGAAAACATTAGAAACGGGGAAAAGATATGATCGATAAAGCTTGAATTGGAACCACCGGAGAAGAAAAGAATGACGAATGATGAACTTGAAACTGTTGAGCATCTTCATGGGAATCACCGGATAAGAACATTGAAGGAAAGAATGAAGAAGCTTCACATGAATAAAATGGATACTTGATTTCGAAATCTGAGTCGTTGAAGAAATAAGGGTGGGAGGGCGGGAAAAACAAAGACAACTTGGAACAGATGAAGCAAACACCGTAGAGAAGAACTGATAAATGATCTTGCAGATGTTGAAGTGATCGGATCCACTTGAAGAGAGACACACCGGTTGAAAAAGAATTGGCATGGCACTCTCAGTTATCATGAAGGATTGGTATCCACATAGGGATATGAGAACACCGCTTGGAAAAAGGTATGGAATCAACACTTGACATTGAAGCAACTCGAATACCACAAATAAAACAAAACAAGGATTGACTTGTAGAATAAGCCGGAAACAAACATGTGATAGATCCCATATCGTATCATGTGTCTGTTGGAAAGAAATTCTAGGAGCTACTTGAATTCCCACTTATAAACTCCCGAAACTTTCTGGTTATGCAATCAGGTGTTGGGGATACAGGGGAAGCATAATATCTCACCCAAACTAGCAAATCCTACAACCAGCTGTATCCATCCTTCAACACATAACCAAGAAACCTTCGGAAATCATCTACCTCAACCTTCGAAAAGCATCCGTTATACGAGTCATGGCAATACTACCGCACTCGCCTCAGTACTGGGCTATCAGGGTTATCTCACCAACTACTGTACAAAAGAGATTTTCGATGTCGGCGTACTAAACTCAGGTATACCAAAACCGCAACGATAAGATTATGATGACAACACCTCGGAGCTCAACTCCCCAGGACACTGCCACAACCCCTAAATGTCAGGAGGCAACCAAGACAATGTTGTCATCATAAAACCATCGGAACGATTCTAAGATACCCGCGTGATCCTAAAAATTTTTTTTAGTGAAATTTGAGAAGAGAAGAGTCAAAACTCTACGTCAGGATGCCTTACCAGAAGGTCGAAGGGACTGGGAAGTAAAAAAGAATTCCTAATCTCTCCGATATATAATTCCTAAATGACTCAAAACATTTTTCTAGACACAACTCGGCCGCTAAAAACGATCAATCAGTGGGGGCTCCTAAGGTCGGGGAAGGCTCTGATTACCAACTTATAACGCCCTCGATGCGGCTATATCTCCCACGTGTCGAAGCACGACTTAGAGGCATAACCGCATTGAAAGCAATGTCGCAAGTGAGGTAATCTTCACACATCCCATGTAATACATAAGGGGGAAAGATACATAGTTGGCTTACAATCGCCACTTCACACAAATACATGAATAAAACATTACATCATACAGCTACAATCAGGGCCCGACTACGAAGCCAAAATAAAAGAAGAAAACCCCAAAAGCGACAAAGGTCCACGATCGACCCCAACTGGGCTCCACTACTGATCGACTAGAACGAAACCACATAAAGGACAAGATCTCCATCGAACTCCTCCTTGAGCTCGGGGCGTCACCTGCACGGTCTCATCGGCACCTGCAAACTGGTTTTGGAAGTATCTGGTGAGTCACGAGGACTCAGCAATCTCACACCCGCGAGATCAAGACTATTTAAGCTTAAAGGTAGGACAGGGTAGTGAGGTGGAGCTGCAGCAAGCGACTAGCATATATGGTGGCTAACATACGCAAATGAGAGCGAGAAGAGAAGGCAAAAGCACGGTCGAACAACTATGATCAAGAAGTGATCCTGAACTACTTACGTCAGACATAACTCCAACAACCATGTTCACTTCCCGGACCCCGCCGAGAAGAGACCATCATGGTTACACACGCGGTTGATGTATTTTAGTTAAGATCAACTTCGGGTTTTCTACAACCGGACAGTAACAAATTCCCATCTACCACATAACCGCGGGCACGGCTTTCGAAAGTTCAAAACCCTGCAGGGGTGTCCCAACTTAGCCCATGATAAGCTCTCGCGATCAACGAAGGATATTCCTTCTCCCCGGGAAAACCCGATCAGTCTCGGAATCCCGGCTACAAGACATTTCGACAGCAATAAAACAAGTCCAGCAAAGCCGCCCGATGCGCCGACATCCTGATAGGAGCTGCACATATCTCGTTCTCAGGGCAACACCGGATGAGCAGTCCGTACAACTAAAACCAGCCCTCAAGTTTCCTTAAGGTGCCGCTGCAAAGGGCTCTAGTTCGGACCAACACTTAGACAAGCATTGGCCCGGGGGGGCTGAATAAAGATGACCCTCGGGTTGATCAGACCCAAGGGAAAGGGATAGGTGGTAGGCAAATGGTAAAACTAATGTTGGGCCTGCTGGAAAAGTCTTATTCAAAGCAAACTATCAAGGGGGTCCCATAAATCACCCGACCGCGTTAGGGACGAAAAATCCGGGAACATAACACCGATATGACGGAAACTAGGGTGGCAAGAGTGGAACAAAACACCAGGCATAAGGCCGAGCCTTCCACCCTTTACCAAGTATATAGATGCATTAATTAAATAAGATATATTGTGACATCCCAATAGGAAAACATGTTCCAACAAGGAACAACATCTCCATGTTCCAACAAGGAACAAACTTCATCTTCACCTGCATCTAACAACGCTATAAGAAGGGCTGAGCAAAGCGGTAACATAGCCAAACAACGGTTTGCTAGGACATGAATGGTTAGGGGCTTGGTTTGACAATATGGGAGGCATGATAAGCAAGTGGTAGGTATCGCAGCATAGGCATAGCAAAAGAGCGAGCAATCTAGCAAGCAAAGATAGAAGTGATTTCGAGGGTATGGTCATCTTGCCTGAGATCCCGCAAGGAAGAAGAACGAGTCCATGAAGAAGACAAACGGACGTAGTCGAATGTGTCCTCACAAACGCGATGATAACGGAATCAACCCGAAGAAGCAACACCGGAAAGAAGCACACAACATAGTAAACAACCAGCACATGAACATGGCATGATGCACAATCAAGTATGATGCATGTCCGGTTTAAATATGCATGGCATGGCAAGGTGCAACAGACAATTCTACAAATTAAGTGGAGTTCAATATGCAACGAGTTGCATATTGACGAAACACCACAACAAATATTTAGTTCTCTCTCGATTATGTACCCAACAATATTAAATGTTGTTAAACATGGCAAGGGGTGAAGCACAACAAAACTACCTATCTAGACAAGTTTAAATGAGGCCGGAACAACAAACATCAATTCCGGAAACTCCTCATATGCATATATTTAGATTTGGTACTGATCTGACCTAACGCATATTTTAATGTTGTTAAACAGGAAAATAAAGTGCAACATGTTAAACTAGGCATTTTTCCACCCCATTTACATATATAATTTATTAAAATCCGAGTTACGGTTAAATAGTTATGAATTAAATCATTTTAACATGGCATAGGAGCAAGTTTAATCAAACATCATTTTAAACATTTTAAACATAGATGAAAGTTGGATATTATTAAACTACACAATTTTCTGAGCATTTTTCATATATAATTCATTTTAATATGTTGCACCGATGATGAGTTATTAAAAGCATGAAGTTTAGGGGTTTTTCTGCAAAACTGCAAAGCTCTGGAAAATTGGAGAAATACTCAGAACAGAAAAAAAACGTAGCAGGCCGAAACTGCTGGGCGCTGGGGCGCTCACCATGGGCTAAGCCCAGTCGGTGGAGAGGGGAAGCAGGAGGCTGGAAGGGGCGCTGGGCCTTGGGGAGGCGCTGGCCCACGCGCTGGTCAACGGGGCGAGCGGCTCAAGCGAGCTGCTCTGTTCGTTTCTGAAGAAGGAACAGCAGTAGGTCGAGGCAGGGGCCAGGCGCAACGGCGCGATGCAGAGGAGGCAGGGGTGCGCGCGAGGTTCGTCGGGAAGACGGCAGCGGGCGGCGGACTTGGCTCTCGGGGCGACTCGGCGGCTTTGGCGAGGGGAGAGGTCAACGCGGGCGGGGCGCTCGTCTTCGACAGAGGAAGCAAGCAGCAGCGGTTGAAGCAGGGGAGCAGCCACGCACGAACGGGAGGTAGCAGCGGGGGCCGGCGAGGCAGGGGCCTCCGGGGACGGCGGGGATGGAGCGGACGGGCGGATCCGGGGCTTGGGACGGCCGGACCGAAGAAGGTGCGGCGGCGCAGCAGAGCTCGAACGGCTCCCTGGTACCTGGTACAGAGAAGGGAGAGAGGTAATGAGAGAGGAGGGGAAACACGAGAAGGAGGAAGGGCAGGGAGGAGGCCGTCGACCTGCGGGGCGAGGAAATCCGATGCGGGAACGACAGGGATGGCTGCCGGCGGCTCGACGTGGAGGCGGGGAAGCTCGCATGGGCGTCCATGGCGCGGGACGCGGGGCGGCGAAGGAGCAGGAGGCTGACGAGGTCCCGTACGGGCGCGAGGTTGGAGGAGCACGGGATGGATCGAGATGGGCTACTACAGGAGGTGCTCGGGCTCGGGAGCTGGTGGTGGTGATCCGGTGGCCGGCCGGTCGAGGAAGAATGCTCGGGGACGAGCGAGCAGCGGGATGCGGGAGGAGGCAGCGAGCGCCTTCGGGATTGGGTGGAGGAGGAAACCGAGGAGAAAAAGGATCTGGGAGGATCCCGATGGGTATTTTTTTCGGAGAGGCCGGGTGGAGTGGCGGCGCGGTGATGGAATGGATGGGACATGATCCCTAGTTTCTAGGGTTGCCCATAATTTATATTGCAAAGAGCTTAGGGCAAAACGGACCCTCCGATCCAAATCGAACGGTTGGGATTAAACAGGTTAAGGAGTCCAATTAACAAAATGGAGATGTTTTGTAGGCGTTAGGGGATGGTCCGAACACAACGGTAGCGACAGTCCGGTACAGGTCCGGGACAACTTTCGGGCGCGCGCGAGAGGTTTGACGGAAGGCCATGGAGATAAGGGGGTTTGATGGGCTTAGGGAAGAGAGAGAAGAGAGCGGTCTGATTGATCTGAGAGGAGTTCAATAGAGACAAGAAGAAGCGCCAACTGCGAGCAGAAGCCAGTTTTATGAAAACATGCGGATGCAATGCGGATGATGACATGGCAAGATGCGACACACAAACAAATGACAAAGCACCAACAGCGAATAACTGACGGACACCTGGCGCATCAGGTCCGGGGCGTTACACTGGGTACACACGGGATTCCACTCTATCAATAGAAGATTTTGTGACGGTACAAAGCTAAACATTGCTTACCTTTCTTATCATAGCTATAATGATGTGGCAGATTCATCTGAACTGAAAAAAAGCATAGTTTTTCTGGTTAGATGTTAACTGTTATGGACAATTGTCAATTTTCTGTAATGATGATGGAACATTACAAAGCATTGTACTCCGGTGTATATGAAGGATACAAAAAAATTAGCAACTTCTCTGATTTTATAAAGTTGTTCTTATATGGGTGAAACTTCACTTGTTTTTAGGCTAGTGCAGGGTGTTGCTTTATTCTGTCATCATTTGTAACTATGTCACAAATAAATTGTTCCTTCTTTTGTGTCGTGATGAATTTGCAGGTATCCCGAGTTGTGACGCCCCAAGACCGACGCTTCAGAAGACTTCCATATTTTCGTGACCACCGTGTGTTTCGTTTGTGCTTGCTCTTTTAATTTTTGCATTGCATCATGTCATCATGCCATCATCTCATAAATCTTTTGCAACTCAACTAAATAAATGGCATGGATATTTGGTCCATTTAAATCGAGGGAATTCACTCGTGACTTCTCTTTATAACATATTAAAGCCTCTCAATATTATTAGGGAGCTATAATAAAATTATTCCATTTATTTGGAATTAACCATAACCCACTTGCAAAATAATCCCAATGCCTTTGTTATCACAACCCTTGACCTCCAACCTTGCCATATGTTCTCTCATCATATTCCGGAGCTCCACCAAAAATCTCAGCATTTTTGGACCTTTCAAATGCCCACTTCTTATTCAAACTCATTTGAATTTAATTCATACGAGTTTGAATCCAGTCTTCACTCACATGCTCACTTCTATTTTCTTGGATCAAGCTCATTTTTATGAGTCCGGGAAAATTATCCCCATGCCCAAGTTCTTTCCAAAGCCTCTCTTTCTTTTCTTCTCTCTATTTCTTTTTCTGCTAAAGAATGAAAGAGAAGGGAATGGAAGGGAGAGAGAGCCTGTAGCCCAGCAGGCCATCTAGGCCCAGCCGCGCCCCCCTTAACCCTAGCGAACCCTTCTCCCGATTCCCCTGCTCGACCCCCTTCTCTCCTCGATCCCCATCTCGTTCCCCTGCTCGCGCCGCCAGAGAGGAGCAGAGCCCCGCTCCTCCCGATCCACCTCACGCGCGACCCCGCCGCCAACGTCCCTCGCGCCGCCACCTGCTCGCTCGACCCTCTCCATCCTCGTCTCGATCAGGAGAGGCTCCCGAGCTGCCGCCGCCGCCCGGATCCATCGTCCCCGACCCCATGACCGCCTCCCCATCATCATCTCCGGCAAGAGGCCGTCACCAAGCTCGACGTCGCTCTCCTGCACCTCCGTCGTTCGCCTCCTGCAGCCCGAGCGCCTCGACTCAGCGCCGCCCCGCCATGGAAGCCGCCATGGACGCTGAGCTCCTCCGCATCACCCCTGCCTCGACCCTACTTCGCCTCTGCACCGCGCCGCCCCGTCGACCCGCTGCGTCCTCGCGTCTCCCTTCCTCGTCCCGCACCCGAGCCGTCCCCGTGCTGCCGCTGACCACCACCATCGCCTCCTTGCTGCTGCCCACCTGAGGCCCTTGTGTTGCTTCGTTTCGGGTCATCAAGACCAACAAGTTCGCCTACACGGCCTCTATGTTGAACGACTGAGACGTCCCCGTATGCATCCAAATCATGTAGACTCAAGACCGCCAAGTGTACCTCTACCACCGCTGTGGGATTCGCCAAGTACCAGGATGACGATGACTCGTCAAGTTCGTCTACATGCAGTTCGTCTACGTGCATGTACCACTACCGTCGCCGACGACCCATGCAGCGCAAGCACCAAGTTCCACTACCGTCGACCCTCGAAGACCCCGTGGACGTCAAGTTCCTCGTCGGACCCGAACATCTACGAAACGTGTACCACTACTTCCACTACCGTCGCCCCGAAGATGTTGGATTCGTCAAGTGCCTCTTCGAAACGAACGTGTACAACTATTTCCACTACCGTCACGAGAACGACTACTTCCACTACCGTCACGTGAACAACTACTTCCCACGACGAACAAGATCGACTACATCGCTTTACCCGAACCGCTCCGAAAACGCACGCTTCGAAGGTATAACCCCGAGACGACCGCCGTGGATCGAATGCATGTGTTGTATGAGATGTACCGTTTGCACCGTGTCCGGATTGTCACTCGTTTCCATGCCTCTAACACGTGGGAACCCGGTAGTCGGGAGCACCCCACCATCTCTAGCATGTTCCGCACATCCGCACATCTCCTTTTGCACCGGTATCTCCATGAGCTACCGGAACCGATATGTTGCCGTGGCACCATTTTCGGATTCGTTGCCGTGGCACACTTTCTTTCCGCCAGGGTGACAAATGCTTATTAATGCTCTTGTCAACATTTCATAAAATTGCTTAAAACTTGCAATTTTCATCCGCATCATGATAACAACATTTAAAATGCATAAAATTGTTGTTTGCATTTATTTTGCTAAATGGCATGTTAAAATGATTTATTTCATAACTAAATAACCGTAACTCGGAATTTAACAATTTATATATGTAAATGGGGTAGAAAAATGCATAGATTAACATGTTGCACTTTATTTTCCTGTTTAACAACAATAAAATGTGCTTTAGGATAGAACAGTACCAAATCTAAAATATGCATATGAGGATATTCCTGGTTTGTTGTTTGTTGTTCCGGCCTCATTTAAACTTGCCTAGATAGGTAGTTTTCATATGCATCACCCCTTGCCATGTTTATCAACATTTAACATTGTTGGGTACATAAACAAGAGAGAACCAAATAATAAAATGTGGTGTTTCGTCGATATGCAACTCGTTGCATATTGAGCTCCATTTAACTTGTAGTGTTGTTTGTTGCAGTTTGCCATGCCATGCATATTTAAACCGGACATGCATCATACTTGATTGTGCATCATGCCATGTTCATGTGTTGGTTGTTTACTATGTTGTTTGTTTGTTTCCGGGTTGCCTCTCGTTAGCTTCGGTTTCGTCCCGGAGTTGTGAGGATTCGTTCGACTACGTCCGTTTGTCTTCTTCATGGACTAGTTCTTCTTCCTTGCGGGATTTCCGGCAAGATGACCATACCCTCGAAATCACTTCTATATTTGCTTGCTAGTTGCTCGCTCTTTTGCTATGCCTATGCTGCGATACCTACCACTTGCTTATCATGGCTCCCATATTGTTAAACCAAGCCTCTAACCCACCTTGTCCTAGCAAACCGTTGTTTGGCTATGTTACCGCTTTGCTCAGCCCCTCTTATAGCGTTGTTAGTTGCAGGTGAAGATGAAGTTTGTTCCTTGTTGGAACATGAAGATGTTGTTCCTTGTTGGAACATGTTTAATTGTTGGGATATCACAATATATCTTATTTAATTAATGCATCTATATACTTGGTAAAGGGTGGAAGGCTCGGCCTTATGCCTGGTGTTTTGTTCCACTCTTGCCGCCCTAGTTTCCGTCATATCGGTGTTATGTTCCCGGATTTTGCGTCCCTAACGCAGTCGGGTGATTTATGGGACCCCCTGACAGTTCGCTTTGAATAAGACTTTTCCAGCAAGGCCCAACATTGGTCTTACCATTTGCCTCACCACCACCTACTTTTCCCTTGGGAGTCGCTCTCTCGAGGGTCATCTTTATTTAGCCCCCCCGGGCCAATGCTTGTCTAAGTGTTGGCCCGAACTAGAGCGCTTTGCAGCGCCCCCTCAAGGAAACTTGAGGTCTGGTTTTAGTTGTACGGACAACTCATCCGGTGTTGCCCTGAGAACGAGATATGTGCAGCTCCTATCAGGATGTCGGCGCATCGGGCGGTTTTGCTGGACTTGTTTTATTGCTGTAGAAATGTCTTGTAGCCGGGATTCCGAGACTGATCGGGTCTTCCCGGGGAGAAGGAATATCCTTCGTTGATCGCGAGAGCTTATCATGGGCTAAGTTGGGACACCCCTGCAGGGTTTGAACTTTCGAAATCCGTGCCCGCGGTTATGTGGCAGATGGGAATTTGTTAATGTACGGTTGTAGAAAACCCGAAGTCGATTTTAATTAAAATACACCAACCGCGTGTGTAACCGTGATGGTCTCTTCTCGGTGGGGTCCGGGAAGTGAACACGGTTGTTGGAGTTATGTTTGACGTAAGTAGTTCAGGATCACTTATTGATCATAGTTGTTCGACCGTGCTTTGCCTTCTCTTCTCGCTCTCATTTGCGTATGTTAGCCACCATATATGCTAGTCGCTTGCTGCAGCTCCACCTCACTACCCTTTCCTACCTATAAGCTTAAATAGTCTTGATCTCGCGGGTGTGAGATTGCTGAGTCCTCGTGACTCACCAGATACTTCCAAAACCAGTTTGCAGGTGCCGATGAAACCGTGCAGGTGCCGCACACGAGCTCAAGGAGGAGCTTGATGAAGATCTAGTTCATTGTGTTGTTTCGTTTCAGTCGATCAGTAGTGGAGCCCAGTTGGGGTCGATCGTGGACCTTTGTCGCTTTTGGGGTTTCTTCTTTTATTTTGGCTCCGTAGTCGGGCCCTGATTGTAACTGTATGATGTAATGTCTTATTCATGTATTTGTGTGAAGTGGCGATTGTAAGCCAACTATGTATCTCTTTCCCTTATGTATTACATGGGTTGTGTGAAGATTACCTCACTTGCGACATTGCTTTCAATGCGGTTATGCCTCTAAGTCGTGCTTCGACACGTGGGAGATATAGCCGCATCGAGGGCGTTACACGAGTGGCCCTTGAGTTTGCCGGAATGTCGATTAACTTCCGTTCCGGCAAATTCGGGTACTCCATATGTCCTATTTTCAGCAAAGGTCATGCTGAAATTTTCCGTGAATTCTAGCATGACTTTGCTAAAAATCGGACATATGAGGTACTTGCTACTAATGCATGGGTCGGGGTATCTTAGTACTTAATTAAGTAGGATCAACTGCCCTTTTATTCTTGTTGTATTAAACCATAGGTGGCAATAGAGCCAAGTGATTAGTGCCAAGTGATTAGGCCAAGTGATGTCATGTCTCTACCCTAGATTAAAATAAATGGAAGTTTAAAAATATGAGAGAAGTTGTCTTGACTAATTATATGTTTATGTAAAAATGAATAGCAGGGATATTTTACAACTCTTGTGTGTGTAGTTGCTTGTTTTTACTGTAGTTGTGGCTGCTTCCTTCTTGTATCATAAAAATATCTCTTCTGCTACTTATCAGAGATGGCAGGAAGCAGCCACCGCCGCTCTGCGACACCGCAGTACGAGTTGGATGCTTCCGAGTTCTTCACTATAATACTTGGGACTTCAGTATCATCCATGACGCAGGTATATAAAACGAGAGATCTCCCCTTCACCTATCTCATTATGATATCTGTTGTTTGCCTACATCACTCATTGTCCCAAACTGCTGAGGCTGCCTGACAGTTTTAAGAACATGCTGATGGGTGAAGATCCGCCAAATAATGTGAAGGTGCGACAGGCCGGCAGCGGGTTTCGCAGGCTATGGGATCTGGAGTTGGTGATCAAGGAGGGCCACATGTACTTGTCTCGTGGGAGGGAGAAGTTCTATCGTGCCTACGACCTGCGGCTGGGGTACTTCCTTCTCTTCAGGTACGACGACGACGCCACCATGCTCATCGTGAAGGTGTTCAACGCGACTATGTGTCGCATGCGCTACGCTGAAGATTATGATGCCGGTACGTTCTGCCTCTTCTTATTCCTCTACATTTGGCTTTGTCTCACATCGATTGTTAACGGTCATTGTTGCATTTGGACAGGTAATGGGAGCAGCAGCAGCGACAATGGCTACAGCCAAAGCAGCAGCGACCATGGCTGTACCGAAAGGAACAGCGACCATGGCTGTAGCAAAAGCAGCAGAGATTCTGGCTGTAGCAAAAGCAGCAGCGATTCTGGCAGCAGCATAGACAACAAGAAGGATGATCCGGACTAGAGTGCGGGAGAAGAGGAGCAGAGTGGGGATGAGGAGCTGCAGGATGACGATGGGCATCAGGCTAAGGATGACCTAGCGCTGGTGATGGCTGACCAAGGGCAAGAGATGGTGGTGGCTGACCAAAGGCAAGAGATGGTGGTGGCTGACCATGGGCAAGAGATGGAGGTGGCTGAGGATGACCTAGCGATGGTCGTGCCTGAAGGTGGCCTCGCGATGGTGGTGGTGCTTGACAATGACCACGCACCGGTGGTGGCGCCGGCGATCCCACAGCTGGGCGACATGACCACGCCAATTGAGGTAGAAGACTACATCCCACTGCCTCCACCGCCTCCACCGCCTCCACCGCCTCGCCGCTCTTGGCGCATCAGGCTGAGGAAGGAGAAGGAGAAGAACAATGCATGAGAACTGAACTTTGTCAGGTATGTCAGATCTCCAAAATGATATATATATATATATATATATATATATATATATATATATATATATATATATATATATATATACTTAGTTACCTATGTTATCTCTAATATGCTTAGTTTCCTATAGGTTAGCTCCAAAATAACTTATATTAGCACACAAAATGATCAAGTTTACATAATAAGCTTATAGTTTTTTCTTAGTCTTCTTCTTTTCCAAAATGACATAGGTTAGCTTCATTTTACCTAAGTTGGCTCTAATATACTAACTTAGAGCTTATATGCTTAGTTTCCTATAGGTTAGCTCCAAAATAACTTATGTTAGCATAAAATGATCAAGTTTACATAATAAGCTTATAGTCTTCTTCTTATTCTTCTTCTTTTCCAAAATTGTTCTTATTCTTCTTCTAGTGTTCTTCTTCTTCTTCTAGTATTCTTCTAGTCTTCTTCTTTTTCTTCTTCTAACTTCTTGTTTATCATTTTGCAGATTTGATTTAATTCACGGAAGCTTGCATGGATGGAGTGCTTCTTTTCCATTTGTGTTTTTATTTTGTATCAATGTGAAACTTTTGTGAATTGATGGATAACGGTGTTGGATGAACAATGTGAAACTTTTGTAATATGCAACGATGGAACTATGTGTTGGCTATGTATGTATATATGATGGAACTTGTGTGTTGGCTATGTATGTTATATGGATGCTTGTTGTATATATATGTGTTGGATATTTCATAGGTGAAACAGTGACCTGAGATTAAGAAGAAGAAAATTAAAAAAATTGTTACTAATGGCGCACTACCATGTGGTGCGCCATTAGTATAGCAGACACTAGTGGCGCACCATGGGCAAAACTAATGGCGCATTGCCTGGTGCGCCATTAGTATACCAGATACTAATGGCGCACTAGCGGTGCGCCATTAGTAATAAATACTAGTGGCGTGGTACTAATGGCGCACCGGTGGTGCACCATTAGTAGGCAAAACCGGTGCGCCATTAGTAGGCCTTTTCCTAGTAGTGCAATTAGCGGCGGTTGTCGTGCTGGGTGATAGCAGACGGGGTGAGGAAGAGGCTCCATTAGTCGCTGATCACGTCGCCATAGATGAGGATGAGGATGACGATAACACTGAACAGTATCTCAATACTGTCGCCTATGATGAGTACTTAGGGTTTGAGCGTCATGAGTTGGTGCATGAGTTGCCGCTTCCAGAGGCTGAACATATTATAGAAGAACTTCCAGTAGGAAAGAAGCATAGGAAGAGACGGAGGAAAGGCAACAAAGCTGCTTCTATGATCCAGCAGCCTCGGGTTCAAGACCGTATACCTATCCCCGGTGCGTCAAAATGGCATGTCACCGGTGAACCAATCCTACCTAAGGCGGCGTTAGAGTCCACACATGGCAATCTAAGGAGACTTCATGACGATGTGCTGCGGAGAGAGAACAGACTCATCGCCTCGGAAAATCCAGGATACCCACTCTATGTGGTTAACGTGCCGCGGCAAAGGTCGTACATCCACTCATGCCCCGCGGACAAGTTCTTCCTTCGATTTGATTACATCTTCGACATGTTGAACTTGAAGAAGATGGATTTTACGTTTGTCCACCTTTATTCCCTGTACATGAACTACATCATCGGGATTGAGCAGATACCTTATATGTGTGTCGATGACCCGTACTACATGCACGAGGGCTTCTTGGCAGTCTGCGCAGAGCAGCGTGAATACGCGAGGTACTACATCATTGATTTCATGGTCGCTAATAAGGAAAAGGAGGCGATCCTCATGCCTTATCATCCCCTGTAAGTCATCCTCGCGGATATCCTTCCTTCGATTTCAATCATTCATTTGCACGGTGGAGGCTAATTAATTTGAGGTGTACTTATTTTGCGCAGCGGGGGGCGCTCCGTCCTTATCATCCTTTACCCCCGATACCCCCACGCTCTTTACAAAAAGGATTACACCCACATCAAGTATGTTCTCGACAGGGCTATGTTTTACTACGGCGTACGGGGTGGAGAGGTCAAGAACGAGAAGAAAAGGGACGGTAGGCCCGCCTTCGGCCATAAGACCGCCTTCTGCTACATCCAGCAACCGAGTGATTCTCTTAGTGATGGATTCTATGTCCTACACCACATGCTGGAGTACAGATGGGATCATCAGGACCTTCACATCTCACCTAAATCCCGTGATGCCCATATTCTGCAATGGGCAAAGAACGTAGGAGATACGCTGGATCATCGACTTCGAGCTGAGTTCTATCACATCCATCATGAACTTGCGCAAGTCATTGTGAAGGAGGTCCTTGATAAAAATAGGTCTGTTCTATGAGGAAGGGCAAATGTCACGGGAAGAAGTCCGAACACGCGTAGCCGCTCAGCGTCTCGACCTGAAGCCTTTCACTAAGCTCGGGGACTATCTCCTTGACTTGGATGGATGGAACGACATGTTGGAGTGATTGTCGATATATGACAATGTGTGTGTTTAGTCCATACTTTCTGAATGACGAAACTTTGAGTTATGCACAACGAAACTTTATTTGTGATGTAATTAAACCATCCTCCTCAACTAGTGAAGATCACTCTGGTTAGGGCATTTTTGTGTTATTTATGCTTATAGTATGTTGCTTCTATTTTGGCCAAGTTTGTCTCTTTCTATTGCTCAACTATGTACGTTGCATATCATCGAATCATGTGACGATGCAGGTGCATAGATCATCAATGACGAAGAAGTGCAACGCCGGGAGTATACGACGAGTGGCCGGAGTGCCAGGCCCCAGGTGTACCGGTTTTCGGTTTCCGAGGGACAGCCAGTGGTTAGTTTAGATTCATGCTAACGCGAGAGAGGGATACGAACTCATGTACTGCATAGTTCCGTTCTCACTCATAGTGATAGCTCTTCTTGCGTATATCATTGGTTAGATGGATAATGATGTAGTTGCAAGTAATCGAGACTTGTATCGCTATTTTCGAGATGATGACGAGAGACCACTTTGTGTTGGATCATGATTATGATGATGACATGATTCAATGCTATGGTTACATTTGTATGTGTATGATATGCTAAAGATTCTTATATAAATCCTGATCAAATACAAAACAAATGTGCATAAAAAACAAAAACAAATAAAATTAGCAGTAGCAAGTGGAGAAAAGTTAGCACCAGCGTGCCACTTGCAGTAGCCCGGTCTAATAAAGAGCGCTAGAGCTATTAGCAGTAGCGTGCTTCCATACTGCTCGCTGCTGCTACACTTATATAGCAGTAGCGCGGGCAGACACGCGCTGCTGCTACAAGTTAGCTGTAGCGCCGTATCAGTAGCGTGGGATCCCGCGCTACTGATATACCTAAAACCCGCGTTTCTGCTAGGCTTTTCCCTAGTAGTGTCTTGACCATATCACATCACAACATGCCCTGCAAAAACAAGTTAGACGTCATCTACTTTGTTGTTGCAAGTTTTACGTGGCTGCTACGGGCTTCTAGCTAGAACCGTTCTTACCTACGCATCAAAACCACAACGATTTTTCATCAATTGTGTTGTTTTAACCTTCAACAAGGACAGGCCGTAGTCAAACTCGATTCAACTAAAGTTGGAGAAATAGACACCCGCCAGCCACCTGTGTGCAAAGCATGTCGGTAGAACCAGTCTCATGAACGCTGTCATGTAATGTCGGTCCGGGCCACTTCATCCAACAATACCGCCGAATCAAAGTAAGACGTTGGTGGTAAGCAGTATGACTATTATCGCCCACAACTCTGTGTGTTCTACTCGTGCATATAACATCTACGCATAGACCTAGCTCGGATGCCACTATTGGGGGAACGTAGTATTTCAAAAAATTTACGTACGATCACGCAAGATCTATCTAGAAGATGCATAGTAGCAAGACGGGAGAGTGTGTCCACGTACCCTCGTAGACCGAAAGCGGAGCGTTTAGTAACGCGGTTGATGTAGTCGAACGTCTTCGTGATCCAGCCGATCCAAGTACCGAACGTACGGCACCTCCGTGTTCAGCACATGTTTAGCACGATGATGTCCCTCGAGCTCTTGATCTAGTTGAGGCCAAGGGAGAGTTCCATCAGCACGACGGTGTGGCCACGGTGATGATGAAGTTACCGGTGCAGGGCTTCGCCTAAGCACTACGACGGTATGACCGAGGTGTGTAACTGTGGAGGGGGGCACCGCACACGGCTAAGAGAAGACTTGGTGTGTCTTTGGGTGCCCCCCTCCCACGTATATAAAGGAGGGGGAAGAGGAGGTCGGCCCAAGGGGGCGCCACAGGGGGGAGTCCTACTTGGACTCCCGGTCCAAATAGGATTCGCCCCCCCCCTTCCTATTCCAACTAGGAGAAGGAGGGAAGGAGGAAGAGGGGAGAAGGAAAGAGGGGGGCGCCGCCCCCTCCTAGTCCAATTTGGACCAGCCATGGGGGGGCTCCCTTGTGGCCCTCCTATCCTTTCCACTAAGGCCCATTAAGGCCCAATAACTTCCCGGGGAGTTCCGGTAACCCCCGGTACTCCGAAACTCATCTGAAACATCCCGTTCCGGTGTCCGAATGTAACCTTCCAATATATGAATCTTCACCCCTCGACCATTTCGAGACTCCTCGTCAAGTCCGTGATCTCATCTGGGACTCGGAACAAACTTCGGTTCATCAAATCACATAACTCATAATACAAATCGTCATCGAACGTTAAGCGTGTGGACCCTACCACTACAAAAAAATACACTTCCGTGATGATACGTGTTTGTCACAGTAGGTCGCGTTTTTTGTCATGCATGTACATCCATGACAAGTTTATGACAGAATCAAGATAGTCATACCTGTGTTGTCATAGAAATGTTCCATGACATTACCAAAATTATCATCACGGAAGTGTCCACTTCCATGACGATAAATCGCGCGTCACAAAAGTGCTTTCGTCAAGGGTGACCGACACGTGGCATCCACCGTAACGGAATGCCGTTAAGCTATTGGGTCGGGTTTTGGATCCGATAACCCGTTAACAGCCCCAACCAATGGGGATTTTCCACAAGTAAAATCATCATTGGCTGGAGGAAACACGTGTCGGCTCATTGTTGGGACAGATGTTATCCACTCATTGGACGGAAGGCGCCTATGATACGTCGACACGTGGCACGGCCCAACAGAGGCCCATCCCTGTGAAAAGGCCGACCCGTTTGACATGGTCAAAAGGTGGCAGGCCGGCCCATGGAAAGCCTGTTAACAGCTTGTTCGCATATAGCCCATTTACAGCCCGCTAACCTAAGGCCCGTTACGCCCTATCCGAATTAGGCCCAGTAGCGTCATCTGGGCCACCCAATATGATTCCAGCCCGTTTTCACTTCTGGCCCATGTATGGCCCATGATGTCTTTCGGCCCATATGAGGCCCTATGTAACTCTTGGCCTATTAATGGCCCGTGGTGAAACTGGCCCGTAATGAACAGTGTATAACTTTACACCCATTAACGGCCCGTGGTGAAACTGGCCCGTAATGAACAGTGTATCACTTTACACCCATTAAGGGCCTGTTATTCCGTTGGGCCATTTCCAGCCCATGTTATCTTTCGGCCTTCTCATAGCCCATCTAATCTTGGGCTCATTTCCAGCATTCGTTTACTTACGGCCCGTTACTATCATTTTCTGCTTGTGGGCCAAATTCAGCCCGTGGTTACAGTCGACCCATTTGTGGTCCGTTAATATGTTGGGTTGTTTTCATAGCGTCATCAAATACGGCCTATTAACGATGGCCCGTTATGGTCGGCCCATGAACGGACGATTCCAACTCTATCACGTTTACGGCCATAATGCGGTCTATTTGGCCCATGTTTGGCCAATCGATCATACGGCCCGTATAAGGCCCATTGATGATACGGCCCGCAAAAGGCCCATTGTTTCTATGGCCCATAGAAGGCCCACTGTTTCTACGGCCAGTAGGAGGCCCAGTGTCACTACAGTAAATATTAGCCCATAGTTATTGTGGCCTAGTTTTAAAAAATAGGTTATTGCAGCCACTAGCTAACCGCGGAAAAAAAACTGCCATGACTACAAGCAAACAAATAAACAAGACAACAAGGAAATAAATAAGCAAGCAACTAATGCTAGGCTCTCACGGCTATTACACATATTACATCCACTGGGCAAAAAAGTTCGCCACCAGTGCAAATATAGGGAACACAGCAGAATATAAACGCCACGGCAAAACAAGTCCAGAACTGAAACCACTTCAGAAGAGCTCAAGAAACAATATCCTGGGTACCCATAATGCTGGCAAGATGCTTAGGAAGCTTATTAACTTTCTCCTTTTTGGCGCTTAAGTCCTCCAGCGCTTGTTGTTGCACCAGAAAGTATGCATCTGAATTCTGCAGGGACTTCCTCAGTCCTTCGGCTTCCTGTCGCATAACATCTGATTGATGTCATTCAACTTGAACTTGAGACTCAAGAAGTCGAACTGATTCAGGCAACGAGTTCGAAGAGCTGGTGCCAGTAGTGGTAGCCAGTAGTAACTCGAACACTACATCAAGACAGGACTTTCGGGTTGTCTCAGTGTCTTCAATATAGTTTTTATCAGCTTTCTTGGAGACCAACAGGGATGTCTCACTATCTTGAACCTTATTTGCATTACTTCCTTTACCATTGCATAACAGGGTACTCTTCTCCATATTTTATCCGCGTTCTAAAAGAGAAACAAACAAACGCATCTCAGATTTACAATGTAGTATATGAAACTCATTTTGGTAAACCAGATCAGTAGTAAGGTGGACAGGATAACAGCATGAAACAAACATATATCTATGTAGTATGGTCACTGTATGGTCTATATCATTCTAGTTTATGTTGCCAAATCAAGATAGATACAGTTTGAATCATATCTATTTAAGACAAAGCAGCATAGACAGAATATAAGTGTGGGAAACTACACAGCAATAACAACACTTGTAATGTGCATGGCATGAGAACATAACTGTTTATTCAATTGAAGCTGAAATCAACATAGAGCAAGTTACAACAGCAAACAGCCAAACACGTTGAAGAAACAGGTTTAAAACATATCTGTTGCGCCATTGGAGTTTCAATTGCATCCTTCAAATTTGTAATTAGTTGGTATCAGTAAATACAGTGATGCAAGAGCAAAGTAGTATGAACCATATCTACGGAACCTGACCTGAGAACAATTCTTCTTCTGCTTTAAGTGTTGACTTCGGGTTCGGAGTGGTGGTCCTCATGATTTGGGCACTGCAGTTGCCCTACTAACTGCTCGTGTTTGGGTGCTCTGTGGTGGAGACGGTGTTGTGTCAACGGGAACTGGGTGTCTATTTGCTGGGGTTGGGGTTAGAAGGGGTGTAGCTGGTTCTCTGTCGAACTGGGTAGGGGTACAATCTGCATGAGTGTGGGTTATGTGTGGTGGGGCTGGTTCTTGGGCAAGTACAACCGTGGTTCTATCTGCATCGATAGGTAGCACAATCTTTTCTAAAGACCGTGTTTTTACTCCCACAGATACTGCCATCACTCCCTCCAATTGAAATGGCTGATAAACAAGAAAAGTAATTGAATGTACAGACATTGTAAGATAGACAGGTGCAATGGATAGTAGGGAAGAAAACAGGGCATGAAATAATTCACATTTATGTTGTCTAAGCAAACAGAATAGCAGGACATAATTTCACATATATGATGGCTAATTAAACAGGATAGCATGACACAATTTCACATGTATGATGGCTAACTAAACAGGATAGAATGACATACTTTAAAATATCATGACTACGTAAATAGGATGACATGATATAACTATACGCTGTGTCTATTAAAGTGGTTGGCATGCCATAAATCACAATCATGCCGTCGATGGAAACATGATGGCATGATATAATTCACGGATAGAATGACATAATTTAAAATATGATGACTATGTCAACATGATGAGATGATATAACTATATTATGTCTTTAGAAAATGGGTTGGCATGCCATAATTCAAATACATGATGTCTATGTAAACATCATGGCATGACATAATTCAAATATATGATTTATATACTAAGGAAGTGAGCAGAGGGCAATCGCATATATGATGTGTCAACTAAGGAGATGGCATTCAATATTGTGTATATGATGTAAAAACTAAGCATTGCAATACCACGTATGCATTATATGAGTAATATAACCCTGCCAAGTTTGAGCATACACCTCAGGGGGATAATAGGACTGGTCATCTACCTCTAAATCCTCCTCTGAAGAGCTATCTGTAACCAGCAAGATATCTGCTTCAGCAGGTAGCATTGTCTGCTCTGAAGACCTTGTTTTCACTCCAGATTTCTCCATCACCAATTCAAATGGCTGATGCACAGGAAGAGCAGTTGAATATACAAACATTGTCGACAAAAGCAATGAGAAATACAAAAAAAGGAAGGCATGGTATAATTCACATATATGACGCTTGCCTAAACAGCATGGCATTGCATAATTCACATACATAATGCCTTGCAACAAGATAACATTCCATAATTCACATATATAATGTCTTGCAACAAGATGGCATTGCATAATTCACATATATGGTAATTAGACACTAAACAGGTGGCATTCACACAAAGCATGTCTAAACTAAGCAAATGACATAGCAATGCAAGATACCGTGCGCACGATATGAGCAACATAACCCTGCCAAGTTAGGGCATGCACCTCGGGGGGGGGGGATATGACTGGTCATCTGTCTCTGAATCCTCCTCTGAGGAGCTATTGGTAACCAGCAAGACATGCGCTTCGTCAGATAGCATTGTGTGCTCTGAAGACCTTGTTTCCACTCCAGATTTTTCCATGACCGTGTCGAATGGCTGATGCACAGGAAGAGTAATTGAATGTACTAAAATTGTTGACAAATTTAACACGTAATAAAAAAATGATGGCATGATATAATTCACATATAAGATGACTGGCTAACCAAGGTGGCATTGAAAAATTCACATATATGATGCCTGGCTAGAAAAGATGGCATTGCATGATTCACATATACGATAAAGAAACTAAACAGATGGCATTGACACAAAGCATGTCTAAACTAAGCATATGACATCTTTAATGTATACAGTAATCAATGCAAGGCACCATATGCATGATATTACCAACATCAGCATGCCAAGTTAGAGCGAAGACCTCATGGGGTAAATAGGAGTGGTCTTCTCCTTCTGAATCCCCCTCATAACAATTATCTTCCTCTTGATTACGATCCGAAATGGGTGGAGGGGGCTGCCTTTGCGCCCACCATGGAACGACGTCTGCATGAAATTTTATTGCCATGCAAGGCTCGTCTCTTTTGCTCTACATGATTAGTTCCATTGTGTATAATAATTGGCATGCATAGGAATAAAACATAGCGAGATTATGTAAGGAGTGCATGCACAAATCCAGAGTGATGGTAGCAAACTGTGGATAGACCCAAAACCAATGATAGCAGGCAGATAATAGCTTTAGTTTAAAAATACAGATAATGGCTCCTTTAATGTTTGTTTGCACCCAACATGAAACTCATAGTAGACACCGAAGATTAACCAGATAGTAGACCGATAGTACTGATTGCTGCCCCAATATGTACCCCACAACCATTTAAAAACTCAAGTTTCAGCATTAGTTTGGACCTGACTCCGAGTCTAATAGGTGAACACGATGATAATGTAGCGTGTCATCATATTAAGCGACGCATAATGTAAGCAGACACGGAAGAGTGCGACCTCTCTTGCGGACCCATGTAGTCCTCAAGGTCATCTGCTCAGTTGATGATGGTAATGCAGTTGCCGTGGCTGCCGGTGGCGGGGAAGAAGATCTGAGGTGGTGAAAGACAGTCTGGAGAGCGGATCCCTGCTGTGGTGAACTCTTCCGTCGTTGGAGCAGCTGAGCTGGGGTGGAACACAGCGCCGCAGGAGCAGGACAAACCACACAAGGTTTTCTTTGACGCATATCTGTAACAGAAGTAATTGAGTAAGGGCTTGTTTGAATTTGAGGATTCTAACAATGCAGGGATAGGAAATAGACTGGAATAGGATAGGAATGCACGTGCAAAACAGAGAATTTAAAAACACAGGATTTCTGCCAATTTGGGTGTTTGATTCACAACAATTGGAAGATCACAAGATGCAAAAAAGCATGGTGAGATTAAGTGAAACCACAAGAAAATGTACGGTTATAATGCTATTATGCTACTATCTCTTAGTCTTGTGCTTGATGAATAGGAATATGAAAAGGAGGAGAAGTGGAAATTAGAATTCCTACGGTTTTTCTTTCAAGGAGACACTAAAGGAACAAATCCTACAGTTTTCCTTTGCTCCATTCCTTTGCACCAAGTTCATGAAAGTAGTACCATAGGAAACTTTCCAATTCCGATGTTTTTCATTCAATTTTCCTTTCAAGCACTGGCGATTCTAGTAGGCAGGCTTGAGCAAGGAAAATCCTACACTAAAAAATGTTTTTGTGCTACTTCTATTACTTTGGACCCAGGCCACTGCCATACTAGCTCAACTCCCAGGCCCAACGACAAATGCACAGCTCAAACGCGCAGAGATAAATAATGATGGCGTTCAAGAGAGTCCATCACGGATAGCTAAGTTGCCTGGTTCCTCATTGCTTGTCATATAGTAGGATAAAATAATCGTATTTCCCGTTACTACGAGTGCTCAGTGGACAATATATATAACATGTAGAGTAAAAAATAGATGCAACAAGTGTACAACCTCTTTGGCGAAGCCATGTCGATCTCAGCGTGATTGGGTTGGCCGGTGAGAATGCTCCGGCTGACTTGGCTGTTGGATGAGGGGAAGAAGATCTTAGGCGTCTGGAGATGGAGCCCGAGGTACTGCTCCGATGTAATGGAGGGTTTCGTTGTTGGAGCAGCTCCGGTGAGTTGTACTACGCTGAGGCTGAAGCAGGACAAGAGAGACAACGAACAACGTTAACCTGAGTGGCATTCTAATAGCAGCTCCAATACTTGACGTAAAATACATAACCACAAAGTGCTAGATGTAAAATACATCAGCCGCTCATCTCTGAACTTAACTGTCGAAACTGAATTTAACTGTCGAAACTGAACTTAACTGTCGAAACTGAACTTAACTGTCGAAACTGAATTAAGCTGTCGAAACTAAATTTTGTTGTCAAAACTCAACGCACTAGCAAGGTGAGGCTACACGTCGGTCGACTGACATTTTCATCTCTGGTCAGTCGATTTTGTAGCCGTTGGATACGAAATCAAGGGCATGCGGTTCATCTTCAACCTCCACCCCCCCTGAGCCACCAGCCACCACCGGCCAAACAGCAGCCCCCCGCCGCCCGCGGCCGGCGGTGCGCCGCCCCGCCCACCCCGAAAACACTCCCCACCGCCAGTCCGCCACCCCCCCTGGCCAGCCCTCTAGGCTCCCCCGTGCCGAGCTTTTGAAAGCACAAGTGCTCCCTGGGTGGTTTTGGTAATTAATGTCAACATATCTCTTGTTGGACTAACACTTTTACCTGGTATGTTTCAGATAAGTTCAACAAATGGAGTGGCATGGGCTGGAGGATGTGGAACCCCTTCAAGATGCTAAGGACAAAGGATTGGCTCAAGCTTCAAGATCAAGACTCTACATTTTATATTTTAGTGATCCAATATCACATTGAGTCTATAGGAAAAGCCAATACTATCAAGGAGGGATGAGGTGTTGCTTAATGAGCCTCTTGCTTCATGTGCTTAGTGATATGCTCCAGAATCCTCAACTACCTTCCCACATCCACATATGACCTAAACCAAAAGTCAAACTCGGCCCCACCGATTCTTTCTCACCGGCGCCACCGAGTTTCACATGTCATAGCCACTGCCACAAACCCTAGCAAATCGGTTTCACCGATAGGGCTCTTGGTCTCACCGAGATGGGATTGTAATCTCACTGTGTAGGTCCATTGCCAAAATCGATCTCACCGAGTTTGAGCAATCGGTAATACCGAGATTACAATGCAAATCCTCTGGTTAGCTTATTACCAAAATCGGTCACACCGAGTTTGTGTAATCGGTCTCACCGAGTTTGCCTGACCAACTCTCTTGTTTGCTTATTACCAAAATCGGTCCCACCGAGTTTGTGTAATCGGTCACACCGAGATTACGTTATGCCCGAACCCTAACCATATCGGTCCTACCGGGTTGCATCTCACTCCCACCGAAAATCCTAACGGTCACTAGGTTTGCTGAATCGGTCCGACCGAGTTTAACGATTCGGTCCCACCAAGTTTGGCAGATTGTGTGTAACGGTTAGATTTTGTGTGGAGGCTATATATACCCCTCCACCCACTCTTCATTCGTGGAGAAAGCCATCAGAACATACCTTCACTTCCAATACACATTTACTGAGAGAGAACCACCTACACGTGTGTTGAGGTCAAGATTTTCCATTCCTACCATATGAATCTTGATCTCTAGCCTTCCCCAAGTTGCTTTCCACTCAAATCTTCTTTCCACCAAATACAAATCCTATGAGAGAGAGTTTAGTGTTGGGGAGACTATCATTTGAAGCACAAGAGCAAGGAGTTCATCATCAACAAACCATTTGTTACTTATTGGAGAGTGGTGTCTCCTAGATTGGCTAGGTGTCACTTGGGAGCCTCCGACAAGATTGTGGAGTTGAACCAAGGAGTTTGTAAGGGCAAGGAGATCGCCTACTTCGTGAAGATCTACCGCTAGTGAGCCAAGTCCTTCGTGGACGACGGCCGTGATGGAATAGACAAGGTTGCTTCTTCGTGGACCCTTCGTTGGTGGAGCCCTCCGTGGACTCGCGCAACCGTTACCCTCCGTGGGTTGAAGTCTCCATCAACGTGGATGTACGATAGCACCACCTATAGGAACCACGCCAAAACATCCGCGTCTCCAATTGCGTTTGAATACTCCAAACCCTTCCCTTTACATTCTTGCAAGTTGCATGCTTTACTTTCCGCTGCTCATATACTCTTTGCATGCTTGCTTGATATGTATTGTGTTTGTTAAACTTGTGCCTAAACTCCACCTAAACTTAAGAATATTAAAAACTGCAACTTTTGGCACTTAGTGTCTAATCACCCCCCTTCTAGACACCTCTTCTCGATCCTTTCAATTGGTATCAGAGCATTGGTCTCCATTGCCTTGGTTTAAACACCTTTGGAGGAAGATGGATGTGTCTACTTTAGGGAGTCTTAGACATAGAGTGCCCATTCTTGATGGAGAGTATTTTCATGAGTGGAAAAATGAAATGCTTGAGATTTTCAATGAATATCATTTGAACAAGTACATTGCTAATCCTTGTGCACCTCATATTAATCCTTTGCACCCTACCCTAGATGAAGATATTGACATGATTCGTAATCTTAGAACTGTTGAGCTCATCATTAGAGGATTGCCCAAAAATTTGATTGCTGGTTTGCCTACTCTTGATTGTGCCTATACTATATGGAAATTTCTTGAGGAACGATTTCCCGATTATTCCTTAAAAAAATTAGACGAAATTCTCCATAAGTCTATTGCTTTGAGTAAGATGAACTCTAGTGATCCTAGTTTTGGTGATTGTCTATTTGAGCTTACCAATCTCATGCACGCTAAAGGAAACATTGGAATCATTAGCAATATCATATCCGAAGCTATTAGAATTCATAAAGGTAACCATTGTGATGATCATTTATCTAATGAATTACCCTCTCTAGGAATTGATCAATCACAAGATGATGTTGAACATGGATACTATGATGAAGATGATGATAGTGACTATGATCTTGATGATGCAATGAGGCATTTTGGCCTTATGGCAAATCTTCGCGGCTACATGGCTGGAGGAAAGGAATGGGTCCTTAATAGTGGATGTACTAATCATATGACCGGAGATGAAGATATGTTCAATGAGCTTGCTGAAAACGACGGCCCTCGAAAATATGTCACTTTTGGTGATAATTCAAAGGGTAAGGTGGTTAGCCTTGGTAAGGTGGTCATCTCACATGATAGCTCCATACAAAATGTCATGCTCGTTGAATCCCTTGGATACAATTTACTTTCAGTTTCTAGACTTGCAGATTTCGGTTTCAATGTCTTATTCACTGAAGTAGATTGCCAAGTGTTTCATAGAGACAATCATAAAATGGTCTTTACAGGTATACGTAGAGGAGATCTTTACATTGTTGACTTCACTAAAAGGGCTAAACCTAAAACTTTCTTAATCGCTAAATCTTCTAAAGGCTGGTTGTGGCATAGAAGACTAGGTCATGTTGGAATGCGAAATCTTGATAAACTTATTAAAGGTGATCATATCCTTGGAATAAAAGATGTCGTATTTGACAAGGATAGACTTTGTAGCGCTTGTCAAGCAGGGAAACAAGTTGGAGGAAGTCAACGCATGAAGAACATCATGACCACAAGAAGACCACTCGAGCTACTTCACATGGATCTCTTTGGTCCAAATGCATACAAGAGTCTCGGTGGTAACTCATTTGGTCTAGTCATAGTTGATGATTTTTCAAGATTTACGTGGGTGTTCTTTCTTGATGACAAATCGCAGGTCCAAAAGATCTTCAAAAACTTCGCTAGGAAGGCCCAAAATCAGTTTGACGTGAAGATCAAGAAGGTTCGGAGTGACAACGGAACGGAGTTCAAGAACGCAAGTGTGGACACCTTTCTTGACGAAGAAGGAATTTCACACGAGTTCTCGGCTAGGTACACACCTCAACAAAATTGAGTTGTTGAGAGGAAGAACCGGACTATTATCGAGATGGCAAGAACGATGCTTGATGAGTACAAGACGCCAAAGCACTTCTGGGCGGAAGCGGTTGAGACAGCTTGTCATGCAACAAATCGCTTGTATCTTCACAAGCTACACGGCAATACGGCATACGAGCTCCTCACCGGTAACAAACCCCAAGTTGGATACTTTCGAGTATTCGGCTCAAAATGCTACATTCTTGATAAGCATCGTCGTTCTAAATTTGCTCCTAAGTCTCATGAAGGTTTCCTACTTGGTTATGGCTCAAACTCTCACACTTACCGTGTCTACAACAATTTCACCCGAAAGGTTGAGGAGACGGTAGATGTGAAGTTTGATGAATCTAACGGCTCGCGAGTAGAGCAATTGCCAATTGATGTAGGATACAAAGACCCTTCGGAAGCAATTCAAGACTTGTCCATCGGCAAGATTCGTCCAACGGAAATGAAGGAGAGTACCTCGTCCGTCAAGTGGAAGCTTCTACCTCACGATAAGGTGAACCAAGAGTTGATACGGAAGCATCCACAAGTGGGACACGCCAAGATGAAGAAAACGAGGAAGTACACCAAGATGAACACCAACAACCTCCTTCTCCACCACGACGAGAGAACAACAACATCAACAATGAAGAAGGCCAAGAAGATGAAGAGGATGTTCCACCCCGACCCAAGCAAAAGCTTTCACGAGTTCGAGCAAGAATTGCCAAAGATCATCCCGTCGAGCAAATCAACAAAGATATTCAAACCGGGAGAATCACTCACTCTAAAACTCGTTTAGCTAACTTTTGTGAACATTACTCATTCATCTCTAGCATTGAACCTATGATGGTTGAAGAAGCATTGGAGGATCCAGATTGGATAAACGCTATGCATGAAGAGCTACACAACTTTGAGAGAAATCAAGTGTGGACATTGGTCGAGAAGCCCGACAACAACCACAACATCATTGGTACCAAATGGGTGTTTCGCAACAAGCAAGATGAAGATGGACAAGTGGTTCGCAACAAAGCACGTCTCGTCGCCCAAGGCTACACACAAGTTGAATGTATGGACTATGGTGAGACTTATGCTCCCGTTGCTAGACTTGAGTCCATTCGCACCTTACTTGCCTATGCTAATCACCATGATATCACCTTGTACCAAATGGACATTAAAAGTGCTTTTCTAAATGGCAAAATTGAGGAGGAAGTTTATGTTAAGCAACCTCCCGGATTTGTCAATCCTAAGAAACCTAATCATGTTTACAAACTTCACAAAGCTCTTTACGGTCTTAAACAAGCTCCTAGAGCATGGTATAAATGCTTGAACAAGTTTCTTATTGAAAAAGGCTTTGAAATTGGTAAAATTGACTCTACTATTTTCATTAAAAGGGTTAATGGAGAACTATTTGTGTTCCAAATTTATGTTGATGATATCATATTTGGTTCAACTAACCCTCAATTTAGTGAGAAGTTTGGAAAGCTAATGTCGGAGAAGTTTGAGACGTCTATGATGAGTGAACTCAAATTCTTTCTCGGTTTGCAAATCAAGCAAACTAAGGAAGGTACCTTTGTCTCTCAAACAAAGTACACCAAAGACTTATTCAAGAAGTTCAATATGCAAGAATGCAAAGGTATGACTACACCGATGCCTACTAGTGGACATCTTGATTTGACCAAAGATGGTGAACCGGTTGATCAAAAAGTTTATCGCTCTATGATTGGTTCATTGCTATATCTATGTGCCTCGCGTCCCGATATTATGCTAAGTGTGTGCATGTGTGCATGATATCAAGTTGCTCCTAAAGAATGTCATCTTAAGACTGTGAAAAGGATAGTGAGATACTTAATCCATACACCAAATTTTGGCATTTGGTATCCTAAGAGGTCCTCTTTTGATCTTGTTGGCTATTCCGATACGGACTATGTCGGAGACAAGGTTGATGGAAAGTCCACTTCGGGTACTTGTCAATTCCTTGGTAGATCTCTTGTGTCTTGGTCTTCCAAGAAACAAAATTCGGTATCCTTATCCACCGCCAAGTGGAATACATTGCCGCTGGTTCATGTTGTGCTCAATTACTTTGGATGACCCAAACTCTTAAAGATTATGGGATATATGTGAAACATGTTCCATTGCTATGTGACAATGAAAGTGCTATTAAGATTGCTCACAATCCCGTGCAACACTCTCGAACTAAGCATATTTAAGTTCGTCATCATTTCATTCAAGATCGTGTTGCCAAAGGGGACATTGACATTAAGCATGTTCGCACCGATAAGCAATTAGCGGATATATTCACTAAACCACTTGATGAGAAAGTGTTTTGCAGGTTGAGAGGTGAATTGAACATCATTGATGCTTCAAACTTGGAGTAGGAACTCCATTTGATACATGCGGGGCATGAGCCTATGACTAATCCTCGATATTTCTCTTATGATGCTATTCAATATGTCTTCGATATATTTGTACCTTGCATGTTATCTAACCCGTGTAGGTACTTGGTTGAATCTAAATCTATGAGATTGAAACTCACTCACATCTTGAACAATCTCTACATCACCAAGTCTCTACACAATGGTGGTTGAAGACAAGGAAGCACGAAACCATTCAAACATATCCTTTGACAAATTCTATGATTAAATCCTGTAATTGTCATTTTGGATACACAAGTGCTCTTCCTTGCAAGACTAACCCATGTAGGTAGATGAACTCAAACTCCAAGTGGTGCTCCCAATTCTTGATGAACTACATCAACCTTGAGCAACCCACACAAGTTCAACTACATGAGCAAGATCAACACCACCACCCAAGGTATGTCATTCCATCTTAGAGAAGCTTTACTCCAAGTCATGAGTCAAAGCAACTCGACAAGATGTGAATACATCAAGATGCTTAAACAAAAAATGGAAACCCCATTTTGAGCTTAAACGATGAGTATGACCTATGATCAAGTGATCTCACTTGACTCCTAAGTCAATATACTCTAACATAGGAGACTTTGTCGCCGACCATCTCTAGATGAAGTTCTTTTGTGTTCTGTTCTATGTTATTATTTGTCATTTGCATATTTGTTTCTCCTTTTCAACAAAAAAAACTTCATCTAGATCTTTTAGTTTCTTTTCTTTTTGTTCTGCATTTTCTGCATCCAATTCATTGCAAATCTTTCAGTTAATGCCTTGCATATCCTTGCGAGATTTTACTTGTCTAGTGAGCTGAGGTGACAAGTAGTTTCACTCTAATGAACTCAGTCCCACCGGTTTGTTTTCTTCAGCTCAACCGAAACCTTTCGGTGCAACCAAAGCACACAACTCAGAGTCATCGATTTCACCACAGAAAAACCAACTTGCCACTTATTCCTGATTTCTATTTGCTCCAGCTCCACTCAATGATTCTTGTCCTCTACCAGCATCATGTTACACATACTGCTTTGCTCTGTGACTCAAGGACCAACCCATTTGTATCACATGTCCAGAAGACCCTTCTTGGAAATGGATGTCAAAGGGGGAGAGAGAGATCACATCAAAGCTTAATCCTTCCTATAGGGGGAGAAAGAGAGAATACTCAGGGGGAGAGAAAGTAATATCATCAATGACCCCAGATGCTTGGTGTTCAAGAGGAGAGATGTCACATGTCTTTAAGAGGGGAAAGACATGATGTTTGATACTCTGATTTTATTGCATATCTTTACCTTTGGGGACATATCTATATCCAATGTGGTACTTAGTACTCACTCTACATGTCATCCCAGTCTTGGTTCTCTTGTGGTTTCTCTTGCTTGCTCTGGTTAGTACGTGTATCTGTGTTATTTAACCTTGTTTGTGCAGGTTCCTCCCATCCTAAGCCAACTCAAGTGTCGGTGGGAAAAGACACCTATGGTATCACATGAATCCCTACGACGGTTGCGGGGCGCGGGGTTGTGAACAGAGCGGATCAAACAGATAGCACACGGTTCCTTTACCCAGGTTCGGGCCGCAAGGATACGTAAAACCCTACTCCTGCTTTGGTGGATTGTATATCTGAGTTCCTGAGCTAGCTATGGGGCGTCGAGAACTCCAAAAAGTCGAATCCTTCTCCTGGTCGCCTTGGGCCTCCTTTTATAGGAAAGGGGTTGCCACAGTGGCACACAGGAGGTGGAAAGGGTATAGTAGCGCGAGGTTATCCTTCGCATTACATGACAAGGCGCATTTAATGTGCCTTGCTTAGGTGTCCTTGCTTTATTGGGGGCGGGGGAGAGCCCCGTCTCATCCGTCGCCGCTCCCTCTTGCGTCGACACGCGCCCTGGCTAGCGCTGCCTGCGGTGCCATGTAGGCAGGTAGGCAGCTGAGGTGGCGCAGTGGTGGGTCTCCATGAAGACCTGCATGCCGCCACGCAGGTGTCTGCCCAACTGGTTGGGTTGGCAGCTGCATGAGAACGGTGGTGTGGGTGCGACTGGCGCGGGCCTGATGGTGGCCCCATGATATCCTTGGCAAGGGCCTTGCTGTGGCCCCGGCAAGGGTCTTGACGCGGCCCCGACAAGGGTCTTGCCGTGGCCCCGGCAAGGGTCTTGCCGCGGCGCCTGCTGTCATCCCCGACAAGGCTCTTGCCGGGGGCCTTGTGGTCCTCCTTGGCTGGGATCCCGCCAAGGATCATCACCTTCTAAAGTGGGTCTCTGATCTTGAATGTCGTTACAAAGATCTGCATGCCACCACGGGGTTGTCTCCCGAATCCTTGCCCCATGGGGGCAGTGGACTCGAGGGTGACTTCGCTCCGTAGGTGTGGGGCGAGCTGCCACGGCAAGGGTCTTGCCGGGTTAGCTAAAGCTGCCCCCCAGCAAGGATCTTGCCGGGGGGATCTGTGCTGTCCCCTTTGCTCTTTGTGGTCTTGGCGTCGTTCTGCTTCCCTTCACCTTCGGCCTTACCTTGGCTTACCTCCCTTGCCGTGCTTGGTGTGGCGGTGCTCGTGGCTCAGACTGCCCGTGCACAGTTATAGGGGTACAAAAAGTGTACCCCAACCCCCTTTTTGTACACCGACAGGAGCCCCCGGGCCTGGGCCACACATAAGCGCAACGCGTTGTTGGGCTAGGCCCAAAAACGGTGTGCGGGCAGGCAGGGAGGTTTTTCCGCGGTAAGTTTCTCCGCGCGTTGCGCTTCCCATGCATCTCGCGCGTGGCGCGGCATGGGGAGGCGTGCGTGACGTGGGCGGCATGCGTGGGGCTGAGCTCTGCACGCATGCGTCACGTCGTAGAAAAGGGGGCGGTTCGCACCTTCCCCATAAACGGAGGGAGGCGCGGAGGCGCGGTCCATTTACTGAACAGGGCCGAGGCGTGGTCTTCAAGGCGTCCACTCCCTACGATCACAGGGTGGGGAGAGGTCGCCTCACCCGTCTCCTCGGTTCTACACGCTCGTCACGTGGCGCCCATGCGCTTGGGGTGGCAATCGATGGAGGCGGGAAACCGGGCCGTCGCGGGCTGGGGCAGTGGGTCGGTCCCGGTCCCCTGCGCCTTCCGCGTCTTGATTGGCGGAGCGGGGCGGCCGAGCCCCCACCCCGTCCCTTTACAAAGAGCGGGAGGGGCATGGCGTCCTGCATTCCTTCCTCTCCTTCCTTCTTCAGCTTCTGCTCCCCTCCCTTCCATTCTCCATGGAGAGAGGGAACCCTGGTCCTTCAACGGTGGCGATGCGGGTCGCCGCTCGACAACGCGTCCCTCCTTCTCCTGCACCTGCGGTGGCAGAGCTAGCCGCAAGGGGAAGGGGGAGGGGGCGAGGCCGTGGGCGAGGCCGAGGAGCTCGGGGAAGAGGAGGACGGGGCGGCGCGCCGGCCTCGCCTCCGCCAGCAGCTCCTCCCCCCATGGAGGGCCACGTTGGGGACGACCCTTGTGAGTTCTTCGTCAGGCTGCGCCGGCCGCCTCGCCGTCGCCTTCGTCTCCCGACCCCATTCGCGCGGGAGATGGAGTTGGATCCGCCGGAATCACTGTGGCTGCACATGAGGGGTTGTGGGATCAGCGGTACGCGGGTTCGCGTTCACTTCCCAGCCCCTCACGTGATGTATCTTTGTCGGGGATGGAAGACGTTCGCTCATATCCACCGCTTGACGGAGGGGCTCACTCTCCATTTCAAGCTGATGGAGGGCGGCCTCCTCTCCATCAAGGTCTTCGGGTGCTTCGGGACCCGGGCAAGGTGCTGCGTGGAGAGCTCTTCTGATAGCAATGACTCCTCCTCGGGCGGGAGTGACGAGGAGGACAGCGGCAGCGACGACGAGGGTAGCAGGCGGCAGGATGACGGGTCCGACTAGGTGTCGGGTGCCGCCTCGTGCGGCACCGGCGGCCAATCATCCGTGTCGCCGGCTCCCTGAACTTCTCGGGGTCGTCTCCTTGGGCGGCTGGTGTTGGGAGGCTGCAGAAGAGGAAGAGGGCGGGCGGCAAGGCCGTCAACTCGGAGTACGCGGGCACCGACGCCTTCGACGCGTGCTGACGTCCTGCCGCCTCGTCTTCGAGCTCTGCTTCCGGCGCCGCCATCACCATCCAGCCTCCGGACGGCCACCGAGATGTTCTCTTGGTGTCTTCTGCTACCCGTAGCTCGCCTAGGCACCCCTTTTGCCCTTTTCGCCTCCTTGACCTGCCTCCTGAGGAGAGAGACAAGAAAGGGATTACGGGCACCTTATCTCTTTTTAGTTTGCAAGCCTTTGGGCCTTAGCTGAATTTAGAACTCGTAATCCCATCATTCATGTTTTTCATTCCCTATGTACTGTACCTGGGTGGAATGTTTTTAATGAAAAAGGGATGCTTGTGGGGTCATTTTTTTGCAGGTAGAACCCACGACAAGGAGCAAATCCTTGATATCTTTTAAGATAAACATTTCCTCACCCGACAACAGGCCTTGCCGTCTCCCCACTTCATTCAACCTTTCTCACGCCCTTGGCGGAGGCAGGGATGAGGCGGGTTCAGGCTCCCCATTTCATCCTTTCGCTGCCGCGACTACGACCAAACCCGGCCCCAGGAACGAGCCCTAGGGCCTAGAGTTAGGGGAGCACGGTAGTTTTTATGAAAAACGAGGTTTCACATACCTCAGTCCATAAGGGAATGCATGATAAGCGATGAAGAACTTATCTGAAGCTGTAGCCCCCGACAACTTTGGTTTGCCGGGGTGAATCTTTGCTCTTGCATCCCCCGGTAGTACTGGCTTGCCGGGGTCTAGATGTTGGTATGTCCCTCTTCTCTTCTTCGTCCTTAGTGATCCGGCAAGGATATCAGTGAGTCCTGTGAACCAAAGAAGACAAAAGAACGGCGAAGGGACGCACACTCGACCTCTAAGCTAGGGGTTAGCCGCCGCCAAGCACTATCAACCCTAACCAAGGACGAGACTCGACCTATGCATGCTATAACTTTAGGGCGCCAGCGCTTCATTTATTTATGCTCAGGGTCTGTGCCTGGCTTTGTACAAAGGGTTACATGCATCATCGGCAATGCTTGTACAAAAGGTGGCTTACCGGGGGGGCCGGCAAGCCGCGCCTCACGGGTAAAACTTGCGAAGATGCTCAATGTTCCAGGAGTTACTCACCGGAACGGCATCCTCGGTGTCCAGGCGGACTGCGCCGGGCCTGGTGACTCGTATTACCCGGTAAGGGCCTTCCCACTTTGGCACCAACTTGTTGGAATTCTTGGTCGATTGAACGCGCTGAAGGACAAGGTCGCCTTCCTCAAGGCTTCGGGCATGAACCTTGCGGCTATGGTAGCGGCGCAAGGCTTGCTGGTAGCATGCTGCTCTCATAGCCGCCCGAAGACGATCTTCCTCAAGGAGCAGTGCGTCATCTTGCCGCAATTGCTCTTGCTCAAGCTCATCATAAGCGAGCACTCAAGGTGACCCGTATATGAGTTCAGTGGGGATAACTGCTTCTGCCCCGTATACCAGGGCAAAGGGTGTCTGGCCGGTGGCTCGATTCGGTGTCGTCCTGATTGACCAAAGAACCGTCGGCAACTCATCAATCCAGCGCCTTCCGCTCTTGTGCAGCCTGTCAAAGGTCTTGGTCCTTAAGCCTCGCAGCACTTCAGCATTTGCCCTCTCAACTTGACCATTGCTTTGTGGGTGAGCAACGGAAGCGAAACAGACTTTGCTGCCGAGGTCTTGAGTATATGGCATGAAGGTGCGGCTTGCGAACTGTGTGCCGTTGTCGGTGATGACCCTGTTGGGTACACCGAAACGGCACACTAGCCCCTTGAAGAACTTGACGGCTGACTGAGCTGTGACCTTCCTCACTGCTTCCACCTCTGGCCGCTTTGTGAACTTGTCGATTGCAACATACAAGTACTCAAAGCCCCCGACAGCGCGGGGGAAAGGGCCCAGTATATCGAGCCCCCTGACCGAGAAGGGCCAGGAGAGAGGAATGGTTTGAAGGGCTTGAGCTGGCTGATGAAGCTTCTTTGAATGGAACTGACACGCTTCACACCTGGTGACGAGTGTCGTCGCATCCTGGAGGGCGGTGGGCCAGAAGAAACCTTGCCGGAATGCCTTGCCGGCAAGGGCCCTTGACCTGATGTGGGATCCACATATGCCTCCGTGTATCTCCGCCAACAGCTCCAGTCCTTCCTCTCGAGGGATACACTTCAATTACACACCGTTCGGTCTCTTCCTGTACAGGACGTCATTGATGAACTGGTGGTAGAGCGACGGGCTACCTTTTCCGCTTCTTCCTGCTCCTCAGGAAGTTCCCCTGTTTGGAGGAATCGGACGGTATGTTGTGCCCATGATAGAGCCTGGGGCTCGACGGCGAGGACTAAAGGCATCTCCTCCGCTATAGGAGCAGCTGTCTTGACGGCAAGAGCTTGGCGCTCCGCCGGAGCTAGCCGTCCCGTGGCGGGCTCAGTGTCCCCGGCAACATCCTTGCCGGCGGCTCCGGGGAGCTCGGCGGGAAAGTACTTGTCGGGCCCTGATTTCCTCCTCTTGTTCTGCTCTATTGATGGATCAACGGATGGCTGAGTTAGCTGAAGCACAAAGGTACCTGGTTCCACAGGTAGCTTGAGGGTAGCGCGCTATGACAGGTAATCGGCGATATCGTTCTCCGCTCGGGGAACGTATTCAGCCTGTATACCGTCAAAACGCTCTTCCAGCTTTCTCACTTCATCAACATAGGCCTTCATCAACGGGCTCTGGTAATCCTTGTTGACTTGCTTCACGACAAGCTGCGAGTCGCCCCTGACGATGAGCTTTTTTATTCCGAGGTCCGCCGTGATCCTAAGACCGGCAGGCAGCCCTTCGTATTCTGCCGTATTGTTTGTTGACACCTCCCTGGGGAAGTGCATCTGGATCACGTACTTGAGGTGCTCTCCAGTGGGGGCGACGAGTAGTACGCCAGCACCCGGCACCTTGTAGGGAGAAAGCCCCATCAAAGTACATGATCCAATTGCAACTTGCCTCCTTGCCGGGGAGAGCAGTCTCTTGGGCTTCTTCGTCAGGTGTTGCGGTCCACTCTGCAATGAACTTCGCCAGGACTCGGCTCTGGATCGTCGAAGTGCTTTCAAACTTGAGGACAAAGCTGGACAGCTCCCGTGCCCATTCCACAATCCTCCCCGTTGCATCTGGATTGTGCAATATCCATTGCAGAGGGAGGCGAGTGACGACAGTGATCTCGTGTGCCTAGAAGTAGTGACGCAACTTCCTCGAGGCCATGAGGAGGCCAAAGAGCAGTTTCTACACGCCGGAGTACCTTGATCTAGCCCGCTGCAGGAGGGACCTAACAAAGTAGACCGGGTGCTGCATCATTTTCTTCTTCGGCGGCACTTCGATTGGCTGTGTCGTCTCCGCATTGGTGGTGTCGGGCTCTGCCGCTGCCATTACCTTGTCGTCAACCTCTCTCTATGCTACTAGTGCGGCGCTGACCACCTGGTTCATTGCCGCTAGGTATAGCAGCAACGGCTCCTGGGGCCTAGGCGCAACTAGTGTTGGTGCGGAGGAGAGGTACTTCTTCAAATCTTGCAATGCTGCTTCGGCTTCTGGCGTCCACTCCACCGGGCCCGCCTTTTTCAGGATTTTTTAAAAAGTGGAGGGCGCGCTCGGCAGACTTGGATATGAACCTGCCCATGGCAGCGACACAACCAGCAAGTCGACGCACATCCTTGATTCGCTTGGGTGCTTCAATCTGCTCTATAGCTTTGATCTTGTCCGGATTGGCCTCTATCCCACGTTGTGACACAAAGAACCCAAGAAGCTTGCCGGACGGGACGCCAAAGACGCACTTCTCAGGGTTCAGCTTGAGATTGATCTTGCGCAGGTTTGCAAATGTTTCTTGCAAATCTGTGATGAGGCTTGCCCTGTCCTTGGTTTTTACCACTATGTCGTCCATAGAAGCTTCCATATTTCTATGGAGCTGGGGTTCAAAACCAATCTTGACCGCCCTTGCAAACGTCGAACCAGCACTCTTCAACCCGAAAGGCATCCGTATGAAACAATACGTACCACATGGGGTGATGAATGCTGTTTTCTCTTCGTCTTCTCTTGTCATGAAGATCTTGTGGTAGCCGGAGTAGGCGTCGAGGAATGACAACAGATCACACCCAGCCGTGGAGTCCACAATCCGGTCGATGTGCGGCAACGGGAAGGGGTCTTTAGGGCAAGCCTTATTGATATTTGTGTAATCAATACATAGCCTCCACTTCCCATTTGCCTTGCGCACTACGACCGGATTGGCCAACCACGTTGGATGGAGCACTCCTCTTACCAAACCCACTGCTTCCAGTTTCCGGATCTCTTCCGTGATGAACTCTTGTCGTTCCAAAGCTTTCTTTTTGACCTTCTGCTTGACGGGCCGCGCATGAGGACAGACAGCAAGGTGGTGCTCAATCACCTCCCTGGGAACGCCGGGGATGTCGGAGGCTTGCCAGGCAAACACATCGACATTCGTCCGCAGGAAGGTGACGAGCGCGTCTTCCTATTTGTCGTCAAGGGTGGATCTTATAGTGAAAGCTCCTCCCGTGTCGTCCTCATTGACAGAAACCTTCTTGGTTCCCGGCGGAATGGCCCTAGGCTTCTTGTTTCCGCCGGCGGAGCTCTCTGGCACGTCCACGATGGTAGCGCTACACTACGAAGAGGTGCGCTTGCCGGAGTGGGTGTTCGAGGTCTCACCGGCCTTCTTCTTCTTCTTCCCTCCCGGGGTCCCAGCGGCAGGAGCAAGTGCCCTAGCGGCGGCAGCTGCTGCAACCGCTTGCTGGTATAGTTGGTCGGTGCAAATCAGCGCATCTTTCTTGTCGGAGGGGATGGTGATGATCGTCACGGGCCCTGGCATCTTCAGGGTGTTGTATGCGTAGTGTGACGCCGCCATGAACTTGGCCAGCGCTGGGCGGCCAAGGATCCCGTTGTAGGGAAAGGGGATCTTGGCAACATCAAACACGATCCTCAACGTCCTGAAGTTCAGGTCGCTTCCAAAAGTCAAGGGTAGTGTGACCTTTACCTTGGATTGGCTTCTTCCCGGGTTGACCCCTTGAAACATACCCATCTCTTCGAGGTCTCCGTCGGGAATCTATAGTTTCTCGATCACGGCAGGCGAGATCAAGTTCAGACCGGCCCCGCCATCGACTAGCATCTTTGTCACCTTGAGGTTGCGTATTGTTGGTGAAACCAACAACGACAAGCACCCGACCGCAGTAGTGCGATCAGGGTGATCCTCGGTGTCAAAAATGATAGGTGTGCTGGACCACTTCAGCGGCCTTTGGGCATCAAACGACGGCTCTGCCGCTGTAATCTCTCGCGCCCACTGTTTAAGCCGGTGGTGAGAAGTATGCAACAAGGCCCCGCCGTCGACGCACATGGCCTCTGTAGCTTTCTGAAACTCTTGGTCGCCGGACTCATCGTCCTCTTCGTGGTCGTCGTCTTCTGGCTTCCTGTCATGGCCCCGGGCGGGCCTCTCCTGTTGTTTATCCTTGCCGCGACGGCCCGCCTGGCCGTCACGCTTCTTGCCGGACCCCTCAGCACCGTCTTGGCCCTTCTCCTTGTCCCGCCTCTCATATTCAGCCCTCTGCTTCTCAGCGAGGAGCTCAACCTGTCGGCAGTCTTGGAGAGCATGGCCTTTGGTGCGATGGATCTTGTAGTACCGCTTGTCGGAGTTTCCTGACTTCTCGGCGGCCGCCAAGGCCCGGCAGGCGACACATCCGGCAATTTCCTTGCCGGTGTCATCTACCTTGGTTTTCTTGGTGGAGCCGGTGTCATCAGATCCCTCGATGGCAAGCACGGCTTTCCCTTTGCGCTTCCTGTTGCGGCGCCGGCCTTTCTTCGCCGGGGCGGCAGTATCCTCATCTGAGGAGTCGGTTTCCACGCCGGCATCTTCGTCGGGGTACTTCCTTCCCTCTTCAGCCCGGGCACATCTGTCACCAAGAACATAGAGTTCCGCTAGATCTTTCACCTTGTTCATCGCCAGCTCTTCGCGCATCTTGCGGTTATGCACGTTCTGATGGAACGTGCTAATGATGGCGGCAGGATGAACATCAGGGATGTTGTACTGTATCCGGCTAAACCTCTGTATATACTTGCAAAGACTCTCGCCTCCCTTCTGGGGAATGACGTGCAGATCGCTTGCTTGGCCATGAGCTTGGTGACCGCCAGTGAAGGCGCCCACGAACTCATGGCACAAATCCGACCAGGAGGAGATGAGTCTACCGGCAAGTGCATCAACCATGACATGGCGTTGGGTTTAAGAGCCAACAGAAAGTAATTCGCAAGCACCTTATCGTCGCGGGCTCCGGCAGCCTGCATCGCGATGGTGTAGATGCTGAGGAACTCGGACGGGTGGGTCTTGCCGTCGTACTTCTCGCCCACGTCAGGTTTGAAGGTGCGGTGAGTGGGCCACTGGAACTACCGCAGCTCACGGGGAAAAGCCGGGCAGCCTACCTCGTAAGGCAGGCCTCCCGGGCTCTCCGGTGCCGGGTGGTCCACAGCAGGCCCTGCTCGCCTGTCTGACTGGTGGCGCGCTCCGCGCCGGCGCTCGATAGTGGTCCGAGCATCTTCATGTTCCCGATCCCGAAGGACCTGGCGCTGGTCACAGTGGGTCCGTGGGTCGGACGACGCTATGGAGATTTCGTCGCCCGTAACGTCGCGACAGGCCGGTGTCCGCGGTACCGGGCGAGGAGGAGGCGAATGCACCGTGGTCGCGGCGCAGCCAGCTTTCCTGCCACTGGTACGCGGGACTCCGTCGAAACGTCGACCCGGGGGCTCCGCCGGGCTTGGTTCGTCTTTGTTGGCCACCGCAACAAGGCTTCGGATGGTGGCTCTCCATTCATCGAGTTTCCCCGTAGTGGGAGGAAAATCGAGGAGCAACTGCGCGCGCGCCAAGGCTTCTGCTGGCGTTGGTGGCAGCAAAACCTGCACAGATCGTGACGCGCTTCGACTTCTGACCATGTCAAAAGGATCTCTATCACGATCGCGCGGTCGCATGCCATCTTCACCAGCGCCTCGGCGAGCGGGCAGGTCTTCTACATCCCAGGAGTGGCGCTCGGGGCTCTTCCCGCGGCGACGCCCAGGGTCTTCGGTGCGATTACGCCGTTCGTCGCGCGCCGCTTGAGAGGAGCGCGCCGTCGGCGCCAGCGTGGGAGTCTTGGAAGCCCTTGCGTCGCCCTCGGGCGCGGCGGCAGTGATCCTGGAAGGACCCGCGCCACCCGCGGAGGGCCCGGCTCCATCCTTGGATTTGGCGGCGTGCGGCCCGTTGCCAGGCGCACGAACATTGCCGCCTCCCAAACTCCGACTGCTGGGACGGTGTTGGTGTTCGCGAACAATGCCCCGGGTCCTTTCTGCGACCGATCCGCTACTCGCCCGCACCGGGACGGGATGCCCGGCTTCCGACGGGCCAGCCGCCACCTTTGTCTTCTTCTTGGGCGCCCCGTCTCGTCCGTCGCCGCTCCCTCTTGCGTCGACACGTGCCCTGCCAGCGGTGCCTGCGGTGCCATGTAGGCAGGTAGGCAGCTGAGGTGGCGCAGTGGTGGGTCTCCACGAAGACCTGCATGCCGCCACGCAGGTGTCTGCCCAACTGGTTGGGTTGGCAGCTGCATGCGAACAGTGGTGGGGGTGCGACTGGCGCGGGCCTGATGGTGGACCCACGACGTCCTTGGCAAGGGCCTTGCTGCGGCCCCGGCAAGGGTCTTGCCGTGGCCCCGGCAAGGGTCTTGCCGCGGCGCCTGCTGTCATCCCCGGCAAGGCTCTTGTCGGGGGCCTTGTGGTCCTCCTTGGCTGGGATCCCGCCAAGGATCATCACCTTCTAAAGTAGGTCTCTGATCTTGAATGTCTTCACAAAGATCTGCATGCCACCACGGGGATGTCTCCCGAATCCTTGCCCCATGGGGGCAGTGGACTCGAGGGTGACTTTGCTCCGTAGGTGTGGGGCGAGCTGCCACGACAAGGGTCTTGTCGGGTTAGCTAAAGCTGCCCCCCCGCAAGGATCTTGCCGGGGGGGTCTGCTCTGTCCCCTTTGCTCTTTGTGGTCTTGGCGTCGTTCTGCTTCCCTTCAGCTTCGGCCTTACCTTGGCTTACCTCCCTTGCCGTGCTTGGTATGGCGGTGCTCGTGGCTCAGACTGCCCGTGCACAGTTATAGGGGTACAAAAAGTGTACCCCCCTTTTTGTACATCGACATCAAGACCACAAGGTAAGTATATGCATCTCAGTCATGTGAATGAGAAATTCTTGCTGATGTGCATACTGTTTGCAAGAACGACTCATGAGCATGAAGGTACATTTCTCATATCACATCATTTGCTCTGATGCATATAGCCAAGATACATGTAACACATTGCTTACTCTGTCATGCTTATGCACTCACATGCTCCTATATTCAATATTCACATGATTGCATACATGTAGGGGGAGCCTATGCATGTTACATGTCTTTCCAAAGCTTTATTTGCTATTCTCTATATCTTTATCTAAAGCTTTGATGTATGTTGTCATCAATTACCAAAAAGGGGGAGATTGAAAGCACAAGTGCTCCCTGGGTGGTTTTGGTAATTAATGTCAACATATCTCTTGTTGGACTAACACTTTTACCTAGTATGTTTCAGATAAGTTCAACAAATGGAGTGGCATGGACTGGAGGATGTGGAACCCCTTCAAGATGCTAAGGACAAAGGATTGGCTCAAGCTTCAAGATCAAGACTCTACATTTTATATTTTAGTGATCCAAGATCACATTGAGTCTATAGGAAAAGCCAATACTATCAAGGAGGGATGAGGTGTTGCTTAATGAGCCTCTTGCTTCATGTGCTTAGTGACCCACATCCACATATGACCTAAACCAAAAGTCAAACTCAGCCCCACCGATTCTTTCTATCCGGCGCCACCGAGTTTCACATGTCATAGCCACTGCCACAAACCCTAGCAAATCGGTTTCACCAATAGGGATCTCGGTCTCACCGAGATGGGATTGTAATCTCACTATGTATGTCCATTGCCAAAATCGATCTCACCGAGTTTGAGCAATCGGTACTACCGAGATTACAATGCAAATCCTCTGGTTAGCTTATTACCAAAATCGGTCACACTGAGTTTGTGTAATCGGTCTCACCGAGTTTGCCTGACCAACTCTCTGGTTTGGTTATTACCAAAATCGGTCCCACCGAGTTTGTGTAATCGGTCACACCGAGATTACGTTATGCCCGAACCCTAACCATATCGGTCCTACCGAGTTGCATCTCACTCCCACCGAAAATCCTAACGGTCACTAGGTTTGCTGAATCGGTCCGACCAAGTTTAACGATTCGGTCCCACCGAGTTTGGCAGATTGTGTGTACGGTTAGATTTTGTGTGGAGGCTATATATACCCCTCCACCCACTCTTCATTCGTGGAGAAAGCCATCAGAATATACCTTCACTTCCAATACACATTTACTGAGAGAGAACCACCTACACTTGTGTTGAGGTCAAGATATTCCATTCCTACCATATGAATCTTGATCTCTAGCCTTCCCCAAGTTGCTTTCCACTCAAATCTTCTTTCCACCAAATAAAAATCCTATGAGAGAGAGTTGAGTGTTGGGGAGACTATCATTTGAAGCACAAGAGCAAGGAGTTCATCATCAACACACCATTTGTTACTTCTTGGAGAGTGGTGTCTCCTAGATTGGCTAGGTGTCACTTGGGAGCCTCCGACAAGATTGTGGAGTTGAACCAAGGAGTTTGTAAGGGCAAGGAGATTGCCTACTTCGTGAAGATCTACCGCTAGTGAGCCAAGTCCTTCCTGGGCGACGGCTGTGATGGAATAGACAAGGTTGCTTCTTCGTGGACCCTTCGTGGGTGGAGCCCTCCGTGGACTCGCGCAACTGTTACCCTCCGTGGGTTGAGGTCTCCATCAACGTGGATGTACGATAGCACCACCTATCGGAACCACGCCAAAACATCCGTGTCTCCAATTGCGTTTGAATACTCCAAACCCTTCCCTTTACATTCTTGCAAGTTGCATGATTTACTTTCTGCTGCTCATATACTCTTTGCATGCTTTCTTGATATGTATTGTGTTTGTTAAACTTGTGCCTAAACTCCACCTAAACTTAAGAATATTAAAAACTGTAACTTTTGGCACTTAGTGTCTAATCACCCCCCCTCTAGACACCTCTTCTCGATCCTTTCAATTGGTATCACAGCATTGGTCTCCATTGCCTTGGTTTAAACACCTTTGGAGGAAGATGGATGTGTCTACTTTAGGGAGTCTTAGACATAGAGTGCCCATTCTTGATGGAGAGTATTTTCATGAGTGGAAAAATGAAATGCTTGAGATTTTCAATGAATATCATTTGAACAAGTACATTGCTAGTCCTTGTGCACCTCATATTAATCCTTTGCACCCTACCCTAGATGAAGATATTGACATGATTCGTAATCTTAGAACTGTTGAGCTCATCATTAGAGGATTGCCCAAAAATTTGATTGCTGGTTTGCCTACTCTTGATTGTGCCTATACTATATGGAAATTTCTTGAGGAACGATTTCCCGATTATTCCTTAAAAAAATTTAGACGAAATTCTCCATAAGTCTATTGCTTTGAGTAAGATGAACTCTAGTGATCCTAGTTTTGGTGATTGTCTATTTGAGCTTACCAATCTCATGCACGCTAAAGGAAACATTGGAATCATTAGCAATATCATATCCGAAGCTATTAGAATTCATAAAGGTAACCATTGTGATGATCATTTATCTAATGAATTACCCTCTCTAGGAATTGATCAATCACAAGATGATGTTGAACATGGATACTATGATGAAGATGATGATAGTGATTGATCACCTATGTTCCGAGTATCCGGAGTTCTTTCAGTCCTAGATCTCGGGACGAGATCCTCTCGTAGTGGTGGAGTGTTGTAATGCCCCAGATGTAACTTGCCATATTTGTAATCCAACTCTTGCCATTTTCGGCTATGTGTTATGATATTTCCTCCGTGGTTGGGTTTTCCCTTCGTTTTGCACTTTTGTCATTTTTGCCATGATTGATGTGTACCTCCTATGAAGTTGAGTCCTACATGAGTTTTTTAATATGCCATGTTACCTTTCCAGAAAATTATGCCATGTATTTTTATGACCTCTGTGGTGACTAGCACAAGCATGCAAACTAGGGTACTTGATGTTGCTGATTTCAGAGACTTAGTAATTTCACACAGTCCCTGCCTGCTGTTATTTTTATGCCATGTGTTCATGTTGTTTCAGAGAGATCTATGCATATTTTGAGCATGATCAGTAAGGATGTTTTGAACTTGAGTATTTGCTCTGTCCATATATGTCCTTTTTTGTATTTATGGAGTGCCATAGCTTGAGTCAATCGAGCTCTACTTTTGCTACAAAATGTTGCTGGCAGATTGTTTACATGTTATTCGAATTTGCCAAGCTTGGTGTAGTTGATCCTTGCATTCTATGATGTTACTCTTTCCATGTCTAGTTCCTATGCCATGTGTTCTTGATGTATGTATGCTTAGTTTATCATGCAATGATCTGTAGTGAGTGCATCGAGCTCACGAACATGCCTACTCGTTATCTGTTTTTGACATGTCCAGTTTTCTGCCAAGTCTGAAACCTGTAACGAAACTTGCTTAATTGACATGGGTGTAATCATATTTTCTGATCCTTTTTGGTTTATGGTCAGTAAGGGACTTTTGTCAAGTGCTTTAAGTTCATTCATGCCATGCCTTACTTTGCTATGTTCGGATCCTGTAGCATGTTGTTTCATTGCTCTAAACATGTCATCCTGATGTTAGTTTCTGCTATGTTGTTGTTTTCACCAAGTCTGTGAACCTGTTATCTTTTGCACTTTTGCCATGCTTGTTTGAACCTGTTGTGATGTGATTTAGCCGTATGTCAGTGTTCATCTTTTGTCTAGCATCTTGTGTAGATTACTGTCATATGCTTTGTTGATATGTTTGGGTGCAGTAGCCTAATTTCTTGTTGCTTGCTAAGTAGCATCATGCTGTTAATGGCAGATTATTGTCATTCTTGTTTTGCTTGTCATTTGCAAACCGTGCATCCGATTCCGGTGATCTTTATATCGATTTCAACCGAAATCACCTCACCTATCCAGTGGCATACTTGGTTTTCCAAGATTATGCCTTGTTCATCTTTGTCCTTCCGGAGCATGCATATGCATTGCATATCACATCTCGCATATCATGCCATGTTTTGCATCATGTTGCTTGCGCATTGCATTGTGATTGATATCTGTCCTCTTTGCTTGTGTTCCTGATTTGGGTAGAGCCGGGAGACGAGTACGTGAACGAGGAACCTGTTGAGAACGCTTTCGAGGACCAAGCTTTCGACAACTCTGAGAACCTTGCAGGCAAGATGACCATACCCTCGAAATCACTTCTATCTTTGCTTGCTAGATGCTCGCTCTTTTGCTATGCCTTTGCTGCGATACCTACCACTTGCTATATCATGCCTCCTATACTGCAATGACAGCCCCTAACCATCCATGTCCTAGCAAACCGTTGTTTGGCTATGTTACCGCTTTGCTCAGCCACTCTTATAGCGTTGCTAGTTGCAGGTGAAGATGAAGTTTGTTCCTTGTTGGAACATGGACCTGTTGTTCCTTGTCGGAACATGTTTACTTGTTGGGATATCACAATACCTCTTATTTAATTAATGCATCTATATACTTGGTAAAGGGTGGAAGGCTCGGCCTTATGCCTGGTGTTTTGTTCCACTCTTGCCACCCTAGTTTCCGTCATACCGGTGTTATGTTCCCGGATTTTGCGTTCGTTACACGGTTGGGTGATTTATGGGACCCCCTTGACAGTTCGCTTTGAATAAGACTCTTCCGGCAAGGCCCAACATTGGTTTTACCATTTGCCACCACCTACTCCTTTTTTCCCCGGGTTTTCGCGAGCCCGAGGGTCATCCTTATTTTAGCCCCCCCCCCCGGACCAGTGCTCCTCTGGGTGCTGGCCCGAACCGAGCAGCCTGCGGGGCCACCGCAGGGAAACTCGAGGCCTGGTTTTACTCGTAGCTTGACTTATCCGGATGTGCCCTGAGACCGAGATATGTGCAGCTCCTATCAGGATTTGTCGGCACAATCGGGCGTCTTTGCTGGACTTGTTTTATTACTGCCGAGATGTCTTGTAGTCCGGGATTCCGAGACTGATCGGGTCTTCCCGGTAGAAGGAATATCCTTCGTTGACCGTGAGAGCTTATAATGGGATAAGTTGGGACACCCCTGCAGGTATTATCTTTCGAAAGCCGTGCCCGCGGTTATGAGGCAGATGGGAATTTGTTGATGTCCGGTTGTAGAAAACCCGAAGTTGACCTTAACTAAAACACATCAACCGCGTGTGTAACCGTGATGGTCTCTTGTTGGCAGGGTCCGGGAAGTGAACACGGTGTTGGAGTAATATTTGACGTAGGTTGTTCTAGGATCACTTCTTGATCACTTCTAGATTCACGACCGTGCTCTGCCTTCTCTTCTCGCTCTCTTTTGCGTTGTTAGCCACCATATATGCTAGTCGCTTGCTGCAGCTCCACCTCACAACCTCATCCTACCTATAAGCTTTAATAGTCTTGATCTCGCGGGTGTGAGATTGCTGAGTCCCCGTGACTCACAGATATTATCACAACAGTTGCAGGTACCAACGATGCCAGTGCAGATGACGCGTCCGAGCTCACTTGGGAGTTCGACGAGGAACGTGGTCGTTACTATGTTTCTTTTCCAGATGATCAGTAGTGGAGCCCAGTTGGGGTGATCCGGGGATCTATGTAGCATTTGGGGTAGTCTTCTTTCATTTTGGTACCATAGTCGGACCTTGAGTGTAATTTGAATGATGAATGTTTATTTATGTATTGTGTGACGTCGCGACTGTAAGCCAACTATGTATCTTTCCCCTTTATTTATTACATGGATTGTGTGAAGATTACCTCACTTGCGACATTGCTTTCAATGCGGTTATGCCTCTAAGTCGTGCCTCAACAGTGCGCCCCTCAAGATCCCCAGGGTGTCTGAAGATGCCATCATTTCGGCCTTCTCCGATGGCGTGCGCGACGTCAAGATGAAGGAGGAGTTGGCGATGCATGAAGACCTCTGCACCTCCCTGGAGTTGTTCAACCTTGCGACCAAGTGCGCCAGAGCTGAGGAGGGACGCCTCTCCCTCCTCGAGCTGCCTGCCGCAGACCCAGAAGAGAAGAAGCCCAAGGCCAAGGACGTGAAGCGCAAGGGGGCTGCCGTGCTCGCGGCAGAACCGGACACCAAGCGGGGCAAGGATCTGCCTGAATCCTCCAGGGGCAGCCGGTACTGTGTGTACCACGACCTCCACACCCACAACACCAATGAATGCCAAGAACTCCGTGCCGTGCGAGAAGGAAGAGTCAGCCGACGCCCTAACCGTGTTGACCGGGGCTACGGCCGAGGAGGAGGAAGGAACCTGGGACGCTGGGAAGACCGAGGCCCACGTCCAGGCTGGCGTGACCAACCTCGCGAGGACCGCTGGCGCGACCCGCCTCGCGAGGGGGACTGGAGGGATCAGCCTCGTGAGGATCGCCCTCATGGCAACCCAGGCCTGCCACCGTTGCCGCCTCAGCCGAGAAGGAATGAAGACCGCCACCAAGACGAGGGGGCTGGGGGCTTCCAGGAGCCTCGCGCCATCGCCTGCATCCTGGGCGGAGCTCAAGCCCCAGCCTCTCAACGTATCTTCAAGCAGTTTGCTCGCGAAGTGAATGCAGTCCTCCCCAAGCTTGAAGCAACGCGTCCCCTCAGGTGGTCGGCCTGCACCATCACGTTCACCTCAGCAGACCAGCTCAATTGCGCAGCCACATCCGGAGTGCTCCCAATGCTTTGTTCCCCAGTCATCAGCAACGTTCTGGTCACCGGGACCCTCATCGACGGAGGGGCAGGGCTCAATGTCTTGTCTGTGGAAACGTGCAACAACCTCCAAGTGCCCTATGACCAGCTTCAGCCAACCAAGCCCTTCTCCGGAGTCACCGACGGTTCCACAGTCCCGATCGGGCAGGTCCGCCTCCCAGTCACCTTCGGCACCTACGACAACTACCGCACCGAGCTCATCGACTTTGACGTCGCCCACATCCGCCTGCCGTACAACGCCATCCTCGGGTACCCGGCGCTGGCCAAGTTCATGGCCGTGACTCACCATGGCTACAACGTCCTCAAGATGCCAGGAAGTGGCGGCGTCATCACGGTGCCATGTCAAGAGAAGGATGCAGTGTGTGCCCTGGAGCGAGCCTTCCAGGCCGCGTCACTAGAAGACCCAGATCGCGGAAGCAGGAGGCTTCCTGAGACCACCCCCAAGAAGAAGAAGACAACATCAGGCTCAGACCCTCAGGAGGCAGGCCCTTCAAGGCCCGCGTCTGCCCAGGGGGACCCTCCTTCAATCGCATAGGGAAGCGCGCCCGGCGCCCTCCTCAGGCATGGCTCGGGGGCTCTCACCTGGAGGGCCACCGACCTCGCCAAGGTCACGAGGGAGGCGCTGGGGCACCATGTGGAGGCGTGTTTGGAAGCACGCTTCCCTTGGAAGGAAGCCAGGGGAGGAAGGTCAGACCAGCAGGAGTTTGTTAGCAAGACCATTCAAGAACTACAGGAGTCGAGGATCATGAGAGGTTGCCGTCGCCCACCAGTTGTGGCTCCCCATCCAGGTGAGGATGGTGGGCTGCGCGTCTGCGTCGACGTACCAGGGCTCAATCAGATCGCCACGACGGAGCGCCTCTGGCCCTCACAAGTGGGGCGCTGCGAAGGACCACCCCACAGCTATGTTCGCATGCCTTATGGCCTGCCGAGCGTGGCTGCGGCGTACCAGCGCATCATGAGGAGCATCTTGGAGGCGCAAGAAGGCAGGCATTCCGCAGCCCTGGCGGAGATGGAGGCTGCTCACGAGGAGCCACCAGTGCCTCGGGAGCCTCCCGATGCCCCGGGCCTGGGGGCTCGTGAGGATCAGCTTCCGCGGCCCACCGAGTCTGCTGCACCAACGCCACTGCACCGACGACGTCTTCAGGTGACATCTTTCAAGTTTCATTCTCAGCAGGGAGCGCCCTCCCAGGGTTGCGTCATTCCCAGGCCGCGTGGGTCTGTCCCTGCGGCATATATCCCTTTTTACCTTCTTAGTCGCTAGCTTGCTTTGCTGGGGGCGCCCCTCGGGCTGCATCATCCCCAGGCCACTCGGGCTAGGCCCAGCGGCATGTATCCCTTCCGCGCTTATTTCCAATTATGCATCATTACCCGAGGCCGTCCGCGGCACCTCTTCTTCTTCATGTCGACCACTTGCGCGTTAAAGGGGGGTTGCCTGAGCATCGCGACTCAGGGCTCTTACTGGCTCTCCAGCCCTCACCCTCTGGCCTTGTCCACGGCATCGCGACCTGGCATACCAGCGACGGCTGAGACAAGCTCGAGGGCCGGGACCCGAGGACGTAGAGTGCCGGCATCTAACCAGATTTTGCAGGGACACATCTCAAGATACGGCCCAGCGCCAGGCGCAACCCGCCTAGAGGTAGGGCCTCGTGAGTCCCGCGCTGGCTCACGGGTGCCCCGACACACCTCACCTGCTCCAACCGGCGAGCTCCTGAGCGACTAACAGTCAACTAATCGCTGCTATGGAAACCCCGTCTTCTCTTTTTGTGATGAATCTACAGGGCGCATAGGGGGAACCGCGCTAGCCAAGGCCCTCACGGCGTTCCCTTCGCCCTTGCCCGCGTGAGCCGCTTGCACGTTAAAGGGGGGGTGCCTGAGCATTGCGACTCAGGGCTCCTACTGGCTCTCCAGCCCTCACCCTCTGGCCTTGACCACGGCAACGCGACCTGGCATACCAGCGACGGCTGAGACCAGCTCGAGGGCCGGGACCCGAGGACGTAGAGTAGAAAAGGGGAGCAGAGGCGAGGGAGAAGGGGCACGCGAGGACCTCGGCCAGTGACTCCACTCAAGCTACCCCCCGGACCCAGCGGCACGCTGAGGGCAATCTCCGATCCTCAAGATAAGTCACCATCCAAAGCGTTGGATACCGTGGCACTACCCCCGCACCTAGAGAGACTCCGTACTAGCGACGTTGCTTCCCTTTCTCACCTAGCGACGGCTGCTTGGGCGCCAAAGGGGACCTCCTGAGCATCGCGACTCAGGGGCTCTTACCGGACCCCGGGTCGCTCACCTCCTGGCCTTGACCACGGCATCGCGACCTGGCATACCAGCGACGGCTGACGCCGCCTTGGGACTGGGACCTGTCGACGCAGAGCACCAAGCCCTCGCGAGGTGCGAAAGGGGGAACCAAACTATGACGGAATTCGCGATTCGCACAAATCCATAGCAAGGGTTACATATTAACAACAAGGATCACAGCCACCTTACAAGCCCCTACGGGGCACAATGTGATTCCTCGCAGGGAACGAATCCTAAAAGGTGCTAATTACACGCGCCCCTGCAAAACATGCCATCATCAACAGTGGGCCGGCAGGCGCCGGCGCCAACCCCATCCAGATCAGGGTCGACGGTGACCAAGCGAGCCTGCCCTGCTCCGGGAGCGGCTTCGGCTCGCGGGCTCGTAGCTGTCGTCGCTCATCTCCGGCGTCGCAAAGACCTCACTGGGATCGCTGGATCCTCCGGTGCTCCCGTCGCTTGCGGAGCTGTCCAGGGGGCGATTGGCGGGCCCAGCCGTCGCCATGGCGGAGTCCTGGCCGCCTCCCCCGGGGCAGCACTCCAGCCGGCGGCCGTTCGCGTCGAAGACCTTGAAGAACATCACCGAAGCGTCGTCGTACTCCAGGTGGATCGTGAGGGCGCCCTTCATTCTGAAGCACCGAGCGATTTCACCCCAGCCACGAGTCATGAAGACCTCGCCCGGGGCGGTGATCGCAACCTCTGCCCCGGTCGCAGGAGTGCTGCAGTCGGCATGCTGCAGCCACAGCTCCAGGAGTCTCCCCTGCTGGAAGGCGGAGGCGAAGAAGGGAGGAAGGCGGATCCAAGTCCGCGGAGGCATGGCGGTGTGGAGCACGAGCTCGCGGGAGGAGCCCTCGATGTGGACTCCAGGAGGAACAACCAACACCTTCATGACCCTCCGGCGCCGCCGACGGCGCTGGCCGAGGGGATCGGCATCTCCTCTTCTAGAGCCCTCGGCTTGGGCATACAAGGGAAGCGGGAACCCCGGCGGAGGCCGCTCGTACCAAGGCCTCAGCACCACTAGGCGGTTCTCCTCGTCTCGGCTGCGCAAGGCAGGCCGTTTCTTCGGCGGGAGCGGGTCAGGTACCTCTTGAGGAGCCTTTCCCTTCTCCGCCGCAGAGAACCGGCGAATCGGAGCCATCACACCAAGACGGAGCAAGAACTGAGGCAGGGGAGGAAGCAAGAAGAGATGGACTGGAAGGGCACGTGCGGTGTCGTACTTATAGCCGGCGGAGGCCAACCGCCGGCCTCCACGATCACAGGTAATCATGACATGGTTTGCATGTAGGGACTTGTCCAATCCGCGCGATCGTCGAGGCGTCGTGGGGAAGTGGAGACGCCCACGTCCAATCAACCACCACGCGGCGCCCGAGGCCGAAGGCTGTTAGGGCCCGTGGCGCTCCGCCCTTGCCCTTTCGCCTCTCGGCATGGCCAAGTCCGTGCGCGCCTTGGGCCCGAGGGCTACTGTCGGCGTTCTGGGAACGGGGGTCCCCAGACTTGCCTGCCTGCGGCCTGCGGCGTGGCTCGAGTGGGGGCCCAACGTGGCCCATCTTCATCAACACAAGGCTCAAGACCCTCGCGAGGGGCCAAGCATCGCGAGGCGGACGACACGGCGCTTCCTCCAGCACAGCCTCCTTAGGCTAGCTCGCGAGGAAGCGGAGAGATCAAGGTGGGGTACCTCACGAGGTGCCCATGACGCAAGTCATGACGACCAAGGGTGCCAGGCGGGCGCCAGCCCGCGCAGTGTCCTCCCTTTCCTCTTTGGTGCAAAGGGGGCAAGCACGGGCGAGGGGATCAAGCAAAGGCACCCATTTCGGTGCAACGAGACCAAGACCAGCTCCACGACAAGGAGGAAGTCACTGTGGAGCCCAAGCCGGCGTCATCACCAGAGCCTTTGGCAGGCGAAGACCAACTTTATCAGGATAAGTGTACCAGATGTTCCCCTTCAAATTGGCCAATTGTTGGCGCCCATCCCGCTCAATATTTGGGAAGAGGCCCAGGGCCTTTGCCTATAAATAGGACTAGCCACCCCCAGAGTAAAGGCATCTGGATAGGAAGAAGCTAGGATCGAACCGAGCATCTAGAGAGAGAGAGGGGCGATCGAACTCCCCCTAGCAGTTCATACCCTAGCCAAGAACAGATCCTCGCGAGGTCGTTCTTCCCTGTACTGTTCTTCCTCATCAGCCCAAGAGGCAATCCACCACACCACACTGGAGTAGGGTATTACACCACAATGGTGGCCCGAACTAGTATAAACCCTGTGTCTCTTGTGTTGTTCCTGCAGTAGTTTAGATCCTTACGAGACGGAGAGGTAGAGGGCACGATCTCCGCGTGCACCCCAGAGTTCGAACCTTAAGGGTCTGTCGGAACCCCAGAATCCGACAAAGGGGGACTCCTGAGCATCGCGACTCAGGAGCCTAACTGGCTCCGTAGCCCCTCACTCCTTAGTTCCGAAAGGCTATGCTGGGTGAGGTACGCGCGGGGTCGGGCTCTGCAGACGTAGAACGGAAGATACACCTACATCACACCTCCCTACTTGTTGTTCATGCGCCAAGGGGGACTCCTGAGCATCGCGACTCAGGAGCCTAACTTGTCACGTAGCCCCTCACTCCTTTGGTCTCGTCCTGGTTTCCGGTCGGGGCTAATGCTGGGTGAGGTATGCGCGGGGCCGGGCTCTGCCGGCATAGAACACAAGCAAGTAGGGAGGAAAATCATAAAACTCAAGGAATTTAAAAGCAAATATTACAGTCCATACTGTCGTCTCAGTAACAAACGCAAGTTTAAATGCCTCCCCGAGGCGTGATGCATGTGCAGGAATTAAAAGAAGAACGGGAGCGGTAACGGAGTCACTTGTCGGTGGTGGAGCAGCGCGGAGCGGCTTCGCCTCGTGGAGCAGCAGGGCCGGCAGCGCCTTGCTTCGGTTTGGTGCTGAAGGCCTGGAACTTCCCCAGCAGAGCCTCCGCGCGCCCCTTCACGGCTTCGACAGCGGCGGCAGCACCCTCGCCACTCACCGACTCCAATAGGCCATCGAGGTCTGCGCTGGGATCGCGAAGGTAGATGTGGGCGAAGACCCGCGTCAGCGCAGCAGAAGACAGGACACGCGCCTCGGCCTTAGCCGTGGGGCCAAGGCCAAGGGCGACGTCCCCAAGGGCATGAACCAGGAAGGGAAGCAGCTTGGCGGGGCCGTCCCCGTCACCGGCCAGCGGGCTCTCTAGGCCGCTCTCGTAAAGCGTCTTCAGCAAAGCACGAGCATCCTTCTCCATGTCCGCGAAGGCCACGCGATCCTCGGCAAGGACCCGGGCCTTGGCATCTAGCTCGGCCTTCGTCACCTCCAGCTCCTTCAGCGCGGTTAGGCGGTCGCGGCGCTTCTTGAGCTTGGCCTCCCGGTCCTCGATGGCCGCCTTGCGAGCCTTTGTGCCTTCTTCCTGCTCTTGGCGAAGGTGGACCTCCTTCGCGAACTGGTCTCGCAGGCCTTTTAGCTCGTCCTCCAGCCCCTTGCAGCGACCACGGACTTCAACCACCTCCCCCAGGGCCGCGTCTCGGGCAGCCTTTGCCTCGAGAGTGGCCTCCCTCTCTCCGTCACAGGCCGTCGAGGCCTGAACCAGCGCCGCTCAAATCGAGGCGTCGGAGCGAATCCACCCCGAAGACAGCTCCAGGCGCCCGGCCACCAGGTGAGGGTCGGCGCCAAGAAGATCCTGCCGCAGCCGGTCCAGTTCAGCAACGGCACGCTCCAGGACAGCAGAAGAAGACGGAGAAACATCGACATGCTCCAAGACAGCAGGAGGAGTTGGGGAAGCAGCGGTCGGTGGAACGGGAGGAGAAGGTAGCGGCGGCGAGACCACAGCATCCTGAGGCGGAGTCTGCTGCGCCCCGACGGCCACGGCGGCGGCAGCAGGCAGGAGCACCTCGGGAGTCACTTGGGCCATGGGGGCTGGGCTCGCCCCAGCCAGCTCAGCCAGGCCTCGCGAGGATGACCGGGCAGGAGAAGCCCGCGCGTCACGATCGCCTTCCCCTGCAGGCGGAGGCGTTGCCGCGGATGGGGCCTCAGGAGCCCCCTTCGGCTTCTTCGCCATGGGCGCCAGCCTGTTCAAAAAGAGCGGACGTCAAGCCTCAGCAGCAGAGCGAGGAGTAAAGACAAGGATCGGGCACTTACGGGTCATCGCTGGAAAGCTCAAGCAGCCTCCGGCCATACTTGAAGCCAGAAAGCCGGCAAGAAGGATCGCCCTCAGGAAGCCCAGAAGCAGGAGGCGTGTCTGCGGTGCGCCTTGGGGCAGGGGCAGACCCGTGGGAGAGCAGCCCGGTCCTGTCCTTCTTCGGGATCGGGGCCAAGCTCCTGCCAACCTGCTCGTCGTCCTCGTCATCGTGACTCGAAGAGAGGCGGAGAGAGCGGGGTCTGCGCCGGGGAAGGGGAGCCCTAGACTCTCCGTTAGTTGCCTCGGAGTCAGGGCCCTCCTCCCGCTCCTCTTCGCCCCCCTCTCCGCTGGAGTTGCCGGAGGACACGTCCACCAGTCCCTCGGGAGCCACCACGGGCACGGGCCCGTCCCCGTTGAAGACGGGCATGGACTCCACCACCTGCTTCCAGTCGTCGCGAAGGAACAAGGGCGTGGGCACGCCCTCCAACCTTGCCACCTCGCCCCCGACTAGAGATTGAAGAACCGCGGTCAAATCCTCGTCGCCCAAGGCCGCGGGGCTCGGATGAGGCCTCCACATCGGAGGTGAGTACTGCCGAAGCGGAGCCAATTGGTGCTCCAGGAACACCCTCAGCAGCGACGCGCTGGTCAGCTTTGCCGCCGCCATGCTGGCCGGCTTCAGGTCCGCGTCCATATTCTCCAGTACCGACTTCGCGCGGGGGTCCGTGAGCTCCGCCCGGGACCAGTCGCTGGAACTCACGGGCTGTTCTGCGGGTAGGATCAGCCGAGGGTGGATGCACTCGGCGTCTACCAAGACCCACTTGCTCCCAAGCCCTCAATCCTCTTCCCGGGATTCGAAATGCAATGGCGCCGCCGCACGCGACGAAGCTCGCGCATGCGGAAGGGGAACCACGGGTGACCCGGAGGTAGAAGTAGTGGCGCAGCAAGGCCACTGAGGGCTGCACCCCCACATGAGCCTCGCAGTTGTAGGCGAAGATCGCCAGAAGAAGGATGGAGTTGGGGTGGAGATGCAGAGCTTGTAAGTCGTAATGGCGGAGGACAGAGAGGAAGAACTCGGAGAAAGGAGGCACCAGGCCCGCAGTAATGGAGCTTACGAAGAGAGGGTAGAAGGTGCTTCCTCGGCCCTCAGGGGTGGCGGAGCCGACCTTGAACATCTGCGCCCCGTCGATGCCCTGCGTCGCCGCCATCCGGCGCAGCCGGGCAAGGCTCGCCTCCGACACATTCGGCGAGTCCAGAGCAGGCGAGAACCAAGCTTCGGCCGGAGGCTGACGAGGTGCCATGTCTTCCTAGGTCACACGGGTAGAGCAGATCTGGGAATTGGGAGGAAGGAAGGAGATGCGCAAGAAAGGGGATCTGAGCAGCGACCGGAGAAAGAGAAAAGCAAAGCCTGGGCAGACACCGCACCTTTAATAAACTGCGCGGTTGCTGAAGCACTTGCGTCCAATCAACCGCCACGCGGCGCCCAAGGCCGCAGGCTGTTAGGGCTCACGGCGGTTCGCCCTTGCCCTTTCGCCTCTCGGCACGGCCAAGTCCATGCGCGCCTTGGGCCCGAGGGCTACTGTCGGTGTTCTAGGAATGGGGGTCCCCAGACTTGCCTGCCTGCGGCCTGCGGCGTGGCTCGAATGGGGGCCCAGTACGGCCCATCTTCATCAACGCAAGACCCAATACCCTCGCGAGGGGCCAAGCCTCGCGGGGCGGACGACACGGCGCTTCCTCAGGCACGGCCTCGTCAGGCTGGCTCATGAGGAGGCGGAGAGATCAAGGCGGGGTACCTCGCGAGGTGCCCATGACGCAAGCCATGACGACCAAGGGTGCCAGGCGGGCGCCAGCCCGCGCAGTGTTTCCATTTCCTCTTTGGTGCAAAGGGAGCAAACGCGGGTGAGAGGATCAAGCAAAGGCACCCATTTCGGTGCAACGAGACCAAGACCAGTCCAACGGTGGGAAGGAGGTCATCATGGAGCCCAGAACGGCGTCACCACAGGGCCTTTGGCAGGCGAGGACCAACTTTAGTCAGGATAAGTGTACCAGATGTTCCCCTTCGAATTGGCCAATTGTTGGCGCCCTTCCCGCTCAATATTTGGGAAGAGGCCCAGGGCCTTTGCCTATAAATAGGACTAGCCACCCCCAGGGTAGAGGCAATCAGAATTGAGTACCTAGAGCAGAGAATCAGAGAGAGAGAGAGAGAGAGAGAAGGGCGATCAAACTCCTCCTAGCAGTTCATCCCCCAGGCCAAGAACAGACCCTCGCGAGGCTGTTCTACCTTGTAGTGTTCATCATCATCAGCCCAAGAGGCAATCCACCACACCACACTGGAGTAGGGTATTACACCGCATCGGTGGCCCGAACCAGTATAAACTCTGTGTCTCTTGTGTTGTTCTTTCGGTAGTTTAGATCTTTGCGAGACGGAGAGGTAGAGGGCACAATCTCCGCGCGCACCCCAGAGTTCGAACCTTAAGGGTCTGCCGGAACCCGAAACCCGACACTATGGGGCATCGAGAGCTCCAAAAAGCCGAATCCTTCTCCTGGTCGCCTTGGGCCTCCTTTTATAGGAAAGGGGTTGCCACAGTGGCACACAGGAGGTGGAAAGGGTATAGTAGTGCGAGGTTATCCTTCGCATTACATGACAAAGCGCATTTAATGTGCCTTCCTTAGGTGTCCTTGATTTATTGGGGGCGGGGGAGAGCCCCGTCTTGTCCGTCGCCGCTCCCTCTTGCGTCGACACAGGCCCTGGCCAGCGGTGCCTGCAGTGCCATGTAGGCAGGTAGGCAACTGAGGTGGCGCAGTGGTGGGTCTCCACGAAGACCTGCATGCCGCCACGCAGGTGTCTGCCCAACTGGTTGGGTTGGCAGCTGCATGCGAACAGTGGTGGGGGTGCGACTGGCGCGGGCCTGATGGTGGCCCCACGACGTCCTTGGCAAGGTCCTTGTTGTGGCCCCGGCAAGGGTCTTGCCGCGGCACCTGTTGTCATCCCCGGCAAGGCTCTTGCCGGGGGCCTTATGGTCCTCCTTGGCTGGGATCCCGCCAAGGATCATCACCTTCTAAAGTGGGTCTCTGATCTTGAATGTCTTCACAAAGATCTGCATGCCACCACGGGGATGTCTCCCGAATCCTTGCCCCATGGGGGCAGTGGACTCGAGGGTGACTTCACTCCGTAGGTGTGGGGCGAGCTGCCACGGCAAGGATCTTGCCTGGGGGGTCTGCTCTGTCCCCTTTGCTCTTTGTGGTTTTGGCGTCGTTCTGCTTCCCTTCAGCGTCGGCCTTACCTTGGCTTACCTCCCTTGCCGTGCTTGGTGTGGCGGTGCTCGTGGCTCAGACTGCCCGTGCACAGTTATAGGGGTACAGAAAGTGTACCCCCCTTTTTGTACACCGACAGGAGCCCCCGGGCCTGGGCCACACATAAGCGCAACGCGTTGTTGGGCTAGGCCCAAAAACGGTGTGCGGGCAGGCGGGGCGGTTTTTTCGGCGGTAAGTTTCTTCACGGGCTACGCTTCCCACGCGTCCCGCGCGTGGCGCGGCATGGGGAGGCGTGCGCAACATGGGCGGCACGTGTGGGGCTAAGCTCTGCACGCATGCGTCACGTCGTAGAAAAGGGGGCGGTTCGCGCCTTCCCCATAAACGGAGGTTGGCGTGGAGGCGCGGTCCATTTACTGAACGGGGCCGAGGCGTGGTCTTCAAGGCGTCCACTCCCTGCGATCACGGGGTGGGGAGAGGTCGCCTCACCCGTCGCCTCGGTTCTGCACGCTCGCCACGTGGCGCCCATGTGCTTGGGGTGGGAATCGATGGAGGCGGGAAACCGGGCCGTCGCGGGCTGGGGCAGCGGGTCGGTCCCGGTCCCCTACGACTTCCGCGTCTTGATTGGCGGAGCGGGGCAGCCGAGCCCCCACCCCGTCCCTTTACAAAGAGCGGGAGGGGGGATGGCGTCCTGCATTCCTTCATCTCCTTCCTTCTTCAGCTTCTGCCCCCCTCCCTTCCATTCGCCATGGAGAGAGGGAACCCTGGTCCTTCAACGGTGGCAACGCGGGTCGCCGCTCAACAACGCGTCCCTCCTTCTCCTGCACCTGCGGTGGCAGAGCCAGCCGCAAGGGGAAGGTGGAGGGGGCAAGGCCGAGGCACTCGGGGAAGAGGAGGACGGGGCAGCGCGCCGGCCTCGCCTCCGCCAGCAGCTCCTCCCCCCTTGGAGGGCCATGTTGGGGACGACCCTTGTGAGTTCTTCGTCAGGCTGCGCCGGCCGCCTCACCGTCACCTTCGTCTCCCGACCCCATTCGCGCGGGAGATGGAGTTGGATCCGCCGGAATCACTGCGGCTGCACATGAGGGGCTGTGGGATCAGCGGTACGCGGGTTCGCATTGACTTCCCAGCCCCTCACATGATGTATCTTTGTCGGGGATGGAAGACGTTCGCTCATATCCACCGCTTGACGGAGGGGCTCACTCTCCATTTCAAGCTGATGGAGGGCGGCCTCCTCTCCGTCAAGGTCTTCGGGTGCTTCGGGACCCGGGCAAGGTGCTGCGTGGAGAGCTCTCCTGATAGCGAAGACTCCTCCTCGGGCGGGAGTGACGAGGAGGACAGCGGCAGCGACGACGAGGGTAGCAGGCGGCAGGATGACGGGTCCGACTAGGTGTCGGGTGCCGCCTCGTGCGGCACCGGCGAGCCCATCCTCCGTGTCGCCGGCTCGCTGAACTTCTCGGGGTCGTCTCCTTGGGCGGCTAGTGTTGGGAGGCTATGGAAGAGGAATTGGGCGGGCGGCAAGGCCGTCAACTCGGAGTACGCGGGCACCGACGCCATCGACGCGTGCTGACGTCCTGCCGCCTCGTCTTCGAGCTCTGCTTCCGGCGCCGCCATCACCATCCAGCCTCCGGACGGCCACTGCGATGTTCTCTTGGTGTCTTCTGCTACCCGTAGCTCGCCTAGGCGCCCCTTTTGCCCTTTTCGCCTCCTTGACCTGCCTCCTGAGGAGAGATACAAGAAAGGGATTACGGGCACCTTATCTCTTTTTAGTTTGTAAGCCTTTGGGCCTTAGCTGAATTTAGAACTCGTAATCCCATCATTCATGTTTTTCATTCCCTATGGACTGTACCTGGGTGGAATGTTTTTAATGAAAAAGGGATGCTTGCCGGGTCATTTGTTTGCGGGTAGAACCCACGACAAGGAGCAAATCCTTGATATCTTTTAAGATAAACATTTCCTCGCCCGGCAACAGGCCTTGCCGTCTCCCCACTTCATTCTACCTTTCTCACGCCCTTGGCGGAGGCAGGGATGAGGCGGGTTCAGGCTCCCCGTTTCATCCTTTCGTTGCCGCGACTACGACCAAACCCGGCCCCAGGACCGAGCCCTAGGGCCTAGAGTTAGGGGAGCACGGTAGTTTTTAGGAAAAACGAGGTTTCACATACCTCAATCCATAAGGGAATGCATGATAAGGGATGAAGAACTTATCTGAAGCTGTAGCCCCCGGCAACTTTGGTTTGCCGGGGGTGAATCTTTGCTCTTGCATCCCCCAGTAGTACTGGCTTGCCGGGGTCTAGATGTTGGTCTGTCCCTCTTCTCTTCTTCGTCCTTAGTGATCCGGCAAGGATATCAGTGAGTCCTGCGAACCAAAGAAGACAAAAGAACGGCGAAGGGACGCACACTCGACCTCTAAGCTAGGGGTTAGCCGCCGCCAAGCACTATCAACCCTAACCAAGGACGAGACTCGACCTATGCATGCTATAACTTTAGGGCGCCAGCGCTTCATTTATTTATGCTCAGGGTCTGTGCCTGGCTTTGTACAAAGGGTTACATGCATCATCGGCAATGCTTGTACAAAAGGTGGCTTACCGGGGGGCCGGCAAGCCGCGCCTCACGGGTAAAACTTGCGAAGATGCTCAATGTACCAGGAGTTACTCACCAGAACGGCATCCTCGGTCTCCAGGCGGACTACGTCGGGCCTGGTGACTCGTATTACCCGGTAAGGGCCTTCCCACTTTGGCGTCAACTTGTTGGAATTCTTGGCCAATTGAACGCGCCGAAGGACAAGGTCGCCTTCCTCAAGGCTTCGGGCATGAACCTTGCGGCTATGGTAGCGGCGCAAGGCTTGCTGGTAGCGTGCTGCTCTCACAGCCGCCCGAAGACGATCTTCATCAAGGAGCAGTGCGTCCTCTTGCCGCAGTTGCTCTTGCTCAAGCTCATCATAAGCGAGCACTCGAGGTGACCCGTATATGAGTTCAATGGGGATAACTGCTTCTGCCCCGTATACCAGGGCAAAGGGTGTCTGGCCGGTGGCTCGATTTGGTGTCGTCCTGATTGACCAAAGAACCGTCGGCAACTCATCAATCCAGCGCCTTCCGCTCTTGTGCAGCCTGTCAAAGGTCTTGGTCCTTAAGCCTCGCAGCACTTCAGCATTTGCCCTCTCAGCTTGACCATTGCTTCGCGGGTGAGCAACGGAAGCGAAACAGACTTTGATGCCGAGGTCTTGAGTATATTGCATGAAGGTGCGGCTTGTGAACTGTGTGCCGTTGTCAGTGATGACCCTGTTGGGTACACCGAAACGGCACACTAGCCCCTTGAAGAACTTGACGGCTAACTGAGCTGTGACCTTCCTCACTGCTTCCATCTCTGGCCACTTTGTGAACTTGTCGATTGCAACGTACAAGTACTCAAAGCCCCAGACAGAGCGGGGGAAAGGGCCCAGTATGTCGAGCCCCCGGACCGAGAAGGGCCAGGAGAGAGGAATGGTTTGATGGGCTTGAGCTGGCTGATGAAGCTTCTTTGAATGGAACTGACACACTTCACACCTGGTGACGAGTGTCGTCGCATCCTGGAGGGCGGTGGGCCAGAAGAAACCTTGTCGGAATGCCTTGCCGGCAAGGGCCCTTGACCCGATGTGGGATCCACATATGCCTCTGTGTATCTCCGCCAACAGCTCCAGTCCTTCCTCTCGAGGGATACACTTCAATTTCACACCGTTCGGTCTCGTCCTGTACAGGACGTCATCGACGAACTTGTACATGGTAGAGCAACGGGCTACTTTTTCCGCTTCTTCCGGCTCCTCAGGAAGTTCCTGTCGGGGATATACCCCGCGGCGTAAACCGGCCGGAAGTTAACCCGGCCGGACTTGGCGGTTTATCTGAAGACCCGCCCTGACCTTGGCGGTTTACAAGCAACCCGCTTGGTCGTTATGACTCACTGGTAACCCGGTGGGCGGATCAGACGGATGACAAGGCCCAAGGCCCAGAAGGCCGGTTCAACTATGGTGGGCCGGTTTAAGAGGAAAGGAATATTTGCCTTACAAGGAGTTAAGGCCAGGACTTGTATCCGGTTTGTATTAGAGATAGACTAGTCCTAATCCTAATATGACTCCACATGTAAACCGCCCCTTCAACATATATAAGGAGGGGCAGGGTACCCCAAAGAGGGACAAGTTAGAAGTTACAAGCAAGAAGAAACAATCTTTAGGGCTAGACACAAAGAGCCGGTTTACGGTGTCTCCCTCGTGATGATAATGAGACCTAGCCTCAAACAGCATGTAGGGTTTTTACCGGATGATGTTTCCCGGGGCCCGAAGCTGTCTAAATCCTCGTCTTGCGTGTTGATCCACCCTGCGTCTCTCGTCCCACTCAACCCCTCTCAAGCTACCACATAGATGCGTTGGCCTCGCGACTAAGTCCTGACACTAAGGACATCTGCCGTGACAATTCCACGACAGTTGGCGCCCACCGTGGGGCTCGCGCACGGTGGTGTTGAGTTCTTGGAGGGATCTTTTCTAGGGTTCAAGAAGGTCGCAATTCATCGGACGTAGAAGACTTGGCATGAAGCAACAATATTTGACAGAGCTGCAGCCGGGTTAATTAAATTAGTTGGTCAACGATGAAGCTGGCAGTGCAAGTTTTTTTGGGTTACGGCAGACAAATATGAACAGGAGATCCGTCGAATCCGAAAACGAGTTGGTATCCACTACAGCAGCCGTGATTTTGTTCAAAGTTGTCGTACAAACACTTCAGCGTTGAAATCAAACTCAAGGAAAGGGTCCAATCAGCAGCATAAAAAAAAGAAAGGAAAAGCAGCCCACGACCCGGAAACAGAGCCGGCCGCAACCCGGACTCGTCCATCGCCTGCGCCTGCGTCCTCGCCTCGAGGCGCCCGCCTCTGTCGAGACACTATGGTCTCCCATCGCCTCCGGGCCGGTCGTCGCCATCGCGCCCTCGTCATTCGACTCGCCGGCGCCTCCCTGACCGCGCCGCGAGCACTTCCTCTCGGCCGCAGTGGAACCGAGCCGCCGCCTGCCTAAGTCGGCCTCGTTGGGCCGTCCGGTGCCTCGTATCTTCACGGCCTCGCTCTACCGCTCTCTTCGGACCGAGCGACCTCAAGTCTCCGCCTCGGTTTTTTACCCCGAGTTCAACTCTGCCAGTTTCGTTTTCCGCCGGAGCCTCAAGTTGCTGCGAGACCGAGTCGCCTCCACCAGAGCTTCAAGTCGCCCGTCTCGTGCTGAACTGCCCCGTGCTAAGTCATGGGACTCCGTCGCCTCGAGTCGCCTGCCGCTGTGGCCGCGAGCCGCCTTCGCTCGCCTCGGCAACAAGCCGCTTCCGCCAAGGTTGTGCCTCACTGGCATGCTTCCGCTGCTGGGCCTCGCCTCTGCTGAGCCGCCTGCCTCAAATAGCCGCCCTCCATGCATCCTCTATCTGATTCGCCCGCCGTCGGTCCTTTCGGTCTACATTTAAACACATCAGAGACCGCGCTGGAGTCCGCCCGCGCGGCACTGCTGTCCGATACTACAAGGATTAGACTGAAGAAAGAAAAAAGGAGCAGAGTACAAGCCAGACATTTGATTCCTCGGGTTCACTATGTTTTGGTTTAATGGACAAACTGCAAGATCGTTTGTGAATTATGGCAGTCTGCCATTGTCCTTGGATCAATTTTAGCTGCCAACTTGCCGGCCCGGATGACCGTGTAGACAGAGGCGTATTCTGCCCGTCATCCCTGCATTTCAGTATACATCAACATGCCAGATCACCCGGCGGATACCCACGTACAATTTACTGCCTTACAGTATGCCAACTTCAGTACAACAGTCAAGCTGCCATGCTCGCCTCTGCTGCCTCCATCGAGCGAGATAAATTTTATTTTTGGGTCTGTTGTGGCCTTGTACAGGTCATGGTGTTTCTGACCTGCCGCCTGTGCAGATTCCTGATTATTGGGTCATGTTGCGTCTTGAGCAATCTCAAGTTCTCGTAAGACACAACATGTGATACTAAAGACAAGTTACCAAGATTGAGATCATGCAAAAAAGAGTTCTATGCACGTACGATGACATGTTGCTGCAGAGGAGGGACATGCACGTCCCAAACTTTATGGGCAAGTGGTACCCTGTTGAAGGTGATACAGCAATTACATGCAACTGTTGATCATCAAATGTTTACATTAGATGGGTTATACCATCGCCAGTTTGTCTATGGAGTTACATCCAGATTATCTACAGACAAATCCAGGTGCTATCTTCTCTATATTTTATTAGCATATATTAAATTATTTAAAACCAATTATTATGTCTTTCAATATATTTTATGCAGGACAAAGTCCACTATAAAAGTGGCATTGTGCCATGAACAGGAGGCTCGCACCGGTTTAAACATTGTGGCCAATTCTCGCTCCTACGACGGCTTAAATGTCGTGGCCAACTCTCGCGCCTGCACTGACTACTGCTGCCACGGCCGACTCATCAGTCTGCACCCGTGCGCGCTGGTTGACAACACCGCGGCCGGTTCATCTGTTTGAGCCGCCTATGATGCTGAGGTCATCTTTTCCGTCCATTTCTCACGGCCTGGTCGACATCAACATATCGGGCCGCACCTATCTGCATGAGCTGTTTATTGAGTATGAGCAAGTCACAACTTGGGTAGCCCGGTTTTCTTTCAAATTGGAGGCAAATTATCATCAACCGTCGTCTGCACTGGATGGTTCAATGGGCAGGCGCACAAGTCGCCGCCACTACAGTCTGGTTAACTTCAAATCACCAGTTGGAAGGAACCATTGGCCGAGTTGCTGACACGGCTCATACGGGGTCATTTATAACCCACCACAGACACATCAACCTTCTGTGGATCCACATCGTGCTATCAACATCACTGATATACAAGTTATGTCGGTTTATATCACGGTCAAATATGGAGAGTCTCAAGCCAACTCCTCGAGTCACCTTTAAGACTCGGGGGCTGCAATGATATGACTTAGCGAACGTTGCCGGTTTTCAGTGAAGTAAAGAACCCCAATACGTTGGAGGGAAAGATAACCCGGTCCTGGACTCACATTGTGATGTCAGAAGATTTCCGGCTTAGAAAGTATATGACAGTTACAAAATCCCGGCTCAATGAAGAAGTTTCGGATCATCAGAAAGGATTCCGGTTTGAAATCTGGCTGAAGGGAAGTCAGTCTCACTGAAGTTCTCAAATATCCGGTTTACAATCCGGTTCAAGGGAAATCTGTTTCTCCCACAAAGCTCTGAAGTGCTCAGATCCGGTTTAACAATGTCCGGTTCAAAAAGGAATTAACTTCTCGCAAGTTCGAGTTTAAAGGCCGTCAGAAAATTTCCGGCTGAAAATGAAGATTCCGGTTTAAGAGCCGGTTCAAGGGAAGGATTTATCCCATAAAGCTTTGAAGCTCTCAATATCCGGTTTAAAATCCCGGTTCAAGAAGAATTTATCTCTTGCAAAAAGTTAAAAATTATCGAAGAAGACATGCTACCATGATGCACGGTTCAAACATGGGTATCCTGCCTTATTGACCTGACATATTATTGATCACATGGGGGCTTCTGCTTCATAAAGCGGGGTCTCTGTTCTTTTTATATCATGTGTGGTTACATGGAGTTGTCTGTTTTAAAGCGGCCTCCGGTTTACCCCTTGCAAAAAATTATGAATGTTACTTGGGGGCTCGGTCATGTCTGAACCGATGCAATACCTTTTGATAGGCGAAAGCCACTAGGTTACTTGGGGGCTCGGTCATGTCTGAACCGATGCAATACCTTTTGATAGGCGAAAGCCACCAGGTCACTTGGGGGCTCGGTCGTGTCCGAACCGATGCAACACCTTTTGATCGGCGAAAGCCACCAGATCACTTGGGGACACGGTCAAGTCTGAACCAGTCACGCCTCTTGATCGGCCTAAAGGCCTTAGAGTCACTTGGGGGCTTGGTCGAACCCGAACCAATGCCATGCCACTTGACCGGCGTAATGCCACGGTTTCATTTGGGGACCTGGCTGACTTGAACCATAGCTACACCTATTGGGAGCTTGGTCGTGTCTGACCATGGTAACACCATCTGATCGGCTCAGTAAAGCCCTCTTTTTGCAAACGGTTTTTATCATTGCCTTTGCTTCCTTTGCTTCAATATCTTTTCTTGATAAAATTGCTTTTTTGGTTGCGTTCTTAAACCGACCACATCTTACACCGGTTCAAACAACCAAATTGGTGGAACACGGTCCATTTTTAGACCGGAGATTATCTGCCCGGTTTGATTTTCTGTTACCATCTTATTATGGAGTAAACCGGTGTTTATCAACCCGGCACGATTTTCAACTACAGGTTGTCAGTACATGATCAGTTATAATCCGGAGACTATCAGCCCGGTCTGGTTTGACTACAAGTCACCAGTATTATATATGGTTAATCCGGTATTTATCACAAACCCGATATGGTTTTATAATAAACCGGCACAATATGGAAGGAGTTATCAGTACTCAAAATTTGGGTTATTACCCCTATTACAAAAAGTTGGTCAACCAACGATGTGATTCAATGTCACAGTATGATATATTTCATATTTGATTATTCTTAAGTGCAGCCTTGGTTATAAACCTGGGTTATATGTTGGGCATTATGGCCCGTCCGGCGGTAAACCGCCAGGACACTTTAAACTTGTTGTATGCAGAAACAGGTTGAATAAAGCATGATTATAAATTATCCGGTGTCTATTAAACCGGCCTGGCTTTAAGACGACAAGTCGCTGGTATGATGATAAATTATCCGGTGTTTGTTAAACCGGCCTGGCTTTGGACTATAAGTCGCCAGTATATATTTGGATTGCGCCATTGGAATTATGCGCTTATAAATCATTGGGTTATTCAAATAGCCAAACTTGGCTGAATTTTCATTATGATATTGAATGAATAATGTTTTCATACCGGATTATATTATTCAAATAGCCAACATGGCTGGATTTTTATTATGGTTATCAATAACCAGTATTATGATTAAGGTTTTCAAAGTCGCTTTAGCGCAATGGTTATCATTTTCTACAATTGAAGGAATGGTCCCGAGTCGCTGCAGGCTTACAACCCGACACTTGGGGGCTACATTATTCAAAGTTGAGATTATATCAAATATGCAAGTCTCATGTCGCTGCAAGCATGCACCATGACACTTGGGGGCTACCAATTGCTCCTTTCAACAATTCAAGGTACAAAGCTTTTTATCCATTACATTGAAGGGTCCACTGCTCAGTTGGTAAAGCACAAGGCTCTTAACTTTGTGGACGTGAATTCAAGCCCCATGATGGGGGTTATATCATATGATGTTATTTTCGTTGAAGTATATATCAAGTCCCAGCTCAATATTATCTTACTGAGCCGGCCCTTTGGGGCTATACATCATTGCTCAAATCTACATGATTATATTTACAAAGTCCCTGCTCATTATTGCATAATGACCCGGCCCTTGGGGGCTACACTGGTTGAAGTTTTTATGAGCATCAGACAATTACAAGTCCCAGGTTGTTGCAAGCATGACAACCCGGCACTTGGGGGCTACATATGTGGAATATTCAATTCTGACTAATGATTGAGATGAACAACTTGGATTTCTTCAAGATGGTGATATTTATTGAAACAAGTCTTAAGCTATTGCTATGCTACCTTCTTAAGACTGGGGGCTACAAGTGATAGGCATATAAGAGGTATATTTTCAAGCTGGATGTTAATTACAAGTAGGGACTGGTGCTATCAATATTTATAAACCGATGATCTTGGCAATGATAAACCGGCAAGTTCTGCGTCCTTAAACCGGCTGAAGATCAGATGAATATTTCAAGGACCAATATTGTTTTTAAGCATTGGGAGTTGAATCAAAGGAGTTATTCTTCACAATATATTTTCTATGAGAAACCAATGTCAGCAAGTTGATTATGAAGCTGGCCTGCTAAAACCAGATTTTCTAGAAGGAGGAAATGACAAGGACTTAAGGACGATCAGGTGCCGGTTTACAAAAATTCTTAACCCGGAGTACAACCTGTCAAATTTGTTCTGGTGTTTATTTGCAGCATAAGTTTACCATGGATAAATCCAAGCTAAACTTGGGGGCTAATGTCGGGGATATACCCCGCGGCGTAAACCGGCCAGAAGTTAACCCGGCCGGACTTGGCGGTTTATCTAAAGACCCGCCCTGACCTTGGCGGTTTACAAGCAACCCGCTTGGTTGTTATGACTCACTGGTAACCCGGCGGGCGGATCAGACGAATGACAAGGCCCAAGGCCCAGAAGGCCGGTTCAACTATGGTGGGCCGGTTTAAGAGGAAAGGAATATTTGCCTTACAAGGAGTTAAGGCTAGGACTTGTATCCGGTTTGTATTAGAGATAGACTAGTCCTAATCCTAATAGGACTCCACATGTAAACCGCCCCTTCAACATATATAAGGAGGGGCAGGGTACCCCAAAGAGGGACAAGTTAGAAGTTACAAGCAAGAAGAAACAATCTTTAGGGCTAGACACAAAGAGCCGGTTTACGGCGTCTCCCTCGTGATGATAATGAGACCTAGCCTCAAACAGCATGTAGGGTTTTTACCGGATGATGTTTCCCGGGGCCCGAAGCTGTCTAAATCCTCGTCTTGCGTGTTGATCCGCCCTGCGTCTCCCGTCCCACTCAACCCCTCTCAAGCTACCACATAGATGCATTGGCCTCGCGACTAAGTCCTGATACTAAGGACATCTGCCGTGACAATTCCACGACAGTTCCCCTGTTTGGAGGAATCGGACGGTATGTTGTGCCCACGCTGGAGCCTAGGGCTCGACGGCGAGGACTAAAGGCATCTCCTCAGCTATAGGAGCGGCTGTCTCGACGGCAAGAGCTTGGCGCTCCGCCGGAGCTAGCCGTCCCGTGGCGGGCCCAGTGTCCCCGGCAACATCCTTGCCGACGGCTCCGGGGAGCTCGGCGGGAAAGTACTTGCCGGGCCCTGATTTCCTCCTCTTGTTCGGCTCTGTTGATGGATCAACGGATGGCTGAGTTAGGTGAAGCACAAAGGTACATGGTTCCACAGGTAGCTTGAGGGCAGCGCGCTTTGACAGGTAATCGGCGATATCGTTCTTCGCTCGGGGAACGTATTCGGCCTGTATACCGTCGAAACGCTCTTCCAGCTTTCTCACTTCATCAACGTAGGCCTTCATAAGCGGGCTCTGGTAATCCTTGTTGACTTGCTTGACGACAAGCTGCGAGTCGCCCCTGACGATGAGCTTTTTGATTCCGAGGTCCGCGGCGATCCTAAGACCGGCAAGTAGCCCTTCGTATTCTGCTGTATTGTTTGTTGACACCTCCCTGGGGAAGTGCATCTGGATCACGTACTTGAGGTGCTCTCCGGTGGGGGCGACGAGTAGTACGCCAGCCCCGGCACCTTGTAGGGAGAAAGCCCCATCAAAGTACATGATCCAATTGCAACTTGCCTCCTTGCCGGGGAGAGCAGTCTCTTGGGCTTGTTCGTTGGGTGTTGCGGTCCACTCTGCAATGAACTCCGCCAGGACTCGGCTCTGGATCGTCGAAGTACTTTCAAACTTGAGGACAAAGCTGGACAGCTCCTGTGCCCATTCCACAATCCTCCCCGTTGCATCTAGATTGTGCAATATCCGTTGTAGAGGGAGGCGAGTGACGACAGTGATCTCGTGTGCCTGGAAGTAGTGACGCAGCTTCCTCGAGGCCATGAGGAGGCCGAAGAGCAGTTTCTGCACGCCGGAGTACCTTGATCTAGCCCCCTGCAGGAGGGAGCTAACAAAGTAGACCGGGTGCTGCATCATTTTCTTCTTTGGCAGCACTTCGATTGGTTGTGCCGTCTCCGCATTGGTGGTGTCGGGCTCTGTCGCTGCCATTACCTCGTCGTCAACCTCTCTCTACGCTACTAGTGCGGAGCTAACCACCTGGTTCGTTGCCGCTAGGTATAGCAGCAACGGCTCCTGGGGCCTAGGAGCAACTAGTGTTGGCGCGGAGGAGAGGTACTTCTTCTAATCTTGCAATGCTGCTTCGGCTTCTGGCGTCCACTCCACCGGGCCCGCCTTTTTCAGGATTTTGAAAAAGGGGAGGGCGCGCTCGGCAGACTTGGATATGAACCTGCCCATGGCAGCGACACAACCAGCAAGCTGACGCACATCCTTGATTCACTTGGGTGCTTCAATCTGCTCTATAGCTTTGATCTTGTCCGGATTGGCCTCTTCCCACGCAGTGACACAAAGAACCCGAGAAGCTTGCCGGACAGGATGCCAAAGACGCACTTCTCAGGGTTCAGCTTGAGATTGATCTTGCGCAGGTTTGCAAATGTTTCTTGCAAATCTGTGATGAGGGTTGCCCTGTCCTTGGTTTTGACCACTATGTCGTCCATATAAGCTTCCATATTTCTATGGAGCTGGGGTGCAAAACCAATCTGGACCGCCCTTGCAAACGTCGAACCAGCACTCTTCAACCCGAAAGGCATCCGTATGAAACAATACGTACCACATGGGGTGATGAATGATGTTTTCTCTTCGTCTTCTCTTGTCATGAAGATCTGGTGGTAGCCGGAGTAGGCGTCGAGGAATGACAACAGATCACACCCAGCCATGGAGTCCACAATCTGGTCGATGTGCAGCAACGGGAAGGGGTCTTTAGGGCAAGCCTTATTGATATTTGTGTAATCAATACACAGCCTCCACTTCCCATTTGCCTTGCGCACTACGACCGAATTGGCCAACCACGTTGGATGGAGCACTCCTCTTACCAAACCCGCTGCTTCCAGTTTCCGGATCTCTTCCGTGATGAACTCTTGTCGTTCCAAAGCTTTCTTTCTGACCTTCTGCTTGATGGGCCGCGCATGAGGACAGACAGCAAGGTGGTGCTCAATCACCTCCCTGGGAACGCCGGGGATGTCGGAGGCTTGCCAGGCAAACACATCGACATTCGTCCGCAGGAAGGTGACGAGCGCGTCTTCCTATTTGTCGTCAAGGGTGGAGCTTATAGTGAAAGCTCCTCCCGTGTCATCCTCATTGACAGAAACCTTCTTGGTTCCCGGCGGAATGGCCCTGGCTTCTTGTTTCCGCCGGCGGAGCTCTCTGGCACGTCCTCGACGGTAGCGCTACACTCCGAAGAGGTGCGCTTGCCGGAGTGGGTGTTCGAGGTCTCACCGGCCTTCTTCTTCTTCTTCCCTCCCGGGGTCCCAGCGGCAGGAGCAAGTGCCCTAGCGGCGGCAGCTGCTGCAACCGCTTGCTGGTATAGTTGGTCGACGCAAATCAGCGCATCTTTCTTGTCGGAGGGGATGGTGATGATCGTCACGGGCCCTGCATCTTCAGGGTGTTGTATGCGTAGTGTGACGCCGCCATGAACTTGGCCAGCGCTGGGCGGCCAAGGATCCCGTTGTAGGGCAAGGGGATCTTGGCAACATCAAACACGATCCTCTCCGTCCTGAAGTTCAGGTCGCTTCCAAAAGTCAAGGGCAGCGTGACCTTTCCCTTGGATTGGCTTCTTCCCGGGTTGACCCCTTGAAACGTACCCGTCTCTTCGAGGTCTCCATTAGGAATCTGCAGTTTCTCGATCACGGCAGGCGAGATCAAGTTCAGACCGGCCCCGCCATCGACTAGCATCTTTGTCACCTTGAGGTTGTGTATTGTTGGTGAAACCAACAACGGCAAGCACCCGATCGCAGTAGTGCGATCAGGGTGATCCTTAGTGTCAAGAATGATAGGTTTGCTGGACCACTTCAGCGGCTGTCGTGGATTTGTCACGGCAGATGTCCTAGCGAAAGGACTTAGTCGTGGAGCCATCGCAACGGGTTAACTTGAAGGGGTTAAAAGCGGACGCAAGGACACGGTGTTATACTAGTTCGGCCCCTTCAATGAAGGTAAAAGCCTACGTCTAGTTGTGACGGGATTGATGGGTTTCGAGGGCTAGGGAGCGATAAGCTTCGCCTAAACCTCGAGTTCTTGTTCTCTGTCCTCAAACCGCCGTCGGGTCGTCCCCTTATATACACGGGTGACGCCCGTCGGTCTGCAAAGTCCCAACCCCCGGTTCATAAACGTGCCCGGGTCGGTCTCTCTATTCCTAACTTACAATGCAAGTTTACCTCAGGCCGGTTTACGCCGTAAACCTCTAAACCGATTATAGGCTTCGGGCCCTTCTATTTCTCCTTGGGCTTTAACATCTCGGGTCCATTGACGGAGCTAACCCGGGCCCTATAGGCCGGTTTACCCCAAATAGCAATATCCCCAACATTAGGCCCCAGATTGATTTGAACAGGTTCATGTCAATCCTTAATAAGAATTTCTGTCTTCAAATGTCTTCCAGTAACTGTTAAACCGCCGTTTCTTCGTCTCCTTTTGCTGCGGTAAGCCGATATGACGTCAGCGCAAAGTTACCGTCTCCTTTTACTAATCCGCAATAATCAGGGCGACGGCTGGGCTCCCGAAATCACCGGCCCCTGGATTCGCGCGCCTGGCACGCGCGCCGCGCCTTATAAATAGGACTTGAAGGCCATCTTCCTTTCCTCCCTTTCGTCCCCTTCTTCGCCTTCCTCGCGACCCAGACCTCGGAGCTCTGCCGCCGCCGTCAGCTACAGCATCAACTCCGGCCGCTGCATCACCCTGATCGGACCAGAGTACCGCGGCGACCTTCCACATCCGTTTGGATTCTGGTAAGGCTCCTGTTCTTCTTGCTTTAGATATGTTCTACGGTTCGTCATCTTGCCACTGTTCCTTGTTCATCTTCATAACAGCTTTTGCGAACAGATGATGATACCTATATTGTGATTTGTAGTCCCTCTCAGTATTCGCCATAAATCTGTACTCATCTCCTTAGATCCCACTCATTTCCCTGCTTGTCGAACTTATGTTGTTCTGCTGTGAGCCAAACCTCATATTTTTACTTCTTTTTCGCCCTAGCTGTAGATCCATTGTTTTGAAAGAATCCGTACGGGATCTGTTTGTGCTTTCATATTCACAACTATTAGATCTGGTCGGTTTAACTTCTAGCAGAGCGAGCAACCCAATCCATATATCCATTAGTCCCCTTGATGAACCGCTAGATGATATCATTGTAGATAACTTTACTCTATATAAGAGCATCTTCGGTTTACAATCACACTTGTTCTCAAACCGGAACACCTTTGTCTTGTAGATTTCCTCATGGCAAAACAGGTGTACGAATGCAACTGGGTTCCCTCTCGCATCACTGAGACCCAATTAAACAACTTAGTTCTGACTGGCGCTTTGAGTAGCAAAAATGCCATCCATTGGAGGGTTCCAGGGGATGAATGTCCTCCTACCCCACAGGAGGGAGAAGTGGTGGTGTTTGCGGATCACCTGGCCCGGGGTTTTAATCCACCCGGTTCAAAATTTTATCGGGACGTCCTAGCTAATTTTAGGTTGCGCCCACAAGATGTTGGTCCAAACTCAGTCACGAATATCTGCCATTTTCAAGTGCTTTGTGAGGTGTACTTCCAGGAGGAACCTACTGTAGAGCTGTTCCGAGACTGTTTTCATTTGAACCGACGTACTGAATTCACCGACGGCCCTAATATGGAACTGGGTGGTATGGCGATTCAAAAGAGGAAAGAAGTGACTTATCCTCATGCCAAGTTGCATAGTCATCCGCAAGAATGGAATCACACTTGGTTCTATTGCAAGGATACTTCTCCTGCTGAAGAAAATCCTCTGCCTAGCTTTCGTCCAGAGAGACTCAGCAATACACACCCCTTCCCCCCAAGACTAACCGCCAAAGAGAGGAGTAAGTATGCCCCTCAGCTGTCCAAGCTCAGAGCCTTCATGGCCAACGGTTTAACGGGGGTAGATCTTGCCCGTTGCTGGATTTCATGGAGCATCCTGCCCCTTAGCATTCGCTCCGGTTTAATGTGCCAATACACGGGCCGGGTTGATGATCCTTTGAGGCACTGCAACATTCAGCTGACGGAAGACGAAGTTACTGAAGCTGTGAAAAAGATGCTGAATGAACCGGAATATGTTTGCGCCCGAACTGGCCTGCTTCCCTTTTGTGCTATAAACAAACCACCTGCTGTAAGCATCTCACCTCTGTTTGTTATAGAAGTTATGATCTCCTTATATACATATTGTTAACTCCAGTCCTTTCTGAGACAGGGAGATGATCCGTTTTGGAGCAAGAAGTTTCAAGAGCCGACCGAAAAGGTAACCCGACCCAAAACAAGGGTGAAGAAGCCCGCTCAGAAGAAAAGGAACACTGCTTCCTCTACCCCGGATTTAGAGGAGGATGATGTGGGTAATCCGGACCTTGGGGTAGACCTTGATTCAGTTGGCTTACTTTTTATACGTCTTATTGATGATGATATTTGTCAGGACGACGCTGAAGCGAGTAATGCTGAAGGCCCAGAGGTAACTATTCTTTCTTCTGATGCAGTTCCTTTGCCTTTGAAAAGATCTCGCCAAGCAAACCGGAAAATTAAATTTTCTCATCCTCTTGCTTACTTGGATCCCAAATTTCTTATGAAGACCCAGCAACATGAAGCTCGACGCACCACCCGGCATAGCGGCCAGGTAGTTACCTCCGCCGGTTTACCGAACAGCCCGGTTCGGAAACGCCGCTCAGAGGTCTCCGATTTATGCGCTAGCTTTCCTCCTAAAGCAGGTTTAACTCGTCAGCCTCTTAATCCATCTGACTCCGATTATCAGGTCACTTCCCATTCATCTTCTGGTGAATCTTCAGCCACTCAACTGCCACCGCTAAAGACAGTCATTGGGTAAGTTGGACCGATCACAACATATTTCTATATGGGTTTCTTAATCCATCTTACACCGTTCTTTCAATCTTTGGGTCTTTCCCAGGGCTAAACCTAGACCAAGCAAGAAGGCTCGTCTGGATAACCCGGCCGAAGGAACTGCCGCTCCTGAACCGGATAGAACTCCTGGTGCTGATGCTCTGTGTCGTGAAGACATTCAGAATTATCTACCTCCACAAGATGACGCCTATGCTGAAGAAAGGCCTACCGATCCTGCCAGCCGTACTGATCAGCCTGTTAGTCCTGTTCGGGTTGAGGAATCCATCCCCCCTTCTGGAACTATTGATAAACCGACAGCGCCAATGTAGAGCAGCGACTCCAAAGATGATGATGTTGTGATTACCGGCATTGGTCGCTCTGAACCGGGGAATTCTGCTATTCTGGCCAAGCATACTGCCAAGGAAGAAATCTCGGCCATAAAGGGCAAATGGGACGTTGATTCCTCCACGTATGCCGCTTTAAGCGCCCCAGATCTTTATTCTGGGTACCTGAACCGACTGTACACCAGTCGTGATTACGAAGCTGGCATGATCAGGATGATGAAGGAGAAACTTGAGGTAACTCTCTTGTGCTTCATTCCATTGCAACTTAGCTTATCAATATTTCCAAACCGAGATGGTAATCCGGATCAGGCTGCCTTGACAACTAAGGTCCGGTTTAAAAAAAAACCCAGGGCTTCAACATAGGTCGCAACCAGAAAACATCATCAAATAACTATTAGCCCCCAAGTGCCAAGTTTAAATACTTGTATAAACCCTGGGACTTTTGTAATGTAAAACATGCATTAAGATCAAGTACGCATTAGCCCCCAAGTATCGAGCACATAACTTGCTTGTGTGGTTGATACTTCCAAACCGTGCAATATTTTCTGAACACTGCTGATGACCTGCTGCAGGGGGATCTGAAGACCAAAGAGAAACAAGTCTCGGACCTTCAGGAAACCTTAAAAACCCAGCAGGCTGAAACTGCAAAAGCGAAGGAGGAATTGACCAATGCCTTAACCATTATGGAACAGCTGAAAGAAAGCCGCAAAAAGGAACAAGCTGATTGGGCTACTGAAAAAGCTCTTTTGACGAAGAGGGCTGAAAATGCCGAAGCTGCTCTCAAACCGGTGGTTGATGAATTATCCACCGTGAAGCGACAAATACACTCCATGACCTCTGTCGTCTTTGGTAAATTTCTTTCGATGCCCTTCTTCCAATTTGTACCTTGTCTGCTATATCCTATGTCCGGTTTGTAATCCATCCTGAAACACTGCAGGCACACGTATTGGACACTTGGGTTTTGATGTGCGGATGAAACTCAAAGCTGCCTATACTCTGATTGAACAGTTGTACACCGGAGCACAGAGAGCTATCACCACTGCATCGCATAACAACCCTGCACCGTCTCTGATTCAAGACACGTTAAAAAGGCTATCCATGCTTCCAGCCCGGATTGAAGAGTTGAAAAGATCAGCTGCTCGAACTGGAGCCATCACTGCCTTGATCCGGGCCAAAGCGTGGGTACCAGATTTCGATCCTGTCGAAGCGGCCCAAGGATATCCCAGCTTGAAAGAAGATGGTTCAGACTTTGGCGAAAATGACTTGAGGGCGATAAACCGGGCGGTGCGCCCCCTAGCTTGTCAATTGGCTGAAGAAGCAGATCTGACACATTACCAAGCCCAATATGATAACCAGAACAAACGAGTAGCTGCCCCGGTCCCTGAAGCGGAAAACCTTATTCCTCCAATCCGTAAGCATACCTATGCCCCTGACATTGAACCGTCTTTGCTGATTCACGAAGAAGCTGTCTTTCAAGCGCTAATGGGAATCGACTGGACCACTGCTGATTTCCAGCCAATGGGTAGCCAAGATAGAGCTGAAGCGGCGCAAGATGATCCACAGCCTTCGAACCGAGGCGGCAAACAGGCGTAATCAACGCTCCGGTTCACCTTAATTGGTGACGTTTAATCCGTCAAAAAACAATATATTCAGGCACTACGCTGCCTTGTAATAAGATAGTTTAATACCTCTGCGTTTGAATGCGCCTTTGCGCACGGGTACTGATGCCCTTTCCAATGACTTTTTCCAACTTATGTTTCCTGTCTTTACTGAGTACACAAGACGATCTTTCGACCATATGAACCGCGCTGCGCCTTTGCCAAACCGGGCAACTTGCCTCCGGGTTAAAAAACGGACCAGGCTGTGTCAGCTGAATCGGTTTAAAAGTACTTGACGTTCCGAAGAACAAAAAAAACACCACAATAAAGGCAGAAAACAAAAACCAAATACGAGAGGACAACGCGATAGTAAAACGCATGCAAATAGTGGTTGCTATGAACCGTTCAGAAGGCGTGACCGTCGTCAAGACAAAAGAAACCAAGCCCCCAAGAGGTGTAGCTACAGTTCAGGTCGACTAGGTTCCTAACTGAATCGTGGCAAATATGCCGGTCAAATGGCATTGCATTGGTTCGGATTCGACCAAGCCCCCAAGTGACTCAGTGGCCAAGGGCCGATCAAGTGGCATTGCGTTGGTTCGGACACGACCAAGCCCCCAAATGATTCATTGGCTAAAAAGCCGATCAGAAGGCATTACCATCATCAAGACATGACCGAGCTCCCATAAGGTGTAACTACGGTTCAAGTCGATTAGGTCCCCAACTGATTCAGTGGCAAATGTGCCAGCCAGAAGGCATTACCGTCGTCAAGACATGACCAAGCTCCCCGGAGGTGTAGCTACGGTTCAGGCCGACTAGGTCCCCAACTGACTTTATAAGGATAGCTATGTTCTCTTTGGTTCGAATACGACCTATGTTTGAACAGGAAGCCCCATGTTAAAACCGCGCATCATGTCAGCAGGTCCTCTTCAGTAACCTTTAACCTTTCTGCAAGAGGTAAATTTTTCTTGAACCGGGATCTTGAACCGGATACTAAGAACTTCACAGCTTTGTGGGAGACACCTTCCCTTGAACCGGCTTTTAAACCGGAATATTCACTTTGATCTTCTGTGAAGCGACCTCAAGGGGAAAACACGCATGATGTGAAGAACAGCAGAGACCCCGCTTTACTCGAGGCTCCGGTTTATTGTATTAATCATAATATATACATGGTCATGATATGTACATAAACAGAGCCCAAGGCTCATGTATAATAAGGTCGAAGATGAGCTATGTTCCACGGCCTGCTGGTCTCCTCCTCTGATGTGCGTGAATCCTTGCGCTCTCGGATATCAATCAGGTAGTATGACCCATTATTCAGATTCTTGCTGACCACAAAAGGTCCCTCCCAAGACGGGGATAATTTATGCTGATCAGACTGATCCTGGATGAGCCGAAGCACCAAATCCCCCTCCTGAAAGGTTCTGGTCCTAACCCGACGGCTGTGGTAACGGCGAAGATCTTGCTGGTAAATCGCTGAACGGGCAGCTGCTAAGTCACGTTCCTCATCCAACAAGTCAAGAGCGTTCTGCCGTGCCTGCTCGTTGTCCGCTTCAACATACGCTGCCACACGAGGTGAGTCATGTCGTATATCACTTGGGAGAACCGCCTCTGCTCCATAGACCATAAAAAACGGCGTAAACCCCGTGGATCTGTTAGGCGTGGTGTTGATGCTCCATAATACAGACGGTAGCTCCTCCACCCAACAACCCGGCGTCCTTTGCAAAGGGACCAGAAGCCGGGGTTTGATACCTCTCAAGATCTCTTGATTCGCTCGTTCTGCCTGACCATTAGATTGTGGGTGAGCTACCGAAGAAACATCAAGCCGTATATGCTCCCGTGCGCAGAACTCTTTCATGGCCCCCTTGGATAGATTGGTACCATTATCTGTGATGATGCTGTGTGGAAAACCAAACCGGAAGATCACCTTCTTTATAAACCGAACCGCCGTGGCCGCATCACATTACTGACAGGTTCTGCCTCCACCCACTTTGTAAATTTGTCGACCGCCACCAGTAGGTGGGTCTTCTTATCTTTGGAACGCTTAAAAGGCCCAACCATATCGAGCCCCCAAGTCGCAAACGGCCAAGTGATTGGAATCATCCTCAATTCTTGAGCCGGTATGTGCGCTCGCCTGGAAAATTTCTGGCAACCATCACATAACCTGACCAGGTCTTCTGCATCAGCATGAGCAGTTAACCAGTAGAAACCGTGGCAGAACGCTTTAGCCACCAATGATTTTGAACCGGCGTGGTGGCCGCAATCCCCTTCATGTATTTCACGTAATATCTCGCACCCCTCCTCAGGGGATACGCACCGTTGCAGCGCTCCTGACACGCTGCGATGATGTAGCTCCCCTTTGAGGATGGTCATAGACTTGGACCGCCGTATTATTTGCCGAGCCAAGCTTTCGTCTTCTGGCAACTCACCCCGGTTCATATATGCCAGATAAGGGAGCGTCCAATCCGGGGTGACGTGAAGAGCCGCCACTAATTGAGCCTCCGGATCAGGAACAGCCAACTCCAGCTCACCGGGTAACTGTACCGATGGGTGATACAATACATCCAAGAAAACATTGGGTGGGACCGGTTTACGCTGAGAGCCCAAGCGGCTTAAAGCGTCCGCTGCCTCATTCTTTATGCGGTCCACATGGTCCACTTGATAGCCTTTGAAATGCCCGGCCACCATATCTACTTCACGTCGGTATGCAGCCATGAGCGGGTCCTTAGAATCCCAGGTGCCAGATACCTGCTGAGCCACCAGATCCGAATCACCAAAGCACCTAACTCTGCTCAGATTCATCTCTTTAGCCATCCGAAGACCATGAAGCAAAGCTTCATACTCAGCCGCATTATTTGTACAGGGGAACATTAAACGGAGGACATAACAAAACTTATCTCCTCGTGGGGAAGTTAAAACGACTCCAGCCCCCGAGCCTTCCAATTGTCTAGACCCGTCAAAATGAATAGTCCAATAGGTGTTATCTGGCTTCTCCTCAGGCGCTTGTAACTCTGTCCAATCGTTTATGAAGTCGACAAGTGCTTGTGACTTTATAGCCGTCCGGGGCACGTATCTTAAACCGTGCGGCCCAAGCTCGATAGCCCACTTAGCAATCCGACCGGTCGCCTCCCGGTTCTGTATGATGTCACCCAAAGGAGCAGAACTGACCACCGTGATGGGGTGCCCTTGAAAATATTGCCTCAGCTTCCGGCTTGCCATAAAAACACCATATACCAGCTTCTGCCAATGCGGATACCTTTGTTTGGACTCGATAAGCACTTCACTGATATAGTAAACCGGTCGTTGAACCGGATGTTCCTTTCCAGCCTCCTTTCGTTCTACCACCATCGCCACACTAACCGCTCTGGCATTCACAGCAACATATAACAGGAGTGGCTCTTTATCTACAGGGGCTGCCAACACTGGCGGATTGACTAGCTGTCGCTTCAAGTCCTCAAACGCTTTATCAGCCTCCGGACTCCAGACAAATTGATCCGTCTTCTTGAGCATTTGATACAAGGGGATCGCCTTTTCACCGAGGCGACTGATAAACCGGCTTAACGCTGCAATCCGTCCGGCCATGCGCTGAACATCATTGACGCATTTCGGTTTGGCCAGGGAGGTGATGGCTGTGATCTTTTCCGGATTGGCCTCAATTCCTCTATGGGACACTAAAAATCCCAACAACTTGCCTGCAGGTACACCAAAAACACATTTAGCTGGGTTGAGCATCATTTGGTACACTCTCAAGTTATCGAAAGTTTCCTTCAAATCGTCAACCAGGGTCTCCTTCTTTCGTGACTTGACCACAATGTCATCCACATAAGCATGCACATTACGACCAATCTGCTCGTGGAGGCAATTTTGCACACACCGTTGATAAGTAGCCTGCGCACTCTTAAGCCCGAAGGGCATAGAAACATAGCAGAAGGCTCCAAAGGGAGTAATGAACGCTGTCTTCTCCTGGTCCTTAACTGCCATCTTGATCTGATGATAACCCGAATAGGCATCCAAAAAGCTCAAACGCTCGCAACCTGCCGTAGCATCAATGATTTGATCAATCCGGGGGAGAGCAAAAGGATCCGCTGGACAAGCTTTATTCAAGTCTGTGTAATCCACACACATGCGCCAGGTGCCGTTTTTCTTAAGAACCAGCACCGGATTAGCAAGCCATTCGGGATGAAAAACCTCAATGATAAACCCAGCTGCCAGGAGCCTGGCCACTTCCTCACCAATCACTTTACGTCTTTCTTCGTTAAACTGGCGTAAGAACTGCTTTACCGGTTTATACTTAGGATCCACATTAAGGGTGTTCTCAGCGAGTCGCCTCGGTACACCAGGCATGTCAGACGGCTTCCATGCAAAGATGTCCCGATTCTCACGGATGAACTCGATGAGCGCGCTTTCCTATTTTGGATCCAGGTTTGCACTGATGCTGAACTGCTTGGACGAATCGCCAGGTACGAAGTCAACAAGCTTAGTTTCGGCAGCCGATTTGAACTTCAAGGCCGGATCGTGGTCCGTGGTTGGCTTCTTCAACGAAGTCATGTCCTCCGGGTCAACACTGTCTTTGTACTGCTTTAGCTCCTCCGTAGCACAAACCGATTCTGCATAAGTCGCATCTCCTTCCTCGCATTCCAAAGCGATTCGACGGCTCCCATGAACCGTTATAGTGCCCTTGTAACCCAGCATCTTGAGTTGCAGATATACATAGCAGGGCCGTGCCATAAATTTTGCATAGGCTGGCCGTCCGAACAAAGCGTGGTATGGACTTTGGATTTTAACCACTTCGAACGTCAACGTCTCTGATCTGGAATCATGACTATCGCCGAAGACCACTTCAAGGGCTATCTTACCAACCGGGTACGCAGACTTGCCAGGCACCACCCCGTGGAACACTGTATTGGTCGGTTTGAGATCCTTGTCTACCAGTCCCATGCGGCGGAAGGTCTCATAATACAAAATGTTAATGATGCTCCCTCCGTCCATGAGCACCTTGGTGAGCTTATAACCTCCCACTTGAGGCGCCACCACCAATGCTAACTGGCCCGGATTATAAACCCTGGGAGGGTGATCTTCTCGGCTCCATATGATAGGTTGTTCCGACCAGCGCAGATAGTGAGGCGTGGCCGGTTCAACAGCACTAAATGCCCGCCTCTGAAGCTTTCTATCCCGTTTATCCAAGCCTGTAGTAAAGACATGATACTGTCCACCACTCAACTGTTTCGGGTTGCTCTGATAACCTGATTGCTGCTGTCCGTAACCACTTTGATTACTTTGATTATTTTGGCTGTCCTGTCCGCCCGGATTACCATGGAACCCTGGACCGGAATTTCCGCCACCGTATCCTGATCCGGAACCTGAACCGCCGCCAGAGCTGTGATCATATTGGAAAGTGTTTGAGCTTTTGAATTCCTTCATGATATAACAATCCTTCCAAAGATGGGTTGCTGGTTCCTCTTTTGTTCCGTGCTTCGGACAGGGCTGGTTTAAGAAAAAGTTCAAACGCTCCGGATTAGGACCGGGATTTGCGCGGAAACTTGGTTGTTTCCCCTTACGCCGCTGGCCCTTATTCTGTGCACTTGTGTTGGCCACAAAATCCATGCTCCCGTCCGGTTTACGCTTACCTCCGCCTCCATTACCTGTCGGTCGATGTTGCTGGCCTTTGGTGTTGCTATTCTTCTTTCCCTTCCCTGCTTTGTCATCACCAGAGTTAGGATCCTTGGTACTGTCAGAATCCGCATACTTCACTAAAGCGGTGGTGAGCGTTCCTATATCTGTACAATCATGCTTCATCCGGCCTAACTTTAGCTTCAAAGGGCCAAACCGACAGTTACTTTCCAACAGCACCACGGCGGTGTCTGCGTTGATGCGATCTGACGAGTGCAAAACTTCTGATACCCGCCGTACCCAATGGGTAGTTGATTCCCCTTCTTGCTGAACGCAGGCTGCTAGGTCAACTATCGACATTGGCTGTTTGCACGTGTCCTTGAAATTCTTGATAAACCAGGCGCGCAATTGGGCCCACGAACTAATAGAATTAGGCGGTAAGCTCTTTAGCCAAGTCCGGGCCGTTCCTTCTAACATCATAGTAAAATACTTGGCACACGCCGTGTCATCCACATCCAGCATCTCCATAGCCATCTCATAGCTCTCCACCCATGTCTCCGGAGGCTGATCTGCCGTGTAGTTTGGTACCTTGCGGGGGCCTTTGAAGTCTTTGGGCAGGCGTACGTTGCGCAAAGCGGGAACAAGGCACGGTACTCCCAAAGAACTGGAAACCACCCCCGGTTCAACCGTAGCCGCTGGGAAGATAGGTGTAAGCTGACGAGCATGATGCTGCGCTGCTAATCCGGCCTCCCGCGCACGGGTGCGATCCACATTCTCCTGAGCATTGTCGACGCCCGCCGGATTGTAGCCGCGGAGCGCTTCACGCCTGGCATTACTTGAAACAGCCGGCTCCTCCATGCGCCTACTATAGCTCCCGCTGGGGCGAGGGGTGGAGTGAATCCGATCACGGCTTTGCGAATATGCTTCTTGTTGAGCCAACGCGGTCCTAAGGAGCTCCTTGACCCGGCGTGTCTCTACATCCTGCGGTGAATCGCCTTCGATCGGAATGGCTTCCAACCGAGCTGCCGCCGCGACGAGGTTATCCATCGGGTTGGAATAATGACCTGACGGTGTTGGCACGGCCTGTGGTGTACCAATGTTGTGACGAGGCAGGTTTATTATCCGGTGCTGAACCGGGGCGCCGACTGTCGCCTCCGCACGGTTTACCCCCGGGGTGTTGAAGAGATTTCGGGCGTCGAGGGCTGCGGGCAATCGAGATCGGAATTTCCTCTTCAGGACTTCCTGAGACGCATTCTGGTCCATCATGAGCCTGTAAGCCTGTGCATCTAAAGCGGCGCGCTCCGCCGTCATCCTGATCTCTTCTGCTGCCAGCTCCGCTTTAGCTTGAGTGATCTGCTCTCTCACTTTGGCAATCTCCGCATTGTGAACCTCCTGATCCACCGGGTTGGCTTCCGCCATGAGCGCTGCTAGTGCGTCAAACAGGTCTGACAAAAGTTGGGCTGGTGAATCCGCAGGGCCTCCTGCCCGTGCAGCTGTTGCCGCTGCCGATCCGGAGATCGCTGCTGCTGCAGTTGATGAACGTGGCGCCGCCTGTGTTCCAGCCATGAAGATCCCAACCCGATAGGGCAGATCAGAGGGGTCCGGAATACTGTTGCCATCGGAGCCGCCCCCAATCCGATCATCTTGCAGCTGGTAAAGAGATTCGGTTTCCCCGGTCGACGTTTCATCGCCGGAGTAGATGGCGGTTTCGTCACCGGATTCGGATCCTTCCTCGTAGCTTCCTCCGTGGATGACTCCCACGAAGGCGCGCTTCCTGGTCGGTTTAGCCAGGGTCGATCTCGTGCAATGAGCTGTCTCGATGAGGTCGGTGCAGACGCCTAGCTCGGGGCCTGGTTCACCGATCTTGCCGATGAAAACATGGATGCCGCCAAAGGGGACCCGGTACCCGTACTCGATCGAGCCGGCGTCGGGGCCCCAGCCTGTGCTGTCGATGTAGAGTTTTCCGCGACGGCTCTTGGTCATCCGACCCACAGCGTAACCCTCGAGTCCTTCAAAGCGGCCCTCCAAAAACTTGAAACCATCTCGCGATAGCCCCACGGTGGGCGCCAACTGTCGTGGATTTGTCACGGCAGATGTCCTAGCGAAAGGACTTAGTCGTGGAGCCATCGCAACGGGTTAACTTGAAGGGGTTAAAAGCGGACGCAAGGACACGGTGTTATACTAGTTCGGCCCCTTCAATGAAGGTAAAAGCCTACGTCTAGTTGTGATGGGATTGATGGGTTTTGAGGGCTAGGGAGCGATAAGCTTCGCCTAAACCTCGAGTTCTTGTTCTCTGTCCTCAAACCGCCGTCGGGTCGTCCCCTTATATACACGGGTGACGCCCGTCGGTCTGCAAAGTCCCAACCCCCGGTTCATAAACGTGCCCGGGTCGGTCTCTCTATTCCTAACTTACAATGCAAGTTTACCTCAGGCCGGTTTACGCCGTAAACCTCTAAACCGATTATAGGCTTCGGGCCCTTCTATTTCTCCTTGGGCTTTAACATCTCGGGTCCATTGACGGAGCTAACCCGGGCCCTATAGGCCGGTTTACCCCAAATAGCAATATCCCCAACAGCGGCCTTTGGGCATCAAACGACGGCTTTGCCGCTGTAATCTCTCGCGCCCACTGTTTAAGCCGATGGTGAGAAGTATGCAACGAGGCGCCGCTGTCGACGCACATGGCCTCTGTAGCTTTCTGAAACTCATGGTCGCCGGACTCGTCGTCCTCTTCTAGATCGTCGTCTTCTGGCTTCCTGTCACGGCCCCGGGCGGGCCTCTCCTGTTGTTTATCCTTGCCGCGACGGCCCGCCTGGCCGTCACGCTTCTTGCCGGACCCCTCAGCACCGTCTTGGCCCTTCTCCTTGTCCCGCCTCTCATATTCATCCCTCTGCTTCTCAGCGAGGAGCTCAACCTGTCGGCAGTCTTGGAGAGCATGGCCTTTGGTGCGATGGATCTTGCAGTACTGCCTGTCGGAGTTTCCTGACTTCTCGGCGGCCGCCAAGGCCCGGCAGGTGACACATCTGGCAATTTCCTTGCCGAGGTCATTTGCCTTGGTTTTCTTGGTGGAGCCGGTGTCATCAGATCCCTCGATGGCAAGCACGAATTTCCCTTTGCTTTTCCTGTTGCGGCGCCGGCCTTTCTTCGCCGGGGCGGCAGTATCCTCATCTGAGGAGTCGGTTTCCACGCCGGCATCTTCGCCGGGGTACTTCCTTCCCTCTTCAGCCCGGGCACATCTGTCAGCAAGAACATAGAGCTCCGCTACATCTTTCACCTTGTTCATCGCCAGCTCTTCGCGCATCTTGCGGTTACGCACGTTCTGATGGAACGCGCTGATGATGGCGGCAGGATGAACATCAGGGATGTTGTACTGTATCCAGCTGAACCTCTGTATATACTTGCGGAGACTCTCGCCTCCCTTCTGGGGAATGACGTGCAGATCGCTTGCTTGGCCATGAGCTTGGTGACCGCCAGTGAAGGCGCCCACGAACTCATGGCACAAATCCGACCAGGAGGAGATGGAGTCTACCGGCAAGTGCATCAACCATGACATGGCATTGGGTTTAAGAGCCAATGGAAAGTAATTCGCCAGCACCTTATCATCGCGGGCTCCGGCAGCCTGCATCGCGATGGTGTAGATGCTGAGGAACTCGGACGGGTGGGTCTTGCCGCCGTACTTCTCGCCCACGTCAGGTTTGAAGGTGCGGTGAGTGGGCCACTGGAACTGCCGCAGCTCACGGGTAAAAGCCGGGCAGCCTACCTCGTAAGGCAGGCCTCTAGGGCTCTCCGGTGTCGGGTGGTCCACAGTAGGCCCTGCTCGCCTGTCTGACTGGTGGCACGCTCCGCGCCGGCGCTCGATAGTGGTCCGAGCATCTTCATGTTCCCGATCCCGAAGGACCTGGCGCTGGTCACAGTGGGTCCGCGTGTCGGACGACGCTATGGAGATTTCGTCGCCCGTAACGTCGCGACGGGCCGGTGTCCGCGGTACCGGGCGAGGAGGAGGCGAATGCACCGTGGTCGCGGCGCCGCCAGCTTTCCTACCACTGGTATGCGGGACTGCGTCGGGCTTGGTTCGTCTTTGTTGGCCACCGCAACAAGGCTTCGGATGGTGGCTCTCCATTCATCGAGTTTCCCCGTAGTGGGAGGAAAATCGAGGAGCAACTGCGCGCGCGCCAAGGCTTCTGCTGGCGTCGGTGGCAGCGAAACCTGCATAGATCGCGACACGCTTCGACTTCTGACCATGTCAGAAGGAGCTCTATCACAATCGCGCGGTCGCATGCCACCATCAGCAACGCCTCGGCGAGCGGGAAGGTCTTCTACATCCCAGGAGTGGCGCTCGGGGCTCTTCACACGGCGGCGCCCGGGGTCTTCGGTGCGATTACGCCATTCGTCGCGCGCCGCTTGAGAGGAGCGCGCCGTCGGTGCCAGCGTGGGAGTCTTGGAAGCCCTTGCGTCGCCCTCGGGCGGGGCGGCAGTGATCCTGGAAGGCCCCGCGCCACCCGCGGAGGGCCCGGCTCCATCCTTGGATTTGGCGCCGTGCGGCCCGTTGCCAGGCGCACGAACATCGCCGCCTCCCAAATTCCGGCTGCTGGGGTGGTGTTTGTGTTCGCAAACAGCGCCCCGGGTCCTTTCTGCGACCGGTCCGCTGCTCGCCCGCGCTAGGACGGGATGACCGGCTTCCGACGGGCCAACCGCCACCGTCGTCTTCTTCTTGGGCGCCATGATGATGAAGAAGCGTCAAACTAACTGCTAAAGCCGATTCTCACAACTGCGCGCCCCTACCTGGCGCGCCAAAGATGTCGGTGGGAAACGACACCTATGGGATCACAGGAATCCCTACTATGGTTGCGGGGCGCGGGGTTGTGAAAAGAGCGGATCAAACAGATAGCACACGGTTCCTTTACCCAGGTTCGGGCCGCAAGGATGCGTAAAACCCTAGTCCTGCTTTAGTGGATTGTATATCTGAGTTCCTGAGCTAGCTATGGGGCGTCGAGAGCTCCAAAAAGCTGAATCCTTCTCCTGGTCGCCTTGGGCCTCCTTTTATAGGAAAGGGGTTGCCACAGTGGCACACAGGAGGTGGAAAGGGTACAGTAGTGCGAGGTTATCCTTCGCATTACATGACAAGGCGCATTTAATGTGCCTTGCTTAGGTGTCCTTGCTTTATTGGGGGCGGGGGAGAGCCCCGTCTCGTCCGTCGCCGCTCCCTCTTGCGTCGACACGCGCCCTAGCCAGCGGTGCCTGCGGTGCCATGTAGGCAGGTCGGCAGCTGAGGTGGCGAAGTGGTGGGTCTCGACGAAGACCTGCATGCCGCCACGCAGGTGTCTGCCCAACTGGTTGGGTTGGCAGCTGCATGCGAATGGTGGTGGGGGTGCGACTGGCGCGGGCCTGATGGTGGCCCCGTGACGTCCTTGGCAAGGGCCTTGCTGCGGCCCCGGCAAGGGTCTTGTCGCGGCCCCGGCAAGGGTCTTGCCGTGGCCCCGGCAAGGGTCTTGCCGTGGCCCCGGCAAGGGTCTTGCCGCGGCGCCTGCTGTCATCCCCGGCAAGGCTCTTGCCGGGGGCCTTGTGGTCCTCCTTGGCTGGGATCCCGCCAAGGATCATCACCTTCTAAAGTCGGTCTCTGATCTTGAATGTCTTCACAAAGATCTGCATGCCACCACGGGGATGTCTCCCGAATCCTTGCCCCATGGGGGCAGTGGACTCGAGGATGACTTCGCTCCGTAGGTGTGGGGCGAGCTGCCACGGCAAGGGACTTGCCGGGTTAGCTAAAGCTGCCCCCTGGCAAGGATCTTTCCGGGGGGTCTGCTCTGTCCCCTTTGCTCTTTGTGGTCTTGGCGTCGTTCTGCTTCCCTTCAGCTTCGGCCTTACCTTGGTGTAACGCCCTGGATGTAACTTGCCATATTTGTAATCCAACTCTTGCCATTTTCGGCTATGTGATATGATATTTCCTCCGTGGTTGGGTTTTCCTTCGTTTCGCATTTTGGTCATGTCATACATTTCATATCATGCCATCATGTGCATCGCATTCGCATACGTGTTCGTCCCATAAATTCGAGCATTTTCCCCGTTGTCCGTTTTGCAATCCGGCGCTCCCATGTTCCCCGGCGTCCCCTTTTACGTTTCTTCGTGAGCGGGTATTGAACTTTCTCGGATTGGACCGAGGTTTGCCATGCGGCCTTGGTATAGCACCGGTAGACCGCCTGTCAAGTTTCGGGTCAATCGGAGTTCGTTTGGTACTCCAACGGTTAACCGGGTAACCGTGAAGGCCTCGTGTGTGTTGCAGCCTAACACCCCTTCAAAACAGCCCAATAACCCATCTAAGACACTCCCATGTCCTCCGCCGTTCGATCACGATCACGTGGCCGAAAACCGCTCTCCATTTGGAGCTTCCTAGCTCCTTCTACCTATAAAAAGGCCTCCCCCTAATCCATTTGCGGGCAAAACCACCCCTAACCCTAGCAAATCCCCCCTCCGCGCCGCCGGACGCGTCCGATTCGGGCCGGACACGTCCGCCGCCGCCCGCCCGGCGAACCAGGGGCCGCCACGTGGCACCCCGGCGCCCACATCGCCGCCGGCCCGCCAAGGCCCATCGCGGGCCCCCGAGCCCGTAGCTCCTCCGCCCAGCTCCCCGCCGCCCCGGGCCGCGCGCCCCGCGCCTCGCCCCCGCGCTTCGCCCGCTCGCCGTCGCCTCGCCGCCGTTCGCCGCCTCCGGCCACCGCCGCCCGCGCCGGCCGCCGCCTCCGCCCGCTCCGCGCCGCTGCCCCGCCGCTCTCGCGCCACCGCCCGCGCCTCGCCGGCCCGTTCCGCCCCGCCAGCCGCGGCCCGCGCCGCCCACTCCGGCGAGCGCTCGGCCAGATCCGATCGGAGCACCCGGGACGGTTGACTTTTTCGCTTCCCCGATTCTTCTAAGTCTTTTAATTTTTGCATCATCGTCACCTGTTCATCGCATTGTAACTTTGCATCCGTAGCTCCGTTTCGTGCGTATAATATGTCAAATTGTTCGCCCCGAAGAGTACATCATTTCGACCCATTGCATCTTTTTAATTTGAGGTCATTTTGATGCCCGAAATGCTGTTAGAAGAGGGCTATGTGATGTTAGTTGCTGGATCTTATCTGAACATGCACTTTTGTCATTTTTGCCATGATTGATGTGTACCTCCTATGAAGTTGAGTCCTACATTAGTTTTGTAATATGCCATGTTACCTTTCCATAGAATTATGCCATGTATTTTTGTGATCTTTGTGGTGACTAGCACAAGCATGCAAACTAGGAAACTTATTGTTGCTGATTTCAGAGACTTAGTAATTTCACTAAGTCCCTGCCTGCTGTTATTTTTATGCCATGTGTTCATGTTGTTTCCGAGAGATCTATGCATATTTTGAGCATGATCAGTAACAGTGTTTTGAGCATATGGATTTTCTATATCCATCCATGCCTTTGTTTGTATTTATGGAGTGCCATAGCATGAGTCAATCGAGCTCTACTTTTGCTATAAAATGTTGCTGGCAGATTGTTTACGTGTTATTCGATTTTGCCAAGCTTGGTGTAGTTGATCCTTGCATGCTATGATATTTATCTTGCCATTTGTAGTTCCTATGCCATGTCTTATTGATGTATGTATGCTTATTTGATAGTGCAATTCTCTGTAGTGAGTGCATCGAGCTCGTAAACATGCCTACTTGTTATCTGTTTTTGACATGACCAGTTTTCTGCCAAGTCTGAAACCTGTAACGAAACTTGCTTAATTGACATGGGCGTAATCATATTTTATGTTCCTTTTTGGCTTATGGTCAGTAAGGGACTTTTGTCAAGTGCTTTGATTAGATTCATGCCATGCCTTACTTTGCTATGTCCTGATCCTGTAGCATATTGTTTCATTGCTCTGAACATGTCATCCTGATGTTAATTTCTGCTATGTTGTTATTTTCACAGAGTCTGAGAACCTGTTATCTTTTGCTCTTTTGCCATGCTTGTTTGAACCTGTTGTGATGTGATTTAGCCGTAGCTCAGTGTTCATCTTTTGTCAAGCATCTTGTGTAGATTACTGCAATATGCTTGGTTGATATGTTTGAGTGAAGTAGCTTAGTTTCTTGTTGCTTGCTAAGTAGCATCATGCTGTTAATGGCAGATTATTGTCATTCTTGTTTTGCTTGTCATTTGCAAACCGTGCATCCGATTCCGGTGATCTTTATATCGATTTCAACCGAAATCACCTCACCTATCCAGTGTCATACTTGGTTTGCCAAGATTATGCCTTGTTCATCCTTTTCCTTCCGGAGCATGCATATGCATTACATATCACATCTCGCATATCATGCCATGTTTTGCATCATGTTGCTTGCGCATTGCATCGTGGTTGATATTTGTTTCTTTGCTTGTGTTCTTGTTGTGGGTAGATCCGGGAGACGAGTACGTGAACGAGGAACCTGTTGAGAACACTTTCGAGGACCAAGCTTTCGACAACTCTGAGAACCTTGCAGGCAAGATGACCATACCCTCGAAATCACTTCTATCTTTGCTTGCTAGATGCTCGCTCTTTTGCTATTCCTTTGCCGCGATACCTACCACTTGCTATATCATGCCACCCATATTGCCATGTCAGCCCCTAACCATCCATGTCCTAGCAAACCGTTGTTTGGCTATGTTACCGCTTTGCTCAGCCCCTCGTATAGCGTTGCTAGTTGCAGGTGAAGATGAAGTTTGTTCCTTGTTGGAACATGGACTTGTTGTTCCTTGTTGGAACATGTTTTACTTGTTGGGATATCACCATACCTCTTATTTAATTAATGCATCTATATACTTGGTAAAGGGTGGAAGGCTCGGCCTTTTGCCTGGTGTTTTGTTCCACTCTTGCCACCCTAGTTTCCGTCATACCGGTGTTATGTTCCTGGATTTTGTGTTCCTTACACGGTTGGGTGATTTATGGGACCCCCTTGACAGTTCGCTTTGAATAAGACTTTTCCAGCAAGGCCCAACATTGGTTTTACCATTTGCCACCTAAGCCTTTTTCCCTTGGGTTCTGCAGACTCAAGGGTCATCTTTATTTTAACCCCTCCCCCCCGGGCCAGTGCTCCTTCGAGTGTTGGTCCGAACCGTCAGCCGCCGGTGGTCGCCAGGGGCAACTCTGGACTGGCCTACCGGAAGTTTGGACAATCCGGATGTGCCCTGAGACCGAGATATGTGCAGCTCCTATCAGGATTTGTCGGCACAATCGGGCGGCTTTGCTGGACTTGTTTTATTACTGTCGAGATGTCTTGTAGTCCGGGATTCCGAGACTGATCGGGTCTTCCCGGTAGAAGGAATATCCTTCTTTGACCGTGAGAGCTTATCATGGGCTAAGTTGGGACACCCCTCCAGGGTATTATCTTTCGAAAGCCATGCCCGCGGTTATGAGGCAGATGGGAATTTGTTGATGTCCGGTTGTAGAAAACCCGAAATTGATCTTAATTAAAACACATCAACCGCGTGTGTAACCATGATGGTCTCTTCTCGGCGGGGTCCCGGAAGTGAACACGGTGTTGGAGTTATGTTTGACGTAGGTTGTTCTAGGATCACTTCTTGATCACTTCTAGATTCACGACCGTGCTTTGCTTCTCTTCTCGCTCTCTTTTGCGTTGTAGCCACCATATATGCTAGTCGCTTGCTGCAGCTCCACCTCACTATCCTTTCCTACCTATAAGCTTAAATAGTCTTGATCTCGCGGGTGTGAGATTGCTGAGTCCCCGTGACTCACAGATTCTACCAAAACAATTGCAGGTACCAACGATGCCAGTGCAGATGACGCGACCGAGCTCACTTGGGAGTTCGACGAGGAACGTGGCCGTTACTATGTTTCTTTTCCAGATGATCAGTAGTGGAGCCCAGTTGGGGTGATCCGGGGATCTATGTAGCTTTTGGGGTAGTCTTCTTTCATTTTGGTACCGTAGTCGGACCTTGAGTGTAATCTGTATGATGGATGTTTATTTATGTATTGTGTGAAGTGGCGACTGTAAGCCAACTATGTATCTCTTTCCCTTTATGTATTACATGGGTTGTGTGAAGATTACCTCACTTGCGACATTGCTTTCAATGCGGTTATGCCTCTAAGTTGTGCCTCGACATGTGGGAGATATAGCCGCATCGAGGGTGTTACAAGTTGGTAATCAGAGCCTTTCCCCGACCTTAGGAGCCCCCACTGTTTGATCGTCTTTAGTGGCCGAGTTGTGTCTAGAAAAAAAATGTTTTGAGTCATTTAGGAATTATATATCGGAGAGTTTAGGAATTCTTTTTACTTCCCAGTCTCCTCATCGCTCTGGTAAGGCATCCTGACGTAGAGTTTTGACTCTTCTCTTCTCAAATTTCACTAAAAAAAATAGGATCACGCGGGTATCTTAGAATCGTTCCGATGGTTTTATGATGACAACATTGTCTTGGTTGCCTCCCGTCAGCAGGGGTTTTAGAGGAGGTGTCCCGGGGAGTTGAGCTCCGAGGTGTTGTCTTCATAATTTTATCGTTGCGGTTTTGGAATACCTGAGTTTAGTACGCCGACATCGAAAATCTCTTTTGTACAGTTGTTGGTGAGATAACCCTGATAGCCCAGTACTGAGGCGAGTGCGGGAGTATTGCCATGACTTGTATAACGGATGCTTTTCGAAGGTTGAGGTAGATGATTTCCGAGGATTTCTTGGTTATGTGTTGAAGGATGGATACAGCTGGATCTAGGTATTGTTAGTTTGGGTGATATATTTTGTGTCCCCTGTATCCCCAACACCTGATCGCATAACCAGAAAGTTTCGGGAGTTTATAAGTGGGAATTCTTGTAGCTCTAGTATTTCTTCCGCAGATATTTGGTTTGTGATTGGGTAATCCTTACCAAGTATTTGTTCACATCAGTACCTTGTTGATTTTATTTCATACCTCTTATCTAAGTGGCTTCTCAACTTATGGAAGTGTGATGTTTTACATTGGAATTCATTCGTTCATTCTTGTTCGGATGGTTATTGTGAAGACTATATGTTGCAATTTCGTTCCTTTGATTCAGCTTCAATATATCTCTGTCAAGATGCTAATGGATGTCACCCTCTTCAGGATGGCTCCACCAACGCGTCTGAATCCGGAATGCAATGAAGGAAGTCAGGCTAACCCTCTGCCACCACCTCCGCCTCCGGAGGCATGGCAAGCCCTGATGACTGCCACAAATGCCAATGCTCAGATTCTGATTCAGCTCTTGCAAGATCGCAACCAAGGGCAAGGTAATCAAGAGAATCAAGGCCAAGGCAACAATCAGCCGCACTTCGCTTCACTCAACCAGTTCCTTGCTAATCAGCCAAAGACCTTCAGCTACTGTGTCGAGGCCACAGACGCCGATGATTGGCTCATGGACATCAGCAAGCATTTCGAGTGCAGCAATGTCAGACCTGAGGACTTTGTCAAGTTTGCCTCATTTCAACTCAAAGATCAAGCTGCTGAGTGGTTCCAGCAATACAAAGATTCCAGAGGAGGTCGTGTGATTACCTGGGATGATTTCCACCGTGATTTCAAAGCTCACCACATTCCAGAAAGTGTTGTTGAGCTTAAGCGTGAGGAATTCCGCAATCTCAAGCAAGGCACCATGTCTGTCTATCAATACAACACTCAGTTCCAGAAGCTCTCTCGTTTTGCAAGGCAAGACATCCCTGATGAGAAGAGTATGATCTACCAGTTCAGGCGTGGTCTCAGAGAAGATCTGCAACTTGCTCTCGTGCTTTTCGAGCCGTTAAAGTATGATGAATTCTACAACATGGCGCTGAAACAAGAAGCAGCTCAGCTCAAGTGTGAGGCTTCTAAGAAGAGAGTCAGAGACGCAGTTCAGTCTTCTTCTTCTTCACTTGTGGCAGCTAAGCAACAGAAGTTCTGGTTGCCTCCTCCTCCTCCGTTCCGTCAGCCTTATCAGCAGAAGAACTCAAGTGGTCGTGGATCTTCCCACCCACCCAACCCTGGTTATCAGAACAAGTCTCAAAACCAAGCTCCAAGGCCAAGTGCTCCTTATCATCGTCCGCTCTCAGAGGTGACTTGTAACAAATGTCAGCAGAAGGGTCACTATGCGAACAAGTGCTTCAACCAAAGGCGCCTTCCGCCTCCTCCTCCTGTGAAATATTCCAGCAATGCAGTGGTCAAGCATAATCCTAAGTATGCCAAGGTGAACATGATGAATGCAGCTCAAGCAGAGGATTCTTCTGAAGTGATCATGGGTAACCTTCCTGTTAATGATATTCCTGCAAAAGTCTTATTTGATACTGGTGCATCGCATTCTTTCATCTCAAAGCCTTTTGCATCGAAGCATGAATTTTCTTTCCAAGGTTTGCCTAAACCGTTATCAGTTGTTTGTCCGGCTAAATGCATGAACGCAAGTTATATGGTTCCGGATGTTTCCATCAAGATGGGCGATTACAGATTCTTGTCTAAACCAATTGTTCATGGTGATTCTGATATTGATCTTGTTCTCGGGATGGACTGGCTTTCTAAGCACAAGGCTCAGCTTGATTGTGCTGCCAGGGAAATCAAATTGACTCACTCTTCTAACGATGTGATCATCTATGCTTCTCGTGATGATACCATTCGGTTGTTTTCTCTCAATGAGAATGATGAATTGGAGGCTATCTCTCAGATTCCAGTCGTTTGTAAACACCAAGATGTCTTTCCAGAAGAGCTTCCGGGTATGCCTCCCCGTCGGCCAGTTGAATTCGTAATTGATCTTGAGCCTGGCACGGAACCCGTTTGCAAGCGTCCTTACAAGCTTGGACCAGATGAGTTGAAGGAATTGAAGAAACAACTCGATGAACAAGAGCGTCTTGTAACGCCCTCGATGCGGCTATATCTCCCACGTGTCGAGGCACGACTTAGAGGCATAACCGCATTGAAAGCAATGTCGCAAGTGAGGTAATCTTCACACAATCCATGTAGTAAATAAAGGAAAGATACATAGTTGTCCTACAATCGCCACTTCACACAAGTACATAAATAACATCCATCATACAGATTACACTCAAGGTCCGACTACAGTACCAAAATGAAAGAAGACTACCCCAAATGCTAAACAGATCCCCGGATCACCCCAACTGGGCTCCACTACTGATCATCTGGAAAAGAAACATAGTAACGGCCACGTTCCTCGTCGAACTCCCAAGTGAGCTCGGACGCGTCATCTGCACTGGCATCGTTGGAACCTGCAACTGTTGTGATAGAATCTGTGAGTCACGGGGACTCAGCAATCTCACACCCGCGAGATCAAGACTATTTAAGCTTATAGGTAGGAAAGGACAGTGAGGTGGAGCTGCAGCAAGCGACTAGCATATGGTGACTACAGCGCAAAAGAGAGCGAGAAGAGAAGGCAAAGCACGTTCGTGAAGCTAGAAGTGATCAAGAAGTGATCCTGAAACGACCTACGTCAGACATTAATCCAACACCGTGTTCACTTCCCGGACCCCGCCGAGAAGAGACCATCACGGCTACACACGCGGTTGATGTGTTTTAGTTAAGGTCAACTTCGGGTTTTCTACAACCGGACATCAACAAATTCCCATCTGCCTCATAACCGCGGGCATGGCTTTCGAAAGATAATACCCTGCAGGGGTGTCCCAACTTAGCCCATGATAAGCTCTCACGGTCAACGAAGGATATTCCTTCTACCGGGAAGACCCGATCAATCTCGGAATCCCGGACTACAAGACATTTCGACAGCAACAAAACAAGTCCAGCAAAGCCTCCCAGATGTGCCGACAAATCCCGATAGGAGCTGCACATATCTCGTTCTCAGGGCACACCGGATGAGCCAGACGTTGGGTTGGCATAGACCCTGGTTGCCCAAGGGGCGCCGGACATCGCTCGGTTTGGACCAGCAATCGAAGGAGAACTGGCCCGGGGGTTTAAAATAAAGATGACCCTTGAGTCTGCAGAACCCAAGGGAAAAAGGCTTAGGTGGCAAATGGTAAAACCAATGTTGGGCCTTGCTGGAAAAGTCTCATTCAAAGCGAACTGTCAAGGGGGTCCCATAAATCACCCAACCGTGTAAGGAACGCAAACTCCGGGAACATAACACCGGTATGACGGAAACTAGGGTGGCAAGAGTGGAACAAAACACCAGGCATAAGGCCGAGCCTTCCACCCTTTACCAAGTATATAGATGCATTAATTAAATAAGAGGTATTGTGATATCCCAACAAGTAAACATGTTCCAACAAGGAACGAACTTCATCTTCACCTACAACTAGCAACGCTATAAGAGGGGCTGAGCAAAGCGGTAACATAGCCAAACAACGGTTTGCTAGGACATGGATGGTTAGGGGCTGACATGGCAATATAGGAGGCATGATATAGCAAGTGGTAGGTATCGCAGCATAGGCATAGCAAAAGAGCGAGCAATCTAGCAAGCAAAGATAGAAGTGATTTCGAGGGTATGGTCATCTTGCCTGCAAGAGTCTCAGAGTTGTCGAAAGCTTGGTCCTCGAAAGCGTTCTCAACGGAATCCTCATTCACGTACTCGTCTCCCGGCTCTACCCAAGACAAGAGAACAAGCAAAGGAACCAATATCAACCACGATGCAATGCGCAAGCAACATGATGCAAAACATGGCATGATATGCGAGAGGTGATATGCAATGCGTATGCATGCTTCGGAAGGACAAGGATGAACGAGGCATAATCTTGGCAAACCAAGCATGCCACTGGATAGGTGAGGTGATTTCGGTTGAAATCGATATAAAGATCACCGGAATCGGATGCACGGTTTGCAAATGGCAAGCAATACAAGAATGACACGAATCTGCCATAAACAGCATGATGTTGCTTAGCACGCAACAAACAATTAAGCTACTGCACCCACACATGGCAACAAAGCATATGACAGTAATCTACACAAGATGCACGACAAAAGATGAACACTGAGTTACGGCTAATTCACATCACAACATGTCCAAACAATCATGGCAAAAGTGTAAACGATAACAAGTTCTCAGACTTTGTGAAAATAACAACATAGCAGAAACTAACATCAGGATGACATGTTCAGAGCAATGTAACAGTATGCTAAAGGTTCAGAATATAGCAAAATAAGGCATGGCATGAATCTACACATAGCACTTGACAAAAATCTCTTAATGACCATAAGCCAAAAAGGATCATAAAATATGATTACACCCATGTCAAATAAGCAAGTTTCATTACAGGTTTCAGACTTGGCAGAAAACTGGACATGACAAAAACAGATAACGACTAGGCATGTTCGTGAGCTCGATGCACTCACTACAGAGCATTGCATGATAAACTAAGCATACATACATCAAGAAGACATGGCATATTAACAATACATGGCAAGAATAACATCATATCATGCAAGTATCAACTACACCAAGCTTGGCAAAATCGAATAACACGTAAACAATCTACTAGCAACATTTTGAAGCAAAAGTAGAGCTCGATTGACTCAAGCTACGACACTCCATAATTGCAAAAAAAGGCACGGATGGATATAGCAAATACTCAAATTCAAAACACCCTTAATGATCATGCTCAAATTATGCATGGATCTCTCAGAAACAACATGAATACATGGCATGAAAATAACAGCAGTCAGGTACTTAGTGAAATTACTAAGTCTCTGAAATCAGCAACATCAAGTGACCTAGTTTGCATGCTTGTGCTAGTCACCACATAGATCACAAAAATACATGGCAAAATTATATGGATAGGTAATATGGCATATTACAAAACTCATGTAGGACTCAACTTCATAGGAGGTACACATCAATCATGGCAAAAATGACAAAAGTGCATGTTCAGATAAGATCCAGCCACTAACATCAACTAGCCCTCTTCTAACAGCATTTCGGGCATAAAGATGACCTCCAATGCAAATAATGGAATGGAACAAAATGATGTACTCTTCGGGGCGAACAATTTGACATATTATACGCGCGAAAGGGAGCTACGGATGCAAAGTTATGACATGCAGAACATGTGAAGATGATAATAAAATTCCTGGGACTTAGACGAATTCGAGGGGGGGTAAAAGTCAACCGGATCTAGGGTTTCCGGCGCGGAAACCGAGGCGGCGGCGCGGCTCGCCGGCGATGCTGCCGGAGAGGCGGCGGCGGAGGCGGTCCCGGCCGGATCCGGGCGGCGCCGGCCCGGATCGGGCCGCGGGTGGCGCGAGGCGACGAGGGAAGGCGGCGGCGGAGGCGCGGCTCGCCGGGCGAAGGGGCGGCGCGGCTCGCGGGGCGACGGCGGCGGCGGAGGCGGCAGTCGGCGGCGGGGCGAGGCCGGCGCGGGAGGCGGCAGGCGGCGGCGGAGCCAGGCGGCGACGGGGCGGAGCCGGGGCGGAGCCGGGCCGCGGGGGCCCCGCACGGGCCCAGCGGGCCCGCGGGTCGGCGGCGAGCTGGGGACCGCCCTGGACACGTGGCGGCCCCTGGTTGGGCGAGGCGGCGGCGGCGACTTGTCCGGCGGCGGTGGACACGTCCGCCCGCGCGGATGCGATGAAATTAGGGTTTGGGGGTGTTTTTGACCCGGATTTGGAGGAGGGAGCACATATTTATAGATAGGAGGAGCTAGGAGGCTCCAAATGGAGTGCGGTTTTCGGCCACGCGATCGTGATCGAACGGCGGAGGACATGGGAGTGCCTTAGATGGGTTATTGGGCTGTTTGAAGGGGTGTTGGGCTGCAACACACACGAGGCCTTCACGGTTACCCGGTTAACCGTTGGAGTACCAAACGAACTCCGATTGACCCGAAACTTGACAGGCGGTCTACCGGTGCTATACCAGGGCCGCTTGGCAAACCTCGGTCCAATCCGAGAAAGTTTAATACCCGCTCACGAAGAAATGCTAAAGGGGACACCGGGGGAGATAGGAGCGCCGGATTGCAAAACGGACAACGGGAAAAATGCTCGAATAAAAGAGACGAACACGTATGCGAATGCGATGCACATGATGACATGATATGAAATGCATGACATGACCAAAATGCAAAACGAAGAGAAACCCAACCACGGAGGGAATATCATATCACATAGCCGAAAATGGCAAGAGTTGGATTACAAATATGGCAAGTTACATCTGGGGCGTTACAACACACCACCACTGCGAGAGGATCTCGTCCCGAGATCTAGGACTGAAAGAACTCCGGATACTCAGAACGTAGGTGGTCTTCACGCTCCCAGGTGGCCTCTCGGTCTGAATGATGTGACCATTTCACTTTGAGGAATTTGATTGACTTGTTGCGAGTCTTGCGCTCAGTTGTCTCAAGAATAGCAACTGGATGCTCATGATAGGACAAATCTTCTTGAAGATCAATCTCTTCGAAGTTGATGGTGCGCTCAGGCGTCTTGAAGCACTTGTGAAGCTGTGACACGTGGAAGACATCGTGCACATTTGCAAAGTTGGAGGGAAGCTCAAGTTGATAGGCGAGATCGCCTCGTTTCCCGATGATCTTGAAGGGGCCGACGTATCTAGGGGCAAGTTTCCCCTTGATACCGAAGCGACGAGTTCCTTTCATTGGAGAGACGCGGAGGTAAGCATGGTCTCCGATCTCGAATGCCACATCACGATGTTTGCTATCGTAATAGCTCCTCTGGCGCGATTGCGCGGCTTTGAGGTTCTCACGAATGACCTTGCACATAGCCTCAGCCTCTGAGATCAAATCATTGCCGAGCAATTGACGTTCACCGGTTTCCGACCAGTTGAGAGGAGTACGGCACTTCCTGCCATAGAGAATCTCGAATGGGGCTTTGCCCGAACTGGCTTGAAAACTGTTGTTGTAAGAGAATTCAGCATAAGGAAGGCAATCCTCCCACTTCATGCCGAAAGAGATAACACAGGCTCTGAGCATATCTTCAAGAATTTGGTTGACACGCTCGACTTGTCCACTAGTCTGAGGGTGGAAAGCTGTGCTGAATCGAATATTGGTGCCCATGGCCTTCTGAAAAGAATCCCAAAACTTGGAGGTAAAGATGCTGCCACGGTCTGAAGAGATCAATTGCGGAATGACGTGCAAAGAGACAATTCTGGAGGTGTAGAGCTCTGCCAGCTGCGCTGCTGTGATAGACTCTTTGATAGGAAGAAAATGAGCCACTTTGGTGAGCTTGTCGATGACGACGAAAATAGCATCATTTCCACGCTTGGACTTAGGAAAACCAGTCACGAAGTCCATTTCGATATGATCAAACTTCCATTCTGGAATAGCAAGAGGTTGGAGAAGACCAGATGGTCGTTGGTGTTCTGCTTTCACCCTTCTGCAGACATCACACTCATTCACGAATTGAGCGATCTCACGCTTCATTCGAGTCCACCAATACGACTGCTTGAGGTCATGGTACATCTTCGAACTTCTAGGATGAATTGACAGAAGAGAATTGTGCGCTTCATTCATAATGACTTTACGAAGATCACCCTTTGGAACCACGATCCGGTCCTCGAAGAAAAGAGTATCTCTGTCATCAACTCGATAGCACTTGTATTTGGGGATGCTCTTTTCAATACCACGTTTCACCTTCTTCACCATGGTATCCAACAATTGTGCCTCACGAATTTGATCTTCCAAAGTAGGAGAGACAATGAGGTTGGCAAGAACACCTTGAGGGACAACTTGGAGATTCAACTTGCGGAAAGCTTCACAAAGATCTTGTTGAAAGGGCTTGAGGATTAAGCTGTTGCAGTAAGCCTTCCTGCTCAAAGCATCTGCAATCACATTAGCCTTGCCTCGAGTATATTCAATACTCGGATTATACTCTTGAATAATTTCGACCCATCGAGTTTGCCTGAGGTTGAGATGAGGCTGAGTGAAGATGTACTTGAGACTCTTGTGATCGGTGAAAATGTCCACTTTCCTTCCCAAAAAGAGATGTCTCCATGTTATTAGTGCGTGGACAACTGCCGCCAACTCAAGATCGTGAGTGGGGTAGTTCCTTTCGTTGGGCTTCAACTGGCGAGAGGTATAGGCAACAACCTTCTTCTCTTGCATTAAGACGGCACCGAGGCCCTGAAGAGAAGCATCACAGAATACTTCATAAGGCTTGGATTCGTCAGGAGGAGTCAGAACTGGAGCAGTGACGAGTTTCTCTTTGAGAGTGTTGAAAGCAACGTCACACTCAGGAGACCAGACATATTTCACATGCTTCTGGAGGAGGTTGGAAAGAGGCTTAGCAATCTTGGAGAAATTCTCAATGAATCTTCTGCAATAGCTTGCAAGTCCAAGAAAACTGCGAAGCTGCTTGACATTCTGAGGAGGTTGCCAATTCAAAACTGCAGACACACTCTCTGGATTAATAGCAATGCCCTTGGCAGAGATGATATGGCCAAGATAAAGAACTTCATCAAGCCAGAATTCACATTTGGAGAACTTCGCATATAATTGATACTCTCTGAGCTTGTCGAGTACCAATCGCAAATGTTTGGCATGATCCTTCTTATTCTTGGAGAAGACCAAAATATCATCGAGATAGACCAAGACAAATTCGTTGATGTAGGGGTTGAAGATGAAATTCATCAAGCGAGTGAAATACGGAGGAGCATTGACGAGGCCGAAAGACATGACAGTATATTCATAAGAACCAAAGCTTGTTCTGAATGTTGTCTTGGGAATATCTTCTTCACGAATGCGAATCTGATGATAACCCATACGAAGGTCAAGCTTGGAGAACACCTTAGCACCTTTGAGTTGCTCAAATAGCTCATTGATGTTGGGAAGTGGGTACTTGTTCTTGATAGTCTTCTTGTTCAATGGACGGTAATCAGTGCAAAGTCGGTCCGTGCCATCCTTCTTCTTGACAAAAAGAACACCACAACCCCAAGGAGAAGAACTCGGTCTGATCAGACCCAGACGTTCTTGTTTATCGAGTTGAATCTTCAATTCCTTGAGCTCATCTGGTCCAAGCTTGTAAGGACGCTTGCAAACGGGTTCCGTGCCAGGCTCAAGATCAATAACGAATTCAACTGGCCGACGGGGAGGCATACCCGGAAGCTCTTCTGGAAAGACATCTTGGTACTCACAAACGACTGGAATCTGAGAGATAGCCTCCATTTCACCAATCTCATTGAGAGAAAACAACCGAATGGTATCATCACGAGAAGCATAGATGATCACATCGTTAGAAGAGTGAGTCAATTTGATTTCCCTGGCAGCACACTCAAGCTGAGCCTTGTGCTTAGAAAGCCAGTCCATCCCGAGAATTAGGTCAATATCAGAGTCACCAAGCACCATTGGAGAAGATAGAAATTTATAGTCGCCCATCTTGATGGAAACATCCGGAACAAAGGAGCTTGCGTTCATGAATCTACCCGGAGATACAACTGACAATGGTCTAACCAAATCTTGGAAAGACAACTCATGTTTCGTTGCAAAAGGTCTTGAGATGAAGCAATGCGATGCGCCAGTATCAAATAAAACTTTTGCAGGAATATCATTAACAGGAAGATTACCCATGATCACTTCAGAAGAATCCTCTGCTTGAGCTGCATTCATCATGTTCACCTTTGCAGACTTAGGATTATGCTTGACCACTGCATTGCTGGAAGATTTCACAGGAGGAGGAGGCGGAAGGCGCCTTTGGTTGAAGCACTTGTTCGCATAGTGACCCTTCTGCTGACATTTGTTACAAGTCACCTCTGAGAGCGGACGATGATAAGGAGCACTTGGCCTTGGAGCTTGGTTCTGAGACTTGTTCTGATAACCAGGGTTGGGTGGGTGGGAAGATCCACGACCACTTGAGTTCTTCTGCTGATAAGGCTGACGAAACGGAGGAGGAGGAGGCAACCAGAACTTCTGTTGCTTAGCTGCCACAAGTGAAGAAGAAGAAGACTGAACTGCGTCTCTGACTCTCTTCTTAGAAGCCTCACACTTGAGCTGAGCAGCTTCTTGTTTCAGCGCCATGTTGTAGAATTCATCATACTTTAATGGCTCGAAAAGCACGAGAGCAAGTTGCAGATCTTCTCTGAGACCACGCCTGAACTGGTAGATCATACTCTTCTCATCAGGAATGTCTTGCCTCGCAAAACGAGAGAGCTTCTGGAACTGAGTGTTGTATTGATAGACAGACATGGTGCCTTGCTTGAGATTGCGGAATTCCTCACGCTTAAGCTCAACAACACTTTCTGGAATGTGGTGAGCTTTGAAATCACGGTGGAAATCATCCCAGGTAATCACACGACCTCCTCTGGAATCTTTGTATTGCTGGAACCACTCAGCAGCTTGATCTTTGAGTTGAAATGAGGCAAACTTGACAAAGTCCTCAGGTCTGACATTGCTGCACTCGAAATGCTTGCTGATGTCCATGAGCCAATCATCTGCGTCTGTGGCCTCGACATAGTAGCTGAAGGTCTTTGGCTGATTAGCAAGGAACTGGTTCAGTGAAGCGAAGTGCGGCTGATTGTTGCCTTGGCCTTGATTCTCTTGATTACCTTGCCCTTGGTTGCGATCTTGCAAGAGCTGAATCAGAATCTGAGCGTTGGCATTTGTGGTAGTCATCAGGGCCTGCCAAGCTTCCGGAGGTGGAGGCGGTGGTGGAGGGTTAGCCTGATTCCCTTCATTGCGTTCTGGATTCTGACGCATTGGTGGAGCCATCCTGAAGAGGGTGACATCCATTAGCATCTTGACAGAGATATATTGAAGCTGAATCAAAGGAACGACATTGCAACATATAGTCTTCACAATTAACATTCGAACAAGAATGAACGAATGAATTCCAATGTAAATCATCACACTTTCAAAGCTGAGAAGCCACTTAGAACAAGGTAAGGAATAAAATCAAGAAGGTACGGAAGTGAACAAATACTTGGTAAGGATTACCCAATCACAAACCAAATATCTGCGGAAGAAATACTAGAGCTACAAGAATTCCCACTTTTAAACTCCCGAAACTTTCTGGTTATGCAATCAGGTGTTGGGGATACAGGGGAAGCATAATATCTCACCCAAACTAGCAAATCCTACAACCAGCTGTATCCATCCTTCAACACATAACCAAGAAACCTTCGGAAATCGTCTACCTCAACCTTCGAAAAGCATCCGTTATACAAGTCATGGCAATACTCCCGCACTCGCCACAGTACTGGGCTATCAGGGTTATCTCACCAACAACTGTACAAAAGAGATTTTCGATGTTGGCGTACTAAACTAAGGTATTCCAGAACCGCAACGATAAAATTATGACGACAACACCTCGGAGCTCAACTCCCCGGGACACTGCCACAACCACTAAATGTCAGGAGGCAACCAAGACAATGTTGTCATCATAAAACCATCGGAACGATTATAAGATAACCGCGTGATCCTAAAAAAAAATTTAGTGAAATTTGAGAAGAGAAGAGTCAAAACTCTACGTCAGGATACCTCACCAGAAGGTCGAAGGGACTGTGGAGTAAAAAGACTTCCTAAACTCTCCGATATATAATTCCTAAATGACTCAAAACATTTTTCTAGACACAACTCGGCCGCTAAACGATCAAACAGTGGGGGCTCCTAAGGTCGGGGAAAGGCTTTGATTACCAACTTGTAACGCCCTCGATGCGGCTGTATCTCCCACGTGTCGAGGCACGACTTAGAGGCATAACCGCATTGAAAGCAATGTCGCAAGTGAGGTAATCTTCACACAGTCCATGTAGTAAATAAAGGAAAGATACATAGTTGGCTTACAATCGCCACTTCACACAAGTACATAAATAACATCCATCATACAGATCACACTCAAGGTCCGACTACGGTACCAAAATGAAAGAAGACTACCCCAAATGCTAAACAGATCCCCGGATCACCCCAACTGGGCTCCACTACTGATCATCTGGAAAAGAAACATAGTAACGGCCACGTTCCTCGTCGAACTCCCAAGTGAGCTCGGACGCGTCATCTGCACTGGCATCGTTGGAACCTGCAACTGTTGTGATAGAATCTGTGAGTCACGGGGACTCAGCAATCTCACACCCGCGAGATCAAGACTATTTAAGCTTATAGGTAGGAAAGGACAGTGAGGTGGAGCTGCAGCAAGCGACTAGCATATGGTGACTACAGCGCAAAAGAGAGCGAGAAGAGAAGGCAAAGCACGTTCGTGAAGCTAGAAGTGATCAAGAAGTGATCCTGAAACGACCTACGTCAGACATTAATCCAACACCGTGTTCACTTCCCGGACCCCGCCGAGAAGAGACCATCACGGTTACACACGCGGTTGATGTGTTTTAGTTAAGGTCAACTTCGGGTTTTCTACAACCCGACATCAACAAATTCCCATCTGCCTCATAACCGCGGGCACGGCTTTCGAAAGATAATACCCTGCAGGGGTGTCCCAACTTAGCCCATGATAAGCTCTCACGGTCAATGAAGGATATTCCTTCTACCGGGAAGACCCGATCAATCTCGGAATCCCGGACTACAAGACATTTCGACAGCAACAAAACAAGTCCAGCAAAGCCTCCCAGATGTGCCGACAAATCCCGATAGGAGCTGCACATATCTCGTTCTCAGGGCACACCGGATGAGCCAGACGTCGGGTTGGCATAGACCCTGGTTGCCCAAGGGGCGCCGGACATCGCTCGGTTTGGACCAGCAATCGAAGGAGAACTGGCCCGGGGGTTTAAAATAAAGATGACCCTTAAGTCTGCAGAACCCAAGGGAAAAAGGCTTAGGTGGCAAATGGTAAAACCAATGTTGGGCCTTGCTGGAAAAGTCTCATTCAAAGCGAACTGTCAAGGGGGTCCCATAAATCACCCAACCGTGTAAGGAACGCAAACTCCCGGAACATAACACCGGTATGACGGAAACTAGGGTGGCAAAAGTGGAACAAAACACCAGGCATAAGGCCGAGCCTTCCACCCTTTACCAAGTATATAGATGCATTAATTAAATAAGAGGTATTGTGATATCCCAACAAGTAAACATGTTCCAACAAGGAACAACAAGTTCATGTTCCAACAAGGAACGAACTTCATCTTCACCTACAACTAGCAACGCTATAAGAGGGGCTGAGCAAAGCGGTAACATAGCCAAACAACGGTTTGCTAGGACATGGATGGTTAGGGGCTGACATGGCAATATAGGAGGCATGATATAGCAAGTGGTAGGTATCACAGCATAGGCATAGCAAAAGAGCAAGCAATCTAGCAAGCAAAGATAGAAGTGATTTCGAGGGTATGGTCATCTTGCCTGCAAGAGTCTCAGAGTTGTCGAAAGCTTGGTCCTCGAAAGCGTTCTCAACGGAATCCTCGTTCACGTACTCGTCTCCCGGCTCTACCCAAGACAAGAGAACAAGCAAAGGAACCAATATCAACCACGATGCAATGCGCAAGCAACATGATGCAAAACATGGCATGATATGCGAGAGGTGATATGCAATGCGTATGCATGCTTCGGAAGGACAAGGATGAACGAGGCATAATCTTGGCAAACCAAGCATGCCACTGGATAGGTGAGGTGATTTCGGTTGAAATCGATATAAAGATCACCGGAATCGGATGCACGGTTTGCAAATGGCAAGCAATACAAGAATGACACGAATCTGCCATAAACAGCATGATGCTGCTTAGCACGCAACAAACAATTAAGCTACTGCACCCACACATGGCAACAAAGCATATGACAGTAATCTACACAAGATGCACGACAAAATATGAACACTGAGTTACGGCTAATTCACATCACAACATGTCCAAACAATCATGGCAAAAGTGTAAACGATAACAAGTTCTCAGACTTTGTGAAAATAACAACATAGCAGAAACTAACATCAGGATGACATGTTCAGAGCAATGTAACAGTATGCTACAGGTTCATAATATAGCAAAATAAGGCATGGCATGAATCTACACATAGCACTTGACAAAAATCTCTTAATGACCATAAGCCAAAAAGGATCATAAAATATGATTACACCCATGTCAAATAAGCAAGTTTCATTACAGGTTTCAGACTTGGCAGAAAACTGGACATGACAAAAACAGATAACGACTAGGCATGTTCGTGAGCTCGATCCACTCACTACAGAGCATTGTATGATAAAATAAGCATACATACATCAAGAAGACATGGCATAGGAACTAGAAATTGCAAGATCAGCATCATAGCATGCAAGGATCAACTACACCAAGCTTGGCAAAATCGAATAACACGTAAACAATCTGCCAGCAACATTTTATAGCAAAAGTAGAGCTCTATTGACTCAAGCTATGGCACTCCATAAATACAAACAAAGGCATGGATTGATAGATCAAATTCATATGCTCAAAACACTCTTACTGATCATGCTCAAAATATGCATAGATCTCTCGGAAACAACATGAACACATGGCATAAAAATAACAGCAGGCAGGGACTTGGTGAAATTACGAAGTCTCTGAAATCAGCAACATCAAGTGACCTAGTTTGCATGCTTGTGCTAGTCACCACAAATATCACAAAAATACATGGCAAAATTCTATGGATAGGTAACATGGCATATTACAAAACTCATGTAGGACTCAACTTCATAGGAGGTACACATCAATCATGGCAAAAATGACAAAAGTGCATGTTTAGATAAGATCCAGCCACTAACATCAACTAGCCCTCTTCTAACAGCATTTCGGGCACCAAGATGACCTCAAATGAAAATGATGCAATGGAACACAATGATATACGCGCGAAACGGAGCAACGGATGCAAAGTTATGGCATGCAGAACATGTGATGATGATGATAAAATTCCTGGGACTTAGACGAATTCGAGGGGTGGTAAAAGTCAACCGGATCTAGGGTTTCCGGCGCGGAAACCGAGGCGGCGGCACGGCTCGCCGGCGATGCGGCCGGAGAGGCGGCGGCGGAGGCGGTCCCGGACGGATCCGGGCGGCGCCAGCCCGGATCGGGCCGCGGGTGGCGCGGGGCGGCGAGGGAAGGCGGCGGCGGAGGCGCGGCTCGCCGGGCGAAGGGGCGGCGCGGCTCGCGGGGCGACGGCGGCGGCAGTCGGCGGCGGGGCGAGGCCGGCGCGGGAGGCGGCAGGCGGCGGCGGAGCTAGGCGGCGACGGGGCGGAGCCAGGCCGCGGGGGCCCCGCACGGGCCCGACGGGCCCGCGGGTCGGCGACGAGCTGGGGGACCGCCCTGGACACGTGGCGGCCCCCTGGTTGGGCGAGGCGGCGGCGGCGACTTGTCCGGCGGCGGTGGAGACGTCCGCCCGCGCGGATGCGATGAAATTAGGGTTTGGGGGTGTTTTTGACCCGGATTTGGAGGAGGGAGCACATATTTATAGATAGGAGGAGCTAGGAGGCTCCAAATGGAGTGCGGTTTTCGGCCACGCGGTCGTGATCGAATGGCGGAGGACATGGGAGTGCCTTAGATGGGTTATTGGGCTGTTTGAAGGGGTATTGGGCTGCAACACACACGAGGCCTTCACGGTTACCCGGTTAACCGTTGGAGTACCAAACGAACTCCGATTGACCCGAAACTTGACAGGCGGTCTACCGGTGCTATACCAGGGCCGCTTGGCAAACCTCGGTCCAATCCGAGAAAGTTTAATACCCGCTCACGAAGAAATGCAAAAGGGGACACCGGGGGAGATAGGAGCGCCAGATTGCAAAGCGGACAACGAGAAAAATGCTCGGATAAAAGAGACGAACACGTATGCGAATGTGATGCACATGATGACATGATATGAAATGCATGACATGACCAAAATGCAAAACAAAGAGAAACCCAACCACGGAGGGAATATCAAATCACATAGTCGAAAATGGCAAGAGTTGGATTACAAATATGGCAAGTTACATCTGGGGCGTTACACGTCTGGGTCTGATCAGACCGAGTTCTTCTCCTTGGGGTTGTGGTGTTCTTTTTGTCAAGAAGAAGGATGGCACGGACCGACTTTGCGTCGATTACCGTCCATTGAACAAGAAGACAATCAAGAACAAGTACCCACTTCCCAACATCAATGAGCTTTTTGAGCAACTTAAAGGTGCTAAAGTGTTCTCCAAGCTTGACCTTCGTATGGGGTATCATCAGATTCGCATTCGTGAAGAAGATATTCCCAAGACAGCATTCAGAACAAGCTTTGGTTCTTATGAATATAATGTCATGTCTTTCGGCCTCGTCAATGCTCCTCCAGCATTCATGTAACGCCCCGGACACACCCGCCGGCGGTCGTTACTCCTGGCGGGATCTAGACTGGCCCCACAGATCAATACTAGTCTTTTCTGCGCACTTTGTCCTCACTCGTGCGCACCCGGGAGCAACTTCCTGGTCGGTCACCCATCCTGACACTACTCCAAGCTGAGCACGCTTAACTTTGGAGTTCTGTCCGAATGGGCTCGCGGAAAACAAGGAATTCCTTATTGATATGAGTAGTCTATCATCCCTAATAAGCCAGGCTATCACAATTCACTCGCTTGATGAATTTCATCTTCAACCCCTACATCAACGAATTTGTCTTGGTCTATCTCGATGATATTTTGGTTTTCTCCAAGAATAAAAAGGATCATGCCAAACATTTGCGATTGGTGCTCGACAAGCTCAGAGAGTATCAATTATATGTGAAGTTCTCCAAATGTGAATTTTGGCTTGATGAAGTTCTTTATCTTGGTCATATCATCTCTGCCAAGGGCATTGCTATTAATCCAGAGAGGGTGTCTGCAGTTTTGAATTGGGAACCCCCTCAGAATGTCAAGCAGCTTCGCAGTTTTCTTGGGCTTGCAAGCTATTGCCGAAGATTCGTTGAGAATTTCTCAAAGTTCGCAAAGCCTCTTTCCAATCTCCTCCAGAAGCATGTGAAGTATGTCTGGTCTCCTGAGTGTGACGTTGCTTTCAACACTCTCAAAGAGAAACTCATCACTGCTCCAGTTCTGACTCCTCCTAACGAATCCAAGCCTTATGAAGTTTTCTGTGATGCTTCTCTTCAAGGCCTCGGTGCCGTCTTAATGCAAGAGAAGAAGGTTGTTGCCTATACCTCTCGTCAGTTGAGGCCCAACGAAAAGAACTACCCCACTCACGATCTTGAGTTGGCGGCAGTTGTCCACGCACTAATAACATAGAGGCATCTCCTGTTGGGAAGGAAAGTGGACATATTCACCGATCACAAGAGTCTCAAGTACATCTTCACTCAGCCCCACCTCAATCTCAGGCAAACTCGATGGGTCGAAATGATTCAAGAGTATAATCCGAGTATTGAATATACTCCAGGCAAAGCTAACGTGATTGCAGACGCTTTGAGCAGGAAGGCTTACTGCAATAGCTTAATCCTCAAGCCCTTTCAACCGGATCTTTGTGAAGCTTTCCGCAAGTTGAACCTCCAAGTTATTCCTCAAGGTTTTCTTGCCAACCTCATCGTCTCTCCTACCTTGGAAGATCAAATTCATGAGGCACAACTGTTGGATACCATGGTGAAGAAGGTGAAACGTGGTATTGACAAGGGCATTTCCAAATACAAGTGATATCGAGTTGATGACAGAGATACTCTTTTCTTCGAGGACCGGATCGTGGTCCCAAAGGGTGATCTTCGTAAAGTCATTATGAACGAAGCGCACAACTCTCTTCTGTCAATTCATCCTGGAAGTACGAAGATGTACCATGACCTCAAGCAGTCGTATTGGTGGACTCGAATGAAGCGCGAAATTGCTCAATTCGTGAATGAGTGTGATGTCTGCAGAAGGGTGAAGGCAGAACACCAACGACCAGCTGGTCTTCTCCAACCTCTTGCTATTCCAGAATGGAAGTTCGATCATATCGAAATGGACTTCGTGACTGGTTTTCCTAAGTCCAAGCGTGGAAATGATGCTATCTTCGTCGTCATCGACAAGCTCACCAAAGTGGCTCATTTTCTTCCTATTAAAGAGTCTATCACAGCAGCGCAGCTGGCAGAGCTCTACACCTCCAGAATTGTCTCCTTGCACGGCATTCCACAATTGATCTCTTCAGACCGTGGCAACATCTTTACCTCCAAGTTTTGGGATTCTTTTCAGAAGGCCATGGGCACAAACATTCGCTTCAGCACAGCTTTCCACCCTTAGACTAGTGGACAAGTCGAGCGTGTCAACCAAATTCTTGAAGATATGCTCAGAGCTTGTGTTATCTCTTTCGGCATGAAGTGGGAGGATTGCCTTCCTTATGCTGAGTTTTCTTACAACAACAGCTTTCAAGCCAGCTCGGGCAAAGCCCCATTCGATATTCTCTATGGCAGAAAGTGTCGTACTCCTCTCAACTGGTCTGAAACCGGTGAACGCCAATTGCTTGGCAATGATTTAATCTCGGAGGCTGAGGCTATGTGCAAGGTCATTCGTGAGAACCTCAAAGCCGCGCAATCGCGCCAGAAGAGCTATTACGATAGCAAACACCGAGATGTGGCATTCGAGATCGGAGACCATGTCTACCTCCGCGTCTCTCCAATGAAAGGAACTCGTCGCTTCGGTATCAAGGGGAAACTTGCCCCTAGATACGTCGGTCCTTTCAAGATCATCGGCAAATGAGGCGATCTCGCCTATCAACTTGAGCTTCCCTCCAACGTTGCAAATGTGCACGATGTCTTCCACGTGTCACAGCTTCGCAAGTGCTTCAAGACGCCTGAGCGCACCATCAACTTCGAAGAGATTGATCTTCAAGAAGATTTGTCCTATCATGAGCATCCCGTTGCTATTCTTGAAACAACTGAGCGCAAGACTCGCAACAAGTCAATCAAATTCCTGAAAATGAAGTGGTCACACCATTCAGACCGGGAAGCCACCTGGGAGCGTGAGGATCACCTACGTTCCGAGTATCCAGAGTTCTTTCAGTCCTAGATCTCGAGACGAGATCCTCTCGTAGTGGTGGAGTGTTGTAACGCCCCGGATGTAACTTGCCATATTTGTAATCCAACTCTTGCCATTTTCGGCTATGTGATATGATATTTCCTCCGTGGTTGGGTTTTCCTTCGTTTCGCATTTTGGTCATGTCATGCATTTCATATCATGTCATCATGTGCATCGCATTCGCATACGTGTTCGTCTCATAAATCCGAGCATTTTCCCCGTTGTCCGTTTTGCAATCCGGCGCTCCCATGTTCCCCGGCGTCCCCTTTTACGTTTCTTCGTGAGCGGGTATTGAACTTTCTCGGATTGGACCGAGGTTTGCCATGCGGACTTGGTATAGCACCGGTAGACCGCCTGTCAAGTTTCGGGTCAATCGGAGTTCGTTTGGTACTCCAACGGTTAACCGGGTAACCGTGAAGGCCTCGTGTGTGTTGCAGACCAACACCCCTTCAAAACAGCCCAATAACCCATCTAAGACACTCCCATGTCCTCCGCCGTTCGATCACGATCACGTGGCCGAAAACCGCTCTCCATTTGGAGCTTCCTAGCTCCTTCTACCTATAAAAAGGCCTCCCCCTCCTCCATTTGCGGGCAAAACCACCCCTAACCCTAGCAAAACCCCCCTCCGTGCCACCGGACGCGTCCGATTCGGGCCAGACACGTCCGCCGCCGCCCGCCCGGCGAACCAGGGGCCGCCACGTGGCACCCCGGCGCCCACATCGCCGCCGGCCCGCCGAGGCCCATCGCGGGCCCTCGAGCCCGTAGCTCCTCCGCCCGGCTCCCCGCCGCCCCGGGCCGCGCGCCCCGCGCCTCGCCCCCGCGCTCCGCCCGCTCGCCGTCGCCTCGCCGCCGTTCGCCGCCTCCGGCCACCGCCGCCCGCGCCGAAGCCGCCTCCGCCCGCTCCGCGCCGTTGCCCCGCCGTTCCCGCCCCGCTGCCCCGCCGCTCTCGCGCCACCGCCCGCGCCTAGCCGGCCCGTTCTGCCCCGCCAGCCGCGGCCCGCGCCGCCCACTCCGGCGAGCGCTCGGCCAGATCAGATCGGAGCACCCGAGACGGTTGACTTTTTCGCTTCCCCGATTCTTCTAAGTCTTTTAATTTTTGCATCATCGTCACCTGTTCATCGCATCGTAACTTTGCATCCGTAGCTCCGTTTCGTGCGTATAATATGTCAAATTGTTCGCCTCGAAGAGTACATCATCTCATTCCATTGCATCATTTTCATTTGAGGTCATTTTGATGCCCGAAATGCTGTTATAAGAGGGCTATGTGATGTTAGTTGCTGGATCTTATCTGAACATGCACTTTTGTCATTTTTGCCATGATTGATGTGTATCTCCTATGAAGTTGAGTCCTACATGAGTTTTGTAATATGCCATGTTAACTTTCCAGATAATTATGCCATGTATTTTTGTAATATTTGTGGTGACTAGCACAAGCATGCAAACTAGGGAACTTATTGTTGCTGATTTCAGAGACTTAGTAATTTCACTAAGTCCCTGCCTGCTGTTATTTTTATGCCATGTGTTCATGTTGTTTCCGAGAGATCTATGCATATTTTGAGCATGATCAGTAAGAGTGTTTTGAGAATATGGATTTGCTCTATCCACACATGCCTTTGTTTGTATTTATGGAGTGCCGTAGCTTGAGTCAATCGAGCTCTACTTTTGCTATAAAATGTTGCTGGCAGATTGTTTACGTGTTATTCGATTTTGCCAAGCTTGGTGTAGTTGATCCTTGCATGCTATGATGTTTCTCTTGCCATTTGTAGTTCCTATGCCATGTCTTCTTGATGTATGTATGCTTATTTTATCATACAATGCTCTGTAGTGAGTGGATCGAGCTCGTAAACATGCCTACTTGTTATCTGTTTTTGACATGACCAGTTTTCTGCTAAGTCTGAAACCTGTAACGAAACTTGCTTAATTGACATGGGTGTAATCATATTTCTGGTCATTTTTGGATTATGGTCAGTAAGGGACTTTTGCCAAGTGCTTTGTGTAGATTCATGCCGTGCCTTACTTTGCTATGTCCTGATCTTGTAGCATGTTGTTTCATTGCTCTGAACATGTCATCCTGATGTTAATTTCTGCTATGTTGTTATTTTCACCAAGTCTGAGAACCTGTTATCTTTTGCTCTTTTGCCATGCTTGTTTGAACCTGTTGTGATGTGATTTAGCCGTAGCTCAGTGTTCATCTTTTGTCAAGCATCTTGTGTAGATTACTGTAATATGCTTTGTTGATATGTTTGAGTGCAGTAGCTTAGTTTCTTGTTGCTTGCTAAGTAGCATCATGATGTTAATGGCAGATTATTGTCATTCTTGTTTTGCTTGTCATTTGCAAACCGTGCATCCGATTCCGGTGATCTTTATATCGATTTCAACCGAAATCACCTCACCTATCCAGTGGCATACTTGGTTTTCCAAGATTATGCCTTTTTCATCCTTTTCCTTCCGGAGCATGCATATGCATTACATATCACATCTCGCATATCATGCCATGTTTTGCATCATGTTGCTTGCGCATTGCATCGTGGTTGATATTTGTTTATTTGCTTCTGTTCTTGTTGTGGGTAGAGCCGGGAGACGAGTACGTGAATGAGGAACCTGTTGAGAACGCTTTCGAGGACCAAGCTTTCGACAACTCTGAGAACCTTGCAGGCAAGATGACCATACCCTCGAAATCACTTCTATCTTTGCTTGCTAGATGCTCGCTCTTTTGCTATGCCTTTGCCGCGATACCTACCACTTGCTATATCATGCCACCCATATTGCCATGTCAGCCCCTAACCATCCATGTCCTAGCAAACCGTTGTTTGGCTATGTTACCGCTTTGCTCAGCCCCTCGTATAGCGTTGCTAGTTGCAGGTGAAGATGAAGTTTGTTCCTTGTTGGAACATGGACTTGTTGTTCCTTGTTGGAACATGTTTTACTTGTTGGGATATCACAATACCTCTTATTTAATTAATGCATCTATATACTTGGTAAAGGGTGGAAGGCTCGGCCTTATGCCTGGTGTTTTGTTCCACTCTTGCCACCCTAGTTTCCGTCATACCGGTGTTATGTTCCCAGATTTTGCGTTCCTTACACGGTTGGGTGATTTATGGGACCCCCTTGACAGTTCGCTTTGAATAAGACTTTTCCAGCAAGGCCCAACATTGGTTTTACCATTTGCCACCTAAGCCTTTTTCCCTTGGGTTCTGCAGACTCAAGGGTCATCTTTATTTTAACCCCCCCCCCCCCCGGGCCAGTGCTCTTTCGAGTGTTGGTCCGAACCGTCAGCCGCCGGTGGTCGCCAGGGGCAACTCTGGACTGGCCTACCGGAAGTTTGGACAATCCGGATGTGCCCTGAGACCGAGATATGTGCAACTCCTATCAGGATTTGTCGGCACAATCGGGCGGCTTTGCTGGACTTGTTTTATTACTGTCGAGATGTCTTGTAGTCCGGGATTCCGAGACTGATCGGGTCTTCCCGGTAGAAGGAATATCCTTCGTTGACCGTGAGAGCTTATCATGGGCTAAGTTGGGACACCCCTGCAGGGTATTATCTTTCGAAAGCCGTGCCCGCGGTTATGAGGCAGATGGGAATTTGTTGATGTCCGGTTGTAGAAAACCCGAAATTGATCTTAATTAAAACACATCAACCGCGTGTGTAACCGTGATGGTCTCTTCTCGGCGGGGTCCCGGAAGTGAACACGGTGTTGGAGTTATGTTTGACGTAGGTTGTTCTAGGATCACTTCTTGATCACTTCTAGATTCACGACCGTGCGTTGCTTCTCTTCTCGCTCTCTTTTGCGTTGTAGCCACCATATATGCTAGTCGCTTGCTGCAGCTCCACCTCACTATCCTTTCCTACCTATAAGCTTAAATAGTCTTGATCTCGCGGGTGTGAGATTGCTGAGTCCCCGTGACTCACAGATTCTTCCAAAACAGTTGCAGGTACCAACGATGCCAGTGCAGATGACGCGACCGAGCTCACTTGGGAGTTCGACGAGGAACGTGGCCGTTACTATGTTTCTTTTCCAGATGATCAGTAGTGGAGCCCAGTTGGGGTGATCCGGGGATCTATGTAGCTTTTGGGGTAGTCTTCTTTCATTTTGGTATCGTAGTCGGACCTTGAGTGTAATCTGTATGATGGATGTTTATTTATGTATTGTGTGAAGTGGCGACTGTAAGCCAACTATGTATCTCTTTCCCTTTATGTATTACATGGGTTGTGTGAAGATTACCTCACTTGCGACATTGCTTTCAATGCGGTTATGCCTCTAAGTCATGCCTTGACACGTGGGAGATATAGCCGCATCGAGGGCGTTACACTTGGCTTATCTCCCTTGCCGTGCTTGGTGTGGCGGTGCTCGTGGCTCAGACTGCCCGTGCACAGTTATAGGGGTACAAAAAGTGTACCCCCCCTTTTTGTACACCGACATCAAGACCACAAGGTAAGTATATGCTTCTCAGTCATGTGAATGAGAAATTCTTGCGGATGTGCATACTATTTGCAAGAAGGACTCATGAGCATGATGGTACATTTCTCATATTCACATCATTTGCTCTGATGCATATAGCTAAGATACATGTAACGCATTGCTTACTCTGTCATGCTTATGCACTCACATGCTCCTATATTCAATATTCACATGATTGCATACATGTAGGGGGAGCCTATGCATGTTACATGTCTTTCCACAGCTTTATTTGCTATTCTCTATATCTTTATCTAAAGCTTTGATGTATGTTGTCATCAATTACCAAAAAGGGGGAGATTGAAAGCACAAGTGCTCCATGGGTGGTTTTGGTAATTAATGTCAACATATCTCTTGTTGGACTAACACTTTTACCTAGTACGTTTCAGATAAGTTCAACAAATGGAGTGGCATGGACTGGAGGATGTGGAACCCCTTCAAGATGCTAAGGACAAAGGATTGGCTCAAGCTTCAAGATCAAGACTCTACATTTTATATTTTAGTGATCCAAGATCACATTGAGTCTATAGGAAAAGCCAATACTATCAAGGAGGGATGAGGTGTTGCTTAATGAGCCTCTTGCTTCATGTGCTTAGTGACCCACATCCGCATATGACCTAAACCAAAAGTCAAACTCGGCCCCACCGATTCTTTCTATCCGGCGCCACCGAGTTTCACATGTCATAGCCACTGCCACAAACCCTAGCAAATCGGTTTCACTGATAGGGATCTCGGTCTCACCGAGATGGGATTGTAATCTCACTGTGTATGTCCATTGCCAAAATTGGTCTCACCGAGTTTGAGCAATCGGTACTACCGAGATTACAATGCATATCCTCTTGTTAGCTTATTACCAAAATCGGTCACACCGAGTTTGTGTAATCGGTCTCACCGAGTTTGCCTGACCAACTCTCTGGTTTGCTTATTACCAAAATCGGTCCCACCGAGTTTGTGTAATCGGTCACACCGAGATTACGTTATGCCCGAACCCTAACCATATCGGTCCTACCGAGTTGCATCTCAGTCCCACCGAAAATCCTAACGGTCACTAGGTTTGCTGAATCGGTCCGACCGAGTTTAACGATTCGGTCCCACCGAGTTTGGCAGATTGTGTGTAACGGTTAGATTTTGTGTGGAGGCTATATATACCCCTCCACCCACTCTTCATTCATGGAGAAAGCCATCAGAACATACCTTTACTTCCAATACACATTTTCTGAGAGAGAACCACCTACACTTGTGTTGAGGTCAAGATATTCCATTCCTACCATATGAATCTTGATCTCTAGCCTTCCCCAAGTTGCTTTCCACTCAAATCTTCTTTCCACCAAATCCAAATCCTATGAGAGAGAGTTGAGTGTTGGGGAGACTATCATTTGAAGCACAAGAGCAAGGAGTTCATCATCAACACACCATTTGTTACTTCTTGGAGAGTGGTGTCTCCTAGATTGGCTAGGTGTCACTTGGGAGCCTCCGACAAGATTGTGGAGTTGAACCAAGGAGTTTGTAAGGGCAAGGAGATCGCCTACTTCGTGAAGATCTACCGCTAGTGAGGCAAGTCCTTCATGGGCGACGGCCGTGATGGAATAGACAAGGTTGCTTCTTCGTGGACCCTTCGTGGGTGGAGCCCTCCGTGGACTCGCGCAACCGTTACCCTCCGTGGGTTGAAGTCTCCATCAACGTGGATGTACGATAGCACCACCTATCGGAACCACGCCAAAACATCCGTGTCTCCAATTGCGTTTGAATACTCCAAACCCTTCCCTTTACATTCTTGCAAGTTGCATGCTTTACTTTCCGCTGCTCATATACTCTTTGCATGCTTGCTTGATATGTATTTTGTTTGTTAAACTTGTGCCTAAACTCCACCTAAACTTAAGAATATTAAAAACTGCAACTTTTGGCACTTAGTGTCTAATCACCCCCCCCCCCCTCTAGACACCTCTTCTCGATCCTTTCAGCTTTTTCTCCGACGATCCCCACGCCATCGCCCTGCCAATGCCCCGCCACCATCGGCGACCACCACCCCCATCCTGAACCTTAAGATAGATAGTGGGGTACCTCTCCGGTGAGCCCCCCTCCCCGCTGCGGCTGGTTCTTCCTTCACCCCGGCGAGCCCCCCCCCCCCCACCCCATGAAAATCGACTGACCCAAAAGTCGATTCAGTCGACTGAAGTGTAGCTAAATCGGAGCAGCATCGCAAGCAAGAGCAAGAGCGAGAGCACGAGCAAGAGTAGACCAGGAAAGGGACCGAGAGCAAGAGCAGAGCAAGAGCGCGAGCGAGAGCTAAAGCAGCAGCAGCTCCTACTGATGTGTACATCGCCGCCGAGGGAGCGACGTCGTGGAGGAAGTGGCCGGCAACGCCGCCGTGGATGGAGCCGCGCCGTGTCGGCTCGGGACCGAGCGCCGGCAGCACCATGAGATCGAATCAAGAAGAAAATGCGGCGATTAGTGTACAACCTCTTTGGTGGCGCCAATTAGGCCGCAGCTTCATCCGAGGAAACAGTGATGATAATGCTCTTCCGATGGTGCAGGTGAAGGCGGCGGTGTGGGAATGGAGGTGGCTCGAAAGACGAGGGGAACATCGGGGCAGCTCCTTGGAGGTGGAGGACGGGGTGGCTGAACCGGCAGGACGATGATGTCGGATTATGGGTTCCGGCAAACCCTTAAGGTTCGAACTCTGGGGTGCGCGCGGAGATTATGCCTTCTACCTCTCCGTCTCGCAAGGATCTAAACTACAGAAAGAACAGCACAAGAGACACAGGGTTTATACTAGTTCGGGCCACCATTGTGGTGTAATACCCTACTCTAGTTTGTGGTGGGTGGATTGCCTCTTGGGCTGATGATGATGAACAGTACAAAGGAGAACAGCCTCGCGAGGGTCTGTTCTTGGCTAGGGGGATGAACTGCTAGGGGAGTTCCGCCGCCCTTCTCTCTCTTTCCCTACTTGTTCTTTCTCTGGATACTCTCCTCGGTCTCTAGCTGCCCCTACCCTGGGGGTGGCTAGTCCTATTTATAGGCAAAGGCCTTGGGCCTCTTCCCAAATATTGAGCGGGAAGGGCGCCAACAATTGGCCAATTTGAAGGGGAACATCTGGTACACTTATCCTGACCAAAGTTGGTCCTCGCCTGCCAAAGGCCCTGTGGTGACGCCGTTCTGGGCTCCATGATGACCTCCTTCCCACCGTTGGACTGGTCTTGGTCTTGTTGCACCGGAATGGATGCCTTTGCTTGATCCTCTCGCCTGCGCTTGCCCCCTTTGCACCAAAGAGGAAAGGGGAGGACACTACGCGGTCTGGCGCCCGCCTGGCACCCTTGGTCGTCATGGCTTGCGTCATGGGCACCTCGCGAGGTACCCTGCCTTGATCTCTCCGCCTCCTCGTGAGCCATCCTGAGGAGGCCGCGCCTGAGGAAGCACCGTGTCATCCGCCCCGCGAGGCTTGGCCCCTCGCGAGGGTCTTGAGTCTTGTGTTGATGAAGATGGGTCGCGCTGGGGCCCCATTTGAGCCACGCCGCAGGCCGCAGGCAGGCAAGTCTAGGGACCCCCGTTCCCAGAACGCCGACAGTAGCCCCCGGGCCCAAGGCGCGCATGGACTTGGCCGTGTTGAAAGGCGAAAGGGCAAGGGCGAAGCGCCGCGGGCCCTAACAGCCTGCGGCCTTGGGCGCCGCGTGGCGGTTGATTGGACGTGGGCGGTACTATTTGCCCACGCTCCCTTATTTTGCGCTGCGCTAGGTTGCCCCACAGTTGTACACAGCCGCCCCTCTTCCTGTTGCTCGACTGTCCCTTGTTCTTCCTTCCTTCGAACTCTGACTCTTGCCTCTAATCCCATCTCACATCTCCTCTCTCCCGTCCTCAGCCATGGCTCCGACGAAGAAAGAGAAAGGGAAGGAGCCTGTGCTCCCATCTCATCCGCCGCCGTCGGCCGCCCCTGCCGTCGGCCAGTCAATCATACTTAATCTGGAATGCCTAGATAAGCTCAGCCCGGCTCTGGCCACCGTCTTCAACGAGTGCGGGAGGACGACGGCCTGGCCTACGTCTCACTTCCCCACCGACAGGATAATCACCGAGGTTCATTACTTTGCTGATGCCTTGTGGGCGGGTCTGGTTCCCCCCTTCTCTGATTTCTTCAACGCCGTCCTCACCCATTACCAGATCCACATGATGCATCTGGGCCCTGAATCCATCGCCCTCCTTTCGGTCTTTTCTTTTGTTTGCGAGGCGCTGATGGGCATCCCTCCTTCCGTTGCCTTGTTGCGCCACTTCTTCTCTCTGCGTCTTGCCGACCCCGCTCAATGCTCGGCATGCGTGAGCTTCGTCGCTGCGCCTGAGACTGCAGCTTCTGGCATTGACTTCAAGCTCCCCCCACCTTCAGCTGGGTTCCGTGAGCGGTGGTTGTACGTTGATGTCGGGGTGCCCAGCCCCCTGCTGGTGAAGCCAACTTCGCCTGCTGTACCCAACTCTTGCTAGGGCCAGGAGACGCTCGAGAGCCCCTGGCTCGCCTTCGTCTGGCGCCGCTTCACGTTCTTGAAAACGCTCGGCGTGACGGCGCCCAAGGTGGTGAAGGAGTTTCTGTTGCGCCGCATCGCCCCTCTCCAGCACCATTCTCGCCGGATGTGGGCCTTCAGCGGACATGGTGATCACATGAGGCTTCAGGAGGAAGACCTGACGCCTGGAGTGCTAAGTACAGTGCTCTTGGTCCTGACTGGCGACCCCAACCCGGGCAGCATCCAGCGGGGAGGAGCTCTGTTGTACCTTTGCCAGAACAGGGATGATTTCGTGAGGCAGATACCCTCCTTCGACGAGTGGGGGCTACGCCCTGCCGACTTCCAAGGGTCTCGCGAGAACCCTGTGGTGGTGACCGCCCTTCCGGTCGGCTTAGGCGAATCCTCCTCGAGTGGTGGAGCAGGGAGGCAGGAGACAGCGGGGGCTGAGAAAGCTCCCGAGGCCCATGCTGCCGAGGCCGTTGGTGTGGCGCAGCCGCTTCCAGCGCTTGGGGCCGTGGCTCCCGAGGCCCCGGCCGCGTCTTCTGCCGAGGTGACCGGCAGCACGCGCCAGCTAGGCGCCCCTGACGCGGATAGCGCCGCTGCTTCGCCTTCGTCGCGGGTTGATCCTTGCGCCCTTCTCCTGGGCCGCTTTCGTGTGTACTTTGAGGCCCTTCCGAGGAAAAGGGAGGCCCTAGGTGACGACTCCCCTTGTCGCCTGCTGAAGCGCCGGAAGTACTTCGCCACCGACGAGTAAGCCATCTCCTTTCCCGGCTCCTGATCCCCTTGTTGCGTCTACCGATCCTTGCTCTGCAGGCCCCTTCCTGCCGAGGTCATGGAGGCCGCTGAGGTGCCGCCTCCTTTGGCTCCACCTCCCCCGTCGCCCCGAGACGTCCCGAGCAGCACGGCTCTTGTGGTGAGGACGACGAAGGGGCGGACCGTTCTGAGGTGCCCCGCAGCCCTTCTCTTCCTGCGATCTTCCTTCGTGGGCCCTCTCTTGGCGTGGCCAGCCTGCCGTGGGCTTCTCATCTGGTCGCGGGCTGCGACTGGCTGAGGCGCCCCCCGTGCCCTTTGTCTGGAGATGTGTCGGCCCCAGGCCGAGCTTCTGGCGTGGCGCGCCCGGCCGTCGTGGGGGCGCTAGCCCCCAGCCCCCTGCCCGGAGGGGGAGCAATGATTCGTGCCTCCAGGCGCTTGCCTGGGGCAGACGATGGTGTGGGAGACGTGCTCGAGCATGCTCAAGAGCGCCGCGCTCACCGCCGCGAATTCCTTCGAAGGGCGAGCGGCGCAGTGGACCTGCTTGGGGAAGAGCTCGCTGATGAAGACGCGCGCCTGGAGGCCGAGGGCCTGCGCCTGGCCGCGGAGAGGCGCGAGCTGGAGGCCGCCGTCGCCCTCGCGCACCGCCAGCGCGACCTTGAAGACGAAGAAGCGAAGGCGTCGTTGGAGGCCTCCCGGGTGGCCCGATCCCAGGCCGCTGAAGAGGCCCTGAGAGTCGATCGACAGCGAGAGGCGGCGGAGGAGCAGGCTCGGGAGCTCCTGGCCCGATGCCACTTGCTGGAGGAGCAAGTGGAACTGCGTGAGGCGGCCCTTGTGTCGATGAGGGTGGCCTCTGGCGACCCAGTCGGGCTCCAGAGACGTGAAGAGGCGCTTACGCTGGAGGCCGCCGAACGTACCCATGAGTACGAGCGGCTGGAGACGAGGGAGCGCCTGGTGACGCAGGCGGAAGATGAAGTCGCTGCTCGGGAGGCGCGTGTCCTGGAGGAGGTTGGTCACCGGGTGGCGACAGCGCGCCAAGGCCTCGAGCGCGAGCTCGAGAGGAAGCTGGAGTTGATCCGGGTTGAGACTGGGGGGAGAACCACAGCCCTGAGGGCCCAACGGGACGAGGCGACGCGGCAAGCCGACGCTTCCCGGGCCGCCCTCAAGGCAGCGCAAAAGGAATCGGCTGCTCCCCAGGCCGAGGTGACCCGTCTTCGCCAGCGGGTGGAAGAGTCTGAGGCCGTTGAGCATCAGAATGCCGATGAGATACGCCAGCGGCAAGTCCTAGAGCACGTGCATGGCCCCATGCTTACTACGCTCAGGGATAGGGCTAACACAGCCTTGTGCAACATCTGCGAGGCAACTGTGGGCGAGCCGCACACAATCAACTATGTCGGCAACCTTCAGTTCTTCACTGCTGTGGTGACGCAGCTTGAGGCACGGTCGGCCAGGGCGAACAGGTTGGTGGAGGAGAGGAGCCGCGCCCTGCTCGGGCGCGCCTTTTCTCGTGTCTTCAGCCATCTTCAGAATATGGATCCCCAATTCGACTTCGATGCCGCCATTGCCCCAGTCCCCCAGGCTGTCCGAGGCGATCTGGCGACCTGGGTAGAAAACAACGTGGATGCTCTCTTCCGGGCCTTTACTTCGGATGAAGACGACGTGATCGTGGCTGCCGACGAGGGCGGTGTGGTGGATGGTCCCGGCGGCGCTGACGACGATGAAGGCAGCGGTGGCGAGTCCAGCGACACCAGCGGCGGCTCGGGAGGTGCTCCTGAGGACGCCTTGGGGGATTTGTCTGACTGACTGCATGTTGCTCCTGTCTTTTGCCCTGCATGGATAGAACTCAGGTGTTTGGCCTGATGGTCGTGAGAGCATTTTGGGAGGGGAAGCCCCTCATGTAAAAACTCGTGTAGATCGTATTAGCAGCTTATTATATTATGCGAGCATCCGCGCTCGGCGGCTGGTTGGTTTAGCTTTGTTTTGCGCAGGCCTCGAGGCAGCTCGTGGCTGAGCGTTCTCTGGTTGAAATCATAGGACGCGCAAGTGTTGTCAGCGAGGGGCTTCACAGGCGCTGGCCCTCTTCACAGGCTCCGGGCCTTTTTATAAACGTGATAGCTTCAGAGGCATTCGCCTTCTTCACAGGCTCCGGGCCTTCCCATAAACGCGATAGCTTCACAGGCATTCGCCTTCTTCACAGGCTCCGGGCCTTTCCATAAACGCGATGGCTTCACAGGCATTCGCCTTCTTCACAGGCTCCGGGCCTTTCCATAAACGCGATAGCTTCACAGGCATTCGCCTTCTTCACAGGCTCCAGGCCTTTCCATAAAAGCGATAGCTTCACAGGCATTCGCCTTCTTCACAGGCTCCGGGCCTTCTCCCGAGCGCAACGGCTTCACAGGCGTTCGCCTTCTTCACAGGCTCTGGGCCTTCTCCCGAGCGCAACGGCTTCACAGGCGTTCGCCTTCTTCACAGGCTCTGGGCCTTCTCCCGAGCGCAACGGCTTCACAGGCATTCGCCTTCTTCACAGGCTCTGGGCCTTCTCCCGAGCGCAACGGCTTCACAGGCATTCGCCTTCTTCACAGGCTCTGGGCCTTCTCCCGAGCACAACGGCTTCACAGGCGTTCGCCTTCTTCACAGTCTCTGGGCCTTCTCCCGAGCGCAACGGCTTCACAGGCGTTCGCCTTCTTCACAGGCTCTGGGCCTTCTCCCGAGCGCAACGGCTTCACAGGCGTTCGCCTTCTTCACAGGCTCTGGGCCTTCTTAGGAAAAGACAACCTCCGCAGTCACCAAAAGGTAATCTCATGAGGAAGCAACAGCGGCAGTCTGAGCTGCGCTTGAGCTAGGCCTGGCCCGTCTCGCGAGAGGCTCGTGAGGGGAGGCAGCTATGGTGAGGCGGTGACCAGAACGCGAGAAATGGTTCAAACGAGACCAAGCACCCCTTCCCCGAACACACGCAAAGCTCAAATTCGAATTCAACTTAAATCCAGCGGGGGAAAAGTTACAACCAAAGGGAAAAGGCAATGAAAGCAAACAAAAAGGCCGCGTCCGGCACCCTATCTAGTCTTGGACGTCTTCTCACCAGCGCGGAGCTAAGTGCTGTCCACTGAGCGTGGGAAGGAGCCCCAGGGCCTGAGGCCGGCACCCCTAAGACTCCGGGGCGTGTACAGCCCCACTCATTATTACGTGAGAGTGTCATGGGGCGGCGAGCTTCATAGGCGCTGGGCCTTCTTCACAGGTACCGGCCTTGCTTCATATCGCCAGACGAGGGCCCCACCTTGCGCCACACTCTAGTGCCACCGACGACGACCGGAAATCAGGACGCCGCCGGCAGGGTAGAGCGGTCGCCAGCGGTTCCCCCGACGACCACGGGTCCTCCGCCAGGGGCAGGCCCTCAGGCGCCTCCCCAGCGGAGGGCCTACCTCCTGAGAACGCCTTGCTCCGAACGCCGCGGTGGTGAAGTGGTGATGCGGAGCATCCCAAGGTCATCCCCATGGATCTACCATCGTCTCACCAAGTGCCTAAAGGACCCATGACTCGAGCACGTGCAAGAGCTCTCGAAACCGAGGTGACATCTCTCCTCTCACAATTCCACTTCGATACACATGAGACATGGATACTACCTCAAACGGAGACGTTGTGTGTACTCAGGTACCGAGGAGTAAGCCATGGAGACGCCGTGGAGCAAGGAGAACCCGAAGAGGAAGATGGACGTCAAGAGAGGGAAGAGAATCTGACCGCTCCAGAACCAGCGGTACTACCGCTCCCTACAGCGGTACTACCGCTCCCTACAGCGGTACTACCGCTGACGAGCAGTACTACCGCCATGCGCTCGGTACTAAAAAACTGCATCACGAGCGGTACTACCGCTCAACCTAAGCGGTACTACCGCTGACCGCGGTACTACCGCCCTCTGGCCGGTACTACCGCCTTGCCTGCGCGCAGAGAGCGGGCCTAGGGCCCATGTACCCCCACTTTCACTTACCCTTTCGTGGATTTAGACTATAGATACTCCCCCACCTCACTCGAGCTGAGGTTAGCGTTGATTTAGCTCATATGTGAGATAGAGCTTCGCTCATCCATCCCGGATCATCTCTTCGAGTGACCGCGGCCCCTCTACGGAGAAGATCCTCGTGGATTCAAGACCTCCTCACGGAGAAGACCCCCATCAAGACCTCCTCACGGAGAAGAACCGGTTACTTTGTATCGTCCTTTGTTGACCTTGGATCATCGTGTATCTCTTTGTGTTCATCGATCTAGCATATGTGTGATCTATTTCTTGTTGGTTGAGTGTTTCTCTCGTGTTTTCCCCTCGTTCTTCCCCGTGTTCGTCGTGTTGTTCGAGGGATCTCGCTCCTTTCATGAAAGATCGGCCGTCTAGGGTTCTACCCTACATCATCTTGGTATCATGAGCCACGTTGATCACGAATTCGGAGCCCCCTCTCTTTGTTTTCTAGCTTGATTTTGTTGTTTTTCGTCCTAATTCGAAAATCCCCACCAAAAATAGCCCCAAAATTTTTTGTGATTTGTTGGTGTGATGAAGTTTTGTTGGATTTGATCCATGGATTTGTTTGCTTTCGAGTGGATCTAGCATCTCCCCAAGTTTCCCCACTTTCCATCCACGAAATCTCTCCAATTTTGACCTCAAAATCATCCATTTCCGCCCCAAATTCGCCTCCCATTTCGATCTACGAAAATTCCCGACCCGAGCGGTACTACCGCACGTCCGAGCGGTACTACCGTAACCTGCGCGGTACAAAAAAAAGTCCGGAGCGGTACTACCGCCCCGCGAGCGGTACAAAAAAACTTCCAGAGCGGTACTACTGTCCCATCGGAGCGGTACTACCGTGCCTGGCGCGGAACAAAAAAATTGCCACGCGGTACTACCGCCCCTGACAGTTTCAGCCTTTCGAGTTTCACCGTTTTGTCCATAACTTTCACATCCGGAGTCCGATTTTAGCGTTCTTTAGCTCGTTGAGTAGATATTGACATCCTCTATCCACCTAGATAGGTTTCACCAACATTTGACTCCATCACATTTTTCGAACTTTGGCATCTTTGCCTAGGGTCACCATCACATCCCCCGCATACCCACCACCGACTTCTGCAACCACCACCGCTTTCCGCTACCACCATTTGACCTTTGCTTTGAGAATTTGAGTTGTGGTTTCCGTATCCTTTTGTGTTTCGGCTATCTAGGTACGGTTCGACATCAACACCACCACCGCTCATCTTCGCCAAGGACTACTACGAACGGCTACTTCCATTTGGTATCACCTTCACCTTGGATATCATCTTGGTATCGTTATATCGTCATACTCTCTTGCTATTGCATTGATAACCACATGGCCTTACTTTTACGTCACTTACCCATCGAGACTAGCCATTGAGTATTGCCGGCAACGTGACTTGTGCACATTAGTGTTCATTACTTCCCATTATCATCGTGTTGCATATCTCGGCATCATCACTTGTGTCACAAAGTTGTTGTCGCATACACAATTGCTATCTTGGTTTGTGAAGCATTGCATGAGAAAAGAGCTCAAACATCAAACAAGCTTTTAAGCAAAATAGGAAAGATAAGCAAAGAGCTCATAAACAAGAAACATAGCATCATCCAACATTAAGATTGTCATACTCGATCATCTTGGATCCAAGCATAGGAACATCATACATATAGCATACTTGGGATAGAAGTCGTTGCATCTTTGCTTGGTAGGTTGTGCACAAGTTCGTATCCGCCTATTGTGCAATCCTGCTAGCGTCTCTCTAGTGTTGTGCAACAAGAGCATCTTGGTGAATTCCACGTTTTGGCTCATCCTTGGTTGCATAACCCCATCTTATCTATTTGCGTGTGTGTTTCCGTGTACCATATCTTGCTATTGGTCTACTTGTTGCATTTGCAAATCTGTGAATCTTTTCCAACATTATATAATCTCACTTACAATTGCATCAAATTTTTGTGCCACCATCCTAACCGAGCTCCACCATAAGCTTTTACTTGTGTAGGTGTGAGAACCGACAAGAATTGGTACCAATTGTGCTATTTCCTTGCTACACATTGGAGTCATCTTTGATCCATTGTCAACATTGGTCAAGGTACATTGGATATTGGTTCTTTCCTTTCTCCCTCTCACATATCTTTGTTTGGAATGATGGATAGGCCAAGTACTTCTACCAATCCACTCTTAATGGAGCAAGACGACGACATGTCTTCCTTCATCACCAAGAATCAACTATTTGGTGCACAACGGGCTTTGCATCAAGAACAACTTGCTTTGGGCGACCGCATCGACAATCTCGCCACCGACCTACGCCAATCCGAGAATCGTACAAGGGACTACTTCGACAACAAGCTCGACGAGCACAAGGTTGAGAACGACACAAGAATGGACGAGATTCGAGCTTTGTTGCTTCGTTCTACTCTGTCAACTTCGTCAAGAAGGAGTCGCTCAAGTCGACACTCCGACGACACCATCTCCGGTTCAAGTACACCGACATCGAACACTCTTCGTCGTGCCGTGCGTCAAGATCGTCAAGCAAATCGCAATCCTCTACACGACACCGACTCTCAAGAGCGTCGACATCGCCAAAACCAAGCCGCTTTTGCTCAAGCACAAGAACGGCAACGTCTACGACAACAAGAACAAGAGGAGCGTGCGCGACAACATCAAGATGCACAAGACGCCGAGGCGGAACGTCAAGAACAACGACTACGTGAAGCTCAAGCACTTGAGGCGCAACGTGCACTTCGTGATTCAAGTCGTGCCGTAGCCGATCGTGGCCGACAAGCTCGTCTCCAACAAGAAGCACTTCGTGATGAAGCTCAAGAACGACTTTACCAAGGCCATGTGCATCGCCAAGTTCCTCGTCAAGATAGACAAGCTCATCCTCAAGCGCGACAAGAACGTCAAGTCCATCGAGAGCAAGAAGACAATGGACCCAATCATCGCCAAGAGCAACATGAGGAAGTGAACCAACTTCGCCAAGAGCGCCATGACAATGTCAATCCTCAAGGACATGGACGTCATCATCCCCAACACAATGAAGAGCAACGATATGGCAAGCTCAAGTTCACCATGCCCAAGTTCAATGGAAGAAACGACCCCGAAGAGTACATCTCATGGGCATTGAAGGTTGACAAAATCTTCCGCTTGCACAACTACGAAGAAGAGAAGAAGATCGCAATGGCATCCCTCGAATTCCAAGACTACGTCCTCATTTGGTGGGAACAAGTCATTGAGCGCCGAGCGGCAAGAGGTGAACCACCCATCACCACTTGGAGACAAATGAAGGATGTCATGAGAGCACGGTTCGTGCCAAACTACTACAACCGCGACCTCTTCAAGAAACTTCAACAACTCAAGCAAGGAACCAAGAGCGTTGAAGAGTACTACAAGGAAATGGAGATTGCCATGATACGAGCCAACGTCAAGGAAGATGATGAGCAAACTATGGCACGGTTCTTGAATGGACTCAATCATCCTATCAAGAAGATTGCCGATTTCCAACCTTACTCGAACCTCGTCGAGTTAGTGCACCAAGCTACCAAAGCGGAACGGCAAGTACAAGAAGACTTCAAGTACGCCAAGTTCTCATCCAAGTCCTATGGTCTCGCCAACAATCAAGCTTCGACGACTCCAACACCTTCTACATCTACAAAGCCTTCTACAAGCAACGGCGACAAGTCAAGTTACAACAAAGCTTCAACAAGCTCAAGTCGTCCTTCTACTACAAGCAACTTCAATAAAGCTTCATCATCATCTACTCCAATCGATGAGACCGTCAAGACAAGTTCTATCAAATGCTTCACATGCGGCGGCCGAGGCCACAAGTCCTTCGAGTGCACAAACAAGCGCACCATGATCCTCAACGACGATGGCACCTATGACTCCATGAGTGAAGGAGAAATGGAAGATCTTGAGCAAGTGGCCATGCACCGACAAGTGAACAATGAGGATGAAGATGACCAAGTCTTTTGCGATGAAGATTCAAGTCCCGCTCTTGTTGTCTCCAAGGTCTTGACTCTTCAACATCAACAAGACGAAGATCAACGATGCCATATTTTCCACACAAAGGCCGGCATCAATGGACGTTCCGTCAAGGTCATCATCGATGGAGGTAGTTGCCACAACTTAGCAAGTGAAGAACTTTGCTCCAAGCTCCAATTGGTCAAGATGAAGCACCCTCACCCCTACAAGGTCCAATGGCTAAGCGACACCGGCACCATACAAGTCGAGCATAGAGTACAAGTCTCTTTCAAGATCGGCGCCTATCAAGACCCATTGGAATGTGATGTCCTCCCAATGACCATTTGCCACCTCCTCCTTGGACGACCATGGCAATTTGACCGAGGTGTCATTCACAATGGGCGTACAAATCACTATAGCTTCAAGATGAAAGGGAAAGAGTTCGTGCTATGTCCTATGTCTCCAAGCCAAGTGCTCGCCGACAAGCAAGCCACCCATCGTGGAGAAAATAGTGAGAGAGCGAACCACCAAAAAGAGAGTGAGCGCCACAAGCCCAAATTGAGTGCCTCCACGATGAGCGACAAGAAAAACTTAGTTCTCTTTGCCACCAAACGTGAGATGATAGAAGTGTGTGAGAACCCATCGAGTGTCCTACACTATGTCCTATTGTGCAAGGACGAGGTCACAAAAACTAACAGCTCTCACGATCTACCTTTGGTGTTATCTTCTCTATTGCAGGAATTCCAAGATGTTTTTCCCGACGAGCTACCTCCGGGTCTTCCTCCACTACGAGGCATTGAGCACCGAACTGATCTCATCCCTGGAGCGCCGCTTCCCAACAGAGCTCCATACCGCGTCAACCCCGAAGAAACCAAAGAAATACAAAGGCAAGTAAAGCATCTCATAGACTATGGACATGTGCGTGAAAGTTTGAGTCCTTGTGCTGTACCGGTCATTCTTGTTCCAAAACGTGACGGTAGCTCTCGCATGTGCTCCGATTGTAGACCTATCAATGCTATCACCGTTAGATATAGGTACCCCATTCCACGCCTTGATGACATGCTTGATGAAAATGTTGTGGCGGATGCGCTTTCCCGTATATGCATGATTGTCACTACTCTTGAGTTGAATGTCATTGGTTTTGAGCATATCAAAGAATTATATGAACATGATCCTACATTTGCAATACCTTATGCCAAGTGTTTGATGCATACTTCTTGGGAGCGATACTATATCAAAGACGGATATCTTATGAGAGCTAACAAACTTTGCATTCCCGAGTCCTCTTTGCGTTTGTTGCTTTTGCAGGAATCTCATGGTGGTGGACTCATGGGACACTTTGGACGTGACAAGACATTTGCTACGCTCTCTAAGAACTACTTTTGGCCCAAGATGCATCGAGACATCAATCGCTTCACCAACCGGTGTTATACATGCCGCAAAGCTAAGTCCAAAGCCCAATCTCATGGCCTCTATATGCCACTTCCAATTCCATATCAACCATGGGAAGATATTAGCATGGACTTTGTGCTCGGTTTGCCTAGAACTAGAAATGGCAAGGATTCTGTTTTTGTTGTTGTGGACCGATTCTCCAAAATGGCTCATTTCACTCCTTGCAACAAGATCGACGATGCTTCACATGTTGCAAATTTGTTTTGTAGGGAAATCTTGCGCCTTCATGGAGAGTGCCTACCAATCGCCGAGTACGCCTACAACCGAGCAAGACATTCGACTACCGGCAAGTCCCCCTTCGAGGTCGTCTATGGCTTCAACCCATTGTCCTCATTGGACATTCTACCTATACCGTTGCAAGAGCGCACAAACAGGGAGGCGAGTGCCCGAGTCAACTTCCTCAAGAAGATGCATGAAGATACAAGGAACACCATCGAGCGCCAAGTACAATGACTCGCGACCAAGCTCAACGTCAACAAGCAACCCACGATGTTCCATGTTGGAGATCTTGTGTGGCTACACCTTCGCAAGGATCGCTTCCCCAATGAACGCAAGTCCAAGCTACTACCTCGAGCGGACGGACCTTTCAAGGTGCTTGCACGCTACAACAACAACGCTTACAAGATCGACATCCCACGCGACAAGTACTCCGTGAGCGACATCTTTAACATCAAAGATCTCTCCCCGTACCATGGTGATGAGGATTTCGATCCGAGGTCGGATCTTTCCTGATGTAGGGTGGAACCCTAGATGGCCGATCTTTCACGAAAGGAGCGGGATCCCTCGAAGAACACGACGAACACGGGGAAGAACGGAGAGAAAACACAAGGGGAAACACTCAAGAACAAGTCCAATCACACATCCACTAGACAATCAAACACACAAGATCCACAAGGTACATGAACAACAAAGGGAAATATACAAGGTAGCGTTCATCCCAATCCTTGGAGGAGTTGAGGTCTTGATATCCCGGAGGATCTTCTCACATGCTCACATGGAGGTCTTGAATCCAAGATGGATCTTCTCCGTAGAGGGGCCGCGGTCTCTCTCTCGTGGAGTAGATCCGATATGGATGAGCAAAGCTCTATCTCTAATGAGCCACTACTTTGCTAACCCTAGAAAGGAGGGGGAGGTGGTCTATTTATAGTCTAAGCCACGAAGGGGTAAGTGAGAGGGGGGATACAAGGCCAAAGGCCCGCGGCTGCGCACAGGCAGAGCGGTAGTACCGCTTGGGAGGGCGGTAGTGCCGCTTGGACCGGGTGGTAGTACCGGACCCGGGTCGCTCGAGCACAGGAGTTTGTCGGGTTGAGCGGCAGTAGAGCGGAAGTTCGGCGGTAGTGCCGCTCGGGGGCCTCTAGCGGTAGTACCGCTTGGTGTGGGCGGTAGTACCGCTCGTCCTGGGTCTTCTTCCTCCTTCTCTTCCATGCTTCCCTCGCGGATGGTGTAGTTGTTCCTTGGCGCTTGCACTCCTCCTCGTCGTCCGTAGTGTTCCGACAATACCTATGCATGCACACGAGTGGAGTGTCAAGTAGTATACCATCCTCGAAGGGGTCAAGTGAGCACGTGTAAAGGAGATGATTCACCTTTGTGTATGTGAAGTAGATGTTGCACGTGTCACTCGCCGAACGGACTCTTGACATGGTGATGTCCATAGGATGCTCCGCATCATCTCCCCTCCCTTGGGAAAGATCCGACCTCGGATCTAAAACCAAATCACCATGGGAAAGAGATGGCTTCACCGTGTAGAAGTGGACGTTCACCAAGTACTTGTCATCTTGAAGCTCGAAATGTGCACTCTCCAATGTCGCACCGTGTAGTGATTCCTTCAAAAGGAGCAAAAACAACAAACACTTGGAAAAACAAATGTGGTAAGCGTTAGTGCAAAACCAAGCATTCAAGTGGTGATTCACCCAACAAGTGTCGTCATCATGCAAAGCATATGGTTTGACAAATGATTGTGACATGGTATGTAAGCACATAAATTGAGCACAAGCAAATATGGCATGGGGACAATCATGTAAATGTGAGGTAGAGATGCAAATATGTTTGACAAGAGAATAGACATCTACCTCTAGTTCATAGCAAGCATTCACAAATTTCTCAATGAAAGGTCTATGGTAGGCATATGAATCATTCACAACACCAAATAAGATGAGATATCTACACACATGGGTCAAGTGCAAGGCAATCCAAGCATAAGATGCATGGGGTGTGGTGAATATAGTGTGGCACTCAACACAATAGAAAGAGAAATTGTTCATCATGTGCGAGGCAATCAAGTCAAGCATGTAGCAATCAATGAGACATGGCATATGTGAAGGAATGACATTATTGCAACCAAACATGTGATAGGAGCAAGTAATCCAAGATTTGGATGCAACACACAAGGCATATATATCATGATGCATGGAATGGTTAAAATGACAAGTCGAAACAAGATTTCTAACAAGTGTGCAAGCAAGTGATCCAAGATGAACAATAAGTCTCATTGTGCAAGCAACACAAGTAGTATGATCCGCAATATCCATGCTCAAGAAAGATGTCACCTTGAAGGCGTGTCCTTGTGCATCCTTCACAATGCCGAAGCACAAGCAAGTGTGATGTAGAATCGTTGTGGTAGAAGGTGGTTCGCTCTCAAGAGCTCGAATGGTCAACTCACGTGACGTGGAAGTCGACACAAAGTCCAAGTATCCTACACATGCACACAACAAAGCAAAGAACGTATGTGCATGGTAGATAAACACATCATCCATCATGATGGTTTTCTTCTTTTGCACATAACCATTAGAAGCACAAGTGCATGAATAATATGATGCAACAATGGCTATATTCATGGCACGAGGTATATGGTGCAAAGAGGTAAGACAAGCATGCTTCACAAGGAATATGTCAAAATCTCCAATTATATGTGAGAATGCTATGGGGGCAAACTCATTATCAAGACTAAGGGCATTGTTGCACTCAATACATGGCAAATCATCTAGCATGAGAGAGGCAACACATGGAGATAAATGACAAGAAGCAATAACAATCATGTGCAAAGCATGGAAATAGTTGTCATCAACTGCATGAAATGAGCAAGTATGAATCATTGGTGATGCAACAAGGCAAGCAATCATAGTAAGCAAATCGTGCAAGCTAGTGGAGCGAAGATGCAACACACTAGAGGAAATCATGGCAATCATGTCATGTGAGCAAAGAATAGGCAAAGGCAATGTACATGACATATCGCAAGCACGAACACAAATGAAGATCATAGTATCATCATAGGCATGGGGCACAAAGCAATCATGGCAATAACAAATAATATCTCCACCACGCTTGCAAATACACATACAAGTACTAGAATCAATCATCATGTGTAATGCAAAGCATGGGTCACAAATGCATGGCAAAGGCATAGGAATGGGCATATCATGCAAAGTGAACATGGCAAGATGGGAAAAGGATATATAATGGACAACAACCCATAACCATGTGAGGGTCATGTAGAAGAAATGCGCGAAGTTTTTGCGCGAAGTGAGCGGTGGGAAAGGTAATCCATCGGATCCCAAATCATCGTTGCTCTCTAGAGCTCGTTTTGTCAACTCATGGGATTGCGAGGTTGACAAGTATTCATGGGTACCTACACAAAAGAGACACAAACCAAAGAAATTGTGTGCATGGTAAATGTACACATCATCCATCATGATGTGTATGTGCAAGTGAGTGTTAGCACAAGATAAGCATCGCTCAAAGAAATTTGATGCATGGTACAAGAACATGTCATCCATCATGAAAGAATAGTTGTTATGTATAACACGATGGGGATGCAAATTGAGCATACTAGTATATGGCACATCAATAGCATGTTTATTCATGGGAAGCATATTGTGCACACAAGTATTGGGATCATGCAATGGATAGGATGAAGAAAAATCTCCTAAAATGTATGAGGAAACTATGGGGGTCTCTGCATGAGCAATATTGGAAACATCATATGGAGAAAATGGACAACATCCTAAACAATGCATATCCGAAGCTAGGTAGTCATGGCATGGCATATGAGATAAATGATGCAAAGGGAGCATATCAATATCATCACAAGAAAAACAAATGCCAATAACCATGGGCTTGTCATCTATGCCATAAGTGCAAATTGGGTTCATCTTAATGGCATATGCATAGTCACTATGAAGAGATTGCAAATATGACATATGATTGATCTCATGCATAGCATATGACAAGTCAAGCGGATTGTCAAACATGATGTGACATAAAGAATTTTCACATGATATCCTATGAAGCATAGCATCACAACTAGGCAAATCAACATGCTCATCATCATATTCATCATAAATTGGTAAGTCATGACATGAAGAAGTCACACTAGCATGAAGCATGGAAATAGGTTGATCAACATCATGCAAGCAATCAATGTCAAGAATGTCCACTAGTGGGACAAGAGAAGCACCATCACCTATGTTACCTTTGGAGCGTAGCTCATGTGTTGTAGGTGAGGTTGCAACTTGATGGTACCATGTGGGGGGTTCATCATCGTCCACCATGGCCATCGTCGTGTCCAAAGGAAGGACGTAGTCGTCGCGAATCGGCGCGTCATCATATATGGGACCTAGCACCAAATGAGAAGACACAATAGAGGTAGAGGTTAAGTCGTTAGAAATCATAGTGGCCTCACTCTCTCTATGTGGTGGCTCACTCACTCCCTCAATGTAGGTGCACTCAATCTCATGTATGGTGGAGTCACTCATCTCACTCAAGTGGTGGGGGTTGTGGCTCTCCTCACATGGGAATTGGGGCAACTCATCACATATGTGGCTAGTGGTGAAGTCCCTCTCACTCTCAATATGGTGGCACAAGTCACTCAAGTCATCATACGTCGCCGTGGTCGAAGGGAAAATCCCATGCTCAACCATCTCGTCGTTGTCACCATGGATGAAGGCCGAAGATGGCACATCATCTCTCTCCTCCATGACCGAAGGGAAAATCCCATGCTCGATCATCGCGTCACCGTCGCCGTGGATGAAGGCCGAAGATGGCACATCATCGCTCTCGCCTCCTAAGATGGAAGCATCATCCTTGCTCGTCACCAAGTCGCTCGCCTCCAAATCTTGGTCCTTGATGGTCTCCATAGTCGTACTCATCGCCGCACCATCTTGAAAAAAAGTCGAAGTAGACTCGACATCGTCAATGCCACAAAGAGGGATGGCGGTGAAGTCGAACTTGGGGGCATCGTCTTGAAGCTCATCGGGCTTGGACAACTTGGTGGTACTAGACTCATGCTCGTCGTCTTTGAGTTTGGTCTTCGAGAAGTGTGCTTGGGGTGGAGAAGCCTTGGCCTTCATGAGTTCTTGTTCCGCCTTGAGAGCACCAATGTAGTTGTCGTCGAGGGACTTGTAGTTCTCGAGGAAGATAGTCTTGGAGATGTCGTTGTTCAATCCCATCATGAAGTGGAACTTCATTGACATGGGGTCGTCCACGCCGGCTCGCCGCAAGGCAATCTTCATCTCCTTGAAATACTCGTCGATGGACTTGGATCCTTGGATGGTGTTCTCCAATTGGCGTAGAAGTTGTTCCGTGTAGGTTGGAGGCACAAACTCTCGCCGCAAATCTCTCTTCGTCTTGGGCCAACTCATGTCATAGCTCTCCGAAGGTGTATGAAACCACCATGTCGAGGCGTAGTCGTGGAAGTTTCTTGTGGCGCACTTCACTTGATCTTCGGGAGGAACTTGATGTAGCTTGAGGTAGTCGTCCATCAAACGCTCCCACTCGAGATACTCCTCGGGTTCTAGAGTCCCATAGAAAGGAATCTCATGGTCGGTGTCGAGGTCGTAGTAGCTCGTGGAGGTCGCGGACTTGAGCTTGGGGAGCTTCTCTTGAGCGTAGTCTTGAGGTGCTTGTTGGCGAAGATGCCGTATATCCGAAGGCGAAGATGCCTTGAAGTCGCTTGGCGAAGATGCCAAGGGAGATGGTGAAGTCGTTGAGCGGTTGTTGGTGTTGAGCTCTTGACCTTCACGTTCTTGGTGGTGATGGTGTCGATGCCGATGTGAGCTTGCCGGAGATGGTAGCTCGGAAGAATGTGCTCTTGAGCGTCTTCTCGAAGATGAGGAAGATCTCTTGTAGGCCTTGATGAGTGCTTTGATCTCCTCCATTTGAGCTTGCATCTTGGCGTCGGTGTAGTGGTTCTTGGCATCGAACTCATCGTTGTTGTAGACCGAGGGTGAAATGCCTTGCCTATCCATCACAAGACTCGAGTAGAGGTGAGTAGGAAATGAGATAAACAATACCAAGTTACCTTTTCCCGAAGTTGAGGATGTATCTCGTTTCACTCAATGTGAGATGAAAGAATAGTGGAATTGGTACCGGACTTGTTCACTCACACCTACAAACTAAAGCTTATGGTGTAGCTCGATGAGGATAGTGGCACAAAAATTTAATGCAAAATGTTAGCAAGAGTCAATAATGTTGAAAGAGATTCACAAATTCGCAAGTGAAACAAGTAGACCAATAGCAAAGAATGGCACACGGAAACACACACACAGATAGATAGATGGGGTCGTGCAACCAAGGAATGAGCACAAAATGTGGAGTCCACGGAAAACGCTCGTGTTGCACAACTCAAGAGAGACGCTAGCATGATTGCTCTATAGGCGGATACGACACTTGTGCACAACCTATGATATGCAAAATGGATAAACTTCTATCCCAAGTATGCTATATATGTATGGTTCCCGGTGTTTGATCCAAGATGATCGGATATGACAATCTTATATGCAATGTGGTATGATGCTATGGCACTTGCTTACAAGCTTCTTTGCTCTTATCTTTTGCTTAAAAGCTTATTCTCTTTTTTTGTATGTATGGTCACTTTGCGAAACGCACAAACCAAGATAGCAATTGTGTATATGCGGGAACAAACTTTGGCACAAGAGATGATATGATACCAATATGATATGGTATGTATGCAATGGGAGGTGTAGACCACTAATGTGCACAAGTAACGTTGCCGGGCAATACTCAAATGGCTAGTCTCGATAGGTAAGTGACGCAAAATGGGCTAGGGGTTATCAATGCAATGTGCAAGGGAAATATACAATGGTGTCGTCGAGGTTACCGTCCGTTGCGATGATGAGTGGTGGTGTTCTTGATGTAGATACAAAGATGATGGAGACTCGTCCCTAAGTAGCCGAAACACCTTAGGAAACGGAAAAACCACAACTCAAAATCTCAAGGACAAAATTCAAACGGTGGTAGCGGGAATGTGGTGGTGGTTGCGGAAGCTCAATGGGATTGCCTCAATGCAATGATGGGGTTTTGAGACACAATGCGGAAATCGAGGGTAAATCGGTGTACTATACGTGGTGTCGGAGTTGGAAGCACGGTCCCTAAGTAGCCGAAACACCTTAGGAGACACAACTCACAACACAAACAAAATTGGGTTAGGTTGGGATGGCGGAAGTGTGTGTTGGGTAAGTCTATACGGAAGTTATGGTGGTGGTTGATGAAGAAGCAACCGTCCCTAAGTAGCCTCAACACCTTAGGAGACTCAAATCACAACTCAAACAACCTCAAATGTGATGGGGAATAAAATTGGTTAGGTTGCGGAAGTCGGTGGTGGTTATGCGGAGGATGTGGTGGAAGCCCTAGGCAAAGATGCCAAAGTTCCAAAAAAATTATGGAGTCAAAAGGTGGTGAAACCAATATGAGGACCTCGGGCACGTCGATAGCTTCAAAACGAGCCAAAGAACACTCAAATCGGAGTTCGGAGTGAAAAGTTATGGACAAAACGGTGAAACTCGGAATGATGAAACTGGCATGGGCGGTAGTACCGCTCGGGTGGGCGGTAGTACCACTTGTAAGCGGTAGTACCGCTTGGGATGGGCGGTAGTACCGCTCGTGTTGGGTTTTTTCGCAAAATCTGGCTCTGGGAGGGGCGGTAGTGCCGCTTGGAAGGGCGGTAGTACCGCTTGGAGGTGCTAAGCGGTAGTGCCGCTCGGATGGGCGGTAGTACCGCTCGTGACGGGATAATTCGCAAATCCGGATCGGGGCGCGATTTTGGGGCGGAAATGGATGATTTCGGGGTCAAAATTGGAGAGATTTCGTGGATAGAAAGTGGGGAAACTTGGGGAGATGCTAGATCCACTCGAAACCAAGCAAATCCATGGATCAAATCCAACAAAACATCATCACACCAACAAATCACAAAAAAAATTGGGGCTATTTTTGGTGGGGATTTTCGAATTAGGACGAAAAACAACAAAATCAAGGCTAGAAAACACTACGGGGAGGCTCCAAATTCGTGATAAACCTAAGCTCTGATCCAAGATGATCATGAGCTAGAGCTGGCTCTGATCCAAGATGATGTAGGGTGGAACCCTAGATGGCCGATCTTTCACGAAAGGAGCGGGATCCCTCGAAGAACACGACGAACACGGGGAAGAACGGAGAGAAAACACAAGGGGAAACACTCAAGAACAAGTCCAATCACACATCCACTAGACAATCAAACACACAAGATCCACAAGGTACATGAACAACAAAGGGAAAGATACAAGGTAGCGTTCATCCCAATCCTTGGAGGAGTTGAGGTCTTGATATCCCGGAGGATCTTCTCACATGCTCACATGGAGGTCTTGAATCCAAGATGGATCTTCTCCGTAGAGGGGCCGCGGTCTCTCTCTCGTGGAGTAGATCCGATATGGATGAGCAAAGCTCTATCTCTAATGAGCCACTACTTTGCTAACCCTAGAAAGGAGGGGGAGGTGGCCTATTTATAGTCTAAACCACGAAGGGGTAAGTGAGAGGGGGGATACAAGGCCAAAGGCCCGCGGCTGCGCACAGGCAGAGCGGTAGTACCGCTTGGGAGGGCGGTAGTACCGCTTGCAAGCGGTAGTGCCGCTTGGACCGGGCGGTAGTACCGGACCCGGGTCGCTCGAGCACAGGAGTTTGTCGGGTTGAGCGGCAGTAGAGCGGAAGTTCGGCGGTAGTGCCGCTCGGGGGCCTCTAGCGGTAGTACCGCTTGGTGTGGGCGGTAGTACCGCTCGTCCTGGGTCTTCTTCCTCCTTCTCTTCCATGCTTCCCTCGCGGATGGTGTAGTTGTTCCTTGGCGCTTGCACTCCTCCTCGTCGTCCATAGTGTTCCGACAATACCTATGCATGCACACGAGTGGAGTGTCAAGTAGTATACCATCCTCGAAGGGGTCAAGTGAGCACGTGTAAAGGAGATGATTCACCTTTGTGTATGTGAAGTAGATGTTGCACGTGTCACTCGCCGAACGGACTCTTGACATGGTGATGTCCATAGGATGCTCCGCATCATTTCCCAAGGGAGGGGAGATGATGCGGAGCATCCCAAGGTCATCCCCATGGATCTACCATCGTCTCACCAAGTGCCTAAAGGACCCATGACTCGAGCACGTGCAAGAGCTCTCGAAACCGAGGTGACATCTCTCCTCTCACAATTCCACTTCGATACACATGAGACATGGATACTACCTCAAACGGAGACGTTGTGTGTACTCAGGTACCGAGGAGTAAGCCATGGAGACGCCGTGGAGCAAGGAGAACCCGAAGAGGAAGATGGACGTCAAGAGAGGGAAGAGAATCCGACCGCTCCAGAACCAGCGGTACTACCGCTCCCTACAGTGGTACTACCGCTCCCTACAGCGGTACTACCGCTGACGAGCAGTACTACCGCCATGCGCCCGGTACTAAAAAACTGCATCACGAGTGGTACTACCGCTCAACCTAAGCGGTACTACCGCTGACCGCGGTACTACCGCCCTCTGGCCGGTACTACCGCCCTGCCTGCGCGCAGAGAGCGGGCCTAGGGCCCATGTACCCCCACTTTCACTTACCCTTTCGTGGATTTAGACTATAGATACTCCCCCACCTCACTCGAGCTGAGGTTAGCGTTGATTTAGCTCATATGTGAGATAGAGCTTCGCTCATCCATCCCGGATCATCTCTTCGAGTGACCGCGGCCCCTCTACGGAGAAGATCCTCGTGGATTTAAGACCTCCTCACGGAGAAGACCCCCATCAAGACCTCCTCACGGAGAAGAACCGGTTACTTTGTATCGTCCTTTGTTGACCTTGGATCATCGTGTATCTCTTTGTGTTCATCGATCTAGCATATGTGTGATCTATTTCTTGTTGGTTGAGTGTTTCTCTCGTGTTTTCCCCTCGTTCTTCCCCGTGTTCATCGTGTTCTTCGAGGGATCTCGCTCCTTTCGTGAAAGATCGGCCGTCTAGGGTTCTACCCTACATCAAGTGGGGTCCCTGCCCCTCTCCTGCAGCCCCCTGCGCCCCCCTCCCGAGGGGTAGGAGACTGTGGGAGCGGGGCAGATGCTCGCTGCGGCGACCTGCACCTCCTGTGACCCATGATTAGCGTATACCTGCTCCTGCAGAATTAGTGGTACCCGATAGTCGTCGCCTCCAGCGTGGCCGGCGGAGCTGTCCCGGGGCTCCTGGAAGGGCTCGGCCTCTGGCGTCTCGTCTCCCCAGCTGGGGCTGAGGAGTGAGCCTTGCTTGCCCTCATGAGCGTGCCCTTGGTCCACCATGTGGGGCACGTATTCTTCTGGCGCCGCCATCCCGAAGGCTGTGCTGCAGTGCTCCATGCGCCATGCGGCGCTGCTTGACGTGCCCACCGCGGTATCGTAGCGTGGCGGCCTGCCGGCGTTGTGGGCCACACCAAGCCCCTCTCCTTGACGCGTCGGGGGCGGGGGTAGTGCCACCGCCAGTCCAGCGCCGGCGGATTCGCCGGTGTTGGGGTAGCCTTGAGACCCGCGGGGGTGTGCGGGGCCTCCTCGTGCGCCGCCCTGGGCTTGAGGCGGAAGCTGGATGCAGAAGGGGTGAGCCCCCGAAGCGGCAAAGCCCAGGAGTTTGGCGACCCGCTCCAGTAGTACGTCGCGGCCGCCTTCCAGCAGCCTACACTGCAGCAGCTCCCGGGCCACCGTGAGCGCGGCCCTCGAATTCGCTTGCTCCCGGTGGGTGTACGGTGTCGTGGTTGCGGCGTGGTTAGAGGCTCTCGCCGCCGACCGCGCTTGCCGCGGTGTGAGGGTTGCGGAAGCCTGTCTGCGCCACCCGCGGCCCGCAGCGCCTTGCGGACCACGGGCTGCCTGGGGCGCGGGGTCGCCCAAGGCAGGCGGTCCTGCGCAGGCGGGCCATGCCGCCCATGGATCTTGGTTGCCTGCCTGGTCGCCGAACATGGCGACGACGATGCGACAAGAGGCGGAGCGGTAGGAAGGCAGATTCCGGCGCACCCCTACCTGGCGCGCCAAATGTCGGATTACGGGTTCCGGCAGACCCTTAAGGTTCGAACTCTGGGGTGCGTGCGGAGATTATGCCCTCTACCTCTCCGTCTCGCAAGGATCTAAACTACAGAAAGAACAGCACAAGAGACACAGGGTTTATACTAGTTCGGGCCACCATTGTCGTGTAATACCCTACTCTAGTTTGTGGTGGGTGGATTGCCTCTTGGGCTGATGATGATGAACAGTACAAAGGAGAACAGCCTCACGAGGGTCTGTTCTTGGATAGGGGGATGAACTGCTAGGGGAGTTCCGCCGCCCTTCTCTCTCTTTCCCTACTTGTTCTTGCTCTGGATACTCTCCTCGATCTCTAGCTGCCCCTACCCTGGGGGTGGCTAGTCCTATTTATAGGCAAAGGCCATGGGCCTCTTCCCAAATATTGAGCGGGAAGGGCGCCAACAATTGGCCAATTTGAAGGGGAACATCTGGTACACTTATCCTGACCAAAGTTGGTCCTCGCTTGCCAAAGGCCCTGTGGTGACGCCGTTCTGGGCTCCACGATGACCTCCTTCCCACTGTTGGACTGGTCTTGGTCTTGTTGCACCGGAATGGATGCCGTTACTTGATCCTCTCGCCTGCGCTTGCCCCCTTTGCACCAAAGAGGAAAGGGGAGGACACTGCACGGTCTGGTGCCCGCCTGGCACCCTTGGTCGTCATGGCTTGCGTCATGGGCACCTCGCGAGGTACCCTGCCTTGATCTCTCCGCCTCCTCGTGAGCCAACCTAAGGAGGCCGCGCCTGAGGAAGCACCGTGTCGTCCGCCCCGCGAGTCTTGGCCCCTCGCGAGGGTCTTGAGTCTTGTGTTGATGAAGATGGGCCGTGCTGGGGCCCCATTTGAGCCACGCCGCAGGCCGCAGGCAGGCAAGTCTGGGGACCCCCGTTCCCAGAACGCCGACAGATGAGATCGACGATGGATACTCATCTGGTACGATGGATGAGGGACGTCGAGGTGTTGCTGTGGACGACGTCGTCGGGGAAGAGGCTCCGGCTAGGTGGCGGACGGAGCAGGGTGTGGGGTTTCGTCGCGGGTTTTCGCGGCCTCGGCGTATGAATGGGTGTGCGGATGGGATGGCAGTGGGGAACCATGGCTTAGAGACGCGCTTGTCCGAAATGTGGGGTAAGTTATGAAAGTACCCCACCGATTTGAGGCGGTTCTTTCGGTTCAGGGGTACCACGGGCATTTCGCGTGTCGGGATTTCACAGCAGGTGGGAGTTTTCGCGCGCGTTGTAATATCGGAATAGCAAGGCGCGGGTTGAGATGGAGGGAGTTGTCGGAGCACAACGAGACAAAGATATATCTTAAATATTTCGGCCTAACAAGGCGCGGGTTGAAGAGGCGGGAGTTCCGCAGCATGATAGACAGAGACGCTAGCTTGAATTTTCGGCATAACAAGGCGCGGCTTGAAATTTCGGAAGAACAAGCTTAACGTGTACCCCAAAAAAAGACAATTTGCACCTCAACACGCACAACACACACACAAACACTATTTAGACTAGAGTAAGGTACACGTGCATTACATGCATGAGATTTGGCAACCAAATTATGAATAAATACCACATTATAGCATGCAAGCTTTGAGTCATATATGCATGATGTAGATGTTCGTTTAATTCTTATAGTTCATTTCATTCAAAATCATCTAGTTTTTATAAGAAAGCTAATCTATTTTAAGATTCATGGAATTGTGCGCCGTAAGACATAAAGTATAAATAAATAATGGAAAATCATGTAGAAAAACATTTGGGCAATTCTGATACGGAAGATTTTAGAAAAAATAAGAAGTGCTTGTGTTTTGATGTTTGTGCATTATGCTTAAGTTCAACCATGGAGTCTTCTAGATTATACATGTGGCGAAATCTGGTGGAATCTAGATGATATCCAACGGCCAGTAGTGCTCATATTTGCCATCTTTGGACCATCGGATTCGCCTCATCCAATGACCATCTTTCAAAGTTAAAGTTACCCACACATAATAAAAAAATATAATATATAATATATATAGGGGTATAGATATAGATATGTGATGCGAAAGCCGCCCATCATCTCCAATTAGAATAGTGTGTCCATGCACGGATGCGACGTGGCCAAATGATGTCTGCCATCGGTATCTCAAATTCAAATCTGTCTGACCTTGTTCAATGTCTATACATTACAACATGCTCGTTTCCAAACCACACCGCGCAGATCTCCGTTATATTCATGCATGCATGGGTTTCAAATATTTGAATTCAACTCCACATTGATTATGACCTCGCCTATTCTTTTACACCCACACAGTAGTCTTCTCTTTATAATTGTACCACTAACTTTCTCTCATGCATGCATGCACACACACTACCAGTCGGCATTATCCATCGCACGCATGCAATCTTTTTCTTCAGGTCGGTCTCCCATGAAGGCACACACCCACACACATCCCCCTCTCCATCATATCGGGCATTCTTTATCTCTCACGCGTGCATGAGCAATGATCGATGTTCCTCTATGTATGTGTGTATATAGCTAGGTCTTTCATAGTTTTCCACACAAACCGATCAATCGATATATCCAGTGAGGTCTCACCCTCTTTCCCACGTCCACATCGATCAATCTATACCTCTCTATATAGAATTAACATATATAGCTAATACATCCACATTAATTATATATCCAACGTCCCCCTCTCATCATCCATGCCTTCCGCTTCATCTCTCAGACGCGTGCACAATGGCGAAGACAGGGGCAGTAAGGGCCCTTCCCCCCTCCCCCCCTAACATCACTATATATCGAGGCTAATATGAATGTGATCATTAGACAATTGCTGCTAAAAATGGTTTAAGTTCATGAATTGACCCTCCTCGTAAAGGATTGGCAATGCTTGGCCCCCTAACTCATGTACTTTTCATGGCTCCGCCACTGCGCGCAACAACGCACGTGTTCGCCCCCCCCCCCCTCTCTAAATATCGATCTCGCACTTGTGCATTCCTTCATAGTCTCCCTCCACTCGGCCCCTCGCACCATCTTCTAGCCCCCCCCCACCGGATTTTGCCACATGTACAATCTAGCAGACTCCATGGTTGAACTTAAGCATAATGCACAAACCTCAAAACAACAGTGGTTCTCTTTTGTTCTAGAATATTCCGTATCATAATTACCCAAACTTTTTTTCTAGTTGAATTGCCATTATTTGTTTTTACTTTATGCTTTACAATGCACAATTCCATGAATCATAAAATAGAATAATGTCTTCTTTGATTCAAAGGATTCTCAAAGGAATTTTGGAGGATTCTAATCATTAGGAAATTTTCCTATCTTGGTTGTTTGATTCGTAGGATTGTAAACCATAGGAATTTTTCCATATGATTCATTTGCACTAGATTTCATAGGAAATATCCCATCCACTCAAACCTCTTTGAAAGAATTCTGCGTTTTTTCTATGCACAATCAAACACTTGTACAATCCTGTAGGATTCAAGACGACATTCCACTATAATCCCATGTTTTTCCTATTCCCGCGTTCTTAGCTTTTTTATAAAAACTAATTGATTTTGAATGAGATGAACTATAAGAATTAAACGAAGGGCTACATCAGGCATATATGACTCAGACCTTACATGCTATAGTGTGGTATTTATTCATAATTTGGTTGCAAAGTCTGATGCGTGCAATGCACGTGTACCTTACTAGTACTTCGAGTATGTGGAAAACACATAAATTAGAATACCAATGGCACGCTACACAGTGTCTCTCTTACAGTTCATGAAGCCACGTGGCACATGTGGAGGCGTTGCCGCGACCTCCTTGTGTGGATTGATCACAGTGACGTGCTACTGGTTCCAGAAGAATGTACTCGTCCTCCCTGAGCCATACTGGCGGTACGTGCACGAAGCGAAGATGTGCATGCATGCCACGCACGCACTCATTCCCTCGCACGCACACGCGGGTACAAGGGCGAACGCAATTTTGTACCAAGATCCACCCCATGTGATAATTTGACGCGTGTAAAGTCGTTCACTTCATTGATGGTCAATTAATACAGCGCATGCAAATTGAGTGGACGTGAGGGCGGAAGAAAGACATTATTACTCCACTACGCGCATGCGAGTAGTTAAATCGTGGGTTGCTAGTAGTACTTCCATTGGTCTCCTTCGTATTTTGTGCCAATTTTTTACAGTAACATAATATTTACGCATTTGAGCAGTGTAGTACTTGAAATTTATGTTACTCTAAACTCATTGGGAGCCGTTTCGGGCCTCGAAACCAAAACCATCAATTAATCTTTACCTTGTTCCCATCACATTCGAAAGCCTGCTCACACCTACTAGTACGTACCAAACCTGAACGTGTTCCCACTATGCAGGTATTAGTACTAGTGCTAGTACTTAGGTTATAAAAAGGGGAACTACCTAACCAAAAATTACTCTACCTTTCCTCCTCATAAGTGCTTCTTCTTCTTCGTCCGTCGTTGCCATGGCTGGTGAGCAGAGCTCTAGGTCGAGAACTACTCGTAACAAGGGAGCGGCAACCAAGGCTGCGGAAAAAAAAGAGGGCTCGCCGCCACGGAGAGACCTCGAAAGATCTCTCACGGGCAGACGATGGCTCCCAGGAGCGCCCTAGCCGCGGAGGCGAACATGCCGAGCCGGCGGAGCTGGAGTCGTTATCCCTCGACGGCATGCCCGATCAGCTCAATAAGCAAAAGGAGTTCATCCCAGGCTTGATGGAGTTGCTGAAGGAGAGCCTCGACGACATGCCCACTAAGCTCAATCAGCAGGGGGAGTTGACCGCCGGCTTGGTGATGCTGCTGAAGAAGAGCATTGCCTCGGAGAAGAAGGCGACCGGCGAAATCCTGCGACTTCAGGAGGACAATGCGAAGCTCTGCCACGAGATCGACCTGTTGAAGGAGAAGAAAGCCGGCTGGAAGAAGCTGCATGAGAATAGTAGTTCCTCGATGAAGATACTGCAGGCCTCGTCATGGAACAGAAGGAGGAGTTGGCGAAGCTCCGCATCGAACACCCGGCTGCTGTCAAGGTATGTAATGCGGCCATAGAACAGATGATGAAGGCTCGCGTCAAGAAATCCCACGTCATGAACAGAATGAAGATGATGGCGGAGGAGACGCGCAAGTAGACGGAGGTCGTGGAGGCGATGAAGAAGCAGTTACGACTCCGCGGTGAATTAGATCTTTTGGGGTGATAATCTTCCTTCTTCTTTTGCTCCTGTGTTTCATCTTTTGCTTCGGGTGTTTCGCCGCACGTGTCATGTTCTCTGCGAGGCATGAATAGAACAATGGTTTTTTTAGGGAATGAATAGAACAATGCTAACAATGAGATGACTAGCAAATTAGATCATTTTTATCGCCATATGGCACTGGGCTGCCGTGTTTCGTGCTCCTCCGTCGCAGTACTACTCCAGTGAAAAACTTGAGTATACCGCACGGTTCTTTGCTCCTCCTCAATCAGGTCGTCGGCTCATTTATATGAGCAGTCAAATCACAGGGCCCCGCCTTCCAGCAGTAATGAGCCGTCAAATCACAAAGGCCCTCGCCTCTCGTGAAACCGACCAAGCTAGACTACCCCGCCCTCTAGCCTTTTAAAAAATGTATACTTTTGTATAGCAGTAGTACCGATGGATTGCGCCATGGAGCAAAACTTGAAATTAAAAAAAGGTGGTACATATAGAGAGCGCTCGTCGCCAAATTATGCATATAGTACTATTAAAAAGGCTAGTCACAATAATGGTGTCCAGCACAACCCACCCCTCAAATAAAACTAAGAGGGTGCTTGGATACGTTTTAGTCCCATGACTAAAAGTACTGGGACTAAAACATGCTAGCCTCACCCATACTTGGATCCAAATACTAAAAAGGCTAAAATCAAGTTAATGAGCATTTATTATCCTCCAAACCCTCCAATCCAGAACTCGCCTATGTTAAACGAGAGGAGTTAAATGAGTAGAGAGAGGACTAATCCACATTTTAGTAGGGGTACCCCTGACTAAAAAAAATTAGTCTCAAGACTAGTTTTAGCCCCTCTTTAGCCAGGGGTGCTTGGAACTTTAGCCTCTTAAAGAGACTATTTTTAGTCAGACTAAAATAAGTCCCTTGGATCCAAGCACCCTCTAAGCATCCTGGAATTCTTTGACAAAACTAAGAACCCTGAAATTCTTTGACAACTAAACTGATGGCTATATGATGTTGGCCATATATATATTACGTATATAATGTGAAGAAACGAGTGGTAGTACTATACCAACTAAAAGATGAAATGTAAGAAATACTAGTATGTACATACTGAAGAGTTAAAGTAACGAGAAGAAACATAACATAGTTCTGCTGGGGGCTCAGCACAACACACACCTGAAATTAAATTAAGCACACCTGAAATTAAACTTTGCAACTATTCCGGTAGACACTGCATTAGAACCACCATGAGCAACGACACTGCCACCTTACTCGGAGTCCTCGTCCACGTCCTCGACTTCGTCCGTGTCCCTCTTCCTCTTGGCGGATACTTCTTTGCTTGAACCGCACACTTGGTTGTTGCTCTTCATCCAACCCTTGTAGATATTGAAGCAAAGGTAGCCATCCATTGTAGCGTAGTGGATGTGGTCTATATCTAGTACATTCCGCTGCCATGCATGACGATGAAACGTGTATGGAGGTTTCTCTAGTTTACCATACGAAGGATGAACCATGGCTCCTGCCAGGGTCAGCATTGAAGGCTGAAGAGAGGACACCAGCCGATTCTTCTGGAGGTCGAAGGTGTTGCCTACAACGAGGCCTATCCGATGCAGGACTTCTTTGTCGTTACCAAAGTCTACAGTAACGAATTTGACTAGGTTGCTCCCGAGGAAGTCCTTAAAATCCTGGCACTCAACGTCGGCATGCCATATGTGGTAGACCAAGCATAAGTCATGCACGCAAACCTGGATCACGGCGGGCTTCTTCCTCTCTTCGTCCTTTAGATCCTTCTCTTGTCCCAGGACTGTGGTGTACTCAACATCTAGCCCAGCGACCCACTCATCATCTGAGTTTTTGAACATGCATCTGAAGCGAGAAAGGCATCCTTTCACCGTCGCGGAAGAACGGGTGTAGATGATGTCGAACTCATCGCCGGTGATGGTTCTAACCTTGTACTCACCGATGATCGTGGAGATTTGGGACGCCATGGATTTGGGAGGAGGGTTAGGATTAGTGGAACTGTCGTAATGTGAATGGACGGGACGACTAGGAGCGAACCGCCGTAGTATTGAAGGATGTGCGGGGACGAGTAGGAGCGAACTGCCAGCGTGCGAACCGCAGGGTAGTGGCTTTCCATTCTCCCATGATACGGGCTTCCGAGAGCCCTTAGATCTGAGATCGAACGGTTGCATGGCGTGATTCTAGACCTATGGGTGAATATCCTATCCTGGAGGGTTACTCTGCAAATTTTCAGCAACTTAGCATGCGACCGTTTGATCTCAAATCCAAGGGCTGCCAGCAGCCCGTATCATGGTCGCGCCTACCACGACCGTTGCGTCGCTCGCGCGGTCGCGCCCTTGGAGATTTAACACGGTGCTTTAGGCTATCTTATGTTGGCATGTCATACATAGTCATCACTTAGTCACTCATACTACAACAAGGTTGGCTATAAGTGTATTTTTTTACTCCTCTCTATCTCTTTCTTCGTACTCCCTCCGTCCCATAATATAAGAACGTTTTTGACACTAGTGTAGTGCCAAAAACGTTCTTATATTATGGGACACAGGGAGTACTAGTATTTATTGCATTTGCCAAGGACTGACCTCTTCCAATGAAATGGTGTTGCTAAGTTTGCTTCATTTAATTAGCTATAGACTCAAAATTGTCTTTTCACCTAGGTACACGCGCTTAGCACCGTTTCTTCCTTGGGTCACCAAACTAGTCTCTCTTTTCTTGATTAACTTGCCACATCAGACTTTATGCCTATGTGGCAAGCTTAAGCACCTGTAGGAGCAAGTAAAAGTAAGTACAATAGTGCGCTTTACATGGCATTTTTGCATATGTGGAGGAAAGAGAGGCAAGGAAAAAGTGGAGAAGTGGGCTCTCATGCAAGAGACAGCCTCTACTAGATGGTGGAGCATTGGGAGAGGCACCTGTATGGAGGTGGTCAGGAATCGGGAGACTCACGCCGGTCGTAGCGCCGCAGTTAAAATGATCCAGTGTTGCTTGCGGGCACCTGGAGAATCCAGTGTTGTCCTAGGATATCCCGGAGTACCCGTGTGATCATCCTACGGTTCGCCACCCAGGCTCAAAGGGATCACAAGATTATTCATGCTAGAAACTTCCATGTGCAGCCACAAGCTATTATGGGCTCTAGCATAGTTGAGTATGTTGCATGACCTCTTCTAGTGATTGGCTAGCAGATGTAGGGGATGTAGGTTGGTACTGTCTACCCAGGGTTAGAGTTAAGGCTTCTGAAAGACTGTGTCTCGGTCATCTGTTTCTCAAACACCATGTAGTGCGAGAAATCCAACGGAGGAGATCGAGTCTTGTGGGGAAAAGTGTGCAAAGCTCTGTAGAGTGTATAAACTAATCATGGTTAGCCGTGTCACCGGTTATGGACATCTTGAGTATCTGGTACTTGAATTATTGATTTTATCTCATCACTCTAAGTTAATTTGTTGGGTTTCTAATTACTTTCTAATTGGGATTGAGTTGGAGGAACCTTCTCAATGTTTCAACCACCATGATAGTTAAATAAATTTTATTCCTTTGTTGTAGGGAAATTTTGGCTTTTCGCAAAACAATATAACCCTAGAGCCTCCACCCTCCATATATGCATGTAGTGATAGCATTTATCTGTTCATTGCTCTACTGTGTTATTTTGCCAGCATATTCCATGTGTTGACCCGTTTCGGGCTGCAACATATCATGTTGCAGACATTTCAGACGAATAGTAAGGTGCGCTAGGTCGTTTGTCATGCACTCAGCTATGCCGTTGGAGTTGATGGACTCACTTTATCTTCCAAGCCTTTCGCTGTTATCCTTTTTTTAGATGGCCTTAAGCCATATTTATTGTAATAAGTTCTCTTTTGAGACATTCGATGTAATAAGTGTGTGATTGCTACTCTGTTATAAATCCATTCGAGTACTGTGTGTGTCAGTATTACCGATCCAGGGATGACACTGAACACAGAGATTTGACTGCCTGAGGTCAGGTCGCTACACACTTTCAGCTTGTTGTGACTTTCGGCCTGTTAACGTCGGACGAAATCCATGGGCCATATGTGGCCCAACGCCACATTGGGCCTACTAACGGCCCATATAAAAATAACACTAATCAAGACCGACCAAACTTCCGGCCTGTTAAAGGCCCAGGTAGTAGGTCGGCGCATTTACGGACCGTCTGAATTTCAGCCTCTGGACGATCTGCATTGTAAATGGGCCACCATTTCGGCCTGCTGAAACCAGTGGGTTATTTGGCACAATCAGAGCTCAATCTTACATTCGGCCTATTAAAGGCGCATGTTTTTTATGGGCTCAAGATATTTACACATGTAAACGGCCTATTATTACTGAGGGCCCAAATTATATTTAGGCCTGTTAAAGGCCCACAATGGGCACGGGCCTACCAGAAAAATATGAAAGCTTATGTTGATTTAGGCCCAGATATTTTTAGTGGGCTACATGCAAATTTCGGCCCAGAATCGTTTTTAGCCCAATTGGAATGGGCCCGACGAATGTTGGCATGTTGGGCTCCTACGAAGCTTTTGGCCGAATACATTACTAAGACAAACCTACACTATACAAAAATAGTGTCGTAATTACTGCAGCCTTTGGCAGCATCATAAATGTTGTATCACAACAAAATAAATTCCAACCATACAAAAAAAGGCCTCTTGCCATAAAGTTTATAGTCCTTGCAGATAAAAGCACCACCAGATGTATAGAAGCATAGATCATTTGACCTGAGTGCTTATGTTTCAGGCTATAGAATCTGATGGAGCAGCACGATCTTCCCCTCTTTTCCGCCATTACTCTTGAACAACGAAGCAAATGTCTGATAGTCTGGTTTCAAAACCATTCATATCTTCACGACATTTGTCAACCACTATTTTTGTTTCCGACACAACGTCCATTAGGGATTGGACTTGTGTCTGGAGCACAGATATATCACTCTGTCTAGCCGGAAGATTTTGTTCAGTAGGCGATTTGGATGAGGTTACCTTGGCAACCAACCCAGAATTACGCAAGCAGGTGCTTTTTGCACTGTTAGTGGAGATATACTGATGCACTGCAGCAAGAGGTGACATTGTGCCTGTGGTAGCCTCGTCACCTTCAGGTGGTTGTGGCTGTTCAATCATTTGTTCCATAGCTTGCTGAAAGTTTGAACTTGTAGATTAGTGTACCAGATAAGTTACTAATGAGACAAAAACAAACAAAGTAGGTTTCATGTTTATAACTTATTTTGGTGAACTACTGTAATACATTTGCATGTATTGTAGTGCCAACTACATAATAAAATCACTTTCGAAACACATGTAGCATGCCTACTGTATTGTCTATTTCCTCACATTCGTTGACATCTAAGGATAAAGAGACATGGTTTAAAGTAGGACGAACATAGTATGACATCATTCATATCATGGGCAAACAGTTATAAAACAAACAGGCTATTCTATAATTGTGTGTGCACATGAACATCACAACTAGATTACAGATCAAGACCAAAAGAATATCCTTCATCTCTTTTAAACCATGTAAGGTGAAATGATATGTTAAGACAACTATGTATAAAAGAGAATAGAGTAACTGACATTGGCTGCAAACCAAGCAGTTAAATGAACACATCATAGTACCAATCAGTTCAAAGGCAGGACGAGTAAGGACTTACAATAGCGGCCTGAACTGGTGTGCTCATGTCGTTCATCTTGCTAGTGTGGCAATCCTTGAAGATTTGCACTGCATTCGGTTCAGGTTCTTTTTGGTCTGCATGGTTTTTCCTCTGTATTTGGAACAACTCAATATAGATACGATAATATGGCACAAAAAAAGAAGGAAGAAGCAGCTATTTACAAGAGCCTCGGAGTGTGCAATATAGCTACGAGATCCTGTTGTCTGTTGGAATTTCACTTTAGAACGGTTGGTCTTGTTCTTCAAACAGTTAGCCTAGAATAAGATACACTTGTAAGGCACATACATAAATACAAGTTCAATATGTGGTCTGATCAAATACATATACCCTACCTGATACTTTGGATCAGACCAGTCTTTAACAAGGGATGACCAGTCTTCATCTGTAATACATTCCACTGGAGATGTTTGGGCGATTTCATTGTTAGCCTTGCCTTCAAAGTGAGATTTTCTAAGGTGGTACCGATATTATCGTAGAGCAGACTGAAAAACATGAGTGCATGCTTGTTTAGTTGCATCATCTTTCGGATCCAACTTGAACCTCATCTGTTGAAAAAAGAATGTGAGTCTTATTAGGAGGAAGCTAGAAAGTATAGCACAGAGCAAGACAATATTACCAATTGCGATGAATAACATTACTTACGGATAAATGGTCAACGAAGGTGTTAAACTGGGTATTGTCTTTGTCATTCCTGTACTGGATCCACGTTGGGAGGATACGTGCATGACACCTAACAGCAATGGCAGCCTCTGATACTAACTTGGTTGACTCTGTAGCATCACATGGCCTTTTTAAACCTGCCTCAAAATAGATCTCCATTCTTCCTCCTTTAGATTTTGTTAATCTGTCAAGCATTATCCCTGATGTCTGTTTCCGCTTGCGCCGTGGTGCTAGTTCAACAACGAATATGGAAAGTGTTAGTGCACATCAAACTATGAGAGTACATATAAAGGAGCATGCAACTTCAACTTGACTCTGTCAGGTACCGTCTTGGTGTTGATGCTCATGAGGTTCATCTGATCTTGCCAAGTCCTATTGTGTCAACAGCACTTCGAAAGTAGTGTTAGGTGTGAATGCAGTTTGGGAACTGGCCAGTTCCGGAGCAAACGAACGAGTAACTCGCTGAGATGCTAGTACAGTTGAAGCGTATGATGCAGCAGGTGGAGCAGGTGATACTGTGTTTGTAGATTTAGCCAGTGGACTTGGACCTTCTACTGCACTATAAGTACCAGCAGAATCTCGAGGGCAAATCCTTTTCCGTTTCACCCAACGAGTAACACCATTCCCTACTATATTCTTTTCCTTACTCTTTTTTGACTTTGCATGTCAAGGCATACCCACAACACAAAAGAATAAAATCGATCTTCAGAACTCGTTGATGCATGATACAGACAAGCAATACTTTGATGTAAGACAATTGTATGAGGATGGAATATGTAAAAAAACAGGACGGCATGAATATTGACAGCTACGATGTGTAAACTAAGCAGAAGGATTTTCAAGAAAATAGAAGTAATGCAAGCTAGACACCATATGAAAGATGCAACCAATATCACTCTGCCTAGTTAAAAGTGTCTTGTCATAAGTGGCATTTCGAAAAACTAGAAGCAGTACAACATAGAAATCAATGCAAGATGCAACCACTATCAAACTGCCATGTTAAAAGCGTCCAATCATGAGTGACTGATGCGGGATACACAACAGTCGTACTTTGATGTAAGAACATGGTATGATTGAAAGATGCAATGTATTCTAGACATAGAAAGGTTTTTCATATGCACATGTATAACGTATAAACTCAGCAAGTGCAATTTAATCAAAATAGAAGAAATACAGGCTAGACAACATATGCAACATGAAACCAATTATCACACTGTCAACTTAGAGCAAGCACCTGCGATGGTGGAGTACATGAGATGAACTCATCATGTAGACTTGGGACTTCAACTTCATTAGAAGTAGCAGTGGAAAATCTATAGAGTCTCTGTTTGCGTCGGTCCGGAGGACCACCAACATCCCCTAACTTACTCTTTTCCTTCCTATTTTCTAATATTGCCTTATGAAGTCAAAACCAAAAGAAAATGAATAAAATTAGCTCTGCATAACTGGTTGATGCATGATACAGACGAACACTACTTTGATGTAAGGCAAGCGCAGGATAGGAGGATCGAATATATACAAAAGGAAGACAGCATTGCATATTCAGACGTACGATAGGACGAGGGAATATGTATGAAAAACAGTAAGCAGAAGGCATTTCAACAAAGTTAGAAGAAATGAAAGCTAGGCACCATATGAACATGCAACCAATATCACTCTATCAGGTAAAAAGTGTCTCATCATAAGTGCCATTTCAAGAAATTAGAAGCAGTACAAGCTAGAAGACAATGCAAGATGCAACCTACATCACACTCCCAAGTTAAATGTATCTTATGGGTAAGTGATTGTTGCAGGTATAAGTTGTAAGCTACGCAGATGCAATTCAACAAAACCAGAAGCAATACAAACTAGACATCATATGGAACACGCAACCACGTATAACAGTTCCAAGTTAGAGCAAGCACCTGTGATGGTGGAGTAGGGGAGATGTGCTCATCATCTACACGCATGTTCTAGAAACAGGAACAGGTGTCATATCCACAGGCATTATGTGTAAAGTAAGCAGATGCAATTCAACAAAGTTAGAAGCAATACAAGCTAGACATCATACGCAACATGCAACCACATATAATAGTGCCAAGTTAGAGCAAGAACATGTGATGGTGGAGTAGGGGAGATGTGCTCATCATCTACACAGCTACGTTGACTGTCCAGCCTTGTGTTGTCTTGCGAATCTTGTTGGTAGGATGGCGGAGTAGAATCTGTAGAGACCCTCTGTTCGAGTTGCTCCGAAGGACCACCATCATCCACTGCCGGACTAATTTCCTTCAGCTGTATTGATTTTGCATTGTGAAGTCAAACCGGTAAGAAAAGGAATAAAATTCGCTCTTCAGAACTCATTCATGCATGATACTGACGAACACTACTCGGATGAAAGGCAAAACATGATACGAGGATGAAATATGTACGAAAAATAGGACGGCATGACATATTCACACCTATGATGTGGTAACTAAGCATAAGGCATTTCAACAAATTAGAAGCACTGCAAGCTAGACACCATATGAAAGGTGCAACCAACATCACTCTGCCAAGTTCAAACTGTCTGGCATTTCAACAAATTAGAAGAAGTACATGCTAGAAATCATATGCAAGACACAACCAATATCACAGTGGCGACGTAAAGGTGCCTTTTCATAAGTGACTGCTGCGGGATATGCAAGAACAGTAGTCTGATGTAAGAACATGGTGTGATCAGATATAGTATGTTCTAGAAATAGGAACACATGTCATATTCACAGGCATTATGTGTAAAGTAAGCAGATGCAATTCAACAAAGTTAGAAGCAATACAAGCTAGACATCATACGCAACAAGCAACCACATATAATATTGCCAAGTTAGAGCAAGCACCTGTGATGGTGGAGTAGGGGAGATGTGCTCCTCATCTACACAGCTACATCGACTGTCTAGCCTTGCGTTGTCTTGCGAATCTTGTTGGGAGGATGGCGGAGTAGAATCTGTAGAGACCCTCCGTTTCAGTTGCTCGGAAGGACCACCATCATCCAATGCCTTACCAATTTCCTTCCGCTTTATTGATTTTGCATTGTGAGGTCAAACCAACAAGAAAAAGGAACAAAATTCGCTCTTCAGAACTCATTCATGCATGATACTGACGAACACTACTCTGATGAAAGGCAAAGTCATGATACATGGATGGAATATGTACGAAAAACTGGATGGCTTGACATATTCACACCTATGATGTGGTAACTAAGCAGAAGGCACTTTAACAAATTAGAAGCACTACAAGCTAGACACCATATGGAAGGTGTAATCAATATCACTCTGCCAAGTTAAAACTGTCTCGTCATAGGTGGCGTTCATCAAACTAGAAGCACTACATGCTAGAAATCATATTCAAGACGCAAACCAATATCACACTACCAACTTAAAGGTGTTCCATCATATGTGACTGACGCGGGATACACAAGAAGAGTAGTTTCATGTAAGAACATGGTGTGATAGATAGTATAGTATGTACCAAAAACAGGAAAGTGTGTCATATTCACACGTATCATGTCTAAGCTAAGCAGATGCAGTTTACATTAATTAGGAGCAATACAAGCTAGACACCATATGCAACACCTTGGATGGTGGAGTAGGGGAGCATAGACTTGGAACTTGTAATGCACTAGCAGTACAAGGAGAATCCGTACAGATGCTCCGTTTATGTTGCTGCAGAGGACCACCATCATTGCCTTTCTTACTCTTTCCCTTCCTCTTTTTTGATTTTGCCTTGTCAAGTCAAACCCACAAGAAAAAGGAATAAATTTGCTCTTCAGAACTCATTGATGCATGATACTGACGAGCACTACTTTCATGTAAGACAGCCGCATGATGGGAGGATGGAATATGTATGAAAAATAGGACGGCAAGACATATTGACATGTATGATGTATAAAGTGTAAACTAAGCACAAGGTGTTTGAACCAGTTAGAAGCAATGCAAGCTAGAAACCATATGAAAGATGAAACCAATATCACTCTGCCAAATTAAAAGGGTGGCCTAACAAATGTATTTGACCAAATTATAAGCAATACATCACAACAGGCTAGAAATAATATGCAATATGCAACGAATAAAGGTGTCTCATTGTAAGTGATTGATGCAGGATACAGAAGAGAGGTAGTTTCATGTAAGAACATGGTTAACACATTGATGTAGTGTGTACCAAAAATAGGAAGGCATGTCATATTCATAGGTATAATGTGTAAACTAAGCAAATGCAATTTACCCTAATTAGAAGCATTACAAGCTAGACACTGTATGCAACATGCAACCACATATCACACTGCGAAGTTAGAGCAAGCACCTGCGATGGTGGTGTAGGGGAAGTGTGGTCTTCAAGTACAGAGCTACATTCAATATCTTCAATTAGGCTTGTTGTTTCCTGAGAATCATGTGGAGAGGATGAAACTACACTCTTTATAAGAGTAGCATGTCTCATAGTAACCCGTGGGCGTGACTGTCTCATCAATTGTGATAGATGCAGGATACACAAGAACAATAGTTTGATGTAAGAACATGGTGTGATAGGCAGATGTAGTATGTACCAAAAAACAGGAAGGCGTGTCATATTCACATGTATAATGTGTAAGCTAAGGAGATGCAATTTAACAAATTAGGAGCAATACAAGCTAGGCACCATATGCAACATGCAACCATATATCACACTGCCATGTTAGAGCAAGCACCTGGGATTGTGGAGTAGGGGAGATGAGATTTGGAACTTGCACTGCGGTAGGAGTAGCAGGAGAATCTGCAGAGATCATCTAATTTGGTTGCTCCAGAGGACCACCATCATTCCGTGCCTTCGTCCTTTTAGATTTTGCCTTGTCAAGTAAACACACAAGAAAAAGGAATGAAATTCGCACTTCCAAATTCGTTGATGCATGATACTGACAAACACAACTTTTATGTATGGCAACCACATTGTAGGAGGATGGAATATGTACGAAAAACGCTAAGTAGAAGGCATTTCAACAAATTGGAAGCAATGCGATCTAGACACCATATGAAAGATCCAACCAAAATCACTCTACCAAGTTAGATGTGTCTCATTATAAGTGGCACTTCAACAAATTAGAGCCAATACATGTTTGAAATGATATGCAAGATGCAACCAATATTACATTGTCAACTTGAAGGTGTCTCATCAGAAGTGATTGATGAGGGATACACAAGAAAAGTAGTTTGATTAAGAACATGGTTAATACAAATACGTAATATGTACCAAAAACAGGAATGCATGTCATATTCACAGGTATAATGTGTTAACTAAGCAGATGCAATTTACCCTAATTAGAAGCATTACAAGGTAACACCATATGCAACATGCAATCACATATCACACTGCCAAGTAAGAGCCTGCGATGGTGGTGTGGGGGAATTGCAGTCATCAACTAGAGAGCTACGTTGACTATCTTCATTTAGCCTTGCTATTTCTTGAGAATCATGTGGGGAGGATGACACTGCACTCTTTAAACGAGTAGCGCGTCTCACAGTAACCCACTCGGGTGACTGTCTCGTCATAAGTGATTGATGAGGGATACAAAAGAGCATTAGTTTGATGTACGAACATGGTTAATAGACATATGTAGTATGTATCAAAAACAGGAAGGCATGTCATTATCAAAGGTATAATGTGTAAAGTAAGATGATGCAATTTAACCAAATTGGAAGCAATACAAGCTAGACACCATATGCAACATGCAGCCACATTTGACAGCGCGAAGTTAAAGCAAGCACCTAGGATGGTTGTGTGTGGCAATTGAGATCATCAACAGCAGAGCTACGTTTACTGTCTCCATCTGTTGGCACTGCACCCTTTAGAGCGCTAAGACGCTTAGTGATTATCTTCGAATTACACTGGAGCGACTTATGTCTTTTCTTTTTTGTATTCATCAACACTGCGTCATAGTCTGAAATACCCATGCATAAAAAAATAACAGTGTGAGTATGGGTGAAGTGTGTGCACAAGTAGTACAGTGTAAAGGTAGCAGATAGCAGGTCGGTGAGAAATAAACGATGGGAGACATATGATAGCTCTACAACATGCATGACACACGAAATTACTAGATTCTAGGATTTTGAAATATGAGCACAGGGATGGCTGGGAAATGCAGATGCTCCTCCAACACACCACAAGGTGTGGTCCTACGAAAATAACAGTCGACTGAGAACAAATAGGTCAGTCCATTTTTTCTGCACCATCCGATGTACAAAGAACGGGCAAATCACATTCATCTACCTCCAACCAGTCAGTGTTACGATCTTCCTTGAAACGCCAACGACCACCGTCCCAGTCCCCTGCCTCTGCCCTCCCCACGACCTCACCGCAACGCCGTGCTTGGCACCGCCCTGGCCATCCCTTCAATCCCCACCGACCTCCAGGTCGGGCGCAAGCAGCTCCCGCACCCCACACCCCTATGATAGACACCGATACGCCGCTTCCCCGGCGAACAAGCGGAGTAGGTGCTCCGCGCACCTAAGCGGGTGCTGCTTCTTTTAATTGCAATTTGAATGGCCCTGAATTGAAATCCAAGCGGGCTACTGACCTCTAGCAAAGTTGAAATAGTAAATGGGACGAAACCTTGTGCATTTAGTATCACGAAGATGCAGTATGAAGCGCTCAACTAGTTTCTTTCGTGGGATGAATCCGGTGTGAGCAGAGACGTAAGATTTGCACGAATAAGGGAAGAGGAGTACCTCTTTCTGCTGGAGTGATGTGTCCTCCTTCTATTTCTCCAACGATCTTCTTGTGGTTCGCTGGAAACGATAAGTTGTGGAGGACGGTGGAGCCTTGGATGAACCCACGGCCAAGTTGTTGAGTGTGGTGCGGTGGCCATCTGTCGGTGGCAGGGAACTAGATTCGAGGCGAAGGACGGCTAGCGGGAACATCCCCGGTGCGGTGGACGGTTGCTACAGTGGAGTGGTAGCGGTGAGGTGCAGGACGGCGTCGTCGAAGTGGTTCTGGTACGGCGCACGTCGGCGTGGGCGTTGTGGAGGCAGCTCTGCCTCGGCTTCAGCTGCTAAGTCCTTGAGGGTATTGCGGTTGTGGTTGCGTTGGACGACAACGTCGGGGTACCGGCTCCGCGCGTAATGGAGGAGGGCGGCGGTGGATTGGGCGTGATGGGATGGAGGATGGAGGAGGCTGGGGTTTCGCGGCTGGTGGAGAGGGTGTTTTGGCACCCATGGAGTATGAATGGGGAAACGGAGGGAGGGGAACTAAGGGTGAACAATGTTTCGGTTTGGGACGCGCTTGTTTGAAATTTGGGGAAAGTTACAAACTTTGCCCCCATCTAAAATTTTGGACATATTGCGGGTTGGGGGTAGGACAGTAATCTCAGGTGTCCCAAATGGTGGGCGGGATAGATTTCGGCCAAGCGCATGGGTGTTTAGGCGCCCATGGCATATGAATGCTTCTAGGAGGCGGTTGACACCGCCATGTTGGTGAAGTTACAAACCTACCCCGGTTTAGACCTTTGGATATCGCGTCGATAGGCTATACGTGCCAGAGTAAGGACAGTAATTTCCTACCACCAAACATTAGTCTCGCACGGTTTCGGGTGACTAGAGGCTTATTTGGCGCTTCGTTCAATATTTGGGAGCAGAAGCATTAACGTTTTTGGTTCTCTTGAATTGAACTTTCACTTTTTTGTCAAACTTCACAAATCTTTACTCTTGAAAGTCCTAAAACTACGATTATTTTTGAATGGATGGGGTACATTTGAATATACATTGTACACGAGTATATATTAAAAAATATGCAACTTACCTTAGTTCATGCATGGTTCCAGATATAATTGCCTTGGTTGCAAAAAAATAGTTAGACATGTGTATGAATATATAGCATGTTCAAACGCACAACAAAGATTGATGCCCCCTTTTAGATCTGATTTACAAATGCCATTATCTCGGGTTCAAATATATTAATGCACTTCCTATGAATTCGAATCTTCGAAACCCCCTTTATGTTGAATTCAACATGTATTCTATTTCATAGCTAGCAATTTGGAATGTATCCATGTAAGTGACAAATGTATAAAGTGCTTCACACTAACAACATGGAGTGCACTAATTAATGTTTATATATGAATTGCAAAAGCAATGCATTGCCTGTATTTCAAACCACTCTCACTCTATGGATCGATAATATGAAATAAACACATGCACATGTTAGAATTCAATAGAGTATGGGTGTCTGATAGACCAATTTTCATTCATATGCAAATTGCAAAATTCATGATCTCATCCAAAATTAATAATGCCATTTATATTTTAATTTAATGCGTAGAACCGCCTTTTACACGTAGATGCACTATGCCTCGGCCCATTCTCACAAATGTGCTATATATCTCTCTAACTAACACATAAGTGCACACACTTTATATACATCGGCATTTCTCTTTCACACATGCTCACAATCTCTCAAGGGGTGTCGGGGTGTCTCATGCACACACTCTCTCTGTAACTCTCTCACACACTCTCTCTCTCTCTCTTTCTGACTACTATGTACCACTCTTTTCACTAATCTCAGTTGGAAAACACTGCTTCTCTCACATGCATATATACACGCGCACGGTCTCTACTAGCCCTCTATACGCACATATAGGTGTCTACGTGTCTCCCGCATGCACATTATCTTTAGGCCTCTCTTGCACACATCCCCCCCCCCCAGACACACCTCTCTCTTAGTAGTTGGCAGATATGATTCCATCAGATCATTCGGTAGGATATCCGTGACTATTAGGCTGGATGGAAATACGAGGCAAGGTTTTACCCAAGTTCGGACCCTTGCAGTTGAGGAAAAAGCCTACTCCTAGTATTGTATATTAGTGATAGGGGTGTGTACAAAGTACACGTGAATACCAGGCATTGTGTGTGTATACTATCGACAAACTAGCCCCCAGGCTTCTATAACATACTCGGGGCCTAGGGTTACAAATCATATATAGTCGGCTTATCACCAGTGGGGATAGAGTCCTCCACGACTCTAGTAGATTCGTGTTGTACGCCGAGTCCTCCACATGGGTCTTCGTATAATGCGTCTCATTCCAACCTATGTGGCGCAGGATCGAACGGACCCATGAGTCCTCATGTTGACCCACCACAACTAGAAATGATGTTCCCACCCTGACTAGAAATGATGTGCCCACCACACCACACATGCAATCGGCCACTAATACATGAAAGTTAATTGCATGGTGCATCCAAAAATATTTGTTCTGCATTGTGAATGTTTATATTTTCTCCTAAAATATTAGTCACGGGAAAGAGAAACGAAGGGCATATCTCTCCTTGTATCCACCGGACACCCCTCTTTCTGCACCACTTTCACATACGAACACAAACTATCTCTCGGCCCTCTAAAAGTATGCATGCCCATGACAAATTCACGCGTGACGGTCACTATATTTCAAGCGAGAGCACTATATGGTCGGTGGACTTCAGAATATGCTCATTATGGTCACCGTATATATTCTCGTGGTGATCATACGGTATCTAGCTCACGATACGTCTTCGTATTTTGTTGATGACACTAACAGACGTTGTATCTCATGTGTGCTCCGTATTTTGTTGACGACACTTACAGTCATTGTATTTGAAGCGAAAGCACGATATGGTCACTGGACTTCAGAATAAGCTCATCACGGTCAGCACATACATTTTGTGGTGCTAACCAACCTGTGGTTGGATGGTTAGGAGGACAGTGGTTTCTCGAGCCCACCAGGGTTAAAGTCCTGGCGCTCCCATTTATCCTGCGTTAATTTCAGTATTTTTCCGGCGATATGCGTTCAGTGGGAGGACACGTTCCACTCGACTACGAGGCACCTATGGTGACTTCATAAAATCTCAAGATCATATGCTGGCTCACTCTCTCGAAGGTGCTCATAGCGGTAGGGTCTGCGTGTGTGCGCTTATAGCGGCGAGTGGTTGCGCGTATATATGAGCGCTTGCGTCTGTACCATGTAAAAAATACATGTCGTGATTATACGGTCATTGGCTCAACCGTACAACTCCGTATTTTGTTGATGACACAATCAGTTGACCAGTCAAACGTTCCACGTGGCGCAACTAGTGTTGCACCATCGGGGCTCGTAACCGTGGGGCCCACCTGTCAGCGCGTATATGAGAGAAAGAAATGGTAGTTCGAGTTTGTACTGTGTTAATAAAATACATTTTAGGGTGATCATACGGTCACTGGCTCACCATACAGCTCCGTAATTTGTTGATGACATGATCAGTTGACCAGTCAAATGGTCCACATTCAGCAGCGCACATTACCATAGGGCCCACCCGTCAGCGCGTATATGAAGGACAGAAATGGTAATAAATTAGTGGTCGGTGGGGATTCGATGTCGTGAGACCACTGGTTGGCAGTCGCCGGCGATGGGGGCGTAGTGATTGGGCGGTGGCGTGGGGATCGCCGGAGAAAAAGCTCGGCGCGAGGGGGCCTAGAGGGATGGCCGAGGCAACGGCGGACCGGCGATGGGGAGTGGTTTCGGGGCGGGCGGGGCGGCGTGTCCGCGCGGGCCGGCTGTTCGGGCGGTGGCTGGCGGATCAGGGGGTGGAGGTTGAAGATAAACTGCAGGCCCTTGATTTCATATCCAACAGCTGAAAATCTACTAACCAGAGATGAAAAAGTCAGTTGACTGATGTGTAGCCTCACCCCGCACGTACACATGAATGCACGCAACACTCGCACAAACACACGCACGCATGCAGGCATGCAACACTGGCACGTACACATAACGAACACACGCACGCATACAGGCGTGCAACGCTGACACGTACACATGCACTCACGAACACACACACGTACGCACGCATGCATGCAACACTGAAACGTACACATGCACGCACGCAACACTCACACGCCTACATGCACACTGGCGACACCGCACACGATGCAAGACACATGCTCAGCCTATACGTGCATACACCCTTTGTTAAGGACATGGATTGTTACAGGTATTAATCAATCTTATCTTTTTTTGCAAGGTTTAATCAATCTTGTCTGTGATAAGCAAAACATTGATATTTGCAGTGGTCTTTATGAATCACAACGTATCGAACGGGCTATCAACATATATATGAAAATTTTAAAATTCTCTTACATTATATAGTAGGCTTGTCTAGATGAAATAGATGACGTCACATTCAATGAACAATCATTTGTTTATGAAATGCCCGCTTCTGACCGCCCTGGCCCACCAAAAGTTCCTTTGTCGTGCGCTGCCTGCGTTGGGTCACTGACATGCAGGCCATGTACCCAAAGAGCCCACACGTCAGTGGAAGAACGGCGTGGTGTCGTACGTCAGAGTCAAGGGCGCCACTTGATGCACGCCCGGCTGAACACGCCTCCTTGCCACATTCAAACGCCTCCATGAAACCCATGTGGAAGCCGAGAAACCCACTCTGGACACACATCCATTCATGACTGGGCCGGCATTAAACGCAACACCGGCCGAGCTCGTCCCGTCCGCCGTCTATTTAATCTCCTATTTAAACAAGGCCAAACGCCGGCCAAGAATCGCACCCCTCCGCCGCTCCCTTATCTCCTCCTTCACCATTTTGTCCACTCTTACAATGGCTTACGAACACTGATCCACCTCCCTTCCCTCGCCCGACGGAGCCAGCTGCCGCCTCAAGCCGACGCGCGGTTCAGCAACTTGCCGCTCCATGCCATCTCGACGAGGAGCAGCACACGGGCGTCGTCGTTGCCATCCACGCCGCCGCCTCGTACCGCGCCTCCCGTGTCTGCGACCGCGTCTCCCGTTTCTGTGGCCGAGACTCCCATGCCGGCGGCCGCTCCATGCAAGCAGAGAACAAAGCCGGGTGCACGGAGAACGACGAGTAGGTGGACAGCGCCTCCGCGTCCGCCGCCATCATCGACGAGAAGTAGAACACAGGAGGCCGCCGCCGCTTGGGTCCCATGAAGGCCACCGCCGAGGCGACGTTTGTGTACATAGCAGGTGTCTTGCCGGATCCTTTTGTTGCGAGGACCTTCGTCGACCCCGCATGGGCTCCACAGAAGCAGAGAAGCCCCCTTCCGCCATCATCTTGGGCATCAGCCAACCATATCAGTTGGGCAGCGGGGAAGCGAGCCGTCCTTCGTGCTGAAGATTATACCTTCGGGGCTCCCGGCAGTCTGGTGATCGTGCTGCTGGACATGAGGAACACAATTGGATCAGCGGGCGACCATTTAGGCCAGCTATTATATACATGTGTTGTCCAGAACTAGCACGGCTTAGTTGATTTGAATGTAATGAAATCCATCATGTTTGTATGAAAATCCTGTATTTTATATGAATTCCGTCATTGTTTATGACAAATATCGCCGTGTTTGCATGAATTTCGTCCGGTTGGTTGAGTTGTTGTCAGAATGTGTGCGACTACGGTTGGATGGCGTAATATGCGAGTCACCAGTCGGCCTGCGGCCGGCTCGGGCGGCGTAGTGGGACTAAAAAAGCACAACTCGTGCGAGCTCGTCTCCAACGTGCTCGCTGGAGGATGCATGAGCACCCAAGCCATTCCTCGTTCATCGGTGGCAAAGGCACCGGTGGACAAAAGGGTCGCCAATATTTTCGCTACCCCGGGAAAAATCCAAATAGCCCCTCCCAGCAGATTCAAATCCCTCATCCGCCGTGAAATTTTGCCATGTGTTCTTTTCATGGACTAGCAAGATGCCCGTGCATTGCAGGGAACATCAAGATGCATTTTTCTACAAAACACCTGTTGTGATTGACCCATGCAGGAGTAATCCCATGTGTAAAAACTAATGATATCTCGAGAATTTTCTCAAAAAAATGGTATCTCGAGAATTTCATCGAAAAAATGATATCTCTACTCCTATAAAAGACTGAGTTGGTGATGATGGTGTGTCTTCCATCCATCATTTCTGACAATTAGATCTACATCTAATGGCTGCGAGGTAAGTTGTGGCATTTTTGCAACAATAGCCCACTTCTCTGCTCCAATTTGAAGAAAACCCCTTATTATCTTGAAAGCAACCACATCCCTCCCTCGCCTCATCAAAACAACCTGAGAAATATATTTTGAGTGAAACGTAATATATTTTTAGTGGTATATATGTATATCAAAACAAGAGTGTTTTCTTTCAAGTCTGTGAACAAGTATTATTCTACTTTGGATCCGTTGCAACGCATGGGCACATTGCTAGTCTCGAGAAAAATTAGAGATAAGGTGAGGAGGAGTGGGGCGTGGTGGTGACTGGTGGTCAGACTGGGCGGAGGCATGGGGATGGACGGCGGATTATGTCTAGGTTTGTATCTCTCTCACACACACCCACATAGGTGGGGGACGTGCACGAAGAGAAGAGGTGCATGCATGGCCACGTACTCCCGTCTCTTTCCCAACCACACCCGCGCGGGTACATGGTGGAGCTCATTTCTGTACGAAAAGGCAACCCACGTGGTAATTTGACACATGTACTCGTTGTCCACTTGACGGAGGATCGTCTACCACGGGTGAACAAACAAATTGCGACTTGACGCATTATGTTAAGAAAGAGGCAAACCATGTGGGGCCTGCCTTAGAGGCAAGGTTCTATACACTCGAGATGCTCTGTACGTATTACTTTTGATGTGTACCGTCAACTCACAGAATGAGGAGAAGCTTGCTTACTACGCCCTCTCCCCCGCCCACGGGCGCGATGGCTCGGAGGCCGAGGTGAAGCTTGCTTACTACTCCCTCGGTCCAAAAATACTTGTCATAGAAATGAATACAAATGGGTGTATCTAGAACTAAAATACATCTAGATACATCCATTCCTTGGACAAGTATTTTCGGACGGAGGAAGTACTACTCATTGTATATTGGTTTATTGGTCCACATTGTATATTGTGTCAAATTTTGACTATAGATTGAACTAACAAAACGTTCGTGCATGTTACCAAAAATTATATCAGAAAACTATGTTGAAATACGAATGCAACGACATAATTTTTGTTGACATGCATTAACATTTTGTTACCTAAATATTTGGTAAAAATTTGGCACGAACTACAAAGGTGACCTATAAACCAGGACGGAGGTAGTAGTACTACGCTTTACACCCGCTCCCTCGCACATGCGCGCGGTGGCTCGCATGATGAGGAGAAAATTTTACTACTCCCTCCATTTACTCCTCGTCCCTACCTTGGTTAGAGAGATTATCATATTGTTTGGAATATATGTACTTTAGTAGTACTTCCTCCTTTCCAGTTTATGGCTCAATTTCCTTGGAGTAGTATATAGGAGTAGTACTACTACAGCAATTTCCTTGGAGTTCGTGGTGCAGCAAGCTACCCTAGGCTATGTTACTACTCCCTTCTTTCCAGTTTATGGCTCATTTTCAAAATCTCTCCAACCAAGGTAGACGGTGAGTGGTGGAATTAATTTCATAGTTTGCACAAGTAATGTACGCTCGTTTTTCTCAAGAAGTTATGTTTACCGAGGCATTAATTAGAACAAATGCATGCATGACCACTAAATTTCCATGAACTTCTACATGCATTGGTGAGTTTTCTCTTGACAATGCTTGCATCGGATGATTTAACGCACCTCGAAATCCAACATGTGATGGTACTACTACTAGTAGTAGAATTGAGACTTATAAAACGGAAAAACGAATTTTTTTAGACGAGCCCTATAAACCGGAAAGGAGGGAGTAGTAAGTAGTATACTACCTCCACAGTGGGTACGTACTCGATAAAATCAGATTTTCCCAAAACTAAGTCGCTCAACCTTTATTTGCTTGTTTCCCTTCCTGCCTCGTTGCCTCGATCAGACTATGCCAAACTCCGTTGCCTGCCACGCAGGAAAAGACCAGCCCTCGCCTTTTTTTAGTCCGGGTTTGTATCGATGGATCATGCGAAGCAACAAAAACCAAGTTGTGTCTTGTACTCCTCCATCGATGCTCGCTTTCATGAATTATGTACTTCCTCTCGCCAACATGTGGGACATATAGCAACCGGGTCGACGTGTTATGCACCAACTAACAGTGCAGAACAGCAGGGGGACGCACCCCAGTCGTACCGCCCCAGTAGTAGTAATGAGCAATGAGACGTCCAAACACAATGCCGCACCTTCCCAGATGGACGAAGCAACCATTATGTCACACTTCGCTTCGCCATCATCTCCTTCCAGAAAACCACGTAGTATTGCTTCTGCCATTGTTCTGCCTCAAGAGGGACACGCGCATCTGCTTGGTACATCATGACACGTGGGACCGCATGACAGGCCATGCTCCCCCGCCCATTGTTCGGTAAAATCACCTCATTTTTACTACTTCCTCCGTATCGGTTTATAGGGCATGCATGTCGTTCTAGGTTGAGAATTTAACTGGCTATATATGTGATGAACAGTATATGTTTAGAAACTACATCCGCTTAAGAATCGAATGATATACTTTTTGTGACATAGTTACTCATATTTAGTTAGTCAAATGGATGACCGAGAACTACGTGCGTGCCCGATAAACCGAGACGGAGAGGGTAGTACAGTACGTATATGTTTAGGTCAATATAGTCGGGATTCACCGAGGAGAAAAACCAAGTGGTAGGCTGCTCCTGTTGTGTTGGCATAGCAACTCAAGCAGGGTCAGTCCGCACACGAAATGGTGACACACTTAACAGGACCCCTTTGGCCGACATGTGGCTCATCCACCGTCTTGTTCCACGTGCGATGCACCAAATTACAGTTTAGAGCAGCGGTTGGACTTGGAGGCACCCCGGTCGTAGCGCCGCAGTAGTAGTAAATGAGCAATGAGGCGTCAAATCACAAAGCCCCACCTTTCTTGCATTAAGCTGGACAGACGAAGCAACCATCATTTCACTCTAGGGCGCAAGAGCATAAAGAAAAGAGAAAACCAATCATGCGTGCGGCAGCCACCTAGGGCACCCTAGGGTAGGGGCCTCCACTACAAATCCTTTTTTTAAAGCGCCTCCACTACAAATCCGCTTCTCCCTCGTCCTCTTGGAGAAAACCGATGATGCGTGCGGCGGTAGGGTTTGTAGGAGTACTACGGCAAGCGAGGCCGCGTCGTAGTAAACGGGAGAGGGGTGGAGTTCGAGTCGACGCCTTAATATGTGTGGGTCGCTTGGTTTTACGGGAACGAGGAAGCATTTTGTGTTCGGTGACCAATGGAGATATATGTACAAAAAATTGTGGACGTAGGTTCGACCGAAAGGCAATGATGCATGGGCCCTGGATTTTGATATACCCGTGGTTGCGTGAAATTTTCTACTCTACTCAAAACTAGTAAGGTACATGCATTGAACGCATGAGATTTGGAAACCAAATTATGAATAAATACACATTATAGCATGTAAAGCTTTGAGTCATATATGCATGATGTAGATGTTCGTTTAGTTCTTATAGTTAATCTCATTCAAAATCAATTCATTTTATAAAGAAGGTTAAGATTCATGGGGTTGTGCATTGTAAAGCATAAAGTAAAAAACAAATAATGGCAATTCATTTAGAAAAAAGTTTGGGCAATTATGATACGGAAGATTCTAGAACAAAGGAGAAGTGATTGTGTTTTGGGAAAGCATGCACGGCCCACATCTCTTATTGATTGATATGTCATGAAACAAGAAACGAGGAGGGAGTTAATGTACCATGCCAAAGTGTTTTGGGATTATTTGGTTTTTAGAAGATGACTTACACACCTAGACGGAGGGAGTACAAAGAGAAAAAATGAATTGCAGTTAGAATGGCATTTCTAACAAAAATGTGAATTTAAACTACATATGTGCGCACATGACCAGCACATACATTGTCAATGCAAAATTTAATGCAAGCAATAACTTATGAGTAACATGCACGAATTGATGATGCGGTGCTTGCATGCATAGAGTAGAAAAAACAATGTGATTTATGACTTGCATGCATGACGTGTTCTTGTGCCATAGTTGCATGTCTAGGAAAAAAGCTACTAGTGGGTTGTACTAGCTATTTAGGAATAGAAGATGTATACATGGAAGTTGTAGGGAAAGAGATGGCATGTATCTCAACTCCCATGAGTAGGGATTAGAAAAGAGATGTCATTTGGTTCAAATCATAGGAACTTCTCTATTGAATCTAGAGATGACATGTATCTAAATTCCTATGAGGAGGGACTAGAAAAGAGATGTCATTTGGTTCACATCATAGGAACTTTTCTATTGAATATACGCTAATGTTTATTTTTCTTTGAAATTATGGGAGTATAGGAATCCATTCATATGAACCAAGTGGCTCTAAAGATATAAAAATGATATCATGTTTATTTCCTTTGAAATTTGGAGTATATGAATCTATTCCTATGAACCAATTGGCTCTAAAGGAAAAAAAATCCTATAAAAATCATATCATATAGAGTTCCTATGATATTCCTCCACACCAAAGGATGGTCGAAATTGCTGCAGGTGATATGGCGGTCTTTCTTTGTAGACTCCTCCTCCATCTATATAGTTACCTCTCGAAGATGAATGAAATGATATATACTGGGTATTCTATATGTGCATTTTGGTACATGAAAACTTGGTAAAAGTTTGCGAGGTTCGAATTTTCAATAAAGCTATATGGACTGCATTTTGGAACGGAGGGAGGAGCATACGACACTTGCTCACGTGGAAGATTTGTGTGTAGGAGGAGTGGACTGCTCTGTTAAATGACATGGCAAAACTGACACTGCCGGATGGCGATCTAATGGTTCTTACGGCGTTCGTCAGGAAACGGCTTGTGGCGAACGTTTGCCGGATAATGATTTATGGACACATGCATTGCATTGATGCGTGCCCCCTCTCTCTCATGCACGCACGCACCCTCACGAGTTATGACTCTCCCGAGTCCTCTTGCACCCACCGTCTATCTGCAGGTAGACGTCACACACATATGTGCTCTTCACACCCTACCCTCAGAACTTCTAAAAAACAAAAGATGTCGCGCACCTTTTATTTTAGCTCACACGTCACACACTTATAGTATTACTCTTGTGGCGAACGTTCTTTGGGCATAGTATATTGTACTCTCACGAAAATAAGCAGTGCATGCACACAATAGTTCTCTCACACCCACTCGCGGGTACGCGTAGGAGCGCATTTTTTTTAAGCTGGTACAACAAAATCACTCCACTATATATATAAGCAGGAGCCTTAGCACTTGCTTTACTAGGGTTCCTCTCTTTCACTCTCTCATGCTCTCCAGATCTAAGCAAGACATAGGTGGCCACACTCTCTCTGGTCACGGCTGGTCACAAATCCGGCCGGACCACCTCGACAGGGGCAGGGGTGTAGGTGCATCGTTCACGCTGTCGTCAGCGGCGAGGGAGGAGACCAACGGCTGCCCATCGATCCGCGGTCGCGCCAGCTCGGGAGGGCCTCCGACCCCTTCTTCCTCCCTGAGGTATTGTGGCCAAGATGCGGCCTCCCGACACCATCTTTGCCACATACCGACGATCGTCAAGTATATATTCCTTCGAAACCTGCCTTGCTCTACTGCCCCAGCTCCCCACGTGGCTGCGTGTGGATCTTTTTCTACTCCCGTCCGCTGTTCCAAAGCCACCTAGACTTTTACTATTATTAGAGGTAAAGCTAGTTCATACAGTCGAATCTAAGAGTTAGTTCAAACAGGGAAGAAACTGGGAAAGTTGTATCATGAATCTAGGACTTGGTTCTAAGAGGAAACAGGGGAAAGTAGTAGATACTGGCTACCCAACCGGTCTATTGATTGAAAAGGCGAAGAAAGCATGGTGGATGGCGAAGGGTGGGGGAAGTGGACCTATCTCTTGGTTGAAAAGGGAAAGAAAGTGAGGGGTGTTGGGGGACAAGCAAATGAGAATGAGCAGGTCTAGATTTCCTGTGCTCACATAGGAAAATGTCACCGAGGAGATAAAAAATGGGACAAATGCAGACATGCTGCCTGAGTATTTGCCGCTCTTGGCAACAACATCTGCCTCACCACTTTATGCCCCTGCTATCCGTACGCCCATATCGCTACCGTTAATGTAAAATCACATGAAGCATTAAGCAATGCCACCTAATGTCACTATAAGTAATGGTCTAGTGCCTTCGATAAATTGAAGCAATGCCACCACCATTTTATGAAGTGCTTCCGTCTTGCTTTATTTCCCATGAATTATGTTTTGCAGTTACACTTAAATCTCACACCGCTAACATTGCTTCATCCCAGTGGAACTGCACAAATTTGATTGCACATTTACTGACCATCTACTACTCTCATGACAGTAATACTAATGTTATTGTTCTACATGTTAATCTAGTGGCAGTGTTGATGTGATGTGATGCTACTTACTTAAGGGCACTTGCCAATTATAACACAATAGATGTTGCTGTTAATCATACGCCACTATGAATATATGTCACTGTTTAAATAACCGTATTTGGTATTTGCGCAAACAGGGATGTCTGTCTCCATATTGTTTCTATCTGCGCAATCAAAAGTACGCACCTCAGTTTTAGTACAACTGCACAAAATGATATGGCTATTCCTAGCTGTCGTCCTCTAACCACCAGTCTTCCAGGTATTACTACATTGGTAGTAACTAGCTAGAATGACCAATGTAATCTAAAAGAAGCTGATTCATATGTTTTACTTCCTGATTGCAGTGCAGGACGAGCGAAAACAACTGCATCCTAGTCCGGAATGCACTTTCTACGAGGTGATCCATGGACCGAGGACTAGCTGGCATGGCTGCACGGAGGTTTTTGGGACAGGTGCGCCGACAAGAGGCATTGTGGTCTGCTTATTTCTACAAATAGCAGTGCTTAAATTTAGTGGAATGCACAAGAATTTCAGCTGGTCAGTACACTACATGATACAGTTCAGCATTCCAGCTGAGAACACAATTATAATTGGTTATTCTGGAATGAGAGAACCTAACCCTGGATGGTGGCAACAAGAAAAAACCAGAGTGAACTCCAGGAAATTTAAGCCTGCTGGGAGGCCCTTTGCTCAGAGAAGCCTTGCTTATTTTTTCTGATTTGTAAACCTTCTCACAACTTTGTCTTTTGCTGTGAACTAGTATATGTTTGTTATGTTCTATGAATCATTGAGATGTATAAAATTACTTACCTTGTGCTTTTCAACTTTTTTATGAAGCTGAGTTTAATGTGAGTGTTCCACATGAATGCTGGAGCGTGTGAACGTTTGGAATTTACATTGTGGCCTCAGTTAACCGCATGAACCACTGTAACAAGATATGTAGTTGCTTATATGTCAGACATCAAATTATTGATTGTTAGCTGGTCGATAGCCTAGTGTTGAAGCGAGCTAAGCCAATGTGTCGTGTTTTTCACAACTGCTTACAAGTGGGGTAGCACCAACGGTGTTTACAAGTACTTATGTATACGTCGGCGCACATTTCTCGAACGAGCACTCTATTTCATCAAACACACACTGCTCGTATGATAAACCGTGACAACTTATGTCTTACCATGCCATATTCATGAAAAAACTAGTGAGGACGCATCTGTTTCGGCAACAATTATGATGGTTCTCACACGATTCACGGGCACACAAAAGTAGCAGCAGTTCCCATAGACGGATTCAAACAGAGTACTAGCCCCAGAGGGCTTGATAATAGGCAAGGTTCGGATAAGTAGACACAATCCAAACTAGTATTAAACACTAGCTAGGGCAACTATTTCATGCCTCGGTCTAATTTGGGCTGGACACAAGACGGACCTTGCCATGAACATCATCGAGGACGTCCGGCAGCAGCTCAATCCTGTGAACGTTCATGAAGATAACCTTGTGGCCTTGCCACTCATAAACTTGTTTGTGGAGGCATGCCATGTCATCTTCCTACGTAAGCTTGACAAGAACAGTATGCCTCACAAATGAAGGAGTAGCTTTGAACTTCTTGTGCTTTAGTCCACCCTAGACAACATGCCTGACAACAGTGAGGCTGGAATACAACTTGACATCGGTATAAGCGCAAATGGCTTCCAGGATCCAACAGCCTAAGAACTCTGTTTTCCCACTGCGTATATTTAGGTCATCCGCCTCATAGCGAGTGACATGTACAACCACACAATCCTTGTCTGCATCAAGGCTCTAATTGAAATAGAAACAAATTCTGAATTACTTTCCAGTATAAGAAACACAAGTTATTTAAACCACTATGTATAGCATGGCATCAAAGCTAATAAAATTTTGCATTATTCATCACCACATACTTAGATGAAAATCCACAATCGAGATCGGCAAAGAAGAAAATCACCTTGGACAGCTCAGCAGGGGGGACACATCCTCGATGGGGGAAAACTGCTCCTCAGTGCCAAGGGGGCTGTAAGCTCAAACGGGGCGTTGACCATCTCAGTAGTGGTCGTGTGCGTATCTGGGGTCGGCTCGGTGGCTGCCTCCATCTTCTTGGAGCTCTCTGTCTCGTGGGGATCAGCCTCCCGCGTCTGCTCCAATATCGGTAGATCTTTGCCTGGTTCTCCTTGGTCCATCATGAAACTGACGAATACTAGGAGACCACTAAAAGGAAAACACAATCACAATGACAATGAAACAAAAAAGAGAGTGAGGATCGGTTACTACTTTGCAAAAGTTCCTTTTTTCTCTGAATGAAAATATACCAATATCACGGATCCGCTTACCTTCCCTTCGTTGGGAGAGAAGAATAGTGGTAGATGCGAGTGTTGGCTTTCTTGAAGACGGTGAGGGAGAAGGGGATTCAACCAAGAGCGAAATGATGGTTGCTTCGTCCGTCAAACTTAGACTGCAGGGAGGTGGGGTTTTATGATACGATGGCTTGTTACTGCCGCGCTACGACCGGGGTGACTCTCCGCCAGCATACTGCCTTCTAATTTGGTGGATGGCATTTGGGCCCGCGCGCGGCATGGCCCGCATGTCGGTGAACAAAAGTAAAATGGCATTCCGTAGAGGGAGACGTTTCGATGACCTAGGAGGAGCCAGAAGCGGTAGTGTATCCACTGTACTAGTAGTAATTCTTTTTCTGGTAGTTGTAGAGTGTCTCCACTGTACTAGTAGTAATTGTTTCTCTGGGCCCAAGACAAAACAGCCCATCCACCCTAGTAAATAATAAAATCAATTCAAAGCCCATATATTTACTTAATGAGAGGCGCTACCCACACCCAACACACCGCCCCCCAAAAAAACCTGGGTGCTCTTCTTCCTCCTCACTCCCACCCACCTCACATCAGCTCGCTCCACTCGTACCCCCAAATTCCTCACCTCACTCCTACAGAAAACCCCAACTCTCCTTCTTCCTCACTACTACAAAAAACCCTCAGCTCCCCTTCTTCTTCACTTGAACTACAACTAGGCTCGTCATTTGTTACTCTGCTCAAATCCGTGAGCGCGACGTGACGCCCTCAAGGAAAATGGAGTCAGCTGGCCCCAGCGCTAAGAAGATGAGGCTCCCGCCAGCGGCGACGCCTGTTGTAGATCCCACACCCGGCAGCGTAGGGAGAAGCGGCGACCCCACCCCCACCGGATCCCAGGAACCCGTAGAATCTCAGTTGGACCGCATCAGCGATCTCCCGGACGCCGTCCTTGGGGAGATCATCTCGCTTCTCCCCACCAAGGATTGCTGCCACACCCAAGTCCTCTCAATTCGGTGGCACCCTCTATGGCGCGCCATGCCCCTTAATCTCGACTGTCGTCAGCTATCTCTCTTCAATGATTTTGAAATCCCCAGAGCCATCATCTCCTCCCACCAGGGCTCCGTTCAAAGCCTCTGTATCCCGTCATGCTACCCAAGCAAGCATACCATGCCCTGCACGGTGGACGCCTGGCTGAAATCCCCTGAATTCACAGAACTACAGCTGTTTGGGTTCTACTATTCCCCTGGAAATCACCTACCAGATATCGAACGCCATCTACCGGTGCCCTCAGCACCGATGTCCATCTCGCGGTTTTCCTCCTCTCTCCACACCGCCACCTTTGTGTTGTGCTACCTACCAGACAATCTTGTACTAAACCTTCAACTCCCATTTCTCAAGAAACTTTCACTTGTGCGGGTTCGTATATCGGAGGCCTCATTGCACAGCATCATCCACTCCAGTTGCCCTGCCCTGGAGTGCTTGGTGCTTGTTTCCACAGTTAGAATCGGTTGTCTCCAAATAAAGTCGCCTAGCCTTGTAAGAATTGGAATTTCTTTTGACGGAAGGCAGCTCATCATCCAAGATGCCCCTTCACTTCAAAGGTTGATCCTTGATTCTAGTTATTCACCGTCGCAAATAACCGTCCTATCTGCGCCTAAACTGGAGACCTTGGGTGTAATACATGATCTTTGTGCTCATTTCAAGATGGTGTTTGGCTCCACAGTTCTTCAGGTACTTTATATTATCATCTACACTTGTAACCATAAGCTGCATTTTAAACTTTTGCGCATAAGTTATATATCATCTCGGAGTACACATTTTGTACTAATATTATGTTCTATGCTCAATGAAAAGTTTCTCCATGGATAGCCTATCAATGGTGTTGGATTCTGTCAAGATCTTATATATCCAAATGAATAGTTTTGACCTGAACAAGATTATTGACTTGCTATAATGCTTTCCATGTCTGGAGAAGTTTTATATAAAGGTGATAATTTCACACACATTGGAAGCTCGCATATAGAGTACTAGAATTAACCCGTTCAGTTGTTGCTCTTTCCACACTCTTTTTTTAGGCATTAACTGTTTTCAATCTTCATGTCTATTTAGGCAACAGGACAGGGTAAGAAAGTTATAACCAATCGATGTATTCGTAAGCACCGGGATTTTCTCACTTCTCATGATATTCTATTGAAGACAATAATGCTAGAACGATATGTAGCCAACCATGCAAACACTAGATTTGTTACATTCTTCCTACTGAATGTGAGGTTACTACTGTCCGTCAGGCTTAACTTTATCAGCAGCATGGTTTTGACGGATGGGTATGTTGAAGAGCAAAAAAAGGAGTTTCAGGTGGGCAAAAGAACTTCTTAACATGTCGGGCTTCTATTTACAACATATTGTGGTCATAATCCAATAAATTTTACGACCCAGGATGTTCATTATATGGACCTGACCGGTCCATTTGACTGTGACTGCCGAAAATAGTGCTGGAGTTAGATGTTGTTGCCCTTTTCAACCTGTGTTTTCTCTAAACCTGATGAACAATTAACCCTCGTGCTTTTGTACAGTTTGTAAGCTGGAGTTAGATATTCTTTCCCTTTTCAACTTGGCTGTGACTGTCATATTTTCTTTGAAACAAGGCAAATGGCTTGCCATTTGTTTAATTTAGAGTGAAATATTGTAACAAATCCCAACCAAGGGAAATAACATCACTCTCGCCGGCTGCTTGGGCTCACTGTGCATTACAGAAGCCAAGTGATTAGCCCCCACCAGCACCCACAAACTTATTTCGTACTAGCACACCAAATGGGCTGTAAATTTTCATAGGAAAGGCTGCATGACTGTGATAGATTTGGATTCTGACATTTGGGACCCACGTGGAAATAGCCTATCCAAGGTGGTGTCGACTTACTAGCTAGTCAACAAACGTTTCTGCTGGCCGGCCGTTGGATTGACATCCAACATCTGTCGTGTATCTTCTATCTCTGGTCTTCTTCCTCCAGCCGCCCAAACCAAACCACCCCATCGGCTCCGCCTGCTCCCGCCTCCCATGGCTGGCTGCGCCTCTGCCGCCCTATCGTACCCTCCAACGTTGGCCAGTCCCTCCCTCTATCCCCCCACACGTCCTGTTATTCTCCGGCGACGTCAGCCCCAACACGCACCCGCACCCGAACAAGTCAACCCTCGTACTCCCCTCCGCCTGCGACTGGACCGGCGCATCTTCCATGGCTCCTGTTCGTTCGTCCAAGGCCTTGCCGTCGTCCTCGGCCTTGGTTCGCTCGCCGTGCGTGGTGCGCCGCCCTCTTGCGTTGTCAACGCCGTCAACAACCGAGAGGAACAAGGATATGACTGTAAGTGGAGAGTATGACAGTAGGGACCCACCAGCGTCATGGCAGTACGCAAGCAAGTGCTTCGTAATTACAAGCCCCAAAAAATGGTTCCTCCTAATGGTTGGATATCTGGGGCTCATGCCATTGTCAACGTAGTCAATAAACGAGAGAATTACACAACGAGCGGCTGACACCAGGGACCCAGCAGGTCGTGCAATTGTTATTTACTTTTTTTAGGAACAAGCAGTTGTTATTTATACCAGTTTTAGCGACGGATCAGGGTAACAACGGGGTTGTGCGGGGGCTGTGGCCCGTCTAGCCAGGGTTTTATTTATGTTTACCACATCATGAGCTCAGTTGTGTTTTTCTCTTGCTGAAAATGGCTAGCCCAGTTCTATTTTTTTAAAAGAAATATCCAAACGAGGCATACTTGCTTTATCAGCCCTGTTGAGCTGCAAATCTTTCAAGACGAGGAGAGAGTTTCATTCGGTTTCCCAGAAATGGGTTGTACATTTTTTAAACACATCAAACCAGGAATTAGTTTCATTTTTTTAATTACAAGATTTTAAATTCCATTGATTTTTATGGCTGGACAATTATTTGAATTTTATATTTATATAATTTTTTTTTCAAAATAGTTTGAATGTGACTCGATATTTCAGGATTAAAAATAGTTGACCGCACCAAAATATGTAAATTTTCGTATAATTTTTAACCGTGGCCACAATATGGGGTGTAATGCTAACAAAAAGAAGATGGGCTCCGAAAAAATTCTTAAGAATTGACAAATGGGCTGTAAATTATTAGAAATAATGGCAGATGGGTTGTATGCTGTTTTCCACAGATTTGAGGCTGACTTTTGCGTCTACTACAAGTTGACGCATATGCTTTCCTAAAAAATAAGGTTCACGCACACGCAACGTCGTGTCAACTTAGTCAACACACGAGAGCAGTGACTGTTGGGTGTCCATCCAACGGCCATCGTGCTTCTTCAATCTCTGCTCTTCGTGCTCCAACCGCTCAAACAAGCGCCGGGGGACTTCCTGCCACCTCCTCCCGCGGCCGGCTATGCTGCCGCCCAGGCCTCACCGCCCCATCGTTCTCCCATCGCTGGCCTAGCCATCCCTCTAGTCACCCACACATGCTGTTATTCTCCGGCAACGGCAGACGAACCAGTAAACCCTCGCATTCCCCTGCGCATGCGAAACAACTGCCGAGTTTTCCCTGGCTCCGTGTCGTACCCTTCCTAGGCCTCACCGTCGTCCACCGCCCTAGTGCTCTCGGTGCGGCATGGTCAACGTGGTCAACGAACAACATGCATCGGAAGTGGACTATACGTGGAGAGGCTGACAGCTGGGTCCACGACCGCACGCAAGGAAATGCCTCCTTATTACGTGCAAAATAATGATTCCTCCACCTGACAGCTGGGACCCACCGGAAGGGCCTCTGTATTTCGCGAAAAAAACATTCCCCCGCTGACAGGTCAGACCCATCAGCTATATCTTCGCATGCAAGGAAGTGCCTCGTTATTACGCACAAAAAAATGAATACCCCCTGCTAGCTGGGACCCACCATAGTGGAAGGCTGACTTGTGGGCCTACTAAGATGACAGGGACGGAGGGCTTTGTCAACTTATTCAATATGAACGATTCTAGCTCCAGTGACCGTACGATGTCCATCCAACGGCCGTAGTGCTTCTTCAACCTCTGGTCTTCCTGCTCCAGCCGCCCAAACAAGTGTCGGTCGTGCCGCCTGCTCCTGCCTCCTGTGTCCGGCTGTGCTGCCACCGCTGGCCATGCCATCCCTCTATACTCACCCACACCTCCTGTTATTCTCCAGCGATGGCAGCCTCACACCGCAGCCGAAACAGTCAACCCACGTACTCCCCTCCGCGTGGGCATCCACTGCCGCGTCTTCCCCGGCTTCGCGTCGTCCCCTTCCTAGGCCTCGCCGTCGTCCACCGCCCTGGTGCTCTCGGCACGGCGTGGTCAACGAACGACTTTCGTAGGAAGAGTACTGTATGTGGAGAGGCTGACAGTTGGGTCCACGGCCGCAGCAAGGAAGTGCCTCCTTATTACGCGCAAAATAATTATTCCTCCACCTGACAGCAGGGACCCACCAGATGGGCCACTGTATTTCGTGAAATAAAACGTTTCCCCCTGACTGCTGGGACCCACCAGCTACATCTTCGCATGCAAGGAAGTGCGTCCATATTACGGGCAAAAAAATGATTCGCCCCCTGACTGTTGGGACCCACCAGCTACATCTTCGCACGCAATGAAGTTCCTGACAGTCTGGACCCACCTGGTCGAAGCGTACGTAGCTTTGTCATTCTGGCCGCTAACGTGTACGTACATACTGGTCGATGTAGAGGCACGCACATGTCATAGTAGAGGCGCGCACGTAGCATGTACACGTACGTACAGCGGCCAGGGTGCAAGAAAGAAAATACGACCAGGTACGTACATACGGGCGGGGTCTCGAACGCCTACTCGTGCATACATACGGCCAAGGCTCGTGTACATGGCTGGGTCGGAATGGAGAAGCTGCACCGTTGTCGTGTTCATGGGGAGGCAACGGAATGCGTCTTGTTCATCGGGAGGCAACAGAACACGTGCTGTTCATCGGGATCCAACCGACTTGGACGGAACAGCCGATTAAAACGAGGCCTGGCGTACCGCAGAACGGAGGAAACGGCCTTGTGTTCGACCGGCCACAATCGAAATGGGATCCTGTTCATTGGGAGGGGTCTGGCATACCCCAAAATGGAGGAAACGGGCTTCTGTTGGACCTCATATGGTCGAAACGGGGTCCCACTACTGGAATCAGGGATTTTGCAGTCTGCCAGTTCTTTGTCGTGTGCTAGCAGACGACAAAGAAGGTCTTTGCCATCAGCTACCAAACAGCGGACGGCAAAAAACCGACAGACGACAAAGAAGGTCTTTGCCATGTATCATTTCGTTGCCGTCTACTGGCAGATGGCAAAGAAGCTTTGCCATCTGCCAGCGGACGGCAAAGAGGTGTTGGTGGAGTCCACTGGATGCCAGTACACTGCAGCAGTTCACCCCCCCCCTTTGCCATCTGCTGGCGGACGGCCAATATTTTTTGCATCTGCTGGCGGACGGCAAAGAGGTGGGGCTATCTTTTTTTCGATAAAAGAAAAACCCATTGCCCCCACCTCCTCTATCTCTATCCCCTCTCTCTCTCCGGATTTTTTTTGAAACTATGATGATTTTTATAGCAAATTCGGAAACTATACACCCTAATGGAGAAAAATCAAAAGTATCACCCCGTCGGCCTCCTGTTGGCCGAAAAGGGACTTTTCGGCCTCCTGTTGGCCAAAGAGGGACTTTTCAGCCAACCATTTGCCAAAAAGGACTTTTCAGCCAACAGTTGGCCAAAGAGTCCCTCTCCGGCCAACACCTGCTCTACTGTTTAAAAAAATTCATATCAAATAGGATTTTTAGTATTTTAATTCGATTCCTTTTGCATTAGATTAGAAATTTTATGAAGTTTCTGTAGATATCAAGTATGACTAGATTTGAAAGTTTGAATTTAATCTTTTCATGAATGTGCTCAAATAACTAGATTACCTATAATTTGAGTTAGGAGTATTTTTTAAGATGATTCTTTTTGCTACTGGTTCTTTGTGAATTTTTTATCAGTAGTAATTAATTGGCGAATTTTATAATTATTTAAAATTATGTTTTTATGAAAACAGTTCTGTTTTAGTGTTTTTTAGGTTTTATGCTATTTCTTTTAATTTTAATTGCTTTAAATTTTTTTCTTTAGTTGTTTGACATATTCTTTTTGTTTCTGTTTAGTTATCAGTAGCTATTTTATTTGTAGTATTTTTTGTATTTTATTTCTTTCATCCTACTAGAAAACTTGTTTTGAGCTTCATAGGAGTTTATATTTAAAAGTGCCTTGTAAATCCTATACAACTATTGCCGTTTTATACATGAAAAAAAATACTTTCCTGCAATCTTTTTCCCTCCATTTTCTTTGCCGCCATTTTATTTCCCGCCATTCTCTCCCGCCACACTAAGGAGTGCTGCATCGACGGAGGATGACGATGATGCCTTCATATGGAGTGTGAAACACTGTGTGAGAGAAGTCATAAGTGTGAAACACTCTCCGATGATGATGACGAAGCTGCAAACACTTATGACTTCTCTCAGACAGTGTTTCACACTCCACCAGCAGCACCGACGCAGGAGACACAGACCGTGTTAGACGATGTTATCTACGATAGTGGACACCATGAGGCTCGTTTTATAAGTTGAGAAGTGAAGATGGCGAGAAAGAAGATGGCGGGAAAGAAGATGGCGGGAGAGAATGAAGGGAAAGAAAATGGAGGGAGAGAATGGCGGGAAAAAATGGAGGGAGAGAATGACGTAAAAACCTAATTTTAAATAATCCTAAAATTCACCAATTAATTACTACTGATAGACAAAGTCACAAAGAACCAGTAGCAAAAAGAATCATCTAAAAAGAATACTCCTAGCTCAAATTATAGGCAATCTAGTGATTTGAGAAAATTCATGAAAATTCAAATTCAAACTTCCAAATCTAGTCAAACTTGATATATACAAAAACTTCATAAAATTTCTAATCTAATGCAAAAAGAATCAAATTAAAATACTAAAATTCCTATTTGATATGAATTTTCTAAAAATTAGAGTAGGTGTTGGCCGAAGAGGGACTGTTTGGCCAACCGTTGGCCGAAAAGTACTTTTCGGCCAACTATTGGTCGAAAAGTCCCTCTTCGGCTAACAGGAGGCCGAAAAGTCCCTTTTCGGCCAACAAAAGGCCGACGGGGTGATACTTTTGATTTTTCTTCATTAGGGTGTATAGTTTCCGAATTTGCTATAAAAATCATCATAGTTTAAAAAAAATCCTCTCTCCGTCCCACCCCTCTCTCTCTCCCGCTCGTCTCTCCCTCTCCCTCGCGCGAGCAGCTACGGCGGCCTGCCTCGACCCCGCGCTGCTGCGCCACCTCGCCTCCGCCCGCCGGTGCTCGCCGCCACCTCACCGGACCCCAGGAGCCCCGCCGCCTCGCGCTGCCGCCTGCGTCGCGTCGCGCGCCGCCACCTCCCCGTAAGCTCGCCGCCCCGCCGCGGAAGCCACGTCGCCGGTCGCCCCGACCTCGAGATCCGCCGCCGCCATGGGAGCCGAGCACCGAGCTCCTCTGCGCCCCGCCCGCGTCCCCGCGTCACCGCCGCCGCCCCACGCTGCCTCGCGCCCGGATCCGGCCGCGGGAGGTCCGGCCACTCTGGATCCGGCCTCCTCCTCGCCGGAGTGACGCCCCTCGCCGGAGCAACGCCGGCCAAGCCCATCGGCCACCAGGGTTGTGCTGCAGCCCATCCGCGAGATCTCTGGCGCTGTGCAGCTGCCAGGTTCCAAGTCGCTCTCCAACCGGATCCTCCTCCTCTCCGCTCCACTGGCCGTGTCCCTCGCGCGCTGACGGACAGCAGCGTCATCCACGGCTGAAGATTCCATCAGGTACACACACATTTATTTCATCCCCAATTTTGCAAGCGCATATGATTTTCTTATTTGATGAACTTAGGGCCTGCAATAATTTAATACTCTAATCAGCTCTTCTTAGAGATATAGGCTAATAAATAGCTTAATAATTTATAATTAATCTGGATTACCTGATGGGAGACAAGTCGATAAGGAGAAATATTGCTTGAAGTGTGCTCTCACAAGAAAATGCAACAGCAATTTAGCAAGAGAAGTGGTGATGGCCAGGCTCTGCCACGGCAACCATCTTCGCCTCCCTGCGTACTGCAATGAAGGCAACGAGTGGTACTCATCCATTACTACATGTCGAACAACAGCATGGATCTCTACATATTTGGTATATATACCTGTATATCTTTTCTCGCCTATGATTAGAATTTGGATCATAATAGACAATCAGGTTTTGGTTATTGTATTTCTATGGTCCAATACATAAGTGCAGTTCATAGCTGCATGGGCTAGAATCAGGTAGAATATACATAAAGTTCCGGATAATAGAACTGCAAATTTGACGATATCTTTATTGGAAGTTTATATGCTGGACATGCTTGACCATTTCAAAGCTCATGCATGAGCAATTATATCCTCATCTTATTCGTATTTCTGCAAGGCGAGCTTCAAAATTTTGTAAACTAGCATTTTCAGCAGTACAGAGCTGTGCTACTTTACTGTCAGTATTTAGGTGGATGATCTCTGTTTTAAATTCCTGATACAAGTAATGCACTTCGGCAAGTAATACTTATCCGTGTCCTTGCTGAAAATAGATGATATAATTTCATCGCAAGCACCTAAGTACTGTGGCTCTATTGCCGTTCATGATTGGCCTATGCTCTACAGAGAGAGAAATTAGTACTTGCCTCTTTGTGTGAGACTAGTTGTGCCGTATGCCTCTTATACCACTTTCATCGTTGACAGATGCATTACCAAATTATCATTGACTTCAGACTGTGCGTATGTGCCTATGTGGAGAAGCATGTCTGATTGCCCTCAGGTTCAGAACCATATTTCACAACAAGTTATTCTCCTTGGCAACCGAACCATATTTTCACTTCTTCACTCCAATTTTCCTGGCCACAACCTGAATATTTGCTTCTTTGCTGTTTGTTATCAGCATTTTTCTATGCAAAAACCTGGTTAAGGAAATTACAAGTAGTCCATTACTAATATTTTCATATGTATGTACTTGTGCACTAACCCCTTCATACTATTCAAAAGCATCTTTTGCTTTACATTTTGTTTATTTGCTCCGCACAAAATGTACTGCAAGTGTATTCCATAGTTAGGCGAATTTTATGTCTGTACATGCTTGATATGAAAGGAGGGGTTTATCTAATGAACTACACATATGGTTTCACATTCCACCTATGTGCTCGCAATTTAAATGCAGTATATTTTACTTACTAATACATCTTGAACAATCTAAAAAATATATAGCTTGGTTTATCTTTCTAAATCCTTAGCTGATTTTTCCATTTTCCACATTGTTGTGTCTATTTTCTCAGTTTGGTCCTGTGTAAATACTTGTCTTAGGGGTCTCTGACTCTCTGTATTGCATATACACGGAATCTTCAATTTGTCTCAAATGCTCAGTGGTAAAAACCAGCCATGCTGGCGGTTCTTATCAGTGTGATGGTATGCTAACTATTTCTGATATAATTCTGCTCTAAAAGCCCTACACTATTTTTGTCCTGTGGAAACGCCGTGCAGACAAATGCTAAGTTAAAAGGTCATAACTTTACACTAATTTAAGATTGTCTTGATCTCAAGTGTTGGCTCCTACAGCATTGCATTTCACCAAGTGAAATGCTAAATTTCTACTCCTAACCCATTCTCTCTTTCTTAGTGTTTTTGTTATGCAGGTTGGAAGAAAAGAAGAAGATCCACAGAAGATCTTAGTAATAAGATAGTTTTTAGGAAAATAGATATTTAGTTTTAGGCCATTTCTTGTAATTTCAGATATGGAGTGCTTGTCTTCAGTTTTTGTTTTGACTTTGTGAAACTTGCTACTATTGGTAACATGTGTTGGATATGTGTTCATGGATATGTGTTGGATATATATGTGTTCATGACTACTACAGCGGCGGACGGCAAAGGTTTTGCCTACAGTCGCTGACGGCAAAGAGTAAACAACTTTGCCTACAGCCGCGGACGGCAAAGGCCTGCCATGTAGTGACGTCCAACTGACATCATTCGGCGAACGGCAAAGGCCGGACAAATTTTGCCGTCAGCGGCGGACGGCAAAGGCTGCCGTTAGCCACCTAACGGACTAACAACGTAATTATTGCCGTCTGCTTTCTTTGCCGTCAGCTGCTGATGGCAAAGGCCCCTTTGCCGTGAGCTGCCGAAAGCAGACGGTGAAGTAACTCTTTGCCGATCCTTACTTTGCCGGAGCCTTTTGCTGTCTGCGGCAGACGGCAAAGACCTTTGCCGTCTGCCGTTCCTGCCTTTGCCGTCTGCCGTAGCTGATTCATGTAGTGTCCTGTTGACCGGGAGGGGTGTGGCGTACCGCAAAACAGAGGAAACGGACTTGTGTTGGAGCGCTACGGTCGAAAGGGGTCCCTTTTCATCGGGAGGGGTGTGGCGTACTGCAAAACGGGACTCCACGGGATACTGTTCATCTTCATCGTCGACCTCCTCCAGCCTTCATGGGGGTACCGTTCATCCACCGTCGACCTCCTCCAGCCTCCACCTGTGACTGTTCATCCACGGGCTCCTGTTCATCCAGCCTCCACCGCGCGATCCTCCACCGGCTACTGTTCAACCAGCCCTCTCCACGCCGTCCTGTTCAACCACCCCTCCATGGGCTACTGTTCATCCAGCCCTCCACTGGCTACTGTTCAACCAGTCCTCCACCTGCTACTGTTCAACCTTCCCTCCACGGGGTCCTGTTCATCCAGCCCTCCACGGGGTCCTGTTCATCCACTCCCAACCGGCTCGATCGATCGGGGTCCTGTTCTTCCAGCGGCAACACGAGGTCCTGTTCATCCAACCCCCCCACCGAGAACTGTTCATCCAAACCCCACAACAATGCTCACTGTTCATCAAGGGAAGGAGGCAGCAGTGTTCGATCGGCTTCATTTAGCAGCAGTAGCGAACGAAGGAATTGCTCGATCAGGTTCAGTTAACAGCCATCGATCGATCGTTCGGGTTCAGTAACATGTAGCCTGCAGTGCAATCGCTCGGGTTCAGTAGGCGAACGCCTCGCTTGGGTTGAGTTAGAGCCCAACGCCTCGCACCCACGTGCGTACGTGTACGAGAGAAATGCGCATCGCTCGGCCCCCAACCACCCACCATACTGGGAACTCCCCGATATTTTCCGCGCCCTTGCTTCTACCACGGTTTTTTCTGTCATGGACGGCCCAAAGAATGTCATGCAGCCGCGTCTCCGGCCCACCCAGGACGAAAAGCCCATTTTCTGTCATAATTTTTTGCCATAGAAGTAGGAGCCCACCACATCTATGATGATACCGGGTTTTGTCACAATAATCGTCATAGAAGTATCATAAGTATGACAGAATTTTTTTCGTTCGGCCCTAAATGTCACGGATGTGTCTTTTTTTGTAGTGATTGCTGCTGTCATCACTATCAGAACTATCATATTACTTTGCTATTGATTACTTGTTGTAGATAATTAATCTTCAGGTGTGGTTGAATTGACAACTCAGCTGCTAATACCTTCAAATATTCTTTGGCTCCCCTTGTGTCGAATCTATAAATTTGGGTTGAATACTCTACCCTCCAAAACTGTTGCGATCCCCTATACTTGTGGGTTATCAAAGAGCCACGAGGGAGCGACAAGCCCTAGGGGCGTGCTCCCCGGGCTTGTGGGCCCCTCGTGGCACATCAAAACCTAATTGCACCTCTATAAATACTCAAATATTCCCTTGATATCAGTGAGACACCCGTAATACTTCTGCCGCCGCAAGTTCCAGAACCACGAGATCCCATCTGGATGCCTTCTCTGGTACTCCGCCGGAGAGGGAATCAATCACGGAGGGGCTCTACATCAGCCTTGCTGCCCCTCCGATGATGCGTGAGTAGTTCTCCACGGATCTACGGGTCCATAGTTAGTAGCTAGATGGCTTCTTCTCTCTATTTGATCTTCAATACAATGTTCTCCTCGGTGTTCTTGGAGATCTATTCGATGTAATGACTTTTTGCGGTGTGTTTCTTGGGATCCGATGATTTGTGAGTTTGTGATTAGATCTATCCATGAATATTATTTGAGTTTTCTCTGAACTCTTTTATGCGTGATTACTGTAGCCTCATATTTCTTCTCCGATTTATAGGTTTGGTTTTGCCAGCTAGATTGATTTATCTTGCAATGGGAATATGTGCTTTGTAATGGGTTCGATCTTACGGTGTTCAATCCCAGTGACAAAAGGGAACATGACACGTATGTATTGTTGCTATTAAGGGTAAAAATATGGGGTTTATTCATACATGAGTTCATCTTGTCTACATCATGTCATCTTGCTTAAGGCGTTACTCCATTTTTCCACGAACTTAATACACTAGATGCATGCTGGATAGCGGTCGATGTGTGGAGTAATAGTCGTAGATGCATAATCGTTTAGTTCTACTTGTCTCTGACGTGATGCCTATATATGATCATTCCTTGGATATTGTCATAATTATTTGCTTTTCTATCAATTGCCCAATAGTAATGTGTTTACCCATCGTATGCTATTTTCAAGAGAGAAGCCTCTAGCAAAAACTATGGCCCCCAGGTCTATCTTCTATCATATATTAAAACCAAAAATACCTTGGTTCGTTTTTCTTTTATGTATTTTATTTTGTATTTTTCTCGATCTATTACAATTTAATCTTGCTCGTAACCGTCAAGGGATTTACAACTCCTTGTTCGCGTTGGGTTGCAAGGATTTGTTGTTTGTGTGTTGGTAATGCTAATGAGTTGTTGCTTGGTTCTCCTACTGGATTGATAACCTTGGTTTCATAACTAAAGGAAATACTTATCTCTATTGTACTGCATTGTCACGTCCAAGATGCGACCCTATCCTAAAGGAACTCGAAGGTCCCACCAAGGATAGAAGCGCATCTTGAAGACGCTTTTGCAAGGTGGATATCATTACATCAACATTACATAATAGATGTGGATACATCCAAGACATACAATGTCACATGAATACAACAATACAACATATCCAAGATCAACATCCGACTACGGATGAAACATAAACAGAAACTCAAACGACATCCACCCTGCTAGCCCAGTCTGCCGACCTGGAACCTATCCCCTGATCGAAGAAGCAGAAGAAGAACTCCAAAACAAGCAAACATCGCTCTCGCGTCATGACCATCGCAACAACCTGTACCTGCAACTGGTGTTGTAGTAATCTGTGAGCCACGAGGACTCAGCAATCCCATTACCATGGGTATCAGGACTAGCAAAGCGTAAAGGGTGAGGAAGGGGTAAAGTGGTGAGGTTGCAGCAGCGACTAAGCATGTATGGTGGCTAACATACGCAAATAAGAGCGAGAAGAGAGGCAAAGCAAGCGGTCGTCAACTAGTAATGATCAAGAAGTGATCCTGAACTCCTACTTACGTCAGACATAACCCAGAAACCGTGTTCTCCTCTCGTTCAGCCCCGAAAAGAGACACTCACGGTTATGCACACGGTTGGTCTATTTTAGAAGAGTTTACTTTAAGTTTACAACAACCGGATATCAACAAATTCCCATCTGCCACATAACCGCGGGCACGGCTTTCTAAAGTTCAAACCCTGCAGGGGTGTCCCAACTTCATTATATGCTCTCGTGATCAACGAAGGATATTCCTTCTCCCGAGAAGACCCGATCAGTCTCGGAATCCCATTTACAAGACATTTCGACAATGGTAAAACAAGACCGGCAAAGCCGCCCGGATGTGCCGGCAAATTCTGATAGGAGCTGCACATATCTCGTTCTCAGGGCACACCGGATTGTCCAAACTTCTGGTAGGCGAACCCAGAGTTGCCCCTGGTAGCCACCGGCGGCTGACAGTTTGGACCAGCACTCACGACGAGCACTGGCCCAGGGGGGGGGGGTAAAATAATATGACCCTCGAGAGCGCGACTCCCAAGGGAAAAAGGGCTAGGTGAGGAAAATGTAAAACCAAGGTTGGGCCTTGCTGGAGGAGTTTTATTCAAAGCGAACTGTCAAGGGGGTCCCATAAATCACCCAACCACGTTAGGGACGCAAAATTTGAGAACATAATACCGATATGACGGAAACTAGGGCGGCAAGAGTGGAACAAAACACCAGGCATAAGGCCGAGCCTTCCACCCTTTACCAAGTATATAGATGCATTAATAATATAAGAGATATTGTGATATCCCAACATAAACATAATCCAACATGGAGAAATCTTCATCTTCACCTGCAACTAGCAATGCTATAAGGTTAGTAAAAAAACTAGCAATGCTATAAGGTTAGTAAAAAAACTAGCAATGCTATAAGAGGGGCTGAGCAAAAGCGGTAACGTAGCTAAACGACGGTTTGCTAGGAAGGGTGACAAAGGTTAGAGGTTCATTGCAATTTGGGAGGCTTGATAAGCAAGTGGTAGGTAACGCAGCATAGCGATAGAACGAAGCAACTAGCATAGCAATGGTAGTAATGAGATCCAAGGTGACGGTCATCTTGCCTGAAATCCCGCAAGGAAGAAGAACGAGTCCATGAAGAAGATGAAGCCACGAAGACGAACCAAACATAGACGAACGAATCCTCACGATCGCAACGAAACGAGAACTATCGAGAAGAAGCACACAACATGGTAAACACACCACACAAGAACAAGGCATGATGCTCAACCAAGTATGATGCATGACAAGGCTACATGAAACTACTCATGGCAAGAGATGATGCATACGAGAGCAACACATCAAAGCAAGTTTAAATGAGGCCGGAAACAACATATAACAAATCCAGTAAGTCCTCATATGCAAATTTCGAAATTGGTTCAGATCTGAATACACCTTATGTTCAAGTTGTTAAACAGCAAGTTAAGATGCACCACGATGATCTACACGAGATTCTAGTCAAGTTACATATAAAGTTCATTAGATTCGGAGCTACGGCCTAGAAGATATGAGCAAAACAAGTTAAACATGGCATTGATGCAAAACACATTCAAACATCAAGCACACACTCCAAAACATGGATGCATCAAGCTAACATGAATCTACACTCAAAACTAAGCAAGTTTCATATAGAGCACAATCAAAACGGAGCAATGGTTCAACACATACACACCATACAAGTTTAAAGGGCTTGCTGTCCAAAATAGCAACTAGGCATATTGCAAGCATCAAAACAACATGCTATAGAACCTCAATATGAAAACCAAAGGCATGGACATGATGTACAGGTAAAGCATAACAAAACATGAACACAGAGCTATCTCCAGACACTAACAGAACATGCTCAAAATGCATGGCAATATTGCAAATAATAACAGGTTCACAGACTTGGCAGAATTCACAGGGCATGGCAGAAATAACATCAGCCTGCAATGTTTAGAGTTAACAAAACACATGTTACAGGACCTGATCATGGAAACCAAAAGCATGAAACAAATCTACTAATTACATAGAACAAAAGTCCCTTACTGACCATGAGCCAAAAGGGCACAGAAAATACGATGGCACCCATGTAAACATAGCAAGTTGCATAAACAGATTCAGACTTAATGAAAAACAGAGCATGGCGTAAACAGCAGCATGAAGGCAACTTTGCGAGCTCGATTCACTCAACACAAAGCATTGCATGACAAAACAAGCATACCTACAGCAAGATAATATGTACATTAAGCTAAACATGGCAATAGCAAGTTCATAGCATGCATGGATCACTAACAACAACCATGGCAAAATTGAATAACATGTAAACAATCTGCCAGAAACATTCTATAGCCAAAGTAGAGCAAGATTAAGACATCATATAGCACTCTTGCAACAATGATTAAGGCATCAAGATGGACTCAAATGAACATGTCACAATGGAACAAAATGAAGAGAACACTCTGATGAACAGTTCGATATAGTATACACCCAATTTGGATCACCATACGCAAAGTTATGAGCACCCAAACATGCATACATGAGTAGATGAAACAAAGACTTGGTGAAAAATCGCAGAGGCAAACTGGCTGGGGCATAACCTCGCGGGCCAAGACCCATCTGGTGGAGGCGCAGCTGGGCTGGGTTGTGGGCGAGGCCGGCCCACTCGGTGGCCCACGCGGGCGGCGGCGGGAGTGGATCGAACGGGCGAGGCCGCGCCCGACCCCGAGCAGGAAGACGATGGCGGCTCGGCGCCGCTCCGGGACGGAGACGAGGGGGAGGGGCGGAACCACGGCGAGGGGCGGCGGAGGAGGCTGGATGCAGCGGTGGGGCACCGGATCCGGGCGCGGGGACGGCGGCGGAGCTCCACAGGGCGGCGCGGAGGCGCGGAGCTTGGGGGCGGTGATGAAGTTATGTACCTAGGGTAGGGGCATGGACCTGTTCTAAGTACCCTACCCAAGGACATCCCTAGAAGAAGTCACCTTTCAATCGACTTGGAGGTATCCCACTCGGCAGATTCAAGACACTCGACCACTAAGCTGTCACTCGACCACGAAGCCAACCACTCAACTGCTAGGAGATCTAAAGTCACTCCGCACGCAAACGGTCGGTCATTGAGTAGCTTTTATGGTCATCATAGCACTTTATTAGGGGCGTTACCAGTAACGCCCAGCCTTAATGTACTTTAAACCCTGCATTACTGAGGGCTGGAGGTGCCTGGCGAACTCTATATAAGCCACCCCCCTCCTTAGTGTCAAGGGTTCGCACCCCTGTTATTCATACGCATATAATCCAATCGACCGCCTCCGGGCACCGAGACGTAGGGCTGTTACTTCCTCCGAGAAGGGCCTGAACTCGTAAACCTCGTGTTCTTACAACTCCTCCATAGCTAAGATCTAGCCTCTCCATTCATACCCCCCTACATTACTGTCAGAGTTAGAACCACGACAGTTGGCGCCCACATTGGGGCAGGAGTCTTAGCGCCTAGTTGGAGAAGTTGCGATTTTTCCGATCTCTTTGATCATGGTTTCGGGCAGAGTTTTGGTCGAGGTCCGCGAGATCCGTCTCGGCGCGCTCACGTTCATCGCCGATGACTCCGCTTGGCTCCAGGAGGCTCCGCTCGACGTCGACGCACTCCCCGTCCGCGGGGCGACACACTTTCCCGCATGCGTCCACGGCGTCCTCCTGAGGCAGCCGTTGACCCAGCATCGGTCGGCCCCTGTGACGTCTTCCCGTTGTCCCTCGCCAGTGCAAGCGCTCTGGTCGGTCGAGGCTTCAGAGGTGGGTGAGACATGTGGTGGCCCGCCAATCGGCCACGCCACAAGTCGCGGCGATCGAGCCCGACGAAACGCTCTACGGCCAGTTCGACCTGTCGACTGGCTCCGCAGAGACTGCGTCCAAATGCGACAACAGTGACCCAGCAGCGGAGGTTTTGGTAATCGATGGACCACGCAGTCCTCCCGGTTTCCCCCGCACTGATGGAGGCGCAAATGGGGGCGACCCGTCGCATCCCCACGAGGAGTATCTCCCTGAGCCTCTCACGTCATCGCAGCGTGAGGAACTTCGCCGCCGGAACATGGATGCACTTCACACTCCTATCGTTGGAGAAACCCCCGAGGCCTGGGCCTTGGAGGACGCGCGCTTGGCTAACTTGGCCGAGCGCACTCGACTGGAGAATTTCCAGCGAGCACTCGATGAGCGAGCGCGTCAACGGGTTCCAGAATCCAGTCGACGTCAGCTCTTTCCGCCTCCGCAGGTATATCGAACTCCGATTCAGAATTGGCAGCTGCAGCCCGTATAACTGAGTCAATTCAGCCCTCCCAGTCAGAGGCTGGCAGAGGCTTGTTGCAAATTAGAGCGTTGCTCCGGGCAGCGGGAGACCAGAATTCCGCTGTTTCTCAGTCGCGGAATAGGAACCATAGTCGATCCGTTGCAGCGGATACAGTCCAGTCGGCCCACAGCCCAAGATCGCCCCCGAGGCGTGAGGGACGTGGAGACCGGCGTGATCAGTACAGAAGGAATGAGCAGTATGATCACCGATTCGATCGTGATGATCGACGTCGAGTGCCAACCCCTCCCCCAAGGAGTGGATCATATGCGCCTCGACAGCAGGATGACAGACGCCCTCATAGTGTTGGGCGGAGAATTCCAGTCGACCCCAGGGAACCGGACTTTGATTTGAGATCCATTCTCGATCAAGGTTTGGCCGGCAGGAACAGAGCTCACAGAGAAGGCCACAACAGAGATGCGCCTACCAGTAGCAGAGTACATGTTTCAGGGCCGGAGTGTTTCAGTCGAGCCATCAGAGCCGCTGTGATTCCTCCCAACTTCAGGTTGGCGACTGGAGTTAGTAAGTTCACCAGTGAGTCTAAGCCCGACACTTGGCTCGAAGATTACCGAGTGGCTGTCCAGATTGGCGGTGGCAATGATGAGGTAGCTATGAAGCACCTGCCTCTCATGTTAGAGGGCTCAGCCAGAGCGTAGCTGAATCAGTTAGCACCCAACAACATCTACACTTGGGAGGACCTCTCCCGAGTGTTTTTCACAACATTTGAAGGAACATGCAAGCGACCTGCAGGTCTTACTGAATTGCGGTCTTGCGTGCAGAAACCGAATGAAACTCTGAGGGACTACATCCAGAGGTGGATCACGTTGCATCACACAGTTGAGAATGTACCAGATCATCAAGCAGTTTGTGCCTTTAAAGAAGGCGTTAAGTACAGAGAATTGAATCTGAAGTTCGGTCGAACCAGAGAAATGTCTCTGAATCGGATGATGGAGATTGCCACCAAATATGCTAATGGTGAAGATGAGGATCGACTCCGGAGTGGCAAGCATAAGTCAGTCGCCCAGGAAACCGGAGGAAATTCCAGTCGGAAATAGAAGCGGAAAGCAGAGCCAGCAGCTCCTGGGGAGGCCCTGGCCGTAACCCAAGGAAAATTTAAGGGGAAACCCAAAGGGCCTTGGAACCCTAAGAAAGTTAAAGACCAAGATGGCAACGATGTCTTGGATCTATCGTGTCACATCCACACCAAGAAAGATGAAGAGGGTAAACTTATTTACCCCAAGCATACCACTCGACAGTGTCGGCTCTTGATCCAGCAGTTCCAGGGAAAACAATCCAAAGATAAAGAGAAAGAGTCAGATCAAGTGGAAGACAAGGAAGACAATGATGGATACCCCCAGGTTAATTCCACCTTGATGATTTCTGCCGATGTCGAAAGCAAAAGTCGACTGGAAGTTATCAACCGGGAAGTAAATATGGTTGCTCCGGCAACTCCCAGTTATCTGAAGTGGTCTCAGACCGCCATCACATTCGACCAGTCTGATCACCCCACGCACATTCCCACCCCTGGGAGGCAAGCTTTGGTGGTCGACCCGGTTGTCGAAGGCACTCGACTGACCAAAGTCCTGATGGATGGTGGCAGTGGTTTGAACATACTGTATGCAGAAACATTGAAAGGGATGGGCATTCCGATGTCAAGGCTCAGTACCAGCAACATGAGTTTCCATGGAGTCATTCCTGGTAAGAAAGCTGAGTCACTCGGCCAAATTGCTCTTGATGTGGTTTTCGGTGATTCCAAGAATTACCGCAAGGAAAAGTTGACATTCGAAGTTGTGGATTTCCAAAGTTCTTATCACGCTATTTTGGGCAGACCAGCTTATGCACGCTTCATGGCACGACCATGTTACATGTATCTCAAATTGAAGATGCCTGGTCCCAAAGGTGTGATCACTATTACAGGCAATCGGAAGAAAGCAGAAGAGTGTTTTCAGAAAGGCTCAAAGATTGCTGATGCTCAGATGGCAGTGGTCGAGCTGCAAGAGTATCAGAAGACTGCAGATCCGAGTGAGTTGTTACGAGCCAAGAAGCCCGCTTCAGAATCAGCTTTTCAATCGTCCGGTGAAACGAAGCCAGTTCACATTCACCCGACCGATCCGAATGCTGCTCCAACTCACATCTCAACGACGCTCGACTCCAAATAGGAAGAAGCGCTCATCCAGTTCCTCCGTGAGAACTGGGACATCTTCGCATGGAAGCCTTCTGACATGCCTGGAGTTCCCATGGGACTGGCTGAGCACCGTCTACAAGTCGACCCGAAAGTTAAACCTGTCAAAGAACATCTTCGACGGTCCGCCGTCCAGAAGAGGAAGGCTATTGGCGAGGAGGTGGCTCGACTCTTAGCAGCGGAGTTCATCCGAGAGATTTACCACTCCGAGTGGCTCGCCAATGTTGTCATGGTCCCCAAGAAGGACAAGTCACTTCGCATGTGCATTGACTTCAAACATATCAATCGGGCCTGCCCGAAAGATCATTTTTCTCTCCCTCGCATCGACCAAATAGTTGACTCGACCGCGGGGTGTGAGCGATTGTCTTTTCTAGACACCTACTCCGGGTACCATCAGATCCGTCTGTATGGACCCGACGAGATCAAAACTGCTTTCATCACTCCATTCGGGTGCTTTTGTTATGTCGCCTTTCCGCCTCAAGAATGCCGGAGCCACGTTCATGAGGATGATTCAGAAGTGTTTGCTCACTCAAATCAGTCGGAATGTGGAAGCATACATGGATGATATTGTGGTCAAGTCACGGAAAGGTTCCGACCTGCTAACTGACCTAGCTGAAACCTTTGCCAACCTCAGGAGGTACGATATCAAGCTCAATCCATCAAAGTGCACATTCGGAGTTCCAGGTGGAAAGTTACTCGGTTTTCTCGTTTCTGAACGAGGAATCGACGCCAATCCTGAAAAGGTTGGAACTATACTTCGGATGAAGCGTCCTGTGCGCGTGCACGATGTCCAGAAGCTTACAGGTTGCTTGGGTGCTTTAAGTCGATTCATCTCTCGGCTCGGTGAAAAGGCATTGCCTCTTTACCGACTGATGAAGAAGTCAGACAAGTTCGGGTGGACTCCAGAAGCTGATGCAGCATTTGCACAGCTCAAAGCCCTGCTCTCCACCCAGCCGGTGCTTGCTGCCCCAATCAGTAAAGAGCCTTTGTTGCTTTACATTGCAGCCACAGGACAAGTTGTCAGTACAGTACTTACGGTCGAGCGGGAAGAAGAAGGAAAGGCCTTCAAGGTTCAGCGCCCAGTATACTATGTTTCTGAAGTTTTGACTCCTTCAAAGCAAAGATATCCTCATTATCAGAAGCTCGTATATGGGATTTATATGACCACGAAGAAGGTTGCACATTACTTCTCTGACCACACCATTACAGTCGTCAGCGACGCCCCACTGTCAGAGATTCTGCACAACAGAGATGCAACTGGTCGAGTGGCAAAATGGGCGATTGAACTCCTTCCCCTAGATATCAAGTTTGAGGCAAAGAAGGCTATCAAGTCCCAAGCAATTACAGATTTCGTCGCCGAGTGGATTGAACAGCAACTACCGACTCAAGTTCACTCGGAGCACTGGACCATGTTGTTCGATGAATCTAAGATGCTGAATGGTTCCGGTGCTGGGGTAGTTTTGGTTTCCCCCCGAGGAGATAAGCTCAGATATGTTCTCCAGATTCACTTCGATTCCTCCAATAACGAAGCAGAATATGAAGCACTTCTGTATGGGTTACGCATGGCCATTTCACTTGGCGTCCGTCGCCTCATGGTCTATGGCGACTCAGATTTGGTGGTTAATCAGGTGATGAAGGAGTGGGACATCAGGACCCCAGCTATGACTGGTTATTGCAATGCAGTGAGAAAGCTAGAAAAGAAATTCGAGGGGTTAGAGCTTCATCACATACCCCGACTGAAAAATCAAGCAGCTGATGATTTGGCAAAGATAGGTTCCAAGAGAGAAGCCATTCCTAGCAATGTGTTTCTGGAACACATCCACTCGCCTTCAGTTCAGGAGGATCCTTTCACAGATGAAGCCCCGCAGCCAAAGAGTGCCTCAGATACGACTGAAGTCGAAATTCCAGCAGTGGTCGACCTAATCATGGAAGTCTTGACAATCACCCCCGCTGGACGATACCGTACATCGCGTATATCCTGAGGAAAGAACTCCCGGAGGACGAAGAAGAGGCTCGACAGATCGTCCGTCGAGCCAAGGCCTTTACAGTCATAAAGGGACAGTTGTATAGAGAAAGCGCGACTGGAGTCAGTCAGAAGTGTATAACACCAGAAGAAGGTCAGATAATCCTTGATGATATCCACTCGGGGACCTGTGGTCACCATGCATCCTCTCGGACCATCGTGGCTAAAGCATACCGAGCGGGATTTTACTGGCCAAGAGCAAACAAAATGGCAAAAGAGATAGTCGACAAGTGTGAAGGGTGCCAGTTCTACTCCAACATGTCGCACAAACCCGCATCGGCCCTGAAGACCATTCCACTCGTCTGGCCCTTCGCTGTTTGGGGACTGGATATGGTTGGTCCACTGAGAACAGGCAGGAGCGGTTTCATACATGTGCTTGTGGCAGTCGACAAGTTTACCAAATGGATTGAAGCTAAGCCTATCAAGAATCTTGATGCTTGCACTGCTATCAGTTTTATCAGGGAGTTAACATTCAGATATGGAGTCCCACATAGCATCATCACTGACAATGGGTCAAACTTTGATTCAGACAAGTTCAGAGCTTTTTGCGCCTCGCAAGGCACACGAGTCGACTACGCGTCGGTCGCTCACCCCCAGTCAAATGGACAAGCAGAAAGGGCAAATGGTTTGATTCTCAAAGGGTTGAAACCTCAGCTGATGCGCGATCTCAAGCATGCAGCAGGCGCATGGGTCGACGATCGTCCATCAGTTCTTTGGGGATTGAGGACCACCCCAAATCGGTCGACTGGAAGAACCCCGTTCTTTCTGGTCTACGGAGCGGAAGCCGTATTGCCGAGTGATCTGCTTCACAATGCACCCTGAGTCGAGCACTACTCCGAAGCTGAAGCAGAACAAGCCCGGCAAGACGCAGTTGATCTCCTAGAGGAAGAAAGAGAAATGGCTATGATCCGATCGACCATTTACCAGCAAGACTTGCGTCGATTCCATGCCAGAAACGTGAAGAGTCGAGCCTTCCAAGAAGGAGATTTGATCCTCCGAGTGGATCAACAAAAATCACACAAGCTCGCTCCTACCTGGGAAGGGCCCTTCATCGTCACCAGAGTCCTCCACAATGGAGCGTATCACCTTTACAATATCGATCGCCAGATTGATGAGCCACGAGCTTGGAATGCGGAACTGCTCCGCCCCTTTTACACTTGAATTCTCACTCGGATGAGATGTAATAAGAGAAACTTCTGTAGTCTATTCATCAAAGACAAGAGTGTTACAATTTTTCCAGTAATTGTTGTTGCTTTTGTTTGCGTGTGAAATCCCCCAGTGGGTGGCTCAGCTGCGAACCCGTTTCGCCTAAGTCTATATAAAAAAATCGTACCGAGTGGAGAGCTAGCCTCCCACTCAGAGGCTTAGCTGCGAACCCGTTTCGCCTAAGTGTTTAAAAATCCTACCGAGTGGAGAGCCAACCTCCCACTCGGGGGCTTAGCTGCAGTCCAGTACTTGCCTAAGTGTTTAAAAAATCCTACTGAGTGGAGAGCAGACCTCCCACTCGAAGGCTTAGCTGCGAACCCGTTTCGCCTAAGTGTTTAAAAATCCTACCGAGTGGAGAGCCAGCCTCCCACTCGGGGGCTTAGCTGCAGTCCAGTACTCGCCTAAGTTTTTAAAAATCCTACCGAGTGGAGAGCCAGCCTCCCACTCGGGGGCTTAGCTGCAGTCCAGTACTCGCCTAAGTTTGAAAAATCCTACCGAGTGGAGAGCCAGCCTCCCACTCGGGGGCTTAGCTGCAGTCCAGTACTCGCCTAAGTGTTTAAAAAATCCTACCGAGTGGAGAGCAGACCTCCCACTCGGAGGCTTAGCTGCAGTCCAGTACTCGCCGAAGTTTGAAAAAAATCCTACCGAGTGGAGAGCAGACCTCCCACTCGGAGGCTCAGCTGCAGCCCATTGCTCGCCTAAGTGTTTAAAATCCTACCGAGTGGAGAGCAAACCTCACACTCGGGGGCTTAGCTGCAGTCCAGTACTCGTCTAAGTTTGAAAAATCCTACCGAGTGGAGAGCAGACCTCCCACTCGGAGGCTTAGCTGCAGCCCAGTGCTCGCCTAAGTGTTTAAAATTTTACCGAGTGGAGAGCAAACCTCCCACTCGGGGGCTTAGCTGCAGTCCAGTACTCGCCTAAGTTTGAAAAATCCTACCGAGTGGAGAGCAGACCTCCCACTCGGAGGCTTAGCTGTAGCCCAGTGCTCGCCTAAGTGTTTAAAATCCTACCGAGTGGAGAGCAAACCTCCCACTCAGGGGCTTAGCTGCAGTCCAGTACTCGCCTAAGTTTGAAAAATCCTACCGAGTGGAGAGCAGACCTCCCACTCGGAAGCTTACCTGCAGCCCAGTGCTCGCCTAAGTACGAAACACATCCCAATCCGCAAGGACGACGAGGTGCAAGTCGACTGCTACCTTCTCCTTCGGAGCGACACCACAAATACGAAGTTATTACGAGTGAGGAACAAGTTCCACTCGACAGATAATTCATGAAGATATTCAACAATAAATCAAGTTCAGATAAGACCCAAAGGTCCCAGACCTCAGATCAAAGTACTCGAGCCTTCAGCTCGACAGAGTTTAACGGTTACAAAATCCACTCGGCATTCCGAGGCAAATTTAAACTGAAGCATAAAAGTCTTATTCCTCAGGCGGAGGACTGGAAGGGGCGACGAACTCGTCCAAGTCGATCCCGTCTGCAATGCGAGTGGCAGCAGCAATGAAAGTCTCCATGAAGTCTTGAAAGTTTTGCTTCCTGGTATTTGCAACTTGGATAGCAGCCAGCTTTTCCTCTCGCGCCTCCTTGCAGTGGACGTGGACCAGGGACAGAGGGACGTCAGCACCACACCTAGCAGAAGATTTCTTCCATTCTGTCACTCGACCAGGAACGTCATTCAGTCAAGTCAATAGAGACTCGAGGTCATTTGGAAGCATCGTCCTGGGCCAGAGCGACGTGTTGATTCGCGACACCGCAACCTTCAGTCGGGCCAGATAATCAACCACACCTGCAACACGAGACTCCAGTCGGAGCACATTCATAGCAGCTTCATCCTTCACCGGGGAGTTAATGGGGTCCAAGGTTCTCTCCACTCGACTGGTCTCCTCCTCGAAGTTTTGGCAGAATTCTGTAAACACAAGTCAAAGATAAGACAGCGACTCTGCATGAGCTTAGTGACGACAAGTCAGTCAGGTAAAAATTGTTACCCTCAAGCATGACGAACAGCTTCTTGGCGAGTCCACCGAGATAAGCCTCCAGATCGTTCCTCTTCCCTACCAATTCACTGGCCTTGTCACCCAGAGCTATCTTGCCATTCTTCAGATGGCTGACCTCTTGGTTAGCCGCGTCGAGAGCAGTTTTCAGTCTGGAGTTTTCCTTTTCAAGGGTTCCGACTGAAGCCAGTTTTTCCTCAGCAAGCTTTGTCTTGTTCAAGGCTTCCTTCTGCGCTTCGGCAAGGTCATGATCCTTCTTCTTCAGAGCCTCCTCCAGTTTATCTGTGGAACGATAAGTGAGATCAACATCGAGAATGGCCAGAAAGAAAGGACAGTTGTCAAAAGCTCACCAGCCATACCTTTCGCTTCGTCTCTCGCCTTCTGCAAGTTCTCCTGAGCAAACTTCAGGTCAAGGTTGAGTTGGATCTGTTTGTTCTCCAACTCGGTGTAGCGAGCCACAAGTTCACAGGATTTCTGCGAAACATCAGTCGACAAACGTCAAAGATAGGTTGCTTCCGAGTAACCAAGAGACTATGGTGGTGTTTCTAAGACTACAGCCGAATCAAAAACATTCGACAGTAGTCTCGAGGACTACACCCAGTGGGTGCACTCAGCGTGCCCCACTGGTTCGACCAAAAAAATCGACTGCCCGCAGTCGACCGTGTACAGTTCCATTCGACATGGCTTGACCAGACCGAGTGAAGAAGTTCAACTAAAGCAACACAATATAAAGACTACAGTCGACTGCCAGCAGTCCACCGTAGTCTCGGGGATTACACCCAGTGGGTGCACTTCGCGTGCCCCCACTCGTCCAAAAAGATTAATCGACACACCCAGTGGGTGTACAGGTATAAAGATCTTCGGAAAAGAGATTCTTCAGATAGCATACCCTAACAGAACAAGCGGTGATCGACTGACCTGGACGTTGCTCTGAAGAGCTGAACTTGCGTCATAAGCTGCTTGGCTGGCTTCCCGCACCACCTTCACTTGCTCCATCATGATCCCCGCCTGGCGTATAGCCTCTTTAGCGGCACCCACTTGGTCCTCAGGGACGCGGTGTGTGGCAAAAAGCGAAGGCGGATTTGCAGTCGAGGTTGAAGGTCGGACACTCGTCAGAGGCACAACGAAGGTCACAGAAGCCCGAGTGGTATCACCACCCTCCCGAACTACGGCCTCAGGCGCTGGAGCAGTTGGTGGGGTCTTGCCAGCCGGCGCCCTCCTGTTCCTTCTCGCCCTCAGCGGCACTTCGTCGTCATCATCAAGGAGGTCAATGACATGAGGAGGAGCTACAAGTAAAATCCAATCGACCGGAGCTATAAGAAATCGTCAGTCGACTAAAAACAGAGCATCAGTAAACATACCGGGGTTGGAGGTAACAGCATCTTCCATCTCTTGATCATCGTCCTTGGCGGAGATCTTAGAGGTAGCAGCACTGCAAATTTCGAAAGTTAGTCAGCTTATTCAATGAGTCGACCAAGAGTCTGTCACGTTCAACAAAGGAAAACAAGTTCTACTATTACCCAGAAATGGTGGGGACAGTCATCTTCATCTTGGGCAGAGCCTTGGGCGGCTTGAAAGGCGTCGCGCGTGGATGCTTGGGAGCTTTTTCTGTCGGCGTTGGAGAAGAGGTCCGAGGGCGCTTCGACGACTGCCCAACAGGGACAGTCGCCTTACCACGTTCCCGCGCAGGGTCGTGTGTAAGCTTGGATCACCTTTCCGAGCGGGGAGGTTCGACTTCTTCCTCCTCCTCTTCATTGGAGTCGTCGTCGTCATCCCCCTCTCCTTCGCCGTCAGATTCCCACTCTTCTCTCTCGTCTCCACTTTCGCCTCCACTCGCCTCCCCTTCCTCGGCCTGCTCCTGCGCTCCGTTGGTCATCAAGTACATCTCAGTAATAGCCTGAAGGACAGCAAACGAGACAAAAGTCAATCGACTGATTCAATGAGAACAAATCAAGAAGAAAGATTACAGTCGGAAACGCAAGGTCAGACCTTGTCCACTTCATATGTATGGTCGAGTGGAGGAATCCTCCTGGCTCCTCGGGGGTTGTCCTTGTTCCCCGTGATACTCGACAGCCATCCTTCCAGCATCTCTTCAGTGGCCTCCTCCGGATAAATCCGAGTGGTGTCATCGAGACCCGAGTACAGCCACATCGGATGGTCACGAGCCTGAAGCGGTTGGATGCACCTCCGAAGAAAGACTTCCAACAAGTCCATGCCAGTCACGCCCTCGCGGACAAGCTGAACCACTCGACCGACTAGCACCTTGACTTGCGCCCTTTGTTCCAGCGTCACTTTCAAAGAGGCAGGTTTTTGTGCTTGGTTCAGGGAGAAAGGGGGAAGCCCAGTCGACTGTCCTGGGGTCACCTGGTCTTTACAGTAAAACCAGGTCGACTGCCACCCACGGACCGACTCGGGAAAAGTGATAGACGGAAAAGAACTTTTTCCCCTCATCTGGATCGCCAGGCCCCCGCACAGCTGGATCACCTGTGTTCGTTCGTCACTCGACTTGGCCTTCTTGACCGACTGAGAGCGACAAGTGAAGATGTGCTTGAAGAGTCCCCAATGGGGGCGGCAACCCAAGAAGTTTTCACACAAGGAAACGAAAGCAGCAAGATACACAGTGGAATTGGGAGTAAAGTGATGGAGCTGCGCTCCGAAGAAGTTCAAGAAGCTCCGGAAAAAAGGATGAGGAGGCAGAGAGAATCCGCGATCGATATGGGTGGTGAGGAGGACGCACTCACCATCAAGAGGCTGGGGTTTGACTTCTTTCCCTGGAAGACGCGCAGATTCATGGGGAATGAATCCCCCCTCAACCAAATCATCAAGATCATCTTGCCGAATCGCCGACGGCATCTAATCGCCCTGGATCCAATCCTTGGGCAGAGCGGTCCTCGAAGAAGATCCGCCCCGACCGGACTTCTTCGCCTTCCCCTGCACCGTCGCCTTCTTCGCGCGCTCCAGAGCTGACGTCTTCTCCTTCCCCATCGTCGCCGGCGAAGCTCGAACAGACCTACTGCACCGAGGTGAGAGCGGAGGTGGCGGAGGATTTTGTGAAGGAAGAGGGAAAACTGAAGGCGCACTGTTCAGGGGTCCCGAGCCGGCAGCTTATAAGAGGTCGCTTCCGAGTGACTGACTGGTAGGCCCAGGCAATCCTGCCAGATCCCGCAACAGGCGCGCGCGCTGTACGTGGCGAAAAAGGTGGTGCTGAGATCGAGGAGGTTCCGTTCTATCCCATCCGATTACTGCGGCCACCCCGTCCCGCGCACTTCCCGAAATTCAAATCCCGTGAAATCCGCGGACTGCTGAACAACTCGTCAAACAGAAGATCCCTTTCACACCATCACTCGGAACTTCACAAGTAAAGAAGCTCACTCGACAAGAGACCAAGAATGGATCAAGGCAACTGAAAGAAGTTGACGACGTCATCCGTGATAATTGATCCAGAACAAGACGTTCATATAGCACGAAGAACCAGTCGGAAAGATCCCCAACTCCTTCCCCACTCAAACCTCGATCCATTCGGGGGCTAATGATGAAGTTATGTACCTAGGGTACGGGCATGGACCTGTTCTAAGTACCCTACCCAAGGACATCCCTAGAAGAAGTCACCTTTCAATCGACTTGGAGGTATCCCACTCGACGGATTCAAGACACTCAACCACTAAGCTGTCACTCGACCACGAAGCCAACCACTCGACTGCTAGGAGATCTAAAGTCACTCCGCACGCAAACGGTCGGTCATTGAGTAGCTTTTATGGTCATCATAGCACTTTATTAGGGGCGTTACCAGTAACGCCCAGCCTTAATGTACTTTAAACCCTGCATTACTGAGGGCTGGAGGGGCCTGGCGAACTCTATATAAGCCACCCCCCTCCTCAGTGTCAAGGGTTCGCACCCCTGTTATTCATACGCATATAATCCAATCGACTGCCTCCGGGCACCGAGACGTAGGGCTGTTACTTCCTCCGAGAAGGGCCTGAACTCGTAAACCTCGTGTTCTTACAACTCCTCCATAGCTAAGATCTAGGCTCTCCATTCATACCCCCTACATTACTGTGAGAGTTAGAACCACGACAGGCGGCGCCATGGCGGGGTCCCTGCAGGGAGAGAGAGAGAGAGAGAGCTGAGAGGAGAAGGACGAAGGGAGAGAGCGACGAGAAGGCGGCGACCTGACGGAGGTCCCCCGGCGGAGCTCACCGGCGACGGGGTCTCCGGTGAGGATCACCGGCAGGGGTGGCGTGCTGGATCGGGAGTAGCTCCTCTCCTCCTGGATCGGGATGAGGCGCGGAGGCGGCGCCGTGGGCTTCGATGGGCTCGCGCGGGCCGCGCGGTGGAGGAGGAGGGCTGAGACGCGTGGAGGCGTCTGGTTGGCTGGTTCGGCGGCTGGCGGCGGCGCGGCCATTGGGCGCGCGCCACTTGGTGGCGGTGGGTCTGGCTGGTGCGGAAAATGAGGCAGAGGCGGCGGCGCTGATGATTGGGGCGCGGAAAGCAAGGAGGAAGGTGGGAGAAGGCCAAAAATTGGCAAAGGGAGGTGTTTATATAAGGAAGGGGCTAGGGTTAGGGGTTTTGGGAGGTTTAGCTCCGTTTTCGGACCGTTTGATCACGATCAGACGGCTCCGAACACGAGGAGGAGTGTAGGAGGGCTAGATGGGCTGTGAAAAGCAGTTGGGCTTCCCGAGAGAAGAGAGAGAGAGAGGCCCGGCGGCAGTTTCGGAGACCGAAACGTCCGACGAAGATACCGCAACGGTGCCGCTATAAGTTTAACGGTTGGGCTATCAAATGAGCTCCGAATGCGACGAAACTTGACAGGAGCTCTGTCTACACTATAATAAGACCACACGCCAAGTTTCAACCCATTCCGAGAACATTTCTCGGCCACTTATAAAAATAATATTTTGGACGTGCCGCGGGCGTGTGCGAGTGTGACTGGGCTCGGAACGAACAACAGAAGGGGCGGGGAGACCGGGACGGATGCAAGTTTTAACAAAAACATGATGATGCAATGCAGATGATGACATGGCAAAATGCAACACGCAAGCACATGACATGGCAATGACGGCGAATAATTGGCAGACACCTGGCGCATCGAATCCGGGGCGTTACATGCATCATCCTCTCCTCTTCGGGCAAATCACAACACAGATCACAAGTAGCAACGACTCAAGAGGATACCGATATATCTCACCTCGGGTTTTGTAAAGTATCGCAAAGAAAGGGAACAACACATGATAACCAAAGGTTCACTTGAATGTCATTCTTGTAATCATAGGATCGATATGGATGTCCATAATTCTGCTATCAGTCATTGAACAAAGGATTTTTGTTCATGCCTGTGTTTTACTGAACCTGCAGGGTCACAAGCTTAAGGTAATCATGGTCTGCAGAGTGTTAATAGGATGGAGTAACGAGGAAATATTTGTGAAATAGTTTTGTTAATATTCGAAAGAGTTTCGAGAGGAACCGAAAGTGTTTCAGGGTCACCGGAAGGGTTTCAAAGTTTATCGGGCAATACCGGGTATTGCCAATAAATAATATATGTAGGGGGCGCCTCAAAAGGACAAGTGGTGGAGGGATACTTGGTCCACTTGGGCCTAATAGATGGAGGCGCCACCTTTCTCCTTATTGAAGGAAGGGGGAGGAAGAATTGGAGGGTTATGCTTCCCCTCCTTGGATTACCAAAGGGAAAGGTTTTCCTTCCCCTTGTGGCGCCCCTCTCCCCTCCCTCCAATCTATATATACTTGAGGACTTTGGCCCTTTGTACACACAAGATTTGGAGCCTCCTCTAGTCCTCACCAGTTATAGTTCTAGTTGGTCCTAGTTGACTAATTAGAGCTAGACCTAGATCCTCTAATACCCACAATTAGAAGTCCAGTGTGGTTCTAATCTCCTCCCTCTAGTTCTTCGACGACGATTAGCTCTAGATGGCAAAGTGTTGTCGGCTCATGACGACCGCACGCTTGCAACTCATAGAGAGGTCATGCTTTCGGTCTTTCATTCGAGGGACTGTTCATGGGTGGTTCACGAGATCGTTCATCTACGGTTCAAGAGACTCTAAGTATGATATACACCCACTCGTGTTCTTCTGCTACAACTCAGAGTCAGTAACGATCTAATCCAAACCATTCGTCGCATCTTCATAGTGTTCCTGGGTGATCCATCTCTCCTCTCTCTCTCTCTCTCTCTCTCTCTCTCTCTCTCTCTCTCTCTCTCTCTCTCCCTCTCTCCCTCTCTCTCTGATCTTCAATACCAAGTTCATGTGAGCCGTCTCACATGATCGCGATCAATTCAGTGTAATTGGTGGTGTGTTTGTTGGGATGTGATGAATTATCACTTTACGATTAGATTTTTCATTGAATTCAATTGAATCTTTTGAGGTTTCTTCTCTTTATATAAAAAGATTTGTTTTCTCTCCGGTCTATCTATCTTCTTAGGCCAAGTTTGATAGGTATTTCTTTAGAGGGGTGGTGAATTTGTAGTAGTTTCTAATCTTGTGGTGTTCTATATCACACTGACGGAAAGGGACATGGCACTTAATGTATTGTTGCCACTAAGGATAAAACGATGGTTTTTCTTGTCATATTTCTTGATATATTACTATCTACATTATGCCATCTTGCTTATTGCAATGCTCTGTTTACCATGAACTTAATACTTCGAGATGCATGCTAGTATATAGGTCTTGGGGTGGAGTATTAGTTATAGATGCAGTTGGATATCAGTCTACATATCACAGATGTAATGCATATATGAGATAATAGCATGAATGATCATATAGGCATAAATATAAAATACTGCAATTTAATCATTGCCGCACTGTAATTCGTTTACCACACTATTTTGCTATGCTTATGAGAGATGCCTACTGAACCTATGCCCCATGGGTCTATCTACATTACTGGAAACTTTATAAAAATAGTATTCTTTGTTGTACCATTTTATCTTTCTATCAATTACCATTATCCCTTGCAATTTAATCTTGTAACTAGCAGGATAAGAATCTTGACAACCTTCTTGACGTGTTGGGGATACATTTGCGATGTGTTTTGTCAGTAGGTACCAATGGCTTTGTTTACGCGGAGAACTCCTTCTGGTTTGACAAACCCTAGTTCTCTACTGAGTGAAGTACTTATTGCTAGGTTACATCACCCTTACAGTTAAGGGTTGCACAACCACTCTTACGAGAGTGTCGGGGAAACTGCCTCCACGAGCACCTATGGGGACGGAGCCCCTTTCGGTTCGGCGGGGGGCGGAGGTCGCACGAAGAGCAGATCGAGGCGAGGCACACGAGCGGTTTACCCAGCTTCGGAGCTCTCCGGAGAGATAATACTCCTACTGCTGCTTTGTGGTTTGTATTGAGTTCTTGCTCGGGAGCGCTGAGTGCTACAGTACACCCAAGCAGCTAACGAGACCGAGCGTTCTTCTGTTTCCTCCTCCCTCTCTACATTGCGCATGGGCCTCCTTTTATATGCTCAAGGGGTCACCGACAGGTGGCAACGTAGGCAAGGGCAAAAAATGGAAAAGGTGTTGTGGTAGGTACAGCTACCTACACAGTGTATCATACCTAACCCTGACGGCAGGGGACAAGGGCATTAAATGCCTATCTACGTCGCCCAAACAGTGCAGAGAAGGGACCGTCAGGGACGCCACCGCTCGCCACGATGGCGATCTTGTCAGCGCCGCTTGCCACAGTGCACCCCTGGCTGCACAGCCTCCCGCCACGTACGCCTGGAAGGGTCCCAGAGCGACACGTTGGTGGATGTGCTGGAGCGCAGGTACAGAGTGGTTGCTTGCCGCGGCAAACGCCTTGCTGCGGTTGTTGTCTTGTCGTGTCCGGAAGCTTGTCGCTCGCCGGGTCTTGCCGGGACGCGTGGCGCGTCGTGGCAAGTTCCTTGAGATGCCTTGGTTGGCCTTCCCGGCAAGCTCCTTTTGCCGGGGTCTTGTGCCTTGAGTGGCCTTCCCGGCAAGCTCCTCTTGCCGGGGCCTTGTCTCCTTTGCTTAAATACTTTGTTCTTGAATGGCTCCAAAGGAACCACGGAGGCTCTTGGCGGTCACCCGGCAAGCCTAGCCGCGGGGCGCTGCGACTGCCCGTGCACAAGTTCGGGATACTAGGGTACCCTATTCTAGTACACCGACAGGAGCCCCCAAGCCTGGGCCATACACGGTGCCGAGCGCTGTTGGGCCAGGCCCAAAACAGGGCACGGGCACGCGTGGCCTGGATCACGCCGTACCTTACTCCGCATCCACCGCGCCCTCCCCGAACGGCACGCGTCGATTGCGGCGTCATGGGAGAGATCGTGGGTGGTTTCTTTATTCGGAAATGCGGAACGTCCGCCCCCTCCCTCCTTATAAGCAGGGGAAACAGGGGCAGTTCACCCATCTGCCCGTTGCTATTCCAGGCTCGAAAATCTCCGCCGCTCCCCTTCTTCTCAAAGCCGAAAGAGAGCAGCGCTCCGCCCCCATCGCCACCAGCACCACCAACGCCGTCGTCCTCACTCACCACTCCCGCCATGGCTCCGAAAGCCGAGAAGGTGAAGTCGGCCGAGGCGCAGCGGCTCGCGGCGCTGCGAAAGGAGCGGGCAATCTTCCCTCCTAGGCTTGCCGCGGAAGAGCTGAAGGAGTTCTACTACCTCTTCTGGTCGATGGGGACGCGATCGCATCCGCGCACGAAGGTACTCCCAGCCGCTGCTTGGGAAAAGGCTCCCACTGGGTACCCTTTCTTTGCCTTGTTCTTCTACTGCGGGCTCTGCCCGCCCTTTTCTGAATTTTTCTGCGACGTCATGAACACCTACGGGCTCCGCCTCCTTGACTTCACCCCCAATGTTGTCCTGACCATGGCAGTTTTCGCACATCTCTGCGAAAACTTTGTCGGAGTCCACCCAAATGTAGCCCTCTTCCGCCACTTCTTCTCGCCCCGGGTTGAGTAAGGAGAACCTTTATCCGGCGGAATCGCCTGGATCTCAAAAGCCGGCAAGAAGGATGCTTATCTGGATGGAGAGTTCCGTAGCAAGTGGGAGGAGTGGAGGGCGGACTGGTGCCTGATTGTCGAGGAGAACCCGCAGCCGTTTACCGCCCAGCGCCAAACTCCAGTAGTGCGCGGCAGTGATTGGAGTAGCTTGGCCCTGGAAGACGACAGACTAAAGATTGCCGTCGCCCGGATCCTACGCCTCAGGCTTGTCGGGCTTACTGTGGGAGCTGTTGGCGCAGATTTCTTTCGCTGCCGCATCGCCCCCCTGCAGGAGAGGAGGAGACCCGCCTGGGAGTTCCAGAACGCGGCGGATATCATGAGGCTGCGGCCGGGCCTCAACTTCAACTTCACTGTCCTGGAGCTCAACATGATGCTCCAGGAGCTGTTCAAGTACGACCCTCAGCATCCCGAAGTGTTCAGGTTGCCGAGGGGCGTCGTTCCGATGTGCAACAACTCCTCGCTCAGCCGCATCTGTGCAATGATGCCGCTGTGCGACTCGCACGGAATTGACCCAACCTGGATAGAGCCTGCAGACAATGTCATGCAGGCGTTCTTTGATAGCTTGGTAGAAGTGCCGATCGACGCCGATGAGCAGAGGGGCCTCACTCGGGACACCACCGACGAGGAGCTCAAGTGCATCGCCACCAGGCTGGAAGAGGCGGTGGCAGCCGCAGCTGCGGGCGAGTTTGGGTTCACCGTGGAGGAGGCAGAGGCAGCAGAGGCGGCAAGCCTTGCCGAGCGAGAGGAATTTGCCGGCGAGGAGAAGTCCGCCGGGCATGACGTCGGGCCGAGCGGGCCCGTCGAGGATACGAGCGGCTCGTTGGAGATCGGCTCCTCTTCCTCTTCGTCTTTGGGCAGCTTGCCGCAAGCAGAGCCCCCGGCTCCACCAAGAAGGCGTCTCCGCAAGGCCGGGGACGTAGCGGAGCGGCGGACGAGTCAACCCCCGCCGCGCCGCACGACGCGCTCCACCGCGGCAAGTTCAGTTGCCGCGGAAGCATCTCACGCCACAGCGGCAACTGGAGCGGGGTCCTCCCGGTCCGCCGCTCCAGCTCCCGCCAAGCAGCCAAGGGATCCTACTCCTCCGCCTCCTCGCGCCGGAGGTGGGCCAGGCTTTGACTTCTCCGCGCTCAGCTCCGACGAGGAAGAAGAAGAGTAAGATTCTTGTTGTACTTGTATGTCTTCAATACTTGTTGTCTTGTCTTGTATCTCATTTGCTTTACTCTGAAGTTATTCCTTTTTAGGACTCTGGCCCAGAGAGCAGCAAAGAGAGCCAAGGTCCCGGTGATCGTCATCGAGGACGATCCCACCGTGTCAGCCGGGGGTGCGCCCGAGACAAACTTGCCGGACCCGGCAACTGCTCTTCAGAGCAGCCCCTAGCGCAGCCCCCAGCGTAAGTATATGGTTTGTTTCCCACTGTTGGGCGCGCATGGATACTCTTTGTTTGCTGATATCTGACTGTTGGCTTGTGTAGGAGCAGAGCAGCTCCACCAGGAGCGTCCGGAGGCCACCCCTGACATGCCACCTGCTTTGACTATGCCGCCAAGGGAGAGTTCTCCGGCAAGGGAGGATCCTCCGACAAGGGAGAGCTCTCCGGCAAGGGGGAGCTCTCTGGCAAGGGAGGAGTCTCCGGCAAGTTACAGCACCAGCGGTCCTCCGATGGTGGAGACCACAACTGCCGAGCCTGGTGCAGGTAAACCTCTTGCTTCGAAACTTCCCTTGGGTTCTTCTTCTTTTGATCTTCTTTTTGGACATTTGCTTGACTTTTCTTCCTTTTCCGGCCGTCAGATCCATCTACTGCGGAGCCGATGGAGACCGAGGTTGCTGTTGATGATGCCGCCGCCACCGAAGAAACGACCGGCGCTGAAGATCCCGCCGGCGAAGAGGCCGCCAAGGCTGCCACCGCAGCAACCGACGAGGGTTCTGGCAATCGCACTGACGGCCCTGAGACCGCAGGAGCGTCAGGCGCTACGCCGACCGCCGACCTTCCCGCCGCTGCCGCAGCGTCAGGCTCCGAAGAGCCCCAGCCAGGTGTATACTTGAAGGCCGGCGATGGTGTCTTCATCAAGCTTCCTTGGGAGTCAAGCTCCAGGGCGCCAGTCAAAGGAGAAAGCTTTGACGTGGAGGTGCTTGCCTCCGCTGGGCTGACGCTGGTCGACGGGCCAAGCAGCAGCAGGGACGAGCCTGAGGAGGAGCGGCTGCTGCGGAAGCTGTTGTCGCTCTACCGCGCTCGGCAAGCCAAGGTGGAATCCCGCGAAGCGCTTGTCGCGAAGGCGGGGGTGGACATGGAGAAGCGCGCGGAGGAGCTCCGAGGCCTCAACTAGGCAGCTCTCCGGTCGCTGGCGGCGGAGCGGGTGCAGCTCGAGGAAGCGCAGAAGGCCTTCATCCTCGAGAAGGCAGAAGTTGCAGAGCAACAGCGGCTTGCCGCCGAGGAGCTATCTGCGCGGGAGGGCGAGTGTAGCCGGCTCCCACGACGACCGAGCATCCGTAGACGCACCGCGCCCATCTCAGGAGACGCGGGACCGGCAGCGTCATGGTACTCACGGTACCATACGCTTGCTGGACCCAAATCAAGTTGGCGGATCTCGGGATGCTCAAGGCCAGCATGCGCGCCAACGTGCCGGCGCGAGCAAGGCACGGTCGCCTGGACGGAATACTGCTCCTTCTAACGTAGTTGGAAGTCCGAGCATATCCCGCTCCTCGCACCGTTCGCCACCGCTACCTGCCACTCCAGCAGAAGCTTTGGCGTGAGCTCAACTGCTCCTAGACTTCCCTCCAACGCCAGACAAGATCGACGATTGGAGGGCCACCATTCAGAGCCTCATCGGCTTCGCCAACGGCGACATTCCGCGGCAGCCGACTGCATCGCAGCCGCGGCAAGTCAGCCAGGCGCGAGCCGATGGCGACAAGACCGGTGGGGGTGCAACCACCGTGCACTCTCCGCCCCGAAGGCCAAGATCGCCGACTCGCCGGGTCCACCACCACAGCGACTCCACTGCTTCATCAGATCCGCGAGCTCGCCGCGATCAGCGCCAAGTTCTTCATGAACGACAGCAAGAAGACGCTCGTACCGGCATCGAGCGCCGAAGAGAAGCGCGGCGTCAGTCAGACCAGCGCGCTGGGCCCACTGTCGACATGCATGCGCCAGGGGAACCAGGCGACCTGCCGTACGCGGTAGGTTGCCCTGCGTTCACCCGTGAGCTACGGCAAGTCCAGTGGCCCAGCACGAAGAATTTCAAGCCAGACGTACCCGAGAAGTACGACGGCAAGTTGCATCCGTCGGAGTTCCTCAGCATCTACACCATTGCGGTGCAAGCTGCTGGGGGGCGCGACGACAAGATCCTTGCCAACTACTTCCCGCTGGTGCTCAAGCCCAACGTCAGGTCCTGGCTCATGCACTTGCCGGACAACTCCATATCTTCCTGGGCAGACTTATGCCATCAGTTTGTCGGCGCCTTTACAGGCGGCCACAAACCTCATGGTCAGGAGAGTGATCTTCATCTGCTTGCCCAGAAGGAAGGAGAGCCCCTGCGCAAGTACATCCAGAGATTCAGCCAAGTGCAACGCAACATCCCAGATGTCCACCCTGCCGCAGTCATCAGCGCGTTCCATCGGAACGTGCGTAACCGCAGGATGCGGGAGGAGATGACGATGTGCAAGATCAGAGACGTCAGTGAGCTGTATGCCCTGGCCGACAGATGTGCACGTGCTGAGGAAGGGAAGAAACTCCCTGGAGAGGATACAGGAGCAGAAGGATCTGACCGCGATGATGCTGCCCCGGCAAAGAAAAACCAGCGGCGGAACAACAGGAAGAGGAAAGGCAAAGATGTGCTAGTTGTTGAGCAGTCCGGCAACGACGATGGCGCCAAGAAAGCCAAAGATGGTAGCTCCGGCAAGGAGGTTGCCGCATGCGCCAACTGCCAGGCTGTGGCGGCCGCCGACAAGCAGGACGACACCAACAAACAGTACTGCAAGATCCACCGCACCAAGGGCCATGACCTCCAGAGCTGCAAGAAGGTCGAGCAGCTTGTCGAGCTGCAAAAGGCCGAGTACGAACGACGCAACAAGGAGAAAGCCCAAGGAGGTGCTGGAGGATCCGGCATGAAGCGCACCGGCCGGGGAGGACGCCGCGGCAAGGCCAAGCAGCGGCAAGGAGACAGACCTCCCCGCGGCCGCGGCAAGGATGAAGATGACGACGACGACGAAGACATGGATGATGCCGAGAACAGTGAGCAGGAGTTCCAGAAAGCCACAGAGGTCTTGTGCGTTGACGGTGGTTCTTCTCTGCATACTTCACACCGCCAACTCAAGCAGTGGGTGCGGGAAGTCAATGCGGCAGAACCACCCGTCGAGTCACGCAAGCTTCTGAAATGGTCCAGCACGCCTATCATCTTTGATATTGAGGACCACCCTGATCGCACAACTGCGGTCGGGTGTTTGCCAATGTTGGTCTCACCAACTATCCGCAACCTCAAGGTCACTAAGATGCTAGTTGACGGCGGGGCCGGCTTGAACCTGATCTCCTCCGCTGTGCTCCGGAAACTCCAAGTCCCTGACAGCAAGCTCGAAGAGACCGGCACATTCCAAGGAATCAACCCGGGAAGGAGCAAGCCGAAGGGGAAGATCATGCTGCCGGTGACATTTGGCAGCGAGTTGAACTTCAGGACTGAGAGGATCACTTTTGATGTTGCCGATTTTCCATTGCCTTACAATGGGATTCTCGGCCGTCCAGTGCTCGCCAAGTTCATGGCGGCCTCTCACTACGCGTACAACATGTTGAAGATGCCAAGCCCGATAAGTGTCATCTCTTTCCCTGGCGACAAGAAAGATGCTCTTATCTGTGCCGACAAGATCTACCGGGAAGCAGCAGCCGCAACGGATCGCGAGACACTTGCCGTTGAAGCTCCCGGGGGGAAGAAGAAGACCAAGTCCGGCAAGTGTTCTGATGCCCACTCCGGCAAGCGCACCTCTTCGGAGTGCTGCACTACCGTTAAGGACGCACCATCGAGCTCCATCGGCAAGTGTAAGAGGACAATGGCAGCTCCGCCAGCGACCAAGAAGGTGTCCGCCAAGGAGGACGGCACTGGTGGTACTTTCACCATCAGTGCCACTCTCGACCCCAAATAGGAAAGCGCGCTCATTGCTTTCCTGCGGGCGAACGTCGATGTGTTTGCATGGCAACCATCTGACATCCCCGGTGTTCCCAGGAAAGTAATTGAGCACCACCTTGTCGTCTGTCCTCATGCGCGGCCCGTCAAGCAGAAAGTCAGGAAGCAAGCAGTGGAGCGCCAAGAATTCATCGCAGAAGAGATCAAGAAGTTGGAAGCAGCAGGCCTTGTCAGAGGAGTGCTCCATCCTACGTGGTTGGCCAATCCTGTAGTCGTGCGCAAGGCAAACGGGAAATGGAGGCTTTGTATCGACTTTACCGATGTCAATAAAGCTTGTCCCAAAGACCCATTTCCCTTGCCGCGCATCGACCAGATTGTTAACTCCACGGCCGGATGTGATTTGCTTTCATTTCTTGACACATACTCAGGATATCATCAGATCTTCATGGCAGAAGAGGATGAGGAGAAAACCGCATTCATCACTCCCTGTGGCACGTACTGTTTCATACGGATGCCTTTCGGATTAAAGAATGCTGGTTCAACATTTGCAAGGGTCGCCCATACCGCTTTTGAGCCACAAATACACAGAAATGTGGAAGCCTACATGGATGATATAGTGGTCAAGAGCAGGGACAAGTCAACTTTGATTCAAGATCTAGAAGAGACTTTTGCAAATCTGCGCAAGATCAGCCTCAAGCTCAACCCCGAGAAGTGCGCGTTTGGAGTCCCTTCCAGCAAGCTTCTCGGGTTCTTCGTGTCTCAGCGGGGAATTGAAGCCAATCCCGACAAGATCAAGGCCATTGAGCAGATTGAAGCACCGAAGCGCGTCAAGGATGTGCGGAGACTTGCCGGCTGCGTGGCGGCTCTCAGCAGGTTTATCTCTAAGTCTGCTGAGCGCGCCCTGCCGTTTTTCAAAATTTTAAAAAAGGCAGGTCCAATGAAATGGACTCCGGATGCGGAGGATGCGCTGCAAGACTTGAAGAGATACCTGTCCTCCACTCCAATACTTGTCGCACCTAAGCCACAAGAGAAGTTGCTGCTATATCTGGCGGCAACCAATCAAGTGGTTAGTGTTGCGTTAGTAGCGGAGAGGGAGGCAGATGATGAGCCAGCAACCACGGCGAGCGCATCCAGCGACAAGCAGGGGGCTTCCCCGACAAGTGACGCCATCAACTGGACAGATCAAGAAGAGGAAGTTGATTTCTGGTGACTATTTTCTGGCAGAGCTTCCCGAAGCCGCCGCCAAAAAGGTCCCCAAGATCAACACCAAGAGTGCTGAGGATCAGTCTGCTCCGACAAGCCCCAGGGTTTGTTTCGTTGAAGCAAACGCTCCCGACAAGTTTTGCTCCGGCAAGCTTGCCGGGGAACGTCAAGCTCCGGCTGAACCGCAGTTTCTCGCCGTAGAAGCGGATGTTCCCGCAGCAGCAGATGTGCCTTTAGTCCTTGTTGTCGAGCCGCGAGCTCCAGCATGGGCACAGCAAATTGTCCGTTTTCTTTAGACAGGAGAACTTCCCGAAGAGCAAGAAGAAGCGGAAAGAGTAGCCCGGCAGTCAAGTATGTACCAGTTCGTCGACAACGCACTGTACAGAAGAAGGCTCAACGGTGTGAAAGTGAAGTGTATTCACCGGGAAGACGGACAAAAGCTGTTGGCAGAGATACATGGAGGCATATGTGGTCACCACATTGCCGCCAGAGCACTTGCCGGCAAAGCGTTCCGGCAAGGTTTCTTTTGGCCAACAAACCTCCAGGATGCAACTGCACAAGTAACCAAGTGTGAAGCGTGCCAGTTCCATTCCAAGCAGATACACCAGCCAGCTCAAACTCTCCAGACGATCCCTTTATCCTGGCCATTTTCGGTCTAGGGGCTCGACATCCTCGGCCCCTTCCCCCGAGCTGTCGGGGGCTTTGAGTACTTGTACGTTGCGATCGACAAGTTCACAAAGTGGCCGGAAGTGGAAGCAGTGAGGAAGGTGACAACACAGTCAGCAGTCAAGTTCTTCAGGTCGATTTTTTGCCGCTTCGGGATCCCTAACAGGATCATCACCGACAACGGTACGCAATTCACGAGCCGCACCTTCATGCAGTACGTCCAAGATCCTGGCGCCAAGGTCTGCTTCACTTCTGTTGCTCACCCCAGGAGTAACGGTCAAGCGGAGAGGGCAAATGCTGAAGTGCTGCGTGGACTCAAGAACAGGACTTTCGACAGGCTGCACAAGTGCGGAAGAAACTGGATTGAGGAGCTGCCGATGGTTCTTTGGTCGATCAGGACGACGCCAAATCGAGCCACTGGCCAGACACCTTTCGCTCTAGTCTATGGAGCAGAGGCAGTTCTCCCCACGGAACTCGTATACGGGTCGCCTCGAGTGCTAGGTTATGATGAGCTTGAGCAAGAGCAGCTGCGAGAAGATGACGCGCTGCTCCTTGAGGAGGACCGTCTTCAGGCTGCTGTGCGAGCTGCTCGCTGCCAGTAAGCTTTGCGCCGCTACCATAGCTGCAAAGTTAACGCCAGAAGTCTCGAGGAAGGCGACCTTGTTCTTCGGCGCGTTCAGTCCGCCAAGAATTCCAACAAGTTGACGCCGAAGTGGGAAGGCCCTTACCGGGTGAAACGAGTCACTAGGCCTGGCGCTGTCCGCCTTGAGACCGAAGATGGCATTTCGGTGAGCAACTCCTGGAACATCGAGCATCTTCGTAAGTTTTACCCATAAGGCGCGGTTGCTGGACCCCGTTCCGGCAACCACCTTTTGTACAAGTCTTGCCGATGTTGCATGTAATCCTTTGTACAAAGCCAGGCGCAGACCCTGTGCGTAAAGAAAGCTCATGTGCTCTGCACATCTTGTCAATTTCATGCTCTTTATTTTTTGCATGAGTTATCTGACACTTTGTGCAGCGCCAAACCCCGGTAAGCGACAACGAGCCATAAGGCTCCATATCATTATTTTCTCTTCTCTCTTTTCTCAAGGAAAGGAAGGTTCCTCTCGCCCACAAGTTTGCCGGGGGGAAGGAGAAGATAATGGTGTGGACCAAGCGTCGATCAAGAAAGTTTCGCCTTGCCGGAGAGCAAACAACAAAAAAGCTAAGTTGCCAAAGTTTGAGCAATCAGATTTTTTAAATTTTTAAGTTATCTTCCTTGAACGACCATGCTTTGTATGGAAAACCCGTGCGCGGAGGAACCGGCTCGTGGCTAGTGGCGCCCTTACTTTGTTTCGAGTTCGCTCAACAATTTAAGTGTGCTGCAACTAGAGTCGCGCCTTTACTTTGTTTCGAGTTCGCTCAACAACTTAAGCGAGCTGCGACTAGTCGCGACAAGGTTTCTTGTCTGTAACGGCACCGCCAGCAGGCTGCTGACGTCCCGCACTCAGCGCTCGCGGCAAAGTTGCCTACGCCGGCAAGTTCCCTAAAAGCGTAGGGCAAAAACATACAAAGGAAGGAATCAAGTAAAGGAAATAACGTTGCAATCGCTACCCAAAATAGAGTTATATTACAAAATAGCTTGTCGCGGCTCTAATAGACTGTTTTCATAACATGATCAGCAGCGATAAGAAAAGAAGAAAACGGGCGGCCTAGTCCACGCGATCGCCCTCAACCCTCTTGATCCCGCTCACCTTGTCCACAATGGGTGCGACAAGGTCCTTGAGCGCCTCCAGATCAGCTTCCGCTGGCAGGGATCTGAGGACGTTGGTGAGGTTGAGACCCGGGTTGCGGAAGGCCACCTTCACCAACACCTTCTGAAGAGCTCCTGCGCAGATCTTGCGCAACTCGTCGGCCAGCTGCTTTGGGATCCTCTCCCGGAGTCGCTGGAGGGCCGTCGCCACGCCTTTGAAGAACAGAGTGAGCTTGGCGCTGGATGGGAGGGTCTCATCGGAGGGATACCCGAGATCCTCCATCCCCAGCTGCGCCAGCTCCTTGTCGATGTCTGCGGCAGCATTCACAAGACCCTCCGTCCACTGCTCCATAGTTTCTCTAAAATCGTTCTGGGTGGCGGCAATGCTCTCCAGCAGCGCCTTGTCGGCCTTGATCTCCTTCTTCAGGGCCGCCTCCTGCTCCCTGGCGCCGTCCAGCGTCTTGGTCAAAGCAGCCAGCTTCAACTCAAGATCGGCGTTGGAGTCCTTGGCGGCGACAAGCTCCTTGATCTTCTCGGCGAGACGACCCTGCAGCTCGCCAAAGGTGTAGGCGTCCTTCTCGCGCTCATGCTTGAGCACGGCAAGCTCTTCACCGCTCGCCTTGAGATCAGTCTCCAGCTGCGCCACCTTCGTCTCCAGCTCCTTCTTAGCGGCCTCAGCAGCTGCGGCAGCGTCCTTTGCTTCCCTGAGAGCTCCGCGTGCAGCAAGATCCTCTTCGTGGTTGTCCAGGCTGACGATGTCGAGGAAACTGCCTCCATGAGCACCTATGGGGACGGAGCCCCTTTTCGGTTCGGCGGGGGGCGGAGGTCGCACGAAGAGCAGATCGAGGCGAGGCACACAAGCGGTTTACCCAGCTTCGGAGCTCTCCGGAGAGATAATACTCCTACTGCTGCTTTGTGGGTTGTATTGAGTTCTTGCTCGGGAGCGCTGAGTGCTACAGTACACACAAGCAGCTAACGAGACCGAGCGTTTTTCTGTCCCTCCCCCTTTTCTACGTTGCGCATGGGCCTCCTTTTATATGCTCAAGGGGTCACCGACAGGTGGCAACGTAGGCAAGGGCAAAAAATGGAAAAGGTGTTGCGGTAGGTACAGCTACCTACACAGTGTATCATACCTAACCCTGACGGCAGGGGACAAGGGCATTAAATGCCTATCTACGTCGCCCAAACAGTGCAGAGAAGGGACCGTCAGGGACGCCACCGCTCGCCACGATGGCGATCTTGTCAGCGCCGCTTGCCACAGTGCACCCCTGGCTGCACAGCCTCCCGCCACGTACACCTGGAAGGGTCCCGGAGCAACACGTTGGTGGATGTGCTGGAGCGCGGGTACAGAGTGGTTGCTTGCCGCGGCAAACACCTTGCCGCGGTTGTTGTCTTGTCGTGTCCGGAAGCTTGTCGCTCGCCGGGTCTTGCCGGGACGCGTGGCGCGTCGCGGCAAGTTCCTTGAGATGCCTTGGTTGGCCTTCCCGGCAAGCTCCTTTTGCCGGGGTCTTGTGCCTTGAGTGGCCTTCCCGGCAAGCTCCTCTTGCCGGGGCCTTGTCTCCTTGTCTTAAATACTTTGTTTTTGAATGGCTCCAAAGGAACCACGGAGGTTCTTGGCGGTCACCCGGCAAGCCTTGCCGCGGGGCGCTGCGACTGCCCATGCACAAGTTCGGGATACTAGGGTACCCCTATTCTAGTACACCGACAGGAGCCCCCGGGCCTGGGCCATACACGGTGCCGAGAGCTGTTGGGCCAGGCCCAAAACAGGGCACGGGCACGCGCGGCCTGGATCACGCCGTACCTTACTCCGCATCCACCGCGCCCTCCCCGAACGGCACGCGTCGATTGCGGCGTCGTGGGAGAGATCGTGGGTGGTTTCTTTATTCAGAAATGCGGAACGTCCGCCCCCTCCCTCCTTATAAGCAGGGGAAACAGGGGCAGTTCGCCCATCTGCCCATTGCTATTCCAGGCTCGAAAATCTCCACCGCTCCCCTTCTTCTCAAAGCCGAAAGAGAGCAGCGCTCCGCCCCCATCGCCACCAGCACCACCAACGTCGTCGTCCTCCCTCACCACTCCCGCCATGGCTCCGAAAGCCGAGAAGGTGAAGTCGGCCGAGGCGCAGCGGCTCGCGGCGCTGCGAAAGGAGCGGGCAATCTTCCCTCCTAGGCTTGCCGCGGAAGAGCTGAAGGAGTTCTACTACCTCTTCTGGTCGACGGGGACGCGAGCGCATCCGCGCACGAAGGTACTCCCAGCCGCTGCTTGGGAAAAGGCTCCCACTGGGTACCCTTTCTTTGCCTTGTTCTTCTACTGCGGGCTCTGCCCGCCCTTTTCTGAATTTTTCTGCGACGTCATGAACACCTACGGGCTCCGCCTCCTTGACTTCACCCCCAATGTTGTCCTGACCATGGCAGTTTTCGCACATCTCTGCGAAAACTTTGTCGGAGTCCACCCAAATGTAGCCCTCTTCCGCCACTTCTTCTCGCCCCGGGTTGAGAAAGGAGAACCTTTATCCGGTGGAATCGCCTGGATCTCAAAAGCCGGCAAGAAGGATGCTTATCTGGATGGAGAGTTCCGTAGCAAGTGGGAGGAGTGGAGGGCGGACTGGTGTCTGATTGTCGAGGAGAACCCGCAGCCGTTTACTGCCCAGCGCCAAACTCCAGTAGTGCGCGGCAGTTATTGGAGTAGCTTGGCCCCGGAAGACGACAGACTGAAGATTGCCGTCGCCCGAATCCTATGCCTCAGGCTTGCCGGGCTTACTGTGGGAGCTGTTGGCGCAGATTTCCTTCGCCGCCGCATCGCCCCCCTGCAGGAGAGGAGGAGACCCGCCTGGGAGTTCCAGAACGCGGCGGATATCATGAGGCTGCGGCCGGGCCTCAACTTCAACTTCACTGTCCTGGAGCTCAACGCGATGCTCCAGGAGCTGTTCAAGTACGACCCTCAGCATCCTGAAGTGTTCAGGTTGCCGAGGGGCGTCATTCCGATGTGCAACAACTCCTCGCTCAGCCGCATCTGTGCAATGATGCCGCTGTGCGACTCGCACGGAATTGACCCAGCCTGGATAGAGCCTGCAGATGATGTCGTGCAGGCGTTCTTCGATAGCTTGGTAGAAGTGCCGATCGACGTCGATGAGCAGAGGGGCCTCACTCGGGACACCACCGACGAGGAGCTCAAGCGCATCGCCACCAGGCTGGAAGAGGCGGCGGCAGCCGCAGCTGCGGGCGAGTTTGGGTTCACCGTGGAGGAGGCAGAGGCGGCAAGCCTTGCCGAGCGAGAGGAATTTGCCGGCGAGGAGAAGTCCACCGGGCATGACGTCGGGCCGAGCGGGCCCGTCGAGGATACGAGCGGCTCGTTGGAGATCGGCTCCTCTTCCTCTTCGTCTTCGGGCAGCTTGCCGCAACCAGAGCCCCCGGCTCCACAAGCAGAGCCCCCGGCTCCACCAAGAAGGCGTCTCCGCAAGGCCGGGGACGTAGCGGAGCGGTGGACGAGTCAACCCCCGCCGCGCCGCACGACACGCTCCACCGCGGCAAGTTCTGTTGCCGCGGAAGCACCTCATGCTGTAGCGGCAAC